>JABWTJ010000058.1:795644-1493383 GCA_016801875.1 Solanum sitiens
ATAAAATATAGGGGGCTGTGGGGGTTCGAACCCACCACCTCACAGCCCCTAGCGAAATTGAATTAAAGATAAGGAGGCTGTGGGGGTTCGAACCCACAACCTCCCTACTTATGCGAATTAAATGACAAAAATAAAAGAGGTTGTGGGGATTTGATCCCACAACCTCTTGGTTTAGGCGAGAGTGGACAAAATGAGGTTAATAAAAATTAAAAAGGGGTTGTGCGGGTTCGAACCCACAACCCTTCGGCCAACTTAGGAGTATTATTAAGGAGAAAATTAATCCTTCAATGTTAATATTGTGATTTAACTTAGACTCATAATGTTATGAATATTAGAATAAAATCAATTAAAAATATAAATGATATCCAATTGATTCAAGACTTGGGTTTCCTTGCCCAAGCTTCCGTATTGATACATAAGTCATACGTGAATAAAATATCCAAGAATAATGCCACATACTTAGATCGAAATCAAGATCTTGGCATACATACAAGATGCATAAGTCTTGTATCACATAATCTTAGAAAGATATGAATCACTTAGACGAAATATGAATGAAGCCTCATGGCTTGTATGTATAGACACATAAGTCTCACATATGTTCAAAGTAAGTGAATCTAAGAAGTATGTAATGAAATGATGAACCCTAGAAGGGTTAAGTATGAGTGTAAGATACACTAAATGGCCAAGTGCATTGGCATATGATGAAATGAACGTTCACGTAATAAGAGGTGAGTGACTATGAAAAGCAAAGGTGCTAATGATAATGAATGTGGTGACAACATGATATAAGGCTAATGTAAATGATGAGAGTAATCTCAAATGAGCCTAAATAAATGTTATCAATACGTACTCACCTATGAGAGTGTAAGGTAATGAAGAGACCAGACTCTATGAACACTCTAATGAAGGTATTGAGCTTAACACACTTAATACTAATGACGAGATGAGAAATTATCTAATGATCTATGATGTCCTCATACTAGAAGTCAGCTTCCACGACGTATGAGTTGAATGAAATGGAACTTTATACTGAGCACCGAGAGACTAGCTATGAGCGGTGATGCCTTCTTTCGGGAAGGGCGAAGGTTCACGTAACTCTCATGAGATGAGACTGTCCGGCTTGCCGGGTATGGGTATCCATACATCTCATAGTCTTCGAACCTATACTGCCAATATAGGGATCTGGCGGGGTTAAATTCCCATGTACGCTAGCATGTTTTTGGGTCACCTTGGCCGGTGATTCCACCTATTTTCGGTGTGGGGGAGACACTGGATTTCATGATGCTCACATGATCTATGTCGGTTAAAGTTAAAGTTCCCAATGAATGAATGAGGCCAGCCTCAAATGATGCCCATAATGAAATGAATGATAATAAAGGTGTTAGGATAGGATAATCAAAAGGTGTGTTAGATTCAAGTAATGACATTAGGTCATTCTTGGTCATTGCACAACAAACCTAATGAAAGTCTTAAACTACATCCTAGGCATAGCTGGTGGGTACACTGGCCTATGAATTAAATAAAATGGAATACGTATGAATGAATGAAGCAAACTCTGTGTTTGCTAATGAAGACTCCCTAGTTGAGGTCCCATCTGTTGAGCCCTCATTTCTGGGATGTCTTAATGTTAAGTCCATGATTCCAAGGTCTCATGGCATATGAATGAATAACATTAAAGAAGTTATGTGCTACATGAAAAAGGTGTTATATGCTATATGATATGTGCTATGTGTAAATGTTATGTGTTGTGTGCAAATGTGATAAGTATGATGACATATGTTATTCTCATGGCATAACTTTCCTAATCCAAATTTCGAAAGCTCATTTACTTTTGTAATCCAAATTTGGAAACTTTCCTAATCTCGATTTGGCAAGTCCACTGACTTGACTTTCCAAAAATCATGTTGTTAGGAAAGAGCTATTCTTTCTCATGCATGTCCTTGGTGTGTGCTTGCATATACCCATACTTAGTACAAGTGTGTACTAACCCTATACAAGCTCTACTATTTTAGGTGCAGTCACAGGTGGACGATAGAGCTACAGGATCATCGTTGCAGTTATCCGAACGTCCAGCATTCATCCGGTTTTGGTAGGTCCTCATGTCTTCGAGGATGCTACTATTTTATATTCTAGCTTAGTTTTAGAGTTGATCTAGTGGAGCATGTTCCACTAGCGTATCTTTCCTGTTTTTATTCAGACTATGTATTGGTGCCATTTTGGAAATTATACGCTTTATAAGAATTGAACTATTTCTTTAGTTGCTTATCTCTTAATGTTAGATGGTTGATGGTGAACAATTACGTATTAATGAGAATGTTTTTATAAGTATGTTAGGAAACAAAAAGTTTCAAATTTCCCGCTAAATATGAACCTCTGTAAGGTAAGAATGACGTAAGTAGGCTTGTCTGCGACTTCTGAGAGGTCAACGACGCCGGTCTCGTCTGGGTCTAGGTTCCAGTCATGACAAAGTTGGTATCAGAGCACTAGGTTAAGTTCCGAGAATAATAAGTTCACATCAACCACATTGAGTAGTTCCTAAGTCATGGTAGTGAAGTGCACCACTATCCTGAATTAGAGACTGCATGATGCGTAGGAAAATTTGTTTTCTTCTGATTTTATCGTGCTTTTCTGAATGTTTGAATTCTTGGTGTTTTGAGCGTATCTAACATCAATTTTTGTTGTTTTCAGAGAATGAACCCTAGGAGGGCTATTGGTCAGAGGAGAGGAAGAGCAGCTGCTGGGGGCAACCGAGTTCCACCCCAGGCTCCAGCTGAAGGAGTGGCTGTGCCAGTTAATCCAGCTGGGTTGACTGATGTTGAGGTGAGGGCATCTCTGGCCCAGATGGCACATGCCATTACTATGCAGGCCCAGGCGATGACTGCCCAGGTCAACCGGCAGGATGTTCAGAGGGAGAACCCATCGGTTTGTAGCATGGCTGACAGGCTGAGGGATTTCACGAGGATGAATCCTCCTATTTTCACAGGGTCTAGGACATCAGAGGATCCCCATTAGTTTGTGGATGAGATTCATAAGATCTTGGTGGCTATGGGGGCCACTGAGTTTGCTTCCTATCAGCTCAAGGATGTTGCACAGACTTTGTACAAGATGTGGCAAGATAGCCGTGTCTTAGGTGGAGTGCCAGTCACATGGGAGTTGTTCAAGACAGCATTTCTGGAGAGATTCTTTCCCAGGGAGATGAGAGAGGCCAAGGTTGAGGAATTCATCAACCTTAAAAAAGGCTCTATGACAGTCGGGGAGTATTCCCTGAAGTTTGTTAAGCTGTCAAGGTATGTCATTTTCCCTAGTATTTAATAGCAAGAATGAGGTTAATACTGAACTTTGTTGAAATCATCCAGGTACGCTACTTCCCTGGTTTCTAACAGCAAGGATGAGATGAGCAGGTTCCTCACAGGAATCAATGGAGACCTGGAGGAGGAGTGTCGATCTGCAATGCTCCATGATAATATGGATCTTTCTAGGTTGATGGTGCATGTCCAGCAGGTAGAGGACAGCCGCAGAAATAGAGGTGTTCGTGATGCTAGGAGGCCTAGGCCTCAAGATCAGGCAGGACCCAGTCATGGAGGCCACAGGAACAACTTTGGAGTCCGTGAGCAGCCAAGGTTCAAAAGGGGGCAGCAGAGTTCTGGGAAATTTAATCCTCAGAGAGGTGCTACAACTACAGGAGGCAGACCTGAGCCCAAGAAGGGCAATGGAGGTGAGATGCAGCGTCCTAAGAAAAATTGTGCTAAGTGTGGCCGAGCTCACAGTGGAGAGTACAGACAGAGCACTAATGCCTGCTTCGGTTGTGGTAAGAGTGGACACATGGTGAGAGACTGTCCAAGAACAGAGGTCAGGCTGGAGGTAATACTCAGCCTAGGCCTAATCCATAGGGTGCAGCAGCAGCCGAGCCTCCTAAGAGGAACAGGTTCTATGCCCTGAAAGGCAGAGAAGAGCAGGAGAAGTCCGCTGATGTGGTCACAGATATGCTGCAAGTGTTCTCAACTTCTGTTTATGCTTTACTTGATCCAGGGTCTACACTTTCCTTTGTAACTCCTCTGCTTGCTCTTACTTTTCAGATATTGCCTGAAGTTCTGCATAATCCTATAGTGGTTAGTACACCTTTAGGAGAGAATGTAAGAACTGATAGAGAATACAAGGATTGCCCAGTAGTTGTGAGTGGTAAAACTATGTGTGCAAACTTGGTTGAGTTACCCATGCATGATTTTGATGTTATTCTTGGCATGGATTGGCTTCACAGTTGTTATGCTTGCTTGGACTGTCGTAGTAGAGTGGTGAGATTTTGATTCCCTAATGAAGAATAGTTAGTCTGGGAGGGGTACAATTCGAGTCGTCCTAACCCCTTGATTTCTAACCTTAAGGCCAATAAAATGATGTCCAAGGGGTTATTTTGTCATCTTGTGAGTGTTAATGATTTAGATCATGACATTCCTTCCATAGACTCAGTACCTGTAGTGAAGGAGTTCTTAGATGTGTTTCCTGATGATTTGCCTGGAGTCCCTCCACCTTCGAGAGATTGACTTTGGTATCGATTTAGAACCCGACACTAAACCAATCTCAATTCCTCCTTATAGAATGGCTCCAGCCGAACTCAAAGAGTTGAAGCTGTAGTTAAAATATCTCACTGACAAGGGTTTCATTCAGCCGAGCATATCCCCTTGGGGCGCTCCAGTGTTGTTTGTAAAAAAGAAAGATGGGACCCTTAGAATGTGTATCGATTATAGGCAGCTCAACAAAGTCACTATAAAGAATAAGTATCCACTCCCCAGAATAGATGATTTGTTCGACCAGCTCCAAGGGTCTAGTTTCTTCTCTAAGATTGATCTTCGTTCAGGGTATCATCAGCTTAGGGTTAGGGATGGAGATATCCCAAAGACAGCCTTTCATACCCGCTATGGTCACTATGAGTTTCTAGTCATGTCATTTGGTCTCACGAATGCACCTGCTGCATTTATGGATCTCATGAACAGGGTCTTCCGTGAATACCTTGACTCTTTCGTCATAGTATTCATTGATGACATTCTCATCTACTCTAAGACCAGGGAAGAGCATGAACAACATTTGAGACTAACCTTGCAGGTACTTAGACAGCATCAGTTGTATGACAAATTCAGCAAATGTGAATTTTGGCTGAGATCAGTGACCTTCCTGGGTCATGTTGTGTCCGATCAGGGCGTGGAGGTGGATCCCAGGAAGACTGAGGCTGTGAAGAACTGGCCAAAGCCTCTTACTCTTACTGACATCCGTAGATTTTTGGGATTGGCTGGTTACTACCGCAGGTTTGTGGAGGGCTTTTCTTCCATTGCTGCCCCATTGACAACTTTGACTAAGAAGAAAGCCAAGTTTGAATGGGCGGAGACTTATGAGAAGAGTTTCCAGGAGCTCAAGGACAGACTCACTTTAGCCCCGGTGCTTACTTTGCCTAAGTGTGGTGAGAATTACACTGTTTATTGTGATGCATCTAGGGTTGGTTTGTGTTGTGTTCTTATGCAGGTTGGTAAGGTGATAGCCTATGCATCCAGACAGCTCAAGGTTCATGAGAAGAATTATCCCACTCATGACCTGGAGTTGGCAGCGGTGGTGTTTGCACTGAAGCTGTGGAGGCATTATCTGTATGGAGTGCATGTAGATGTGTTCACAGACCATAAGAGTCTCCAGTACGTGTTCACACAGAGGGAGTTGAATCTACGTCAGCGGAGATGGTTGGAGCTGTTGAAGGATTATGACATGAATGTGCACTACCATCCAAGTAAGGCTAATGTTGTAGCTAATGCTTTGAGCAGGATGAGCATGGGAAGTACAGCTCACGTTGAGGACGAGAAGAAGGAGCTGGTGAAAGATGTACACAGACTGGCCAGACTGGGTGTGCGTTTGTTGACTCCACCAGTGGGGATGTTTCAGTTCATCCTAGTTCTGAATCATCCTTGGTAGTTGAAGTCAAGCAGGGTCAGCATCTAGATCCCGTGTTGATGGAGCTGAAGGACTCAGTGCTGATGAAGATGAATGAGTCTTTCGCTTTGGGAGGTGATGGCATACTTAGGTATCAGGACAGGCTGTGTGTGCCAGATGTGGATGATTTGCGGACCAGGATTGTTGCAGAGGCCCATGGTTCCAGATATTCTATACATCCAGGTTCCACCAAGATGTATCATGATCTCAAGCAGATTTATTGGTGGGATGGCATGAAGAAGGACATTGCAGAATATGTGGCCAAGTGTCCTAATTGTCAGCAGGTTAAGGCAGAGCATCTTAAGCCTGGTGGTCTGACTCAGATTATTGAGGTTCCGACTTGGAAATGGGAGGCCATTAATATGGACTTCGTGGTTGGGCTTTCGAGGACTAGGAGGCAGCATGACTCTATATGGGTTATTGTGGACAGATTGACTAAGTCTGCCCACTTTATCCCTGTGAAGTCTACTTACAGAGCCGAGGATTATGCGAGACTCTACATTGATGAGATTGTGAGATGGCATGGGATTCCCTTGTCTATTATTTCAGACAGAGGAGCTCAGTTTACTTCTCATTTCTGGAGATCTTTCCAGAAGAGCTTGGGCACGCAGGTGAAGCTTAGCACTGCCTTTCACCCTCAGACAGATGGGCAGGCAGAGCGCACCATACAGACATTGGAGGATATGTTGAGAGCGTGTGTGATTGACTTCAGAGGTAACTGGGATGACCATCTGCCTTTGATAGAGTTCTCGTATAATAATAGCTATCACTCCAGCATTGGGATGGCACCGTTGGAGGCACTGTATGGTAGGAGGTGTAGATCTCGAGTTGGGTGGTTCGAGGTTGGAGAGTCATCTATTTTGGGTCCGGAGATCATTCATGAGGCCTTATAGAAGGTCATAATGATTAGGGACAGGTTGACTATTGCTTACAGTCGGCAGAAGTCATATACTGATAACAGAAAGCGGCACTTAGAGTTTGATGTTGATGACCATGTTTACTTGAAAATATCGCCTATGAAAGGGATGATGAGATTTGGGAGAAAAGGGAAGCTGAGTCCGAGGTATGTTGGGCCATATGAGATCATACAGCGTGTGGGCGAGGTGGCCTATGAGTTAGCATTGCCTACAGAACTAGCTTCTGTTCATCCAGTCTTTCATGTCTCTATGTTGAAGAAGTGCCTAGGTGATCCAGCATCAATCTAACCTGTTGAAGGTTTGGGGGTTGGTGAAGACTTGTCTTATGAGGAGGTACCTGTTGAGATCTTAGACAGACAGGTCAAGCGGCTGAGGAACAAGGAGATTGCCACAGTGAAGGTATTGTGGAGAAATCATCTTGTTGAGGGTGCTACGTGGGAAGCTGAGGCCGACATGAGGGCCCGCTACCCTCACCTGTTCAGCCCTTGAGGTTAGACTTTAGACTCTTAAACCTATGTTTCCTTATCGCCCCGTATTTTGTTGCTATTGATTGACTGTGTATAGTGATTTTATTATGATCTGACTGGCATTACAACGTGAAGTAGTAGTGTCATTCGGGGATGAATGTTCCTAAGGGGGGGATAATGTAATAACCCTAAAAATGAATTGGATCAAGACTTAGGTTGTCAAGAATGCTTGCGATTAGACCAAGGTTCACACAGACTGATACGCGTAGAACCAGACCTCAGAACCCTTACTACGAGTAAGCCAACTAACTTGGGGAGTTAGTTGACCTTGGAAAGGTTGGAACCAACCAAGTAAGGCTCTCGAAAATGAAGATTTAATCGAAGGAGTCTTTACCGGACTTAAAAAAAAGAAATTTTAAGTTTTGAGGGTCTAGGGGTAAAATGGTCTTTTACCAGGCTAAGGGTAAAATCGTAATTACCCTAAATATATAAATAATTAATTATTTAATAAAATGGAAGGGCAATTTTGAGAGAGAGGGCCGAATGTGAGCTCTAAGAGTGAAGTCTTGCTCCACCCGGGTTCGAACCTAGGTGGAAGCAATGATTTAACTTTTTTTTATTTAAATGGATAAATTAATTTAATTAATTAATAATTATTAGCTGATTTAAGAAAAATAAAAATCAGATTTTTATTTAAAGGTTTAACAAGGAGTCCTAGTTTGACTAATTCCCAAATTAAAACTCCTAATTTTAAGCCACTCTCTCATGATCTCTCTCTCTCTCACGTTTCACTATCTCTCTCACGTTTCTCTCTGCTTAAAATAACCAAAATATCAGAAATTATATCAAGGTTTCTTTACACTTGAAGAACAAACACAAAAATTCTAAGAAATCAAGATAACCAAAAACGTTAAGGCAAAGAGAAGTTGTTTGTCGAGTGGTGTGGACGTTGAGGAAGCTTGGACTGATTTTTGGGAGGATTTTGGGCAGCAACTTCGTGTTTGAACAAGAAAAATTAAGGTATGGGTCTTCTTACTCTTTGTCCCTTTCCCAAGAGACCCTTAGGACTCAAACGAATTTAATCCGAAACTAAGTTGTTCCCCATTGCATGTCCTTGTCCCTAGCTCCCAAATGACTTTGTAGGTTGGGTATTTTGTGCTGGTAGATTTAGGCATGTGTGATATGTTTATATTGATTGGGAACATGTTTATGGGCGTGAAATTACATGAATGATAATCCATTCGAAATTGAATAAAAATGTGGATGTGTAGGTATGTTGGCAGTGACGTTTAAGTCATTGTTTGAGAGCGTGAAAAACATGTTTTTAGTCTTGAATTTCATGTGTAAAGGTTGTACATAATGTGATGTTCATATGGTGTGTGAAATTACAAAGTTAGAGTGTAAAAATTTGACTAAATGTGATCCTAAACTACACCTAAATTACATGCTAAACGATTGGTGAAACGTCCTACGAAAATTGTCCTAAACTAATGAAAAAAGGGTAGAGAGTATGGGGTGCAAAAATGTGATCAAATTTCCAGCTTTTGGAAATTTGGTTTCGGCCAGATTCTGGAAATTTTGGGAGAGTTTAACAATTGTATTAAAGTAAGTGAGGTCAAGGGGAATTGAACCCAAGACCTCACATGACCAAGGGGCTGAAAAATAAAAAAAAATGTAGGGGAGCTAAGGGGATTCGAACCCCTTAGATGCTGTGGACGCAAGGAAATAAAAAGGGAGAATGGGGCTGGGGGGAATCGAACACGCATGCTGGGGAAAGAAAGAAGAGGAATAATAAAGAAAAAAAAAGTGTGAGGCATGGGAATCGAACCCACGACCTCAAGGCTGGAAATGGGGAGGGGCGAAAATGATTAATAAAGCAAGTGAGGCTGTGGGGGTTCGATCCCACGACCTCACTGCCAAGGACCCTTAGCCTAGCAAAAAATTAATAAAATATAGGGGCTGTGGGGGTTCGAACCCACCACCTCATAGCCCCTAGCGAAATTGAATTAAAGATAAGGAGGCTGTGGGGGTTCGAACCCACAACCTCCCTACTTATGCGAATTAAATGACAAAAATAAAAGAGGCTGTGGGGATTTGATCCCACAACCTCTTGGTTTAGGCAAGAGTGGACAAGATGAGGTTAATAAAAATTAAAAAGGGGTTGTGGGGGATCGAACCCACAACCCTTCGGCCAACTTAGGAGTATTATTAAGGAGAAAATTAATCCTTCAATGTTAATATTGTGATTTAACTTAGAGTCATAATGTTATGAATATTAGAATAAAATCAATTAAAAATATAAATGATATCCAATTGATTCAAGACTTGGGTTTCCTTGCCCAAGATTCTGTATTGATACATAAGTCATACGTGAATAAAATATCCAAGAATAATGCCACATACTTAGATCGAAATCAAGATCTTGGCATACATACAAGATGTATAAGTCTTGTATCACATAATCTTAGAAAGATATGAATCACTTGGACGAAATATGAATGAAGCCTCATGGCTTGTATGTATAGACACATACGTCTCACATATGTTCAAAGTAAGTGAATCTAAGAAGTATGTAATGAAATGATGAACCCTAGAAGGGTTAAGTATAGTGTAAGATACACTAAATGGCCAAGTGCATTGGTATATGATGAAATGAACGTTCACGTAATAAGAGGTGAGTGACTATGAAAAGCAAAGGTGCTAATGATAATGAATGTGGTGACAACATGATATAAGGCTAATGTAAATGATGAGAGTAATCTCAAATGAACCTAAATAAACAATATGTACTCACCTATGAGAGTGTAAGGTAATGAAGAGACCAGACTCTATGAACACTCTAATGAAGGTATTGAGCTTAACACACTTAATACTAATGACGAGATGAGAAATTATCTAATGATCTATGATGTCCTCATACTAGAAGTCAGCTTCCATGACGTATGAGTTAAATGAAATGGAACTTTATACTGAGCACCGATAGACTAGCTATGAGCGGTGATGCCTTATTTCGGGAAGGGCGAAGGTTCACGTAACTCTCATGATATGAGACTGTCCGGCTTGCCGGGTATGGGTATCCATACATCTCATAGTCTTCGAACCTATACTGCCAATATAGGGATCTGGCGGGGTTAAATTCCCATGTACGCTAGCATGTTTTTGGGTCAACTTGGCCGGTGATTCCACCTCTTTTCGGTGTGGGGGAGACACTGGATTTCATGATGCTCACATGATCTATGTCGGTTAAAGTTAAAGTTCCCAATGAATGAATGAGGCCAGCCTCAAATGATGTACATAATGAAATGAATGATACTAAAGGTGTTAGGATAGAATAATCATAAGGTGAGTTAGATTCAAGTAATGACATTAGGTCATTCTTGGTCATTGCACAATGAACCTAATGAAAGTCTTAAACTACATCCTAGGTATAGCTGGTGGTTACACTGGCCTATGAATGAAATGAAATGGAATACGTATGAATGAACGAAGCAGACTCTGTGTTTGCTAATGAAGACTCCCTAGTTGAGGTCCCATCTGTTGAGCCCTCATTTCTGGGATGTCTTAATGTAAGTCCATGATTCCAAGGTCTCATGGCATATGAATGAATGACATTAAAGAAGTTATGTGCTACATGAAAAAGGTGCTATATGCTATATGATATGTGCTATGTGTAAATGTTATGTGTTGTGTGCAAATGTGATAAGTATGATGACATATGTTATTCTCATGGCATAACTTTCCTAATCCAAATTTGGAAAGCTTATTTACTTTCCGAATCCAAATTTGGAAACTTTCCTAATCTCAATTTGGCAAGTCCACTGACTTGACTTTCCAAAAATCATGTTGTTAGGAAAGAGCTATTCTTTCTCATGCATGTCCTTGGTGTGTTCTTGCATATACCCATACTTAGTACAAGTGTGTACTAACCCTATACAAACTCTACTATTTTAGGTGCAGGCGCAGGTGGACGATAGAGCTACAGGATCATTGTTGCAGTTATCCGGACGTCCAGCATTCATCCGGTTTTAGTAGGTCCTCATGTCTTCGAGGATGCTACTGTTTTATATTCTAGCTTAGTTTTAGAGTTGAGCTAGTGGAGCATGTTCCACTAGCGTTTCTTTCCTGTTTTTATTCAGACTATGTATTGGTGCCATTTTGGCAATTATACGCTTTATAAGAATTGAACTATTTCTTTCAGTTGCTTATATCTTAATGTTAGATGGTTGATGGTGAACAATTACGTATTAATGAGAATGTTTTTATAAGTATGTTAGGAAACAAAAAGTTTCAAATTTTCCGCTAAAAATTAACCTCTGTAAGGTAAGAATGACGTAAGTAGGCTTGTCTGCGACCTCTGAGAGGTCAACGACACCGGTCTCGTCTGGGGTCTAGGTTCCAGTCGTGACATGATTTTAACAGCTATGAAACAAATTCCACCCAAAATGAAGAATCTGAGTACTTTACCCGTATACAAGAACAAGTAATGAACAATCAAATGCCCAAGCAAGTATTTCAGAGAAAGAATCTTGAACCGCATCGTATGACCAAATAACACCAATTATCTAATATGATGTAGAAGCTAGCAGCCACAGAACAACAAACTAGATTCAGTTTAGCCGAATAGAAACGAACTTGAAAGTGACGAACAAACTTTTCAGATCGTATTTTAACACCTGCAAGAAACAGACCTGAGAAATGGTGAACAGACTTTCCAAATCATATTTTAACACCAGAACAGATCTGAGATTTGCCAGAAATATGTGTCGATGCCATATATTAAAACCCAATAAATTCAGTAAGACATGCACCTTCACGTGCCGGCGGTCATGAACAAAAGAGTGTATGACTGGTGACAACCACTCACTTCACAACCAGATGCTGGTAAACACTGCTTTGGTTGGAAAATATACACCGCCTCCTTAGGTGTAGGTGATAACACAGACTAACCACATTAAATTAGTGGAATAGAAATCCAAACTTCCTCCGTAACACAACCAAAATGACACGAGCCTATTGTCTCTAATACCATGTAATTGAATGGAAGATATTTTTTTCTCCAGTAGGTGAAGAGTAAATAAATATAATACATAAGGTGGTAACTAAGGAAAGAAATAAAGAGTCATTCCTACAGAAGCGCATCGATCCCTATAAATATGCTGCATATATATAACTATGAATATTACTAAGATTAAGTCTTTATACATTCTATAACAAGAAATATGAAAATACTAAGACAAGTACAAGATCAACGTATTAACAGATCAAAATATTCAACGTCTACGCATCTGAAACATCATGCTATTTTGGAGGCCTGATCTGAGTTAACTGAAAACAAGCACTAGAAATTTTTCAAGAGGCAATTATACCAAAGTTCTTTTTTTTTTAATAATAAAAGGTCTCAAGGATACTCGAGAGTTTTTTTAATAGCCTGAGGATTATCGTAAAGCCTGTAATTTTAGCATATTCCAATGCTCCACCAAATGAGCTGGTACCAAAGAAAGTCAAAGCTTAGCTCATATCACAAGAAGGAAACAATCGAGGCAAGAAAAATGCAGAAACCCAAATATGAAATCCCTTACACGGGTGGGTTTATAGAATATGCTACTATCTCTCTTTAAGAACATCAACAACTTCACCATCCATTATGCATATTGTATTATCAGAATTTTCTTAACACAAATCAAAAGATCGTAGAGTTAAAATTAGAATAGAATTGACACTCATATTGTAATTATCCATTTATTAATTTAAGATTTCCTTTACGCAATATCGGCAATGCCATGCCCACTAACACTAATTTTAGATATTGCATACATTACAAATCACATAATATGGTCCCCCTAATACAATTTAGAACTATAATTAAATTATTTCATAAAGAAATACATGTCTTTTATTTATTCCATCCAAAATACAAAAGGTATGACTTAACACCTAATCCATTTAATTTTTTAAGCTTAGATTCGCAACGCTTGGTGGTTTAACAAATTATTTACTCATATTTCTCCTATCTTGCTTAAATATTCTGAAGCCAAAGAAAAATGATTAAGCCAATGTGTCTAGCTCAAAAAAATATTGAAAAGGAAGAAAATCACAACAATTGGTACAAAAATCTTACATTAGAAGAAATTATAGTTTCATGTTAAAGATGTAAAATAGAATCATTAGTGACAGTAAACCTAGCTCAAGTCTAAGCTCCATAGGATCAGGTGCTTTCGATAGGCAATTAATGAGAATATGCATATCTGGAAGAAAACAATTCTAGTAATAATTAAGGCCAACCACGAAAAAACATGACCAAAATCACACTTGTATATGACTAACCTTTGAAAGATGGTACTTCAACTTTTATATGACAAAAATCATAACAATTGGCACCAAAGTTTTATTTACATGTTGAAGTTGTAAAAAAGAATTAGGATTGAAAGAATACCTTGCTCAAGTTTCACCTTCAAAGGATGAGGTTCTTTCACTTTGCTCGAATCACCTAGGATATTAATAATGACAATATACATATCACGAAAAGAACAACTCCAGCAATATTTAAGACCACCCACGAAAAAATATGACCAAAATCACACTTTTATATGAAAGTCTAACATTTGACAGATTTTTCATTCAATTTTGTGGAATTAGAAGCGAGAGATACTAGTCAAGTTTAGATATTGAGCAATGTCAATGACACATATATTTAAAGCAGTAGAAGAATGATTTGATAAAACATTGGAAACAAAATAAATTAACCTTTGTTTTTTTATTTTTAAAAAAAGGCGAAGTGAAATCCATAAGATACCAAATAGCAACCTAACCTTTCAAAATGAAAACTGAACTTTCCTGAGTTAAGTAGAAATGCAAGACCGATCTTTCAACCGCACTTTGACTGTATTGCAAAGGAATTAGAATGATTAGATCTGATTTGTACAGATGTCATAGTGGCTGGTACACTAGGAACTTCAAGGCATCTTAATGATTGGAAAATTAGAAGAATTTTAGTTTCGCTCAATCATACAAAACCTCTGAAGTCTTGCTACCATACTTATACTCGATCACACAACTGGACTATATATATATAAAATAATTTTAATCAATAATATAATTTTCCGTCATCTGCTATATACATAAAATAAGTTTCAGTAAGTATATAAAAAGTGTAGTTTTTCGCTGAAGGAGGTTCAGATTAAATCCCTTGGCCCTACTTGACTCCCCCTGTTGTATAATCCCCAAAACTATAAATAAGTCACAACCAGAACTTGAAAAAGTAGAAAAAGGCTACTTGAGGTATATTCACAAACAATAGCTTTCCTCCATCATATAATATTTAGTAACACACGTTTAAGAAAGATATCAATCTTAAGAAATGGGCAGAAAAAGAAAAGGTGGCTCGATCTGGATTTGGATAAGAGGGAGAAGTATTTAAAAATTCTGAAGGCAAATTAAAGGAGCAAGAGGAAAAAGAATGAATCAAGCTCAAAAAATTAGAAATATTAAAAATTGTCACCGAAATTATATAAGTGAATCAGGAGTGAAAGAACACTTTGCTCAAGTTTCAACTTCAATAGATGAAAAGTGCTTTCACTTTTGTCGAATCACTTAGTCAATCAATGGAAATTTTCTTATCAAGAAGAAAACGATTCCAACTATATTTCAGGCCAACAAAAAAAGAACATGACAAAAATTACCCTTGTATTTGAAAGTCTAACTTTGGAATGATGGTACTTCAACTTTCACACGAAGGTTAGACATTCAAGTACAAGAAGAATGATTGAATAAAAAATATTGAAACAATTAGATGTAATTTCTACAAATGCCACAATGGCCATTACACTAGGAACTTCAAGGCATCTCAGTGATTGGGAAGTTAGAAGAGTTGTAGCTTTTCTCAATATTACAAAGCCTAAAACACAGCCTGTGAAGTCTGGCTACCATACTTATACTCGATCACACAATTGAAATCTATATACATAAAATGATTTTAATCATTCATAAACGATAATTTTTTTTGCCATAAACTATATACATAAAATGATATTAACTAAGTATATTGTCATCAATAACTTTGGTGATTCGAGTGAAGTGAAAGCATTTCATCCTTTCGTGGTTGGCCTTAATTATTGCTCGAATTGTTCCCTTAGCTATTAGGTTAAGTACAAATAGTCTATGTAGACCACCTGGTCTAGCAAAAGCGGGTTTCATTGCGTCTTGAGCCTTTACAGGGCTTGAGCTTACGTGGCATCCTCAGCGTCTGCAATCATATTTTACTATTTCGATCCTAATGCTACTAATGAATTGAATATGATAATATAGTCAAACAAAAGGGGCTTCATGACTTCCTTCTTCTTACTACTCGCTCTAAGTATTCCACTCGTTGGATTGGGAACACCAAATATTGAGATTGAAACTTTCGCTATTTGCAGCTCAGATTTGAGCAAGCTTTTCTTTCCCTCATGATTCTCTTTAATATCTTTAACATGAAACTATAATTTACTTCTATTAAATTTTTGTGCCATGTTGTGATTTTCTACCTTTTCTATCTTTTTTGAGCTATAGACACATTGTCTTACTCTTCCTACTGTGGCTTCGAATTGTTGAGCAAGATAGGGGAAATAAGAACAAAGAATTTGCTCAGCCACCAAGCGCTACCAATCTAAGGGTTAAAATTAAATAGATTAGGTGTTAAATCATACCTTGTGTATTTTGGATGGAATAGATGAAATATGTATGTTTAGTGGAATTTTTAATTATTGGTCAAAAATGTATTAGGGACACAATATAATGTGAGTTGTAATATATGCACTATGTGCAAGCTGATAGTTCCCCTCGAGAATGTGTTGGATGAAATAGCTAAACATAGAAGGGTAGCATAAATGGAATTGTACAGTAATGTTATCATTTTAGTTTTACTTACAACCATCATTTACTCTTAATGCAGGTATTTGTCCAGAAGATTTTACATGCCCAACAATTTCAAAGTCAGCAACAATTGAGAAGTCAGCAACTCAGAAGATTTTCAGTGCCAGCCAGAGGTGAATTTGATGTTTGTTGGTTCCTATTATGATCTCAAATTAGTAGTATATAATGTTCGTTGAGTTTTCAGTCAATTATTTAGTGAGTTTCATGATACTTCAATCATACTTCTGCAGTTGTGCTATTGCGAAAGCTTTCCGTCAGATGACTGAAAAAGTTTAGACTCTATATTGTTACAAAATCAGTTGTCTTAGTTAATACATATCCATCCAATTTTCTCAGTTATTTTAGTTTGACAAAAGTATTTTTGCGATGTGAGCTCAACAAACCTTTCAAGAATAGATAGGTGTTTTTTTGATAGTCATAGAAACAATAAATTATTGTCCATGTATGTTATGTTTGCTAGTAATCTACTAACTGTTGGGACGGAAAACTTTATATGAATGATCACAGCTAAAGTAATAGCAACAACATAAAAGGGAAGTCTGGTGCTCCAATACCCAAAATTTACTTCTGATGCTAATTTATTTCTTCTTTATATTTCCAGTGAACTTTTCACCTCAACTATTAAGCAATCCGAAAAACTTTGCAAACACCCCTGTAAATCTTTTTTGCTAACCTCAACTCTGTAGAATTTTCTGTGAATTCTCTCTTAGGTAAGAAGGGGGACAGGGTATATATTCTTCTCCTTCATGTATTAACATTTTTCATCAAACCTTCTACAAGTGAGTTCGTGCGTGAAATGGGATCATGTTAGTTCGTATCTCGAGCATTTTCTGTGAGTATAATCTTCTTTGTAGAAGTATTTTCCTTAGATTCTTCCGATTTGGATGAAATATAATGTTGCTATTAATTCAAGGTATAGATAATAGCAAAAGACTTCTCAAAATGACTCAAAAAGGACTTCTTGAACTTTCCTCTTAACTTTACTTTGATTTAAAATGTGAATTTAAGATCCATGTTTAGGAAATATAGGATCTCTGAATTATTAATGATTACTTTAACAGTTTGTTTTAAGAAGAGTACGAAGACACAATTTGAAAAAATACGCATAGGGGACGAAGAATGAAGAAGAAAGGGGCCTGACGATCCTGGCGCACTTCTAGTGCAGGGCGTCGAGCCTCAAACTTTAAAGATAGTTTGGGGTGCACTGCTGGCACGGTGTTCCAGGCCCCAACTACTGAACAGTAGTTTGGGCAGTGTACTGGCACAACACTCCACCCCTTTACCCAGATTTTTGAAAAAAATTCTTGCTAAATTTGAAGGCCTAACTCATCTAGCATCGAATTATTCCTTCCGAACATCTTTTGATTCGTAAACCCAATACAAATTCAGTGAAATCCCACCCAAAATCCATCAATAACAATACTCATTCTCATGACCCTCACCTCAAGAACAAAAAACATCCATTGTTAATGGATAAAGTTAAAACTCAAGAACTTCTCAAGAACTCAATCTAAACAATATCATGGACGAATTCTTGAATGCAAATTACATGAGTGGCGTGAGGCCTAATAAATCCATCACTGTGAGAAGCTTAAATACCTCAAAAGAGCACTTATTTTTGGCGTAATCCTCGGTTCTTGAAAGAACGCTTGAAACCCTTCTCTCTTCTCCTCTTCGATCTTGCTGAATATTCCCTAAGTGTATTGAAATATTGAAAAGTGGTCTAATTTTGAGTAGACCTTTAAACTTGGGTGTGAAAAAGTTTTAGGATTAGTGGGTAAGGAAAGAAAAAAAATACCCCTTCCCTTAGACGGATGAAAAGCCTTAGCTAGAGAGGCTTCTCTCAAATAACCATAACTCTTCACTAGGAGCTCGGAATTTAGCAAACTTGGCGGCATTGAAAAGAGAACTCAAAGACCTTCAATTTGATGCCTCATAGTCCACCTAATATTATATGTGTCAGAAGATATGATTGTTTGAAGTTGATCCAAAATATTAAAATTGACCAAAGTTCAAGGTTTTACAAGAATCGTTAAAGGGTAGATTGTTAAGGATAATTCTATGTCTTCTGATGACGTTTATATGTAACGGTAAGTCACAAAAATTTTAAGTTTACTGAATTATGTGATAATTTTTCAATAAATGCAAATCATCAGAAGGTCAATTTTTAGGCGTCAATTTATAACATGTCACTCACATCAAAAACGTTTTGACATTTTGTATATTTTCATGTAGAAAAATAATAAAAAAGCGCATCCGTTAAATTTTTGAAAACCCATATAAAAGATAAATAAAGTAACATCTAAATTCCATTTTATGAATTTTAAAAACATGAAGGGTAATATTTCATACATTGTTTTACATATTTTAACACACTAGTTCTCGGACACGTGTTTTGTACGTGGTCCTAAGAAAATAGTCCAAGGATATAAATAAATAACAAAAAACTCAAAGTGAAATAATACAGGTTGAATTTCATTAATAATTCGAGTATTCAAATGACTTCTTTGTTAAATCACAAATGATTATATATTATTTCAATCTATAAAATAAAATAACAATAAATGGTTCGGTAGTTAAACTGTAGAATGAGTTATATTTTTATAATATTAGGTGAAAAAATATTTTCACGCACCAAAGCTACTGCCAGACGCGGACACGAGACCTAGGATCACGACTGACCCCAAGTTAACCCCGAGCTGGCATGTCATAAGCATACCAAATAAATTGAATTAAGTAAATACTCTACGGAAGCTAAATCATAAGTTAAACATCAATGATGGTCAAAACCCATAAACTATCTGGATATATAAATTGAGAGTTTAACAACAACTGAAAGGTTAAACTCCAATGCTAAAGCAGAATCTAACTATGTCTAAAAATAGCCCTTAAGTGACTACAATGGCTGGGTCATTCCCTAACTGAATCTAGAAAAAACTGAAACTAAGAGTAAAGTGTAAAGCATTTCTATAGTCCTCGAAGTATGAGGACTCACCACTGAAACTACTAAACTCGAGATCGAGAACCGATCTATGCCTGATCTGGAAGCGAATGAGCTGAACTTACTTCACGAGAATATGTAGCACGGAGTATGCGTGAGAACTTGAAAGGTACTGAGCATGCAAGATAGAGTAAAGCTGAACAATAAATATAACTAAACCAAAGCATATATATCTTAGCAATGATAAGAGATAAGCATAATAACATACTAAGAATACTTACCATAAACGAACTGAATGAAATTACCAAGTTCATAACATGTTGAGACTGAAATCTGACTGTAACTGATAACATGGTCAATGCAATAGAATCCGGCTAGACTGTTGAAGCTACTAATAACCGACATAAAACCACATGAGCTAAATGTGGAGTCCAATCTATACGGCCCATGAATAAGACCCCATATACCTTTCCAGAGGTAGAGAGGCATGAATGTAGTGATCACTAGAATTTAACGCCCACATAAGGGACTTATAAACCTATGGGGGCACGTAGTTCTTGGACTATGTAGGTATGTTGAACCTTAGTCCACTCAGTATTAAGCTACTCCCAATTGATAATGTAATTAACTATTTATAACTGAATTTCTGTAAAACTGGATAGGTCAAAATATTGACATGCTAACTAAGAAAGCAACATTAATATACTGATAATGAAATATTTTAAAGTTGAGGTATGTATGTATATATTTGAAGTAATTGACCTAGGTCTAGAAAATAATAAGGGAATCATGATTCTGACTAAAATCTAGGGATATAATGGGTGAAAGGGACTTGTTAGTAAAATCCCACATATCTGGCGACAAAATTCACGGAGTAATATTATTATAATTTTGGAGCAGGAACGGATGAAAACTCGTTGCATTCTTGAACTAGGGCTTCTTGACTTTCTCCTCTATTTTGCTCTAAGTTTGATGAATTTTTGTTTAATAATTGATTAGGTTATGTTCTAATTAGTTTATTAGTCTAAAACTTACCAAAACTATTTAGTTTAGGGGTAAGGCGACGTAGTTTAGCAGTCTAACACATAAGGAAAAGACCAAACGACTCTTGACTTAAAATCTGCTAAACAACTTACAAACTGATCAACTATTTGCCCTATCAGTCTGTTGATCGACTTCAGATGATGGATTTTAGGGGGCTGCATGTTGCTATCCACGGAACACCAGGATAGACCGTGGGTAACCCTACAGTCCATGGCTGGCAACCATGGGTAGCTCCTGAAACTTCTGGTTATCGACTTATCGACGACCAATAGATTGATCCACGATCCATCATGTAAGTCCATTGATCATATCAGAGGATGGGTTATGGGGGGGTCTTTGGGTCTCGACCTATGGACTGATCCACGTCCGTCATGTCAATATGTTGATCGACTTCTTCGGATGGGTTATGGGGGTCTTGAGGATCTCGATCTACAAACTGATCAAAAGTACATAGATGGATCCATAATCGGTCCTATCAGTCATCGATCTACTTTAGATAATGGCTTCTCCATGCTTCTAGTGGCCATCCATGGACTACCACAACAAACCGTGGGTCACACTACGGACCATAGGTAGAACCATGGGTTGCACCTACAACTTTTGGAAATCTGCTAGTTTAGTTTGTTTTCGGATACAGGGTTTTACATTATCTCCCTATTGGGAACATTCATCCTCGAATGAGGTCTAATCTAGTAGGATAGGGAGGGAAAGAGCTAAAAAACCTACCACTAATTATCATAAACTAATTTTTAACTGAACTAAGCTCTAAGGACATGCAATTACACGTAAAATGCAAGTTCAAACTGAAGGAACATCATACTAAGATTGAATCAACGCATGAATAACTAAAAACCTAGAGAGGAACAATAAGCTCAAGATGGATTGGAGTCGTAAGGAAAGAGATGAGGACACTTGGCCATCATGGCTTCTTCTGCTCCCCAAGTAGCTCCCTATACGGACTACTATTCCACAAAACCTTAACTAAAGCTACTTCTTTTTTTCTCAACCTTCGAACCTGACGATCAAGAATCTCAACTAGTATCTCTTCATAAGTGAGACTATACTTCATAGCTAGACTTTCTATAAGTACAATAAATATTGGATCACCTAAATAGTTTTACAACAAAAAAATGTGAAAAGTTGGATGCACTGCAGTTAGTTCTGTTGGCAATTCTAACTCTTAAGCCACTTTTGTAACTTTTTTCAAGATCTTGTAAGGGTCTAAATATCTAGGACTGAACTTCCCTTTCTTCCCGTGCCAAATCTCATCACCCCTTCGTAGGTGACACTTTCAGAAAAAACCCAATCATCAACATGGAACTCTAAGTCCCTTCTCGTCACATCTGCATAGGACTTCTAGTGACTCTGGGCTTTCTTAAGTGTATCCCTAATGAGTTGAACCATCGCATCATGAACCGAATTTGGCCCTATCAAGACTGATTTACCTACTTCAAACCAATCAACTGAAGATCCAACCTATGCCTATATAATACTCATAAGGGGCCATCTAAATGCTGGAATGGTAACAATGGTTATAAGAGAACTCTATAAAAGGAAGGTGATCATCCGAAGAACCCTTGAAATCAATAAGGCAAGCTCTTAACATGTCCTCTAAGGTGTGAATGGTACGCTCTATCCGACCATCCGTCCGTAGATGAAATGTTGTGCTAAAGTTAACCTGAGTACCAAGACCTTTATGAAATGACTTCTAACAATGAGATGCAAACTAGGGACCTCCATCTGAGATGATAGACAAAGGAACTCCATGAAACCTGGATATCTTACTAAAGTAAAATTTGGCATAGTGCTCCACCGAATCTATAGTCTTGAAAGCCAAAAGCGCACAAACTTAGTAACTTTGTCAATAATCACCCAAATGGAGTCATATTGTCTGCGGGACGAGGTAAAGTTGTAATGAAGTTCAAGTTGATCAATTTCCACTTCCATGTAGGAATGTTGATTCTTGGTTCATACCTCTTGGTTTCTTATATTCTACCTTTATCTGGTGACAATTAGGGCACTTAGACACAAAATCTACTATTTTCTTTTACATGTCATTCCACCAAAAGACTTTCCACAAATCACGGTACTTCTTACTGGAGCTTACATGAATAGAATACTTGGAGTTATGGGCATCTGCACGGGTCTTCTATCTCAAGTCTCAACTCACCCACTTTAAGAACACATAATCGACCCAGATAGCGAAGCATGCCATCTCCCTCTTCGGAGAAAACCTCAACGCTCTGATGATGATTTGCAACCTTTAGTTGAAGAAATATCGAATCACTAGCTTCTTTTTCCTTAACCTCTGCTACCAATGAAGATTCTTCCCCATTCTAAACTATTACACAATGATATGCTCATAAGGTGAACTCCCAAGCGAGAGAATATGTGATCATCCTTTACTAGTTCTTTTCTTTCTTCCTCAATATGTACTACACTACCACTAGATATCATGCTTAGAGCATCTGCTACTACATTGGTACACCCCATGTGGAACCATGTTTCTTCTTTACGAATAATACTAGTACACCCCATGGGGAAATACTGGGTCTGAAGATGCTCTTATCTAGAAGGTCCTTAAACTGCTCTTTCAATTCCTTAAGTTTAGATTGAGACATTATGTAAGGAGGAATGGAAATAGGTTGGGTATTTTGAAGGAGATCAATTCCAAAGTCGATTTCCCTTTCTGGAGGAACTCCGCGAAGTTCTTATGGATAACTTTAGGAAACTCATTAACTACAGGAACCGACATCAGAGTTGGGTTTTCAGAGCTTGAATCCTTAACCTGAACTAGATGGTAGAGATAACCCTTATAAATCAATATTCTAGGCTCTGGCCTTAAGGTAAAAAATAATTCCATTCCAGGACTGATTTGCTTGGAAACTAAAAATGAACAATCTAAGTTCTATAATCGACTGATGCATAAGATGAATGTAACCAATTTATTCCTAGAATGACATCAAAGTCTAACATTTCTTACTCTGCAGGAGACTTTGTGGGAGACTTTGTCACAGTAATTTTTGTATACCCGTCTAGCTATAATTGGGTCACCAACTGGAGTAGATACTGAGAAGGGTTCTGAGTGAGTTTTTAGACTGACACTGAAGTTTACTGCTATATAGGGAGTTACAAAGGATACAGTAACCCTTCTTGTCCTTCCACTAAGTGTAACATATGTGAGTAACATCCTTAAACTGGTAGGATGCCAACTCAACCCTCTATTACTAGTCACTTGCATCACTCCAAAGATTTTCTTAATCTCATCAACAAAGTTATGTGGGTCCTCACCAACTTGTGATCTTAAAAACTCAAGAGGATTCATCCTAAGAAGATCTCGAACCCTAGCTGCCACTGATCCACCATTTCTATTAGTAGGAACTGGAACTGGAACCTATGATTGTTTTGGTTGATCATTCTTTGAGCAAAAAGCTGAATTGCATTCCGAAACTCTATGTTCAAAATCTCATGGTCTAGGACTATAGAAAGTCCATTAGCATTGCATGCATTAGCATTCCTTGAGTAAGCTCATGAGGAGTCATGATCTTAAGCGCATACTGAGGGATTAGAACGAGTAAATTGGATCATACCTCACACACGATAAGTGTAACAAAGAGAGAGAAGTTTTACGAAGATACTTGGTAGCATCCCTCTCATTAGATGTGGTGCACTTCACACCCCTGAATAGGCTCTACGTAGTGTGGCTTTTCAGACATCCTATGACTCTTAAGCATAAGGATCTAATACCAAGTTTGTCACGCCCCGAAGATACCCTAGAATACACACACAAGACCTAGGATCACAAGTGACCCCAAATAAACCCTGATCTGGCATATCATAACCATACTAAATAAACTAAAGTAAGGAAATATTGTGCAGAATCTAAATCATAATATAAACTGTAATTATGGGGAATATCCATAAACTATCTGAATGTATAAATCTGAGAGTGTAACAACAACTAAAAGGTTAAAACTGAAATGTGAAAACTGAATCTAACTATGGTCGAAACACATAACTGACAATAAGAGTTGGGACTGCCCAAGCTAAATCAATCAAAAATTGAAACTAATATTAAAGTGTGAAACATATTTATAGTCCTCGAAGTATGAAAACTCACTATTGAAGATCCTCAACTGGTAATTAGAAACCAATCTATGCGTGATTTGGAAGCTTAGGACTTGAACCTACATCCCAAAAAAATGAAGCGTAGAGTATGTGTAAGTACTTGAAAGGTAATAAGCATGCATGATAGAATAAAGCTGAATAATAAAAATACTTGAACTAAAACATATATCTGAGCAACAGAGATAAGCATAATACTATACTAAGAATATTGAACATGAATTAACTGAAATGCAGTGACCAAATTTATAACATGATGAGACTGAAATCTGACAATAACTGATAACATGGTCAATGCAATAACATCTGACTGGACTTTGGGAGCTACTAATAACCGATATAATACCACAAAATCTAAATGTGGAATCTGATGTAAATACTAATCAGAGAGGACACGATATACCCTACGAGAGGTATAGAGGCATGATTGGAGTAATTAATAAAATATAATGCCCACAGAGGGGACTTATAAACCTAGGGCGTCACGTAGTTCTAAGACTATTCGAGTACGCTAAACTCTAATCCACTAATATTATGATACTCCCAATTGATTGTGTAATTTACAATTTATGAGTGAATTTCTATAATGTTGAATAGCTCAAAATACTGATATGCTAACTGATATAGCAACATTAATATAATGACAATGATACATTTGAAAACTGAGGCATGTATATATATATCTGAAGTAACTGATCTAGCATGTGTAAATAATGAACTAAGAGAACTACATAACTATGGTTCTGAATTCATGAAAGAATCTACCAAAACGATACTAAATTCATGATAATCTTATTTGGATCCTTCTAAAAACTAAAACCCAAAAATTTCTAACATACATGAAACCCCAGGTCTAGATAATATTAAGGGAATCAAGATTCTTAGTTAAATCTAGGGAGCTAATGGGTGGAAGGAACCCGCTAGTGAAATTCCACATGCCTGATGATGAAATTTACTTAGAAATCTTTCGATTTGGGTGTTGTATTTGATGAAAACTCGTTGCTTTCTTGAATTAGGTCAGCTTGACTTTCTTCGCTATTTTGCTCTACGTTTGATGAATATTTTGTTAATAATTTACTATATTAGGTTATTATTAGTTTATAAGGCTAAAACTGACAAAAAGTACGTAGTTTATAGGTTAAACAACGTAGTTTAGAGGTCCAATGCATAAGGAAAAGACCAAACGACCCCTTACATAAAATCTGCTGAAGCCACTTATGGACTTATCAGTAGTTTGTGGACAAATCCATGATCCGTCCAGTCACTACGTCAATCGACTTTAGAAGATGGATTATGAGGGCTGCAGGTGGCCATCCACGCACCACCAGGACGGAACTTAGGTTACCCTACGATCCATGGATGGCAATCGTGGGTTGGACCTGTAACTTATAGTTATAGACTGATCAGTGGTCTGTGGGGACTGATTCACGATCCATCTAGAAAATCCATCGATCGTATTAGAAGATGGGTTCTGGGGGTCCCGAGGGTCTTGACTTACGGACTGATCGACGATCCGTGAATGGATCTACGATTCGTCATCTCAGTTTGCCGATTGACTTTAGAGGATAGGTTCTGCGGTCTCGAGGGTCTCGACCTACGAACTGATCGATGATCCATGGAAGGATCCATGATTTGTCCTATTAGTCTTTCGATTTACTTATGAGGATGGTTTTGGGGGACTGTACGTTGCCATCCACGCACTACCAGGACGAACCGTGGGTTAGACACGGTTTGTGGGTTGCACCTTAAACCTTTAGAAATCTTCTGGTTCAGTTTGTTTTTTGATACAGGGTGTTACACGAATAGACTCATGTAAAAATGTGACAGCTTATATAGAAGAAAGGATCCTTTGCAGTGATTTTAGAGGTTCGTCATAATAGAGATTAAACTCATTACAATTATTTGGCAAAGAAAAAGAAACAAAATTAAATTTTTTTGGATAGTGCTAAAGAAATACACGAAAATGAATATATATTTTCACAAACAATCACTAAAAACAACCAAATAAAGTGAACATACCTCTGTAGAAAGCTTCAACTTGTCTCTATTACTTCATCTAATGAGGAGACAAGAAGGGGTTGATTATTCCATTTATAAGTTGATTAGTTAGAAAAAATTAAGATAACAAATAAGATGATTCATTATCTAGTTAAATTTGTGACAAAAGGATATCAAATGTTTTTCAGTTTTTATTCTTTCATTGGTAATCAATAATTATAATAACTGAAATAACATTCAATGTTGAAATTAGAATTCTCTCTCTCTCCCTCTATCTATCTATGTATCTATCTATCTATCTACTATATATCTATATATATATATATACATGGAAAAATGATTATATGTATATTCCCATGCTAACCAACATAAAAGTTTTTCAAAATTTGAATAAAAAATATCTAATGGATTAAAACTTTATTATATACGCTTAGATGCATAATTGGAATAATTTGTAATCGTAATGTCTAAGTAAAACAACCTAACATTTTTATATGCCTTTTTGTGTGTCTTAATATATTTACATATTTCAGGTCGTTCCATTTTCTTGCGTCTTCCGTCACTCTCCTGAGAGCTTCAACTTCAACTTTCACTTCCCTTCCGTTAAGGTTTTTTCATGCCGCCTACACCCTAGACGTGGTCGGCACTCACTGATCATTGCTGGCCTTTAGCTGATCCATGGCCTGACTTACTTAACTCAGCGGAAGACTTAACTCAATAAGAAGCGAGAAACATTCTCATAAAGATAGTTAGTATACATGTCTTGGTCAAAATGACACTTATGTCTCACAATATAATATCTGAAATGCAAATAAAGAGAGAGTCAAAACTGAACTATTTGACTGACTATCTGTCTATGAAGACTCTATAATACTAAGATAAATGTTGGGACAAACCCCACAACATTCTATAAAAGAATAGACTGAAAAAACTAATGTGTCCTCCTAAATGCAAGTAGGCTCACCACCGACTCCGAGTGCTTGGTTGGATCAACGAGGCGCTGGTGGATGATTATCCATGTTACCTTATTGTGCATCAAGATACAACCAGGTCAACTGGCATAAGTACATTGAATGTACGAGTATGCGAGTTGGAATGTTAAACAACAGCTTAAGCTTGAAAGGAGTAAGAAGAAACACTTACCTTAGCTATGCTCAACTCCTGAGTAACTTAACTTAATATAAAACAGGTAGACATATGCAATATATATATATATATATATATATATATATATATATATATGAAAGCCTGTAAAACAATGAAACCACTTAGTTCGTTAAAGATAGTGCAATATAAAACTCAACTTTACTTATATATGAAGTAATATAGTTTCTTTGGGAGATTCTCTAACCGACAACCACCACTATGAGCCTAAGTGGGGATACATCATCTCGCACACACTGCCAGAACTGTCCTATACTTTGCCGTTTACTTAACTTAGTGGATCCACTTGCTTAACTTACTTAATCATCTAAAAAGTATGACCTATTAATATCCATGATGGATAGACAGTTTTCATGGAGACTTTAGTTAATATGAACTCTCATCCCCACATCGATGATCAATACTACTCCCAAAATATACTTTAGCTCATGCTTTTAAAATCAACTTCCTTTCTTTGGGTTGAGATAATTGCTCAACACTTAGCTTTAGAAAGCTGTCTTGAATCAATGTTCCCTTTTCTTGTTCAAATCTCTTTTGGGAAACCTTAGTTACCTCTTAACTTAAATTTCAAAAAATTTATAAACTTTCAAGAATACTTATTTCCCTTATAAATTTTAAGAAATGAACCCAACTCTTTACTCTTTGCTTAACTTGACAATTTGAGTCTTAATCAACCCTTAGGAAATATTTAGTTCCTTATATTTCTTTGAAAGAAAAGACTTCAACTTGTTATTCTTTGCTTGAACTTTAAACTTGAGCCTTAAAATGAAGTTAAAATATTTAGTAAAGACTCTTTAAAACCTTTAAGAACTTTGCTTTGACTTACTTCTTAACTTTTGACTTGACTCTTAACTTCTTTGACATTGATCTTAACTTTCCTTGAATTGGATTATGGTATCAATGTTATGATTTGTGTTCTTTGATGATTTCTTGGTGTTCAGAAATCATTTGGAGTATTACAATCATTGGAAGGTGTTAATATACCTTAGGTGGACTTACCATGTTGGAACGCTCACCAGTGAGCTATCCATTCAGGTTTATAACTTGCTAAAAGACTTCTAACATTCCTATAAAATAGGAACAACTATAACTAGTTATTAAGATAATGACTGAAGAAAACTTATCTCCTAACAATCACCTGATGTTCCGGATCCATTCAAAGCAGATCCTGAGACACGTAACAACAATTTCGTTAGATGATAAAGATGGTTTATGTTGATTTCTACACAAAGATCTAAGATATAATTCATATTACTACTGTTGTTAGTTTTACTTCTGCTGGAAAAAAACTGCAGACTAAACACAGCAAGATGAGAGTTCCCCTCGAGAATATCTTGGCTGAACTAGACAAACTTAGAAGGGCAGCATAAATGGACCAAGACGGGGCATTTCAAGGTAGTATCATCATTTTAGATTTGACTGCCAAAAGATGATTTTTTTTCAAGGAAGTTTACTTATAACCGCCAGTTACGCTAAATGCTGGTATTTGTACAGAGGATTATGCATCTGTCTGTAAAGGCCATGCCCAACAGTTGAGCTACCAGCGACTCATGCTGCCTTTCTTCTTCTATCATTCTTTTGCTCTAGTTACAAAATAAGTTTGTCTTAAGTTAATACATCTCTGTTCAATTTTCTCAGTCATTTCATTTTAGAAAACAATCATGTTACTGATTTAAAAGAATTTGATAGATTAAATGTCACATCTCGAATCACATTCCTCTGTTCAAACATTCCCCAATACATTTTACTATTATTTGATATAGATATCTTAATCTTTCGGTGAAATTTAGTTCTTCATCAAGTTTAGCTTGATGTGCTTTGGCGACACACATAAACCAGTAGGTGTTATGAAATATCACATAAATATTTAGCCCTTAATCTTCTACAATTGAGTTTGTGCGCGATATGGGGTGCTTAATTATGTCATGCTCGGTCCTTATTTCCATTCATTTGCTGTGAGTATATTAACTTAATTCTCCCATTAAGATCCTTTGTAATGAGAACATCAAAACTACTAAACTATTTCACGAACTACAATATTCTCATATTAAAAGAACAATACAATAATAATATGGGATGAAAACACAAGTACAAAAAGAGGATTGCGAAGCCTAAATTGGGACCTTCATGAATCATCTTACTCCAGATATTCCAATTTCATATTTAGGTCTTTAGATATTACAATTAGCTAAAAGAGAAATATTAAACAAAAGATTACTATAGAATGTTGTTTTTGGTCCTAAATTATTGGACTTTTTCACTAAGCGTGAACTTGAGAATGCAATTTGAGCATTAAACTTGAGATCTAGGATTCAAATAAAGCCCAATTTCATCACCATCACCCAATCCGCGATCCTTGAACAATTTGATGCACCAAAGAGAAAAGTCACCACTTTTCAGCTTCCTTAGCCAAAACTTTTCACCTTCATACTTCTTAGGACATTCTCCTAAGTTAGATCCCACACAATAACATACACCCTGCAGCCATTCTCCAAATTTTTACCATGTCCAAGTCTAGTATCGAAGAATGTACCCAATTATTTGGATAAATGGAATCATCCGCATTCCTATATTAATCTCTATGGGGGTGATTTTTTATTGATCTGACATGAGTTTTCCATATCGATTTTCGGTGCAGGGTATAAGTCTGTTATCGTCACTAGTTATTGAGTCACTAAATGTGGAGTGTAGTTAACTATGCAAGCTTCTTCTTCAGATTTTGATGGAAAGAAATCAAACAAGAAGGTCTTCTTCATGCTAAGCAAAGGCCTCTAATCAAACATTGAAGAATGTGAGGAAGGATACAATTTTCAAGAAAATAAAACACTGAAAATGAGAGAGAAGGCAGTAACACGTTATAAAGAAACAAATTAGGTTTTCTATTCCAACTTTGAGCGGGAGACAGAGAAAATTATTACTATTTTTAGATTTAAACTTGTTTCTTAAGGAACTTTCAGAGAAGAGTTATAAAATAGGATAAATGTGTGATTTTGGCATTTAAATTTTGGATAATAATTCCAAGATTGTTATTAATATCCATCGACGTTGTAGAAATATTTGTACATTGAAATAACTTAATGGGAAAATACAATATTTTGGTCCTAATTCTTGAATTATTTACACAACTGTCAGTCAATCTTTTCTTAAAAATAGAAGTACAGAAAAGAAGGAAATTTTTGAAAATCCAGATATTTTAATCACAAGTACAAATGAAAAAATACAAGCCTAATTCCTGAATTCTGAACCTTAGAAAATAATTTAAAAATGAACTTTGATAAATCAGGATATCAGTGTAGCCTAATTTTATCACCAACACCAAATTCTCTATCCTTGATCAATTTCACGATGGATAGAGAATATTCATCATTAATCAACTTCCTAAAAGAATTTTTTTTATCTTCATACTTCTTAGTGTCATTCTTCTCTATTATATTCCACTAGTAAATAGATATCTCATTCCCGTTCACCAAACTTCTTGCTAGCTTAGAATTTCTGTATGGAAAAATGTGCATAAACATCGTAGAAAATGGAAACCGCAACTTTTCAAAATTGAGTTCTTCAGGTTAATTTTTTCCTCGATAAGCCTCGTGGTATTCTAATCGAATATCAGGGGAGGGCTTATGTTTATTAGATCTTGAGTTTTTACAAGGGATTTGTTGTTAACTTTGCATGCTTCTTTTTAAGCATTTGATGACATCAAACTGAAGAGAGTATACATTTGAATGTCATTAGTTTGATAAACATCTATTTTATGCCATTTTTTCTTATTCATTACTCTAATTTAAGCAAATAAAGTACCTTTTATATTTTTCCTTAGGTGAAACTTGTACAATATATAACCATTGAGAAATTATTCTCACGGATAATATTATATTCGACTATAATGTCTGCTCATATATTTCTCAACCTCGTATACAACATAAGATTATTTGCTTGCTCAAAAGGGATCTTTTTACTGTTTTCTAAAAGGGACATATTTACATTATTGCTGAAATAGTAAATAGAGAAACAAATATTGATGTTTCTCGCTAGATACAGTAATATTATAACAAGAAATTAAAAAAAACAATAACTAGGACACATCAAAGGTGGAGGATTTTTGTGATGTCTCTAGTTGGATTTCCTCAGACGGAGTGGGATGTGTTCTCTAGTGCTTTACAGGACCACTTCATTCCTTGGAGTGTGATGGAGGAGAGTCGTTTGAGATTTGAGAGCTTGGTTCGGGGAAGTTTGTCTGTGACCGAGTATGAGGTTTGTTTCTGTGCGCTCTCTAGGCATGCTATGACAATTGTTCAGTATGAAGCAGAGAGTTACCAATCCCTGAGAGGGTTAACTTTCTCCATCAGGTATGTGTTCACGGCATCTAGAGAGGTGGATTCCTTCTAGTTCATTATGAGCACCGCAAAGGAGGTGGAGTTGATGGTCTTAGAGGAGTTTGGGGAGCCAAAGATGGACCGGTGTTTTGGTCATTATTTTTGGTGCCTCATATGAAGATAGATGTTCGCATAGAGGTGTAACACCTCAGATATTAAAAAGGATAAAAATTTCATTTTTTTCAAAACTTAGTTTACGGTAGGTGGGCGACGGTCTATAGGTGGTAAATGAGTCAATGATTTGGAATCATATAGGAATTTTTTTGCATAGATTTGGTGTCCTAAAATGTTTATTTTATGAAAAACTTATGTAAAATTCTTCATTTACAGGTATTTGGATTGAGGAACAATGAACACTAATGTGCAAAAAGGAACAAGGAAGCTAAAAGAACAAAGACAAGAAGGCATTGTGATCGCCTAATCCATTGGGTGAGTCGCCAAGTGGCTCTTGTCTCGCCTAAAGTTACAGTTTGCCAAGCCCTGATGGAGAAAATCAATTTAGTGTGATAAAGGAGTAGTCGACGTGTTGCCAAGTGGTTCCGTTATAAATTATTGGATCACCCAAAGTTATAGAACTTGAAGATGTTGAAGGTCAAAGAAAAAAGGCGATATAACTGACCAAAAGGCAGATCATCGAGTTGATTGGCGATCCTAACTTATTACACCGAATGATCCTTCACAGGATATTTTTGGCAACTATAAATACATTTTCAAACATTCTGTTTAGTATCTATCTTTTTAGAAATTAAATTTTATTCTGAACATTCATTAGAGTAATTTCTGAGTTTTGAGACAACTTTTTCTTAGCTTTGAAGAATTGAAGTTTTCTTTTTTTTGAGAAATTGGAAGTGGGTCATTGAGATTCTTCACTTTGGACCTTTGTAAAGACGAAATTAATCTTACACAGTTGATGGAAAAAAAATTTGATAAGGATTTATATATTTTTAAAAAAATTCTTAAATTGAGTCAAGGGAGGTTATTTGATAAACTAGTGGTTCTGCATAACTTCTTTAGAGTTAGTGTTGTCGCTTGATCATTTTTAAAAGTCATTTTGCTATTTAAAATGTTCTTGAAATCGAGGGAGTTTCTTATAAAGAAAATCACTTGCTTGATTTGTAATTGTTAGTTGAAGAAGGATAATGTTGTGCTTATATTGATTGTCTCTTGTGGTTTTGATTTTGTTTGCTTGAGGAGAAGCTAATTTTTTAATTTGGGGGTGTTAAAGAGTCGGGTATTTTCGACTCACTTCTATCTTTGTAATATGATTTTGGTGCACTTAAGTAGAAAAAGAGGCTCATTATCTAATGATTTATGTTTGTTCAGGTAATTGGTGATTGGAGGGAGTTTGAGAGATTGAGAGAATTTGGGAGAAATAAGTACAAAAAGAATATAAGATTGGCGGAAATATACTCCCTAATATGGGGGTCAACACAAGCTCAAAGGTCGCTTTAGCGACCACATAGGGCTCTCTTCAGTGAAAAGGTCATGACAGTCAAGGGTCACCTTAGAGACCACTTTGGTCTCTTTAGCGAGTGCAAACACATAGGTGTAGATTGCTTTAAAAAAGGTAAATGTTGATTTCACGAAGCTCTTTTTAGTGATGGCTTGTTCACTTTAGCGAGCGACGGTTGTTTGATCAGGGGCAATGAAGTAATTTCATGCATTTAGAACCCCAATTCTCACAAAAGTTGATGAAAAATATCCTTGGACATATTGGATATCTTGGGATTTTTTTAAAAAGGAAGGACACTCCATGGCTTGGGCTATGGTTTTGATAGAAAGTTTTCTCAAAATTCACTTTTCGAAATGAAGATTGAGTTCTCAATTGTAAAACATTTCACCATTTATTCATTTCCTTGCTTTGTATTGCTTGAATTGTGGATGTAATTGGTAATATGAGAATTTGGGTTTTGTGCTAGAAAAAGACACTTGTTGGGTTTTTGATTTTAATCTTTTGATTATATAATTGATTGAATGATTCTCATTTATGAAATGAGTATTTTATTATTCAATCAATTTCATGCTTTACATGCTTTCCTATTGATTTGTTACTCCTTGGACTTGCCCATATACTTTGATTGAGTTTGAAAGGGTCAGTTGATGTTTGGAATTATAAATTGTTGCAGAATTTGACGTGTAACAACTCATACATTGGATTTTAACTAGAGATAGTGGATCCATGACTAATTGTGATAGCTTTTTAACTAGGTTTGATAGAGCTAGTTGAGATATATTTGCTTGCATTTGAAGAATTTGATTATTCATTGAGGTTCCATTGCATAAATAATCTTACCGCTGAATGAGTTTACATGAGATTAAGGTGCAATTGCTCTTGTGAATGTCAATTACCCTCCTTGCCCTAATTCCATTTAATCCCTTACTTGAGAAGACATTTTACACTATCCTTAGTTGTTACTAAAATCATCTTCAGATTATAATTGTGTATTTTCATTTGGATTTGTATTCTTATTGTATAATTATTTATCTTTTCACTTTCTGACACATCATTCCTTGTGGGTTCGACCCTACTATCATGCATTGGGTTGGGCCCTGATCTCATAAATTGGGTTATTATATTGCTAATATCACTTACGCATTGACTTGTAAGATGAGTCATTGAGCGTTAATGTAATGAACTCCAGGCCATTTACATGTTTATGTCGCATGTTCATCATTTAGAACTTACATATAGAAACCCCAAGTCATTTATCACTATGTAGGACGAAATATTCTGTCACTTGGTCATTCTTTTACTGATAATGCGAGACTTATTATTTTGGAGCTTTGACAATTGAAAAAATATTTTTATCAGAAGTTCAAGAAGATGATCTTAGAATCCAATCCTTATGACTCTATAAGCTCCATCATTTTAGGCTAGTATCAGAATTCACACGATTCCCGAGGCTTTCACTGCAAGTTTGTGGAATTAAGAATTTTAACTTCCAAGTTAAGGCCTAAGTTTTACTTTAGTCAACATATTGGGGTAAACGAGCTCAAATTGATCTAGAGAGACTCTTCATTTCGGTACCGAGTAAGATGGCTAATTTTGAGCCCTTTTGTGAATTTTAGGTTCAAATGAAAATTTTGTGTGGGACTCTTTTTTCATTGAGACAACCTGAAATGGATTTTTCGATGGATCCATTAAACATGGAATGTCGAATTCAAATTGGGGTAGCAAAGTTCTTTTGCATATACGATTTCCGAACGAGTCAGGGGCACACCATCAAAGTTTTGAAGCCTTATAACTTTACTATCATCTAAGGCATGCCTCGTGTCCATGTGCTAATGACCACAGTCGTAGATGGTAGGCGCATTCGTACGCAGCTAGCCTGGCATGTGCTTTCATGATGGTCAGTTACTTGGAGTACTTAAGACCATGTAACGAAGGTAACTTTGTTTCCGAAAGTAAAATTGTGATCTCTCCCTTATTTAGCTTTGATTTCGGTGATTTGAAGGATGACGTGTTATTAGTACATTAAAAGCTATGTGGTGGAGTAATTGAGTTGTGTTTTCTTAAAGCTCCTTTTGAGGTGAATTCCACCTTTAAGCAGTTTCCTTCCTTTTGGTCGATATTTAATTAAAGTTTTCATTGATTGTTTTTGTTTTCGCTATTTAGGCCTCGAATTGTGTTCAATTTTGGGACACTAGTTTGATCCATACTTCACAACCTTTTGACCAGTAAACTCTGGAAATTTCAGTATGGATTCCACAATTCTCGTTTGACTCTAAAATCGGTCTATCTCCAATTCATGTGATTTTAATTTCTATATGACAATATTGATGTTGTGACCCTATTCTTGATAGTGTGTCTACGTTCAGAGGATGTTCATAAAGGAAAAGCTCTGTCCTTATTATTTGGAGCGCGTACTATCAGCCTTCAGGTAGGGTATGACTTCTCTTCTTATTTGATTGAGCATAAATGTGTAAATTCATGACGAATAGTGTTAACTGAGGCGGCTACCTAGTTATTCGTGATTTTCTTCTTAGAAACCATGATTTTCAACACCACCACCAATGCATGAACCTGCTCCGTACTCAAATATGGAGAATAATAACAAGTAAAGTATTCCCTTGACCCAAGAATTCATACATGAGATGTCAAGGTATCTGCATCAATTCTATTGTAAAGGTTTCCTCAATCGATGGCTTGGCCAAAGAAGTTGACCTATATTTTAGATCAAGGTCAAGCTTCGTAGGCGCATATCAATATGAACCAATGCCGTGAAAAGCATTTATAGTCTCTGCAAAGTCACTTCTTAGATCCTTGTCAAAGTTGAGAATTATGACGGCTAACGTCTCAACTTCTAACCTCTCTTCAATAGACACTTCAATAACCTCTTCTTTTAATATATCAATGAGTGACACCACACTCATATCTCGCAGTTGTTTCATCGAATCGAAAATATTGAACTTTGTCACTTCATCATTCAGTCCGAACCTCATCTCTCCGGTCTCCATGTGAAAAAGCAGCCTATATAAGGAAAACAATGCCCTCCCCATAAATATGTGGACGTTGAAATCCATCTCATAATCCAAAATAACAAAATTAGGAGGAAAAAGTTAAAATTTCAACTTTAACCAGCACATCATAGGGAATATCCACGCACTGTTTAACTGACATGTATGCAATCAATAACCACGTGGATGTTGTGTTGGGGTCTCCCAAATCCAACTACTTGTAAATGGTCAGTGGCAACAAGTAAATACTTGCTCCCAAGCCACACAACGCCTTAGAGAAATTTATAGACCCACTCATTTATGGGATAGTGAAATCCCCAGGTTCCTCCTTCTACACAAGTGACATTGTAGCAATAATGCTAAAATGATGCAAAGTACCTTCTGACTCAAAATTTACCATCCTCTTCTTTGTAACCAAATACTTTATAAATTTGGCATATCCTGCCATTTTTTCCAAAGCCTCCCCCACAGAAATGTTCACAGGTTGTTGTCTAATATGTAAGATCCTGAGTCCTTTTCTCTATTCTTGCATAATATATCTGGCATATTTTGGCTTGGTTATATGAGGTGTATATGAATTTGTATAGTACATTGGAAATTCATATTTCAAATGGGTGGCAATATCAAGGAACTAAACTAAAGTTTTAGGCCAAAGGGAACCCTCAATGAATGTTCAGGATTAAAGAAATGGCTCGAGTAGCACTTCGCCTATTTGAAAGGATAATATGATCCCATACCTTGGGTATAATCCTATGAGTGCCTAACATTTTGAGAATAATGTGTTATGATATATTAGCATAGCACAATGGTCATATGTTAAATGTTGAACTCAGGAAATTTGCGAAACTAAGGTCAATAAAAGGTATCGAAGTTTCTATAATAAACTTTTCTTAACTTTGGGTCAAATGTCTTGGATGTTTTATTACAACATATAAAGAGTTACAAGAACCACGACCTATAAATCGAAGGCTTACGAGTATAGTTTGAAACGCACAAAAACCCTGTATGCCATTGACATCGGAGTAAAATGCTATGAGGGTTTTACTGCGGACTGCCTGGGCATAATCCAGATCGCGAACCAGGTCCAGTAAAAAAATGTGGTAATGTCAGTTGTTCGATGTTTTAACCCGTATTGACATTTCTTATCGCTTCCTAACTAGAAAGAAAGTTGAAGAAAAAGTTCTAATGGAGTTCTTGGATGGTGAAGGTTAACTTTTAGTGTTTTTTACCATTAAAGTTTGCACAATACCTAGAAACGTGATCTATATACGTGGCAATCATTTTCCCCTTCTATTATTTGAGTTTAGAGCTAGTTTTGAAGATATAAATTGGTAGTTATTGGTGTTTATTCAAGATTTACACTTGCTTTTCTAGGGTAATCATCTCAAACTCTTTTATGGTTGTTTTTACGAAGAGTGAGGGGTTTAGGGACCCTAAGAGTCTATTTTGATTGGCTTAAATGTTGGTCAAACCTACTTTAAGTTATTTTTTGTTTGTGGAATATTTGTCAAGGTTAAAAAAAGTTTAACATGACTTAATAAAAGTTCTCCCCCTACTTTTTATTTTTAACTAAAAAGTCATTAAAGTTTGAATTTCTATTTTTGACTTAAAACTGCTTTTAAGCCAATCCAAATGCGCTCTAAAAGGGTCCATTTATCCGGTTAGTTTTAAGGTGCCTCATCTGTAGGTAAAGGATCCTATAAAGGGAGTGGCTCCTTCTTGCATTGGGGACCCATTCATGCTTCTATTGTGACATCTGATGTTTTCACGGACCTCGTGGTTCTTACGGTGCAAGTCAGGGTACATTTTTTTCACAACAATGATATGTGGGGTGAGGCAATCGTAGTGGTCTTTCAAGATCATCATAACAGTCCTAGGGTAAGAGATTTTGCTTTAGATCTGTCAATCATGATCACATAAATTGGAAGTGTCCTTTGTAGAGTGGTCAAGGAAAACTCCAATCCTTCAATCCAGACCATGTCACAAGGACTACAAGCTAGAGGCCAGGGTAGAGTTCAGTTTGGCAGAGGTGGTCGGACTTCTAGTAGTGGTGCGGCTAAAAAAAACATAGTGAGGGTAGATTTGCCACCCATAGTAGAGGTTTTAGATGAGGTTAGTGATAAATTTCCAGAATGACTCAAGGCTGAGGCTTCTGATGTAGTTATTATAGGTATTGTCCTAGTCTGTCGTCGATCCAAATCTGTATCATTTGATCTAGGTCCTACTTTCTCAAACGTATCAGGATATTTTGTAGCTGGGTTTGATATGATGAGTGATGACATGTTTGTTTCTATTCATGTTTCGACATGTGTTGGTGAGCCTTTAGTTATGTATCGAGTCTATCGATCATGTGTTATTTCTTTGGTGGGGTATGACACTTGAGTATACTTGATCAGTATGGCTATGATAGAGTGTGATGTCAACTTTGCATGGACTAAGTACATATTTATCATGCTATTCTTAATTGTAATGCTAAGACTGTGACCTTAGCCTTGCCTAATGTTTTGAGGAAAGTGCAAAGGTGTTAGTAGTTCTTACCCTAGCAGGGTTACTTCTTTTATCCTTTCTTAGTGATTGGTAGATAAACAGTGTTTTTCCTACATAGACTTCATCTGGGACACTTGTTTTAAGTCACCTCCAATAGAGACCGTTCCTATGGTGCAAAATTTTCTGAATATATTCCCGTTTGATCTTAAAAATGTTCCTTTTGATAAGGATATCAACTTTTCTAGTACCTTGGAGCCGCGCACTAAGCCTATTTCTATTTCTTCTTATTATATGGCCCCAAATGAATCAGAGGAACTAAAGGTTAATAAGTTACGGGACTTGTTGATTAAGAATCTTATTGATCCTAGTGTGTAACCTTGGGTGCCCTAGTGTTGTTTTCTAGATTGATGCAGTAAGAGGCTAGACACAACCTACTTCTCGTAACCCGAGATTGGGAGTTTGCTAGGGTTAGGAGGGTACTAAAGACAATTTATTCAGAGTTTCTACAGTATTACAAGACCATTTACAAGACTGACTTGACATATTATTTGGTGGTTCTATATATTCCAAGAGAGATTTCAAATTTCCAAGACTTTTTTGACTTTGCTTCGGTGTTTACTCTACCCAAAGTGGGTGTGGACTTTCCTCTCTCTTGGTGTGCTTCAGGTGTCCGTTTGGGTAGTGTTCTGATGTAGAAAGAGAAGACAATTTCTTGTACCTCTTGGCATATGAAGATCCTTGAGAAAAACTACCCTACACATGATTTCAAGTTAGCGGTCGTGGTCTTTGTTCTTAAGTTATGTCATAACTATTTATATGGGTGCATTGTGAGATCTTCACTAATTATTGGAGTCCTCAATACATCTTCAATGAGAGGAATCTGAACTTGAGGTAACACAGATGACTTGAGTTTCTGAAGGAGTATGATATGACTACCTTATATCATATAGGGAAGGATAATCTGATGACTAATGATTTGAGTAGGAAGACTTCTTGCTAGGATGGGAAGTTTTGCCACACCCAATGTTGGGTTGAGACGTTCTCTAGAGATGTTTGGAGATTAGTCAAAAGTCTTGTCTGGTTGAAGAGTTTTTAGGAGAGTTGTGGTATGATTGCATTTTTTGAATCCCGATCTACTTAGGTTGATCAGATTCATAAGCAACTGTTTGATGATGAGAAGTAAGGCCTTATTTAAGCCAAAGGGTTAAGGGGTCCATATGCTTGATTTTGATGAAGTGTTGAGGACAAAGGTAGACTTTGTGTGCCTAAGGTGGGTGAGCTGGTCATACTGATCTTGGAGGAGAATTATTGTTCAAGATACTCTATTCACTCGGGAGCGGCCAAGCTACATCACGATACGAGTCAGTATTACTGGTGGTGTGGTATAAAGAGGAACATTTTTTAGATTGTTTCCAGGTGTTTGACTTGGAAACAGGTCAAGTGTGAGAATCATCAATTGTGATCTATATCTCAAAGGATGCCTATTCCTACTTGGAAGTGGGAACGTATCATCATGGACTTTATTGTAAGTTTGCCTACCACCGTGGGTGGTTATGATTCTAATTGGGTGGTGGTTGATAGGTTGACTAAGTCCTCCAATTTCATTCCAATTCGAGTGTAGTACATGAAAAATAGGTTCTTCCGCCTCTGCATTATTCAGATAGTTTGGCTTCATGGAGTACCCATTTCTATTTTCTCCGACAGAGGTGTGTATTCACTTCTCGCTTGTAGAGGGACTTATAGTATAGGTTGGGTACTTGGTTAGATATGAGTACAATTTTTCACCCTCAAACTAATGGACAGTCCGAGCAAATGATTTAGGTGTCGAAAGACATCCTTAGAACGTGTGTTATTGACTTTGGTTCTCGTTAGGATCTACACTTGCCTTTAGTGGTGTTTTTTTACAACAAATATTATCACTCCAGAATGTAGATGGCCCTAATTGAGGTGTTGTATAATAGGTAGTGCAAATATTTGATTGGTTGGTTTGATACAATTGAGATGTACTCGTTTAATATCGACTTGCTTAGAGATGCCAGGACTTAGGTTCATATTATTTAGGGAACGTAGTTGACGGCTCAGAGCGTGTAGAAAACTTACTTTGATATGAGGGTTTCGTCCATAGAGTATATGGAGGAAGACCATGTTTGTTAGAGTGTCACCCATGCATTGTGGCCGACGTTTGTAAATAAGGGAAAACTTAGCCTTCAATTCATTGGTCTTCTAGACATTTGGGGAGGATTGGAGAGGCAACCTATAAGTTGAACTTTCCATCTACCTTGTAAACCATTCATCCTATATTCCATGACTCCATGCTCTAGAAGTATGGGTCAGATGAGTACCATATGCTTCTACTCAATTTAGTGGTGTTGGGTCAGACTTTTTATTCGAGGAGGATCCTATTGTTGTATTTGATAGGCATGTTCAAAACCTTAGAACCAAGGAGATTGGTTTGGTGAAGGTGCACTAGAAGCATCATTTAGTTTGGAGATGTGACTTGGGAGATAGAATCTAACATACGTGCTATATATCCTCAGTTTTCAAAGCTTTAGGTACTTTATTTTATTTTATGTTCAAGGAAAAACATGGTTTTAGTAGTGGACAATATAATGACCAAAGGGTATACCATAGATGTAACATGGCGTATATGACCCCGAGAGGCCCCATACAAGACAGTTAACATTAATAACATAAGAAATAGAATCAAAAAGATAAAGAAAAATAGCTGAAGTCCTAAAGTTTTATAGAAGTAAAGTGGAAGTCTAAGACACTTGTCTCATTAGCCATCTAGTACGATAGAATGAAGTTGGGTCTAGACCATACAACATGTACAAAACTGAAAATAATAAAAAAGCTGAAAACAATGAAAAATTCATCCTCAAATCACGAGGAGTCGCTAAGGCTCGAAATCTCTCAAGTAGACCTCTAGCCATAAAATGGGAACCTGAATATTAGACCCTACTTTTGGGGAAAATTAGGCAAAATTATGCGTAAGTACAAAATATGTACCAAGTATGATAGTAATGTATCTATACATTTAAAACATGCTAAAACGGTCATTTCACGTGTAAGCAATGATCAAGCTAAAACATGTATATAGAGAGTAAGAAATTATAAGTCATAAATCATGGTCAATGCAAGTGAATAACATCTCAAAACATACTTACGATATTTCTTAAAGTAACCTTGGTTCATCATAACTTTGCTTGTTTGTGGGAAGAAGCCTTAGCCGACATATATGACCATGCAAGATAATTGAATCCGATGCCGCCCACACCAAAAAGATTTGTCCTACTTACCAAGGTAAGGACCATGATCTTCTAGATATTTTGGATACACTATCTAATGTTTGTCTAGACAATCCTCTGCTAACACATAGTTTATGAGACATGGGTAATCGCCTCTTGTCACTCAATCGAGAGCATGGGTAATCTCCTCTTGCTTCAAGATTACCATAATCCTTTAATCATTGGTTCATATTAGGTGAGAAAAGCCTTTTTATTCTTAAGAACCCTTATTATGTGAGAAAATATTTCACAATCATACTTTCATGTATATAAAATGCCTTTCAACAACACAACAAAAACATCATCATTGACCTTTACTATCAAAGTATCCTTAAAACATTTACATAAATTCCATAAGAATATGTTTAGTTTCATAAATCTCCTCTTTCATAATTCGAAGCCCACATCATATCATCATAACTTGGAAAACATGAGAATTGCGTGGGTTTGTGGGGAATCATAGTAAAACCTTAGAATGTTCATCAATTCATACATAAGAAATCATAATTCAATCAATTATTTTAATAAGCAAGAGAACCCATAACATTGAAGAAAGTCCTCACTCAATTGAAGATTTTTAACTTTGAAAATAAGAGAATTTAGGAACTCCATAAATGTACGGGATCCATGGATGAAACCTATCATACATCGATTCCAAATTTCTTAAATTCAATAGAAGATTAGGAGGCCTGAACTAAAACTCTAGGTTGATCGTTTCTTCTTCAAGCTTTTTAGAGAGAAAAAATATTTGGGAGGAAGAAACTTGATCTTGTTTTATAAATTTGGGAGAATGATTTCAAATGAGAAAATTTGGGGATTAAAACACTTATATAAGGCTTTACTGAAGGTTAAAAACATAGTGTTAGATAAAATAATAAGAAAAAGACACAAAAGCCCTTAAAAGTAACTATTGACCCCCAAACAATGGCCTAACCAACGATCTATTATTAAAACGATGGGTCTTCCTATTAGGGCGTCGTTTGGATCAGAGATTACCAATCTTTGTATCCACAGACTGTGTGTCCCAACCGCGGTTCACGATTTTTGACTTCAGAACCTTCTTAGTCTGGGACTCACCTAAGGAACCTATCAACTATTCATGGATTAAACTACGGACCATTTTTGTGAACTATTGGAAAATATTAAAAACTTGACATTTTGGAGACCAACTCCTCAAACACGACCACTAGCGACGAATTGTCGATCCACCTATGCTACGTCAATGGCGTCGTCGATGCTAGCACCATGTTTCTAAAAAAATTGGAAATTTCTATCTTTTCAAATATGAGGTGTTAGAATCATTCTTCGAAATTTTCATAAAAAATATCATTTTACCCTCTACATAGTTGCCCTGGGTCATTTCTGATGAGTTTGTGAAGTTGGTTTTGAAATTTGACATATAATTTATGCTTTTTTTTAAATTTTGAGAGTTGACAGGTCTAAAGTGGTTAAAAGTGGTATTTACTGGCAATCATAGTTTCGAGTCTCAAATTAAAATTCTACTAGTTCCGTCAGTTCTAGAATGTGGAATCTGGTCTAGGAGAGTCCTCTGTTTCAAGTTCAGGTTTATTTTTTTGGATTCGCGCCCTTGAGTTGGTTATTTGAGTGATTTTAACTAAGGGTTGAGTTTTGTCAACATTCAAAGTTCAAATGCTCGAATTACATTTCTGAAGGTTCTATTAGATTTGAGGATGATACTACGCCTAGGTGTGATCTTAGTTGATGTTTTGGAGGTTCTGAGGGCAATTTATTTTTGTGAGCATTACATTTGTTTATTGCTAATTTCACAGATTTCGGGTCAAAGAGATCTCATATTTGTTTTTTGATGGTTCAATTGAGTATCAAATATCGAGTCTAGTTGGTTAGTGTATTTGATTTGTGCACTAGAGTTTTAACGAATTATGAGGGTCAATTGAGGAATTTTTGTGACGTGTGTGAATTGCCAATTTCTGTAATCTCGAGCAGTGTAATTTCTACATCATAATCACATGATTATCTCTCGCGATCACATCATGTCTTTTTTGTGTGCATCATGATCGTGTGAATCCTCCTGCGATTACGTAGGCTTGATTTTCAAGTCATCTTGTTGGCGTGAATTCCAGTTACGATCATGATGTTCAATGTAAATGAAGTGAATATTTTAACTCATTGCGATCACAAATATGTGGTCATCGCAATCACGCAAAGTAAATTTCACCTGGCAGAATATTTTCTCAAAATCAGGGTTCCAACCCCATTTCACCATTTTTGAATTTCGGTGATTCCAAAAGGGGTTTTCATGATATATCAATTGGGCAACTATTTTTAACTCCTTCACTCATTAATTAATTCATCATTTTGATGAATAAACTTTAGTTTTGATCCCAACTTTATGGGTTTTTGAAAAGTTGTATGGTCTTTTATAATTGATGATTTACTGCTTGATTCAATTATATTTTCTAAATAATTTTCATCAGTGGTTTCAAAATTCTTTGGGTAACACAATTTTGTATAAATTTCCTGATTTAAACCTCATTAATTGAACAAAGTCTTTTAGGTCAATTTGACCCCATTTTCCAAAAGTCGTGATATGAGTGTTGTGAAATTCAATTTCTTATTATGATTACTTATTTGAATAGATTGCATTAATTTATAAACCCAAGAAAGCTCTATTTTTTGAGTGATTGTTTGATTGATTGAGGCAAGTGAACTTTGTTATTAAGTACATAGAATATCACATTTTCTTATTGTATGTGTTGGTGAGTAATAAATTTTGATGATGCGCTTAAGTTGTTCATATTGAATGATTCACTGACAAAAATAGGGAAATAAACAAACAAACTGATGGTATATTAATGTGTGATGTGTTGTGGATGATTGGAAAGAATATGTGATGTCATTGATGGAATGTTGTGATTATCTATGATGATTGGTGGCATTGGGACTGAGGAACTGATATGCAAAGTTCCATGTGATCTAAGGAAGAACAACGAACCAAAAATGATGTACCAATTCGAGGGACGTGTCCCACCCCATTACATATTCACGGACTAACAACTCCCCATGAGTCCCAAACAAAGAGATAATGGGTCTGTAGCGTTAGAACATATATACATCATCTTATTTGGTATTTCATTTCATTTCATAGCACATCATTAACTATTTGTGAACTTGTGAGTGTTTTTCCTGAACTCGTGATTGATGAAGAGGATGTTGATGTTGATGATGTATAATTGTTGATGTGTGTTAATTGAGGTATGTGCTATGTGAATTGTGAATTGTTAGGTTAGACCGACTTTGGGCAGGCTGTAGTTATTAAGGCTAGATTGGAGTATTTGTATTCCATATTACTTTACTTCATGTTTAGAGGTTTTCTTATTGAGCACTATGTTGTTTGATACATACTCGTTGCTTCTACACATATTTGGGTTACGAGCTCGAGGCTTCATGATTATCCTTCCTCTTTACTTCATTTAAGACTTTACATTGGGAACTTGAGAGGTAGTTCCTTTTCATCGCAACTGGCCCTCTTGTTCCTTATTTATGTCTTTGTTGTCTAAAAACAATGACACTCAGACATGCATTTTTTTTCATTTCTATTGTAATATATTAGAGACTTGGACATGTGACAACCATGTTTTGGGGGGTTTGTTTAAGTTGATTATGATTTTCCTCATTATGATATGGTATTAGACCTTTATTGTTGTTTTAATTCCGCTTCTATCATTATTATATGAGCTTTAGGACGACTTCTCTTGGGGGAGATAAGACAAGTGTCATCACGTCCATTTTTTGGTCGTGACAGAAAGTTGAAATGTGTTACCTAGAATGTAACAAAATCATATTAGCATGTATAAGGACTTGCTCTCATTTCTCCATAATTTTCAAAGGTGTCGGGTAGTCCATATTTTCAAGGTAAATATATACCATATTTACGAAGAAAGCTTGGCTCTCCAAAGTTTGATCCCTACTTATCTTGCGTAGACTTAGAAGTTTATATACCATTTTAAGTAAACGCACAAGTTCTCGGAAAAAATAAAAAATTTAACTACTATATCAGCCACTTAAAAGAGAAATAAATACACTAATATGAAATCATAGTATCTTGAAGCTTTCTTTCTGTTGAAATTTTGACTTTAGTTGCAAGTACATAAGGAAGCAGTTGTTGAACTACATCATGTTCTGCGTTCATAATCCTAATATATTTCTTTACATAACGAACTAATTAATAATATCAATAAAACATTGTAGTTTCTGACTCCTTGTGGTGATATAGCAGTTGCTACCATTTGATTTATGATGATATGACATTGTACAGTTGTGTGTTGTGAATTGCACTGATCAGAGAGGCCATACAATGCAAAATTTGGTTCAATGTGAACAAAATGACGTGTTAATGATCTTTTCCTAACAGCTTCCTTCCATATGTCGAAGAATTCAACCATAATCTGGTGTGATATTTCCCAAGAGGAAATCGGTAGATACTCCATCTACAAAAAAATAAACATCATGGGAAGAAAACGTGCTCATAATAGAAACTTCTTATATTTTATGTTGTACCATTGCAATGCAATGACTATGTGGAGAAAGTACTAGAAAGTTATAACATGTTCTATGATATTTCGTAAAACTTTGTATAAATCGTTAATCACCGATCCTTGCATGAATATTGGTTCTGCTCGAGAGGCTATGAATCGATTGGACCTGCCAATCGAATTGCCCACAAATACTGACTTAATTCTTATCTATCCCATGATACCTTCATATTTTGCATAGCTACTTCTTTTAATGTCCTTCAACTAGTCCCATCATTGTCTCAAGTAAAAATATGTTTATATGACCATCTTTTAGCATTTAAACGGACAAAAGATTTAATTGTTTTAGGTAAAGCGCAATAAATGAATTTCATTTCATTAATGATAAAAAACATAATAGACCATGATATATCAATGTATCAAAAAGGTTTAGCCACATAACAAGCATTCAACTAAGAATAAACATCTAAAAGTATTTCATACCTCCATAATTATTCCCCTCAAGTTCTCAGAGTTATTTTGGAACAGCTTTGCCCACTCGCACCCTGAAGTCACCAAGTCGATACTGAAATCCCTATATAGGTAAAATATTTAAAAGAGTATTATGAATTAGTGCTTTGTAAGTTCTTTTCTAGAATTTTGAAACTCAAACCAAAGTAGAGCAAATAGTGTTAAGTGTAAAAAATATCTTCTGCAAATCACGGTAGAGAACATACGATCTTTACCAACAACAAATAATGTTTTTATTATTACAAGAAAAATCTTGAACATTTCAATGACTGAGTTATTGTTAGGAGAAGTGTATTAATGACTACCCAACTGGATGACACAATTCTATAAGAATCGAAGCCTTATTTTATGAGTGATTGACAATTCAATTAGAAGAACTTATACTTTTTATGTTATAATCGCCTAGAATTTGTTCCCATCTTAACTTTTTTATAAGGTGAATAATAATATTAAAGTAGTGAAGTTCTTTAATCTTCTTAAAACATTGAAGAACAATTGTGGATAGCGCTATATAAGTTAATCCTCCTCCTATAGTAAGAACAATAATAATTATCAAATCTCAATAATATAAAACTCAAAATTAAGTGTGACCCTTAATTTGTAAGACTGCAAGGTCTCCATTATCTTCTGAATAGATGACTCTGCTTCGACAAGTCAATCGTTCCTCTGTAATTAGCATTTCGGTTGTTGTTGAAGTGAAATCCCCAAATTCTTTTGGGGAAACTCCGATGCATTTGCTTGTTGTATTAAAAAAACAATCACCACACAATCAAATCTCTTACATGAGCAGAATAGTACTTTTAAAATTTTGACTTTACAATTAATCGAGAGGAAAAAATGGATCTATCCTTAATGTTATTTTTACAGACATATGGTGTAATTTATTAAGTAATGGAATACCTTTGAGTATAGGCTTATAAAAGCTAAGAGTATTTTTACATGTTCCATCTTTAACACCATTAATGCTCTCAACACACTGAGATATTTCTGTCAGTATTTAAGTGTTAACTCTTGTGCCTGCATTTGGCCGCCGGTGCAAAATCCTAACAACAAACAAAGTAGAAAATTATACACATAAAAATACACATAATAATCTATAAAAAATGTTAGTCTAGTGTATTTAAGATCGTTACCATTTGATTTGGATGATGTTTACTACAGATAAAATTCTATTTCCTCTTAGTTAAAATATTGACTTGAAAATATATGAAAGTATTCACTTATATTTATAGCAGGACAAATACCTTGAATATAAACAAAGTCATCAACTTAATGTCATAGATATTATTTTGTTACTAAAATTTCAACAAACTTACCTTTTCTCTTTTTGCTTATACTCATTAGGTAATTAAATTAATATTTTTCTTCTAATTTTCCTCAAAGACACTAATAGAAAAATAATAAATACTAATCCTAAAAGGTAATTCTAGATAATATTTCTCAAGATGGTATCTAGTCTATATCATTATTTCTTTTAATTAACATACCTTTTTTAAGAGAAAAATCTTTGTTTTCAAAGATTTAAAAAACAGTCAAAAATTCCACACAAATAAAAATTAATTTTATTAAAGTAGAGTTCCATCTATATTTATTTCGTATTATATGATACAATATATTTTTGTTATACTTATTAGGTAACTAAAAATAATATTTTCTTTGTAATTGTTGTGGAATCAGGAGTTTCTCCTAATCTCCCTCTAAGATAGAAATAGAATAATAATAAATTCTTTAATATAGTTTTGAATAAGAGTTTTCTTATAATGGTATCTAGTCTAACATTTTTCTATGAACTAGTTTCACAGCAAGTGTTTTGCACGTGAGTATCGTATGTAGTATACGATGTTGTAAAATAGAATTAATATTACTAAATTAAAGCTTTTAGTAAATAATCATACTTTAAAGAGTATAAGAAAAGTGTTTTTAAATGATTAATACAAATTTCATAGAGTTACTTGTATTTTGAGATCAAAATGACCAGCTAATATTGAAACATTTCAAAATACATTCAAAGTTTAAATATGGGAAGAAAATGAGATATTTTTAGTAGTAGTATTATTTACTTCACTCAATTTTGTAAACAAATCTAACCAACAAAAAATTTATAAAATATCAATACAAAAAATGTCACCAATAGTCTTTTCTCTTGAGGTTATGAATATAAATGATGGACACCATTAAAGTATAGGTTTTCTCTTCAGTATTAATATTTTAAATTTAGTATGTGCATGACACTAATAAACATTACAATAAATATTTCAATATTTCATATTTATACGCTCTCTATATTTTACTAAAAAAAAGATACTTTATTTTTATAACTAATGATAATTAAGTTGAGGTTTGAGTGTATGTCAAATATTTAGCTTGAACTATTCTCAGTTTTAGATATACAAATATATTTCAGTAGAATAATTTAATTTTAATATATGAACAATATCACCTTTAATGAAAATTATTTCATTTCTTTAAGTTTCTATCTTATCTTTTTTGAGTTGTAGTCTTCTCCATTTTCTTACCGCATACATATCATATAGTTCTTGTCTGATTAAAGTATCTAGTATCATATAAAAGTTGTATTTTCATATAAAAATATTAAACCTTTTTAAAGATAAAAGTTAATAGATGAATAAAATTAAAATTAAAGTATTGTATATAATATCTTTGATTTGATTTTAAGATTATTTTATGATCAATCACTATTTTGTTATGTATTTTAATATGACTAAAAAGGAGTGTATCTTGTGACATAATTTTTTTCCGAATCAAAATAAACACAAAATAATAGGAAATATATATATATATATATATATATATATATATATATATATATATATATATATATATATATATGTGGAATGATGCATTGCAATAAAGAAGGAAGAAAAAAATATATGTTCATTCTACATTCACTGTAGTGTTCCATTTGATTAAAATCTCATCACCAAAACATAACTTTCTTCATTCATTTTTATTTACATATCGATTAAAAAGTTATTATTATCATATTATAAGTAGAAGGGAAAATTTATTTTCGAAATAATGTATTTAACATCAAAACTAAGTATTCAATGGATGACGTTGATGCCCGTTGTTTTAGCAAAATCAGAAAAAACTGCTCCATTTGAGGGTAAAAAAAAATAAAAATTAAAAAATCAAAGAAGAAATATCTTACCCAAATCATGTTGACTTCATTCATATTTATTTATGATTATTGTCTTTCCCGCAACTTTTCGTCACAATTACCACATTAAAATCGTAAGAAAAAATACGAGTTTGAATTTATGAATTTTTCACTACAATTTGTTCACCAACTCTTTATGTGGTACATCGAATTTCGTTGAATTTTGAACTTAATTAATTGTTGCAGTTTAAAAGTGAGAGGAAGTACTCTATTTATAACTGATAAATAGGTGCTAATTATTCCTTATCATAAAAGTTACAACCTTTCAAAAAAAATTACTTTTAACCAAAAAAATCACAAGCTTTTGCTGAAGTCACAACTCATCGGAAAAGGAACAACCATTCGGAAAATTAACAACTCATCAAAAAAGTCACAACCATTCGAAAAATTCACAACCATTTGAAAAATCACAACCATTTGAAAAAGTCACAGCTCATCGAAAATGTCAAAACCCGTCAAGAAAAGATGCAACCCTTTGGAAAAGGCACATCTCTTTGAGAAAATCATAACTCTTTAATATGAAAGGGTATATACTTCTAATATAATACAATGAATTAAGTTAATACTTCAAATGAATTACATATTTTTAATTAGGGGTATTATAGTAATTCAACATTTAGTTTAGGAGTTTCATGCTTTTAAGATATTATAGGTATGTATATATATATGTGTGATGGAGTCACCATTTCAAATTATTTGAGAATATATGTGCTTTATTTGAGTTGTTTCATTTGGTTATAAATTTATCTTTTATTATTATTTGTGTTTCAGAATATTTCAATTTGTTTATACTGGGGTATAATAGTTATTTCATTATTATTTTATATTGGTAATTAAATACTACCCGATAAATTAACTTACTATTAACTATTATAATATATAATTATGCAAAATATACTAATATTCTTTCATATAAATTTTACAATATCATTTTATAATAGGTTTGATTTTCAAAATGTTCAATAAATCTATTATGATTGTATTTATCAATTGATATACTAGTTATCTACTAATAACACAATTTCAACACCTTAATTCAACTAAAAAATTGTGTATTACCGAAATTCCACCAAGATACCATTGGAAAGATATTTGAATTATCTTTCCATATCCGCCGAGTTTGCTACATTTCGAGTTCGGATGAGTGAGATATGACTTTTTGAAGTTAGGTTGTCCAGTTAAGGAAAGTTAGCCGAGAATAGTGAGGGGTATTTTGGTCCTTTCCTTACCCAATCAGATTTAACTCATTTTTAGTCATATTTTAAGGGTCTAATACTTTTCGGTTCAGTTTTATAAGCATAAAAAACACCTAGGGTTTTAGTTGAGAGTTCAAGAAAAGGCAAGAAAAGAAAAGAGGAGAAAAAAGGCAAGGATGAAGTCTTGAGTCTAGTTGCGGATTTCACCAGGGTATTATACATAAGAGGTATGTAAGATTCCATAGTGTTGGGTTATTTTACCCACACGTCAATCATGTAATTTTTCAGCGAAATCTCATGATTAAAGTTTAAAGATTTGAGTTGTTGATAGGTATTCTTGAGGTTCATTCTAAATCTTGTTGTCTTGAGTTTTTGATGATTTCTTGAGATAAATTTAGTAATGTTAGTGTTGTTTCCATTAATTAGAGTGTTATTATATGAAGTAATCGAATCCAAGTGATTGGGGAAGAAACCGTTCGAATTTAGGCAATTTAGGGTGAGAAAACGAGCAAAATTGCTCGGCAGAATTTCTGGGTTGAAACCTGGCACGGCGCGCCTGCCAGAGAGCGCCAAACCCATCTCTGTCCGTCAAGAGTTGGGGCTCCGTGCCATCCATAGCCCTTGGGTCGTCTGCCCAGTCCAGTTTGCCTCCGGTAGCTTTGTTTGAGTTCGTTTAAAGTGCACCTACACTCCTTTTAAATTCTAACTAATCTAAGCTACTTCTAATTACCTAAAATCATTCCTAACATGATCATAACCTTGAATTCATAATTCAAATTCAAGGTATAGTTGAGAGTTAAGTTTTCAGAATTCTTTCAAACGTTCTAAGAAAGCCCTTTTGAGGAGTCTTCCACAACTTCTAGTAACTTGTTTCAAGAATCAAGCAAGTGACTATAAGAGTGAAGAGTATGTATTCATGAGTCTACAATATCACCTAGATCCTTCATATTATGAATCATAACTCTTGATTTCATAATTCACATTCAAGAGAGAGTTAAGAGTAGAGTTCAAGAAACACTTTAAGTTCAATTCTGAATTCTTTGAAATCCATCATTGATTTGAACTAAGTTTTGAGGAATCAAGTAAGAGAATGAGAAGATTTGTATACATGAGTTCCATATAGTTACTTAGACCTTCAGTCGAGTTGTTCATGCCCATAACTTCCGCATGAATTCCATAAATTGAGTATCATTGAGATGAGCAGTATCTCCAAGTTCTAAGTCTTGAGTATTGAGTTCTTTATTCCTTTCGAGATTATATTTCTAATTATGGGACTATTACATATTACCCATGAAGTCCTTGAGTCGAGTTGTTCATGCCCATAAATTCCATATGAACCCTATAAGTCGAACAATCTTTAGTTGAGAAGTATTTTTGAGTTCTCGAGTTGAGTAGTTCATGCTCATAATTCCGCATGAACCTTCCAAGTTGAAAATCATGAAATCATCCACATGAAATCATGAACCTCGAATCCATACTTCAATTCAAGGAAGTTAAGAGTCCAGTCTATAGGATAAGAGCAAGTAAAAGTAAAGTTTCTAAAGTCTTTCAATTCAGACAATTGATTTATTTCTATGGTGATCAAGCATGAAATACAAAGAATAAGAACATATGAGAGATTCATATGATAGTTAATAATAAATCCAATAACGAACTTAAAAGATTACATTCATCATGTATCCATACCCCTAGAACTAGGGTATTCAGCTACTCATAGTCCACAAATAAATCATACAATGGTTATGAATCATCAAAATGATTCAAGGAAAATAGATTTAGAAATTAACCTTAAAAGCTCAAAAAAAACGTTTTCCAAATCGTTCCTCTTCAAAATAAGAAAAAGAATAATGTCTAAGATAATATAAAATCCTATTTATATTAAAAGCCAAAACGGACAAAAAAAAAGCCTAACGCGCGCGACGCGTGAAGTCTTTAGAATTCCGGGTCCGTGCAAATTTGTCATTTGCGCGACGTGCGATCATCACGAGTTGTTCTTCCTTGTATTAGATTCTCATGACCAGGATTCTAATCCTTCTCTGCTACGGGGAGAGTACACGCAAATTCCTTAGTGCATTTTCCTCAGCTTCTTCCTTGCTCTCTCTTGCCTCGAATCTTCACATTGCTTCCATTGTCCCTTTTCTGCGTGTTCTCCCATTATGCTCACCTACACAACTAATAATTCTTGTAAGGTCATAAATAAACAAAGGACTCGATAAGACTCTTAAATACATCCATATTGAATTCAAACTAAACTTAAGTATGGTCATTTGTAGCATTCTACGCATATAGATATGCTTAAGATCACTACCCCAGACTTAAAGTATTGTTCATCCATGAACAACTTCTCACAACTCCTAAACCTAGACTAACTACATTGGATTGTGCATCCACTATAAATTTCCAAAAGATTTGTTCATCCTGCATAATAGCATGTTTCCAATCATAATATGAATGACTCCTGTATATGACTTTGAAAACTCTTTGCAACCAACGCTTTTAAAAATATATACACTATTCCTCATCACCTATACTCATATAACAAGTGCCCCTCACGCCAATAAACAATCCATAGACTCAAGTTACTCACTTGAATATCATTTAAGGACTTTTCAAACAAACATACTCTCACTCAACAATCATCATCATACATGTATGTACTGAGAACCATAGGCTTTCCCATTTTGTACATCTCAACTAATCAAGTGTATCATGCTCAAAGCCAAACAGGACATGTTCCGGTTGTAATGTAAGCTAGTGGTAAGGGAAGATTCATTTATATGACATTAGTGACTCGTCCTCCTTAATGCACTATGTTCCACTTTTTTCCTTACAATCACAACTTTTCTCATCAGCCCCTCTCTTCTTCAATAACTCCCACTAGTTTTTCCAACCTTTCCTTATGTTACTTTTACCCCTTTTCTTCTTTAGTATTAGTCTTTTTTTGACACACAACCACATCAACCTTTGACTTAGAGATTTCTCTCGAGTTAAGGTGCACATTGCTCTTTTTAGGGCCATGACCATCATCGAGGTACTTTGATAAGTAAGCCACCCTCAACTCTGCTTTCCCTTTATTGAAGTGCACAAGTTACTATGGACCAGGGCAAATAAAAATCCTAATCCTGGGGCATTGCTTTTGCTTTTCTTTCACTCTTCCCCCAACAACCATGTTTTACCCCCTATCTCCTTTTTCATTTGTTTGTACCTTTCATCCTAAAATAGTGCATTGGGGTTTAGGATCAAAACTATGGTCTCAAAAAACAATTGTCTAATAATGTGGGTTAGAACAAAATCAAGGCTATAAGGCTCAAATAAGCTAGACTAGGGATATTGTTTTTGAACACACTCAATTTTTTAAACCATTCTCAAAGAAAGCATGTTGTCATATCTCAATCACAATAACAAATGTATTTAACTTAATACCACCCTAGTAAGGTTGTAGACTCAGAAACATATCATGGATCTCATAAGAAAGCTCACCACTCATAGCACAAATTGTAATCAGAAAGGATCAATTTCAGCACACAATCTTGTTACGCAGAAGGTTCGATGAAACTTAAGTTTCACAACTGAATCACATAAAAAACATGTCACATAATTCATACATCACTTCAATCATGCTTTTTATACAGTCTTTATTCAAAGAGTTACAACTTCAGCACAACCGAACCTAAGACTCAAATAACGAAATTGCCCTTAAGTTGGTCATCATATATCTATCATTGTGCAGCTTGACTCAATCTAATAGTACATACTTAATCCTTCTAAAGAATTTTTTGTTTTGTTTTTTTGCACGGCTTAAAAGGACTATCATTGTCTAATGAACCGAAAATAACTACCAAGGAACAAAAACTTAAAACAAAAATAGAACACAATGTGAAAACATAAAATACGTACATATAAGAAATGCTTTTAATCCCACCCCACCTTTATACAATAGCACTGTCCCCAGTACATTTCAAAATCTCACCAAAGTTTGCTAGATAAGGTAAAACAAATCATCCTCAATTGCATCCCCGCCATGTACATCAACATTAACCTGTGTTGGGTCCATTTCCTCTTCAGAGTCGGAGTCCACATCCGAACTTGTGTGCAGATGTTCTGTGCCAGTTGGGATGTCATTGTTAATAGGCTCCCAGAACTCAGGACGAATTCCTAGAAATGCTTGAGCATGAGCATTCAACCTATAACGCCTGCTGACTTATGCAATCTCCACATCTTTATATGGCCTTCCATCATTTTTGTGTCAGAGCAGCTCCAGGCAATACATTATGTCCAGGATTAACACATCACGCCTGTTACACTAGGTAGTTGTAAGGATTGGGCCTAAATCCTTGTCACACCCCTTAGTACGAGTGATATCAACTTTTTCTAGGTACAGCGTTTCCATGTAATCCATGTTTACCTCATGAACACCTGCAATACGACCTTTTATTGTAATTAGCCCCCAAAATGCATGCATATGGCCCTTATGTACCCGAGCCTTCCGCATTATTGATTTAATTAGGGCCCCTATGTTGAGCTTTATATCTATCATCAACACATACAACAGACACACCCGATCACGAGTGATGTCTGTGTAATTTAGGCCTAGTATTAGGTAGTTCATCACTACCTTCAACCACACTAACGTTTGTTGGAGCATATAAGCATATGGAAGAGATTTGTGATATATCTTTACAATATTCTTGGCCCATTGGGCCATGTATTGCGGTCCGCAAAGCATGTTCTAAATGGCCTGGCAAGGGGGTCTGATTTTCAACCGGGTTAGAACAAATGGGTCTGTGTCTTCAAAAGAGCCCAAGATATCATTGATTCTCGTGGGTATAATGTGGACATTCTTACCCCCGATAGTGACATAGATAGAGAGAGTGTTTACGACACCAAATTGGCGAAGAACTCACGAACTATGCTTAGGTTGCATTAATCTAGCTTAGAAAATGCAATCTCCATTATAAGCTCTCTCCTCCGCGTAAAAATATAGGGAAACTCACGAGCTAGGCTATCCCAATGAATGGAAACATCAGAGAAGTAAGAGGCCTCAGTATGCTTCTTATACCAATTTTTTCCCTCCTTCGACACAACCTTGGCTCCATATTTCTTGATTTTCCCTTTGGGAGCCGGAGGTGTTAGTGGTACGTTTCCACTCATTGGTTGCTTCTTTTTTGGCTGAGCAACCGATTTACCAGGATGGTCTGAAGTAGATATGGTTACCTGCAAGATGTATCGAATATCTATCCAACTACTTAACTAAAGAGCAAAATACGGGTGGTGTGCGCACACCACACCACACTTAGTTCAAAGTAGTCCTAATCTAGGTAATTAGACTTCCCAAAATTTTAATTAACAACATATTCAAGAAAGCAGCGAATTTGCGTCTACTCAAGACTTCAAAACTAACAGGTCAATAGACTACTACTCAGACTTTAAAGTCCACACCCAATCATAATAAACAGTAATATATTCAACCATATTCGATAGTCTACTCAAGAATTGAACTAAAAAGTATACAATTATCGCATCTCCACATCCTACACGATATCTACAAAAGAATTTGATACATATCTCAACAGTTAGCACATACATAGCCTGCAATTATGTCTTGTACTCAAGATTTTGAAGACACTACCCACAGATTGCCATCTACTACTCAATCATACTCACAAACTAGTTCTATGCATTAGACACAATTCAATAATCAACAAATCGTGTTTTTACTCAGGAATTGAAAACACAACATAGTGAGACACTAAGCATAGAATTCACAGCATCATAATCTTCCTCCAAACTACCTAATTCAGTTTGAAAAGGAAACAACACCACAATATAATCCTTCTCCAATTTTTACAATCAATGAAACCACTAACTTTGTAGATCTCAACTTCACCCACGTCCAATACTCAAATAAAATAATGAGAAAACATACCTTGGCAACGCGGAATTGAAAAAGAAAAACGATGGCGATGAACTTCGACGAGTTGTGCGACACGCGAAGAGGAAGAGAAATTAATGGGGTATAATAGAGAGGAGAAAATCGAGTAGAAAATTGGGAGAGAGGGGTAAATTATGGTAAAAATAGGGATTGAAAGGGTAAGAAGAGGTATTGGTTCGGGTTATTAACTTTTAAAAACTAGTGAAACCCATTTAGTTAAAGAAGTAGAAAACTAACCTGGGCGCACGACGTGGGGCCAACACGAGGTTTACTATAACTTTAATTCCAGTAGAGAAAATTTTTGACAACCTCGCGCGACGCGGGGATGGCACAAGGTCTTTTGGGATTTTAATTCAAGTGGATAAAAAAATAGGTATTGTTCGCGTGACGTGAAGCAGGAAACCTCTGCTTCTGATGTGTTTATGCCTCAGGTTGAAATATACCACTCACTAGAAAATTCACTATGTTGGCATACCGAGGCAATTGAGTAATGTCCGAAGCAAGCAACTACTCATTAGGAAATTCTTACGAATCTACCCTTCGTTTCTCATATGTGTTGAATCCTCCAGTCGGGACATATGATTAGCTATTTGTTTCTCATTTCTCTTCATATCTCTTATTTCAAGAACAAACTCTTGCAGCAGTAGAATCCACCTTATTTGTATAGGTTTGGCATCCTTCTTGTTAAACATGTACCGAATGGATGCATGATAAGTTTAGACTATCACCTTGGTTCCCACCAGTTATGACCTGAATTCGTTAAATGCGAACACCAAGTCTAACATCTCCTTCCTTGTCACTGTGTAGCAATGTTTTGCTGGCATAGTATATGGAGTGAAACACCTTGTCCTTTTTCTACTCAAGAACTACTCCAACTGCTATATCACTAGCATCACACATCCTCTCGAAGGGAAGATCCCAATTTGGAGCAATAAGATTAGGGGCCTCAATCAATTTTTGTTTCAGCATTTCAAATACAAGCAAATAGTTTTCATCTAAAAGAAACTTCATCACTTTCTCTAACAAGCTGCACATAGGTCTTGTAATATTAGAGAAGTCCTTGATGAACCTCCTATAAGAACCAACATGTCCAAGGAAGCTATGCACTCCCTTCACTAATATCAGTGGTGGAAACTTCCCAATCAATTCAAACTTCGCTTTTATCAACTTCTAGCCCACTTTTGGAGATATTGTGTCCCAAAACGATTCCTTCTATTACAAAGAAGTGAAACTTTTCCCAATTCGGCACTAGATTTGTCTCCTCACATCTAGCAAGTGCTCTGTATAGATTAGTTACGCAGAGATCTAAGGATTAACTAAACACCGAGAAATTGTCCCTAAATACTTCAACAAAATCTTCCACCATTTCATGGAATATTTCCATCACACATCTCTAAAATGTGGCAAGGGCATTGCACAATCCTAATGACATGAGTTTGAATGCATATGTGCCATATGGGCAAGTGAATTGTTTTTTCTCTTCGTCCTTAGGTGCAATGACAATATGATTATATCCTGAGTAGCCATCAAGGAATCAGTAATACTCCTGAGCATCCAACGTGTCTAACATTTGATCAATGAAAGGCGCCGGATAATGATCCTTCCTGGTGGCTTCGTTGAGTTTCATGTAGTCCATGCATATCCTCAACCCAGTTACTGTTCTTGTGGGTATCAACTCATTATTCTAATTTTTCACAACTGTCATTCAACTCTTCTTGGGCACACATTGCACTGGACCTACCCATTTGATATTAGATATTAGGTATACAATCCCTGCATACAACTACTTGGTGACTTCTTTTCTGAAAACATCCTTCATAAAGGGATTAAGTCTCCACTAATGATGTGCACTTTCTTTGTATACTTCTTCCATTTATATTTTGTGCATGAATATAGTTGGACTAATGCCATGAATGTTAGAGATTTTCCATCCCTGCGCGACTTTCCTTCTTTTCAGAATCAACAATATGACTTCAACCTGTTTTTCAAATAATGTTGCAGACTGAATAGCTGGTACTGATTTATCTTCACCCAATAAGGCATATCGGAGATGGGATGGGATTTCTTTCAGCTACAACTTTGGTTATTTTTTAATGGATAGTTTGGGTGGAGGACCCAACACCCTATTTAAAGGATCCCATAGATCACTAGTTGTCAATATAAGTGACACATCAAGGAACTTCACAAGATCTTGTGTTTCGTTATCTCCATATAATTAATTGCGCACTAACACTCGCTGTAGGGGATCCTTTATAGAAATATACTTTACTTCTTCCTAAAAGATCGGTTATGGAAGACATCTCCTGATAGAGAGCTGGCATTTTCAAGGCTTTATAACATCAAAAACCTCTACTTTATAATGGGCCCTCATAGTAAGCTGCCCAACTGCTACATGAATCATTGCCCTCCCCAGTCGCTAAGAAAGGTCTCCCTAAGTTAAAGGGGACCTCAAGATCAGGCTTAAAATTTAACACCACAAAATAAACTGGGAAAATAAATGATCCCACTTGTACCAACAAATCTTCCACAACACCCTCATGCCTAGCCACTGATCTATCCCCCAACCGCAAAACTATGCTAGTTGGTTTAGGACTACCCAACCCCTACTTTTTGTACACATAAGTTGGAATCAATTTAATACTAGCTCCCAAATCACACATCCATCTAGCATGAATGTTCTGCCCTAGAGTGATCTAAACAGCGAAATTGCCCAAATCTTTCAATTTAACGTGCAGCTTGTTCTAGATTCAGGAGCAGCACTCTTTAGTGAGTGCCGCATCTTGTACTCTGTCAGACTTCTCTTATTGGACACAATTTCCTTCACGTACTTTGCATACTTGGGTATACTCTGCAAAACATCTACCAAAGGCAAGTTAATATCAACTTGTTCCAAGAGAGAGAGAAACTTACGAAAACATTCGTCCTCCTTTTCTTTCTTGAACTTCTGAGGAAATGGGGGATGTGGTCTCACTATTGGTTGCAGTTTTTAAGCTGGTGCAACTGCTGCGTTCTGTTTAAACTTGCCTTCCTTAGGGTCACTCTTTTTTTTTACATCTTTAGTGTGGCTTTTCATAGGATCTAACTCCTCTAATTGCAATTCATTGCGTGTACTCACTGCGTTCACCTTTTCAGGATTCAGGAAAGTGTTCCAAGGCAACCCTCTTTGTGGTCGTGAATATTGGGTACTATCCAATTGCATGAATTGTTTCTCAAAGTTCTGAGTAGCGAACTGATTGTTTCTCACATTTGCGGCTAACTGAGCTTAATCCGTCATTCTCTTCTTCAACATATCCTCAACACTCATGTTTAAGAATTGTTGCTTTGGTTGCTCATGTTATGCCTGTGGTTGGTACCTATAATTATTGCCTTGCGACCTATATTTGTTCTGTCGTTGGCCCTGATTCTTATTTCCACCCCAAGAAAAATTTGGGTAGTTTTGTCAACTTGGGTTGTATGAGATACCATAGTTTTTTTGGCCTCCACCTATCTGCGCATTACCTAAAACGTTTACTGAGTCTAGGTTTACACAGCATCCTTTTGCACTATGATCACTTCCTCCACATATCTCACACCAAGATGGTGGTTGTTGATTACATTGACCTGAGTTGACTATTTCCCGAAATCCATGTTTCTAAAATGTGTGTTCATCATATTCTACATTGCAAAAAGCTGAGAAGTCAGTAGAGTAACAACATCTGCTTCCAGCGTCCCAAAAATTTACTGTACTATCGGTTTCATTCCAGTCTGGATTTCCCTGCAAAATTTTTTTCAGCAAGTTCAATAGTTCTTTATAAGTCATCTCCAAGGCCTGTCCACCTGCAGGTCAATCGAGTAAAACCTCAGAGTTAGGGTCCAACCCTTAAATGAAGGTATGGACTAACAGCTCATTAGATTGGTGATGATAAGGGCACACTCATCAATAACGACTTAAACTTGTCCTAAGCTTATTACAAGTGCTCTCCATCTTCCGGCCTAAAACTCAATATATCACTCCTCAATTTGACTTTTTTCTCATATCAGAAAAACCTAATTAGGAACATCAGTTCTAGATCTTCCAAGGTGGTGATTGATTTTTCAGGCTCTGAATTTAACCATCTCTTTGCTTCCCCAAGCAGAGAGAAAGGGAATAAGGTGAGCCTCATGTAATCTTTATTCACTCTAGTTGGAATGTAAGTGTCACTGATCTCAAGGAATTTCTAAATATTAACTATTGGAGCCTCATGAGAAAGACCAGTGAACTGCCCGTTTGTGTACAAAAATTTGCACCATACTCTACTTCAGTTCAAATCTCCCACCCCTCTTCAGGTTATTGAATGAGAGACGTTACATTTATCGGGCGTGGGATTGCAAAGTATCTATCTTTTAACTCAGCACCATCCATTGTTTCAGGCTCTTCTTCTCTTTTCTTTGTTTCTATGACAGGAGATGGTATTTCACCAATAACCACAGAGATTTGATATTTAGTTTGCCTCCACCTTCTGTGTATGAATCTTTCAAGTCTGAGACAGACGACAATACTCCTTGATCGTTGTCTGATTTTGAGTTTGAATAACCTGAAACACTGAAATGCTGAAATGAAGTTGTCAACACTTGTGTTTTACTTCAAAAATCAGAAAAATCAAATATTTCCTAATTCTAAAGTCCCCGACAGCGGAGCCAAAAACTTGTAGCGGTAAATCGTACTAGCAAGTGCACGTGACTGTACAAGTAATAAAGTGGCTCTTTGTGAGAGTCGTATATCGTACTGACAATGACTTATGATTAGAAGTAATCAATTCTCCTCACTTGCAGTTTAAAACAAATGTAATTCCAGTTTTCAAGAGTATTTATTTTCTATTTCTACATAAAAAATGTAAGGAGTATGATTCGGTTTCTAAGATTTCAAACAATGAATTTGGTAAAGATCCAGGGTTGCAACTTTTATCAGGAATCATGCAATCAATAATATTTATATTGGACTATCGAATAACTTAATAATAAGATTAGATGTATGATCATGGTTTCCTTACCTATAATTGCCTATAATATTTAACACCCTAACTACATCGTTAAACGAAGATAGAATGATTATATACTAAGCATTAAGTTATATTCTTCTCCAGTGACCAAAGCGAGGTCTCTAGGTATATCCCTATCACAGAGACGAATCAACCCCAGTTATTAAGAGTTCAACAAGCTCCCTATGCCTCATGTTCTATACTTTTATTCCTCTCCCGAGTTCAATTCGGACAATAAATATTTCTAGGGTTATCAAGCATGAAATACAAAGAATGTGAACATAGGAGAGATTCATATGATAGTTAATAATAAACCCAATAACAAACTCAAAAGATTACATTTACCATGTAGAAAAAGCCCTATAAATAGGTTATTTAGCTACTCATACTCCACAAATCAATCATACAATTGTTATCAATCATCCAAATGATTGAAGGAAAAAAGATTTAGAAATTAACCCTAAGAGCTCCAAAAAACATTTTCCAAGTCGTCCCTGTTTAAAATCATAAAAACAATAATGTCTAAAAAAAATAAACCCAATTTATATTAAAAGTCAAAACGTCAAAAACATGGCCTAAGGCGCGTGATGCTTTCTGAATTCCGAGTCTGTGCAAATTTTCCATCTGCCATGCGCAATAATCACGTGGTTTTCTGCCTCGTATTAGATTTTCACGACTAGGATTCTACTCCCTCTCCACGACGCACAGAGTACATGCAAATGCCTTAATGCATTTTCCTCTAATTCTTCCTTTCTCTCTCGTGACTCGAATATTCAGATTACATCCTTTGTCCTTTTTTGTGCTTGTTTCTCCCATTAAGCTCACCTACACAACTAATGTTGGTTAGCTCATAAATAAACAAATGACTCGATAAGACTCTTAAATACATACATATTGAATTCAAATTAAACTTAAATATGGGTATTTGTAGCATTCTAGGCATATAAATATGCCTAAGATCATGACCTCAATCTTGGCCCTTGTAAGACATCATATATTGTGAACCTCAACTAATGAAAAATATATAAGTTGAATGTGGCTAGGAAAGAGTAAACCTAAAGACTGAAAGGGTATTAAAAAGTTTTGTAAAGAAAGAAAAGAATAGGAGAGGATGCGACTTTGTGACGAATAAGCAAAAAGATAGTATTTAAAAGTGCAGAAAAATAAAGAAAAAGAAAGTGAAATAAAAAGAAGAAAGTTAAAAAAAAAGAAATAAGAGAAATAAGGTGGAAAGTTGCATCGACGTTGAAAAGAATCAAGGTAAAGAAAATGAAGATGAAGGATGTCAAACATAGGCCTTAAAAGAGGTAAAAGAAAATGTAAAGGATGGAAGAAAGTCACAAAAAGGAACCCAAATGTACCACACCTGACCCTAAGCCTACGTTACAAGCATAGAAATTCCTATAGTGATCCTATCAACTAGTATTGAGAGTCTAAGCAGTGAAAATAAGGGCAAGCCAATAGTACTAAGTACTAATTGTACTTGAAGTCACATTTGATCGTGAGAGTTGAATAAATCCTTGTACTAAAAAATTATCTACGTTGTGTGAAAAAAGTGATTTCGTTTGAAATGATGGCACTACTTTCATTGTTGGAGAGTTGTTACCTCGATGATGGTTAAAATGTATGGGGTGTATCTATTGGTCGACCTTTGTCATATCTTGATCTACATAAGTTAGCTTGTTGAGTCTAAGAGAAAAGATTTGCAGTTGGAGAGGGAGTCCAATAGAAAGCCATGTGAATGCTTGAATTTTAAGGTCGGCTTCTATACAAGTGTCGTTTAGAGTTTTAGTGTCTCTAGAGGACAAACAACAAGTTTAAGTTGAGGGTGTTAATATACCATGAGTTTACAATATTTTTACTACATTTAACCTGATATTTGTGTGTTTCTAGAGCCATTTTTTATTGGTATTAATCTATTTTTAGCTGGTTCGAAGGAAATAAGTTCAGACGTGGAAATTGAGAGACACAACTGAAGAATTTTATAAAAAAAAAGGTATATGCAGATGTGACCTATAGACAGTAGGTTGAGTCACATTCCATAGATGGTAAGCATATATTAGCAGGCATGGCTTGAAGAAAAATTAGGGAATTCTTTACCATGTTTGGAGCCACGGTTACAAATGACAGATCGTTGGTTGACCTAAAGTTCGTCCAACAGGTCCGTTAATTGATTCATAAAAGGGCGTTCCAGTACTTGATTTCGAGAGTTCAAGTATGGAGCTATAGAAAATGATCCATGGAATGTGGATAGCGTTACCATCAAACCTTCTGCTCCATCAAACGATACCGAGAGTTGAAGATTCTTAGCTTTGGAGAAATGCCAAAGTCGCAAACCACAAAAGGAACTATGGACCGTAGGTCAGTCCACGGTCTGTACGCCAGTGTCATAGATTGAAACTGTGTCCGTAATCTTTTTTTTCCTTTTTTAGTTTCCGTTTAAATTAGGACATGATTTTCTATAATTAGTGTACGTAAACATCATTTTTGTAGGTTAGCTACTATTGTTTAACTTTACTTCTTGGTGTGTTCTTGGGAATTACCTTACAAACACTACCAAATTGATTTCCTATTTTTTTGTTTAAAAAGGTTCTTGCTTTGAATTTCAATTGGAGATTCTGGGTTTCTCCTAATCATTATATAAGTTCGTGAATTCATCTTCTAAAAATATGAATTGTGTTCTTGATAGTATGGGTAACCAAATCCACAATTAAGACTTGTGAGAATCATGAGAGTTTAACATAGTGTGAATAGTAACTCAGTAATTCTTGAATTGTGTTATTGCATGCATTGATAAGTTTTTTGTTTAGAATTCTTTCAAACAGTGGCCAACATCAGAACCCACCTTGTTTTTACTTGATGGACCAAGGAGGCAGTTAATAAGAATAGAATGATCAACATAGATTTAGTGTGATACTATCTAATAGTCCAATGTAAATTGATGCGAAGGTGAAAACTAAGTCATAAATTTATATGATGTATAATAGAAGGTCAAGGTAATGGTTAGTAAATTATACACACGTAGCCGAAACAAGGTGCGGGGTGAAATTCTCTATTTGTTTGGACAAGGACATAGGGATACATAACTTACAACTTTTCAGGTGATACTCTAGGAAATGATTACACTTACTAGGATTACCGCGTAATGAGATTTTGGATAACACATATACCCTAGGTTTTTTTTCTCTCATTGATAACAACTAATGTTCGAATATTCCTCACTTGCTCTCTAAAAAACAATCAATTATTTGTTACACAAAAACACCCTTTTTACTCACTTTCCTCATAAATAAGTTGGCTAAACGGATATAATAGTGAGTTAAGTTCAAGTCTAAACCATATTCCTCGTGCGATCGACCCCAACCTACAAGTTGAGTTTTTTACTTGATAATGATCGCTTATACTTCTTTAGGGAGGTGTAATTTGAGCCTATCAAGGTTCCTTACTGATTAAGTTTTGATGTAATACTTAGGTCAACTTCAAACGATCATATCTCTTAGCATATAATAAATTATGTGGCTCATGCCCAATCAAATTTAGCCATTTTTCAACTCCACCAAGTTTGCCTCATTTCGAGTTTAGCGTAAAACATTATGATTATTTTACCACAGATCAATTCATATTTCTTGATAGCTTTTGGTGAGAACTCATTGATTCGGAGGACTCAGTTTTTATATTTTGTTTAATTGTATTTGAGGTGTCATGGGTCTTGTCCTGACACCTATTTTGAACAATAGAGGCTTCATAGATAGCCAAAGTTAGATGTTTTTCATATTTTCCTCTAGTTGATTTAATTGGAACATATCATGGTAAGAATTTAAAGATATTGTTTAAAAGATTTTACTCATATTATTTCAATATTAATCTATTTAAGTTTTCTACTTATTATATTGAGTCTCATGTCAATAGTTATCAAGTCTAAGGGTTCACTTGGGACTAGCAATGGTGCTCGAGAACCAGCCCCGTCCAGGTGTAGGCTCGGGGACAAAGAGAATCCTCTGGTAAAATCGTCATTTTAGTTTTGATTTTGTATCGTGCAAATAAGAATTTTGAATGCTAGAAGATGATATTTATGGAATCTTACTTGAACCATCATTTACGCTAAATGTGGTATTTGTCCAGAGGTTATACATCCGTATCTAAGGCCATGCCCAACAATTGGCTTTGTTCTTTTATCCTTCATTTAAAGAAAAATGGAAAAAAAGAATTGAATGAATGTAGACTTATTGTTGTGCAAAGGCAAAAACTTTTAGACATATGTTGTTACAAAATCATTTATGTCATAAGTTAAGACACCTCTAACCAATTCTCTTAGTATGTTTGGTTTGATGAAAGTATCATGTTACCGATTGAAGATAATTTTGATGGATTAAGTGTCGTATCTAAATTTCAAACTTGAATATATAGTTTGTAACAAAAATACAACCCCACCTACGACTAATAATCAAATTGAAAATTTTAGAGACTTTAAAACAAGTCAACATGGATTAATTTGCTTCCTTATATTCCTTAAATTTCTCATATATTTTATCGATGTAAGATTGTCTAAGGTCTAACATATATCACTGTAAGGAACTTGGTCTCATAGTCTGAGGTTTGCTCCACTATCATCGTAAAGAGGAAGGTAGCGATCTAAGTCACTAGTGATCTTGCAACATCTTTCATGTGGGAAATTGTTGTGTGAATGATTTAATATCTATATACAATCCAAGAGGCACATCTATGTCAATCCACCTAGTTGTATGAAACTAAAATATTTTTGCAATGCAAGTCACTAAAGAAGCTCAACATGCCTTCCCAGAATGCACCTCCTAGCTTTCGAGAATCTTCATAAAATTCCAATAATTTCTTCCGCTTGTCAAATCGTACCGAAACAGTAATGATTCTCCAAATACACTCATCAATAGCGCATGATAGGCTTCTGTGTTTTGTAATTTTTTTAATTATTCTCGTCTTCTTCTCCTTTTCTCAAGTAAACCCATAAGTTTAACCTCGCTTCTATTTAACCCAACTTATATATAACCTATGTTGTGACTTACCTAATTTAGCGATCGGATTTCGTCGTTATAGAAATGCCAAAGAGGAAAAATCAGGACTGGTTTTTTTTCTTCTTAGTATTGGGATTTTCCCAACTTTGTCCTTATTTTGAGGAAATCGGAGTCATCAAGGTGTAAGGATATCTGGTAGAAATCGGGTAGAGTGAATTGGAATTTTATTACATAATCGGTTAGATAACTTGTTAAGAAATTTTTACAACTTTACAAAATTGAATTATGATAAATAGATCTTCAGGAATCGATCATAGCGTTAAGAGTATTTTCTTAGCGTAGTAGGTTAAGATTGTTTTGTGAAAAGTGGGAATTGAAACTCCCTTAAGGAATACAACCTCGCTTCCTACCGTTATAGTGGGGTTATTGCCACTGCAGCGACGCGGTTATAGCAGACACGTACCGCTGTAATGGACGAGACGACGATGGATTTATAAGATTTTTGGATTTTTTACAAGACGAAGCTCACTCGTTCAAAAGTGCCTCTACAACTGGATTGGTTTCATTGTAGTTATGTTGCTACAGCGAGATAGGTGCCGCTGGAGTGGAATGACAAGATTTTTATTCGTAAATAAAATCTATAAAAGACCTCATTTGGGACTATTTAACTTTTAGAGCTAAAGAACGACCCTTGGGAGATTTCAAATTGTTTTCCACCATTCTCAAGGCTAAAGGTAAGCTTTTCACTACCATGTTTTGCTTTTCGATCGGTAGAATTCTTTAGAATGTGTCATAGTTGATGGGTAAGTGTTTTTTTATATAACTCATAGTGGGAGCAACCCTAGTTTTGCTAGTTGGGTTCATGGGGTTGACTTAGGGTTCATGAATTTATATGAATTCTAGAAAATTAATTATTGATTATTGATTCCTGTACATTGTTGATTGTTAGTAGACGAGGAACAAGCAGAATGAATCTCGAAGGGTAAGGATAAAGTATCTTAGGGTTTCAAGCTTGTTTTGAGGTAGGTTATGGTAGTGATTCAATGAATTTGTGATACATATTTTTTCTTGATTCATTTTGATACTCATATATTTATGCATATTGCAATATTGATCCTAGATGTTGAAAAATGAAATCATGACTTAAATGTGTTAAATTGATGTGTAACTGGGATTGGATGCCACATTCTAGAATGCTAACAGTTTGATTGGATTGCCACATTCGGGCATCCTAACAGGTTGATCAGATTGGAACGTGATGTCACGCTAACTTTTGGATCAGATTGCCACCTTCTGGCATGCTAACAATTTGGGTTTTGGTTCCGTGATAGGACCAACTATGTGATTTAGCATATGAAGAGTGTTGTTGACTCCTTATGATGATATTGAATATGTTGATATATATATGCATGTTATTACAATATTGTTTGACTTCCTTATGTTCCACAAGTGGGATAGCCGCGTGATCCTACCAGTATATTATGGTTGTGTACTGATTCTTCACTTGCTCTTATTTTTGTTTACTATAGGGCATGTTCACGCGACTGTTAATAGACCTCGCTTAGGAGATCAATAATCTTTGACGAATTCAAGAGTGAAATATTTCATTCGGGTTGCCATGCATTTTTCTTTAGTCTATGTCCATTATTTTCGACCTACACATTTCTTTGGTTAGTTGATAGTTCGTTAGTAATCTCTTGTAAACATGTATATCATTATAGTTTACTTTGATTGATTTTCCGATTCTAGGTTTATCTTCTGCATTGTTAGTTAGTATTAGAACTTGATTTAGTAATGAAACTTAACATAGTTATTTAACTTGCTTCCATAACTTAAATTTCTTAGTTTTAGATTCTAGCTTTGGTTGGATTGTATTAATGGTTCTCCTACCGAGTAGTTAGTGTGGGTACCAATCACGACAGTCTGGGTTGGGACAAAGTTTGTATTAGAACTTAGGTTCATTGATCTCGATGTATCGAAAAGATTCTAATAGAGTCTCGCGGAACGGTATGGGGATGCCCTTACTTTTCTTCGAAAGGCTATAGAACTTTAGGAAATCTCCATTTTTCCCTTCTCTCCTTCGTGCTATGAATTTATTTAAATTGGTATCTGTCGATTCAAGTTTGTACCTAACTTCTTTGACTCTTCTCTCTACAGATGGCTAATACTACGTATAACGGTGTTAGGCCCGTAGCATGCTCTAGCTAAGGAGCTTGCAGCGAGAGGTCGCGATCGAGGAAGAGGTAGAGGATGATCTTTGGGAAGAGGTCATGGGAGAGTGGCGCCTGCTGTAAATAAGGTGCCGATTGACAATATTCTGATGAATGAGAACCCTCCAACAAATAATGAAGAGATAGAAAAACAACTTGAGATCGAGGATGTTGAACAAGAGGAATAAGTGCAGGCTAAAGCGATCGGGATCCCTCCCATCGATCCAGTTTTAACTCAACAAATCATGTCATTCTTGAAAGTATTGGCTGGTCCGGGAATGCTTCCACCAACTCAAGCCCCTACTAACCCTCCAGTAACTAGGAATGCACCCTAAACAAGTGTAGGGGGAGGTAACGATGCATTCTTTCGTCCTTTGTTTTGTTCTGTTATGTCCGGTAATAATCATGATATGTTGACCATGTTTATGAATCTCAAGCCACCGGTATTTCTTGGTACTAAGACTCAAGATGCTTATGAGTTCATCTTGGATTATTATGAGAGGCTGCATAAATTGGGTATTGTTCACCAACATGGGGTCGTATTCTTGTCGTTTCAACTTCAAGGTAAGGCCACACAATGGTAGAGAGCTTACATGGAATGCAGATCTTTTACATTACCTCTACTTTCTTGAACCCAATTTGATGCAAGATTTTTAAAGAAATATGTGCCTAGGACCTTGAGAGATCGCAAGAAGGAATATTTCATGGCATTAAAGCAGGGTAGTGTGTTTGATGCTTCTTGTGAGTCCAAGTTCCATGCTTTATCTAGATAGTCTACATAGTTGGTTACTACTGAAAAGGGGAGGATCTGGTTATTTTTTAGAGGTTTTGAATCTGAGCTACATGTATTGTCTGTCCATATGACTTTTGCAGGGAAGAGTTTTAATGATGTGACCAATCATGTGAAGAAAGTGGAGGCGGTGAGGCGAGATGATAAAACCAAAGTGTTCTCTAAGAGAGACAAGAATGCTTGAAATTTTCAATGATCCTATTATCGTCCACCTACACTCGCGGCCAGGCCAATTTAGTTTGCCATGCCCGCCTCTATGGGTAACTATTCGAGGACTCCATCTAATAATTTTCTAGCTAGTCAGAGTATTGTGCATGTGACGGGCAACAGACCAACTGGCAGTTGCACTTGATTTAATTGTTGATAACTTTGACACATAATGAGAGATTGTCCACAACTGCGTTCGTTCGATTCTGGAAAGAAGCCTACTCGATCAATTGTACCTACAGGAAATGGTAATAATAGTAGTGGGCTTCCCAAAGTTCGGCAAGAAGAAAATTGGCGAGGTCGTGGAGGTAGAGGAAATGGTAAAAGAGGTAGAGGTAATGCGCAACCAGGAAGAGAGGTGGTTTGTGTGGATGATAGAGCACAATGTTAGACCTTTCTCGGCAAAAATGAGGTAAAGGCATCTGATGTAGTTATCACACGTACTATTCTTGTCTGTTATTGGATGGCTAATGTGTTGTTTGTTCCGTGTTCTACCTATTCTTATGTGTATGTTAGGTTTGCCTCTAATGTTGGGGTTTTATGTTATGTTCTTGATGGCCCGATACGTGTTTCTACGCTGGTTGGAGAGTCAGCCATAGTCACCCATGTCTATCATGCTTTCCCTATCTTGTTTATGGGATTTCAGACTTGGGGTGATTTGTGATTTTTGATATGGGTGATTTTGATATTATCTTAGGCATGACTTTGTTGTCTCCCTAGTATGATGTACTCAATTGTCATACTAAGTCTGTGACTATAGAAATTCCGGGAAGGGAAAAATTAGAATAAGAAAGGGTGTACAAGCCTAAGCAAGCTAAGATTATATCATCTATTCAGGCCTGTAAACTAGTATAGGAAGGTTTTTAGCTTATTTGGCTCATGTTAGGGATGTTGAGATTGAGGATTCGTCCATTTGGTCTATTCTTGTGGTGTCTGAGTTTAGTGAAGTATTTCTCAATGACTTGCCTGACATGCCTCAGGATAGAGATATAGATTTTTGTATTGACTTAGAGCCTCGTACTCGTCCCATTTCAATTCCTTCATATCGCAAGGCTCCGGTAGAGTTGAGAGAGATTAGGGGTCAAATCCAAGAGATCATTTACAAGGGATTTATTCGTCCTAGTGATTCCCCATGGGGTGCTCCAGTTTTATTACTCAAGAAGAAAAATGGTAGCATGATGATTTACATAGATTACGGGCAATTGAATAAGGTCACCACTTAGAACAGGTACCCCTTTCCTAGGATAGATGACCTTTTTTTATCAACTACAAGGTGCAGCGGTCATATTTATGATTTATTTGAGATCCGAGTATCAACAATTTAAAATTAGGCTACAAGACGTGCCCTAGAAGGTGTTTAGGAATCGTTATGGGCACTATGAGCTTTTGGTTTTGTCGTTTGGATTGACTAACGCGCCTACAGCCTGTTCAAGTCATTTATAGATTGCATTATGATAGTCTTTATTGTTTATTTTTTTGTTTATTCAATAAGTTAAGAAGAGCATGATAACCATCTCCGTACAATTTTGGGTGGTCTTGGGAAGCAAAAGTTATATGAAAAATTTTCCAAGTGTGAATTTTTGTTGATGTCGGCTGAATTTTTGGGGCATGTAGTATCAAAAGAAGGGGTAAGGTGTAACAACCGGCAAGTACACCCTAGAATTTAGGGCATTCTTGAATTGTCACACAGCATACTTGACCTTTCAGAGGTCTTGTACAAGCCCTTAAACATCGTTCAAGTCATACATGTATGAAAAATAGTGCGGAATTAAAACTTTTCACACGAATAATATCTCAAAACATCTTTCATATAAAACGATAGAAAATACTAAGTCTCAACATACACCATTCTTGACTCAAGAATACTTGGGAAAAGGCTCATACTATACGAATATAGAAAGCTAATGTCTATTACAATACGTTCAATGAAAGAAATATAAAGATAGTAATGCCCTCGAATCAAGTGAGGACATACCCCAACTTTGCTTGAAAGAGTCCTAGTTTCCAATCTTTGCTTCAAGATACCTCTGAAATGCTAGACACACTTTTAGATATAGATAAAAAGTATGGACTTAGTACACTGCATATACTAAGTATGACATAATGCATAAAATAATGAGAAACGGATGTTTGTATCAAATATGCTCTTTTTGAGTAAAACTTCATATCATAATATATAAGAACCACATATCACACCAACTTCACATCTAAGCCACATATCACAAGAGAACATCAAGAACATATAAAGAGACATAAACATGAGACCCTCCTACCAAAGGCGATTCTAAGACTCTCTTGAGTGAGTTATGAAGGGACCACCCATACAATCCTTTCACACACACCAAAGAGATCCTTTAGACTACCTAAGATAAGATTATTCCCATTTCATTAACCAAATTCTCTACCTAGAATTACTCTAAGACTCACCTAAGTAAGACAAGAAGAGAGCGCCCATACACCCTCTTCAAGCCTACCTAAGCAATCCTCAAACTTACTCTAGATACATACCTTTTAACTAGCATACATTTAAATAAGTCATTATGTTCATTATACCATTCTAAAGACATTCAACATTCAAGGACTTTCATATAATGGTCTTGGAGAAGACCTAGGGAACTGACACACTAACATCTTCAAAGCATTATTGTGCAATGTCTAGATACGTCTCATTCCACTACCTAAACTTCTCCAACACTAGTATATATCCCATATGATGAGAATAGGAAATAACCGACATAGACAATGCTAGCTAGGCCTGGAATCCGGTGTAAACCCTACTTCGATAAAGGGTGTTCTACTTGCCAATGGTAAAACTAGGACACATACCATGTAGGCACATGGTTAAGGAATATCAAGGGTTTATTTGTACTCTAGACTCCTTCTTAGCTAGAGCCACTACCCAAGGATACTCACTCGGTGCTATCCTTTGTTCTCATTCAGTAATTCAATAAAGGAGCATAAGAAGAGGTTCATATCTTGTTTATAACCAAATCATAATACACCTTACTAAAGAGGGTCCCTTAGGGTTGCCTACAATTGTTAAGAGGATAGCCAATGTATTTCCTAAGTATGATTTCATGCCGTTCTAGCCAACCACACTTAAGTCCACCATTCACACAAGAAGGATACCATTACAGCTTTCAACTTAAAGGATATCTTAACCTTCTTCCTAAAAGGTTCCACATAATGACCTTCCTTTATATCTTAAAGATCATATTCCATTCATGCATATACATTCATGAAAAATGTGCTTTACCCTACTACGTCAAGGTTTCATATTCACATTCGTCATGTATCAAGTAAGGGACACTAGTCTACCAAAATAAGACGCACTTCTTTATTATCTTAACACATGTACAATATCATTCAAGTAGCATATAAGATCAACTAGGCATACTCACAAGTCACCCTACACAGTAATATATAACATCAATACAATCCACCACAAGGCTCATAGAACCACTTAAGAGGGTTCACACTTCAATAACCAGTATTCACACATATGGCATCCTTATAACTCATATAAGCCTTCACAATAATCACATAACCATGTTATAACATGATAATAACATAATACATAAAGTAATGTCGACGAGGCTACAATGATTCACAATTCATAAAGTAATGCCGATGAGGCCATATTGTTTCACAATTATAGCACATAAGAACCGCCAACATAAGTGCACTATATGAATCATCATCATAATTCAAGACCTATACTACATAATATAGAGAGAGTTAGGGAAGCATACCACCAATCCCATCTCACAACTTCAATCCATGGCCAATCTAACCAATCCAATACACCAAGGCTCTTACCAATAGCCATAGTCACCAATTCAATCTATTAATTGTAATATACTTTAATCCAAGGTAATACAATATGAATTCATCAATTTAGTACAACGTACATACAATTCTAACATAATTCTTTCATAATTCAATAACCCAAAGCAAACTACACATGATTCAATAGTATGAAACATGATCAAATCACCCATAATATAGTAAAAATAAGGAGTTCATGATTTTCATGTGTTCACGGTATTTTAGACTTAGAATCATCAACTTCACATCAATTCAAAATGTTTTATGCAAAAACCCATGGCTAGAATTCGAGTTAGAAGTTCATCTTTTGAGAAAGACTTGAAAAAGCACTTCAAAGTTTGGATCCTTGAAGAAAGAAGATTCAAGGATGAAAACCATACCTTAATTGATGCTAGACCACGAAAATTAGGAAGAATTGATTTAGAAACCAAGATTCAAGCTCCAATCTCCCTTCAAGCTTCAACGGTGTTCTAGAGAGTTCTTGTTTGGGGTTTGAGGTTTTGATTTTGAATAATTACTTAAATAGGGGTTCTAGACTTATAAAACTACTTAAATACCTAAAACACCCTTAAGAAACCGTCCATCTAATTTTAGGAAGGCTAGTGAAAACCCCAAAATACCCTCAAGATGGCCGAGACCCTGCAAAAAACTACAGGTCTCAAATGATGGCCACTCACCTACGAGGCATCATCCCTTCAACGGGCCGTGCTGGCAACCGTCAATTTTGACAAAGCCTTGAAAATGGGAGCTTAAGCTCCCTATAACAAGTCTTTACCAACGCCCTCTACCTACGGGGCGTCGAATGGCCTCCTGGGCGTCAATTGACTTTCGTAGGTGGGACTGTATTGGACAGTCTTGGCTCACAAAGTGTGTAACGACCGGAATCTAGACCCCAGACTAGACCGGCATCGTTGACCTCTCAGAGGTCGCAGACAAGCCTACATACGTCATTCTTACTTCATCTAGGTTAATTTTAGCAGAAAATTTGAACTTTTTGTTTTTTTATTTCATGCTAAACATTTTAAACTTAACATCATGGGCGTTCACAAATTAACCATCTAATATAGAGATAATCAAATGAAAGAAACAGTTCATAATTGCATTAAACGTATTTTTGCCAAAACGGCACCAATACAAAGTTTGAAATGAAAGTGGAAAGAAACACTAGTGGAACATACTCCACTAGCTAAAGCCTACATCTAAGCTAGATAATAATGGTAGACATCCTTGAAAGCATGAGGGCCTACCAAGTGCGGATGAAAGTTTCATGTCCGGATAGCTGCAATGTCCACCTGTAAGCTCTAGCGTACACCTGCGTCTGCACCTAAAAATGTAGAGTTGTACGGGATTAGTACACACTTGTATTAAGTATGGGTATATGCAAGCACACACCAAGGACATGCATGAGGAATAATAGCTCTTTCCTAACAACATGATTATGGAAAGTCAAGTAAGTGGACTTGCCAAATTGGGATTAGGAAAGTTAGTGAACTTTCTAAATTTGGATTAGGAAAGCCAGTGAGCTTTCCAAATTTGGATTAGGAAAGTCATGCCATGAGAGTAACATACATCATCATACTTATCATATTGCACACAGCACATAACATCTTACACATAGCACATATCATATAGCATATAGCACATAACATCTTTTATAACATTCATTCATATGCCATGAGACCTTGGAATCATGGACTTGACATTAAGACTTTCCAAAATGAGGGCTCAACATATGGAACCTCAACTAGGGAGTCTTCATTAGCAAACACAGAGTCTGCTTCATTCATTCATACGTACTTCATTTCATTTCGTTAATAGGCTAGTGTAACACCAGCTATACCTAGGATGTAGTTTATGACTTTCATCGGACTTGCTGTGCAATGATCAAGAATAACCTAGTGTCATTACTTGAGTCTATCTCACCTCTTGATTATCCTATCCTAACACCTTTGGTATTATTCATTTCATTGTGTGCATCATTTGAGGCTGGCCTCATTCATTCTTTGGGAACTTTAACTTCAACCGACATAGATAATGTGAGCATCATGAAATCCAGTGTCTCCCCCACACCGAAAAGAGGTGGAATCATCGGCCAAAGTGACCCAAAACATGCTAGCGTACATGGGAATTTAACCCCGCCAGATCCCTATATTGGCAGTATAGGTTCGAAGACCAGGAGATATAACGAGACCCATATCCGGCAAGCCGGAAAGTCTCATCTAATGAGAGTTACGTAAACCTCCGCCCTTCCCGAAAGAAGGCATCACCGCTCATAGCTAGTCTATCGGTGCTGAGTATAAAGTTCAATTACATTCAACTCATACGTCATGAAAGCTGGCTTCTAGTATGAGGACATCATAGCTCAATAGATGATTTCTCATCTCATCACTAGTATTAAGTGTGTTAATCTCAATACTTTCATTAGAGTGTTCATAGAGTCTGGTCTCTTCATTAACTTTACACTCTCATAGGTGAGTACGTTTTGGTAATAATTACTTAGGCTCATTTGAGATTGTTCTCATCTTTTATATTAGCCTCATATCATGTTGTCACCACATTCATTAACATTAGCACAATTGCTCATCATAACTACTCACCCCATTTTACGTGAATGTTCATTTCATCATATGCCAATGCACTTGGCCATTTATGTGTTTCACACTCTTACTTAACCCTTCTAGGGTTTCATCATTTCATTACATAATAATCATTTCATCGTATGCCAATGCACTTGGCCATTTAGTGTGTTTCACACTCGTACTTAACCCTTCTAGGGTTACTTCATTTCATTACATACATCTTAGGTTCACTTATTTTTAAACGTATGCTAGACTTATGGGTCTATACATACAATCCATGAGGCTTCATTCATAGTTTGTTAAGTGACTCATATCTTCCTAAGATTATGTAGTACAAGACTTATATATCTTGTATGTATGCCAAGATCTTGATTTCGATCTAAGTAGGTGGCATTATTCTTTAACATTTAATTCACGTATGACTTATGTATCAATACGGAAATTTGGGCAAGGGAACCCAAGTCGAATCCCTTGGACAACCACTTACATATTTCCTTGATTTTATTTTTAGTCCTCATGACATTGGGACCCTAGATCGAGCCCCAACATCAGTATTTCTTTTCAGTTCCTTTTCTTTAGAAACTCTCTCCCTTGGCCGAGGGGTTTTGGGTTCGAACCCCCACAGCCCCCTTTTATTTTCCTATTTATTTTCCTTGTCTATTTCGCATTAACCAGGAGGTTGTGGGATCAAACCCCCACAGCCTCCCTTTATTTTTCTTTTACTCATTTGGGACTGAGAGGTTGTGGGTTCGAACCCCCACACCTTCCTTATTTCAATTTCATTTAAATGCTGACTATCTCTGCGTTGGCAGTGAGGTTGTGGGATCGATCCCCCACATCCTCACTTTATTTTCTTTTATTTTCCCTTTCTCCTTTACTCTCCTTCACAGCATTGAGGTCGTGGGTTCGATTCCCACGCCTCACATTTCCTTTATTTTATTTTTTCTTTACTTCACTCGCTGCCTGGAGGTCGTGGGTTCGATTCCCACGTCTCCCATTTTATTTTATTAATTTTGCACTCTACTTTTTTAGCCAGCGTACCCCATATTGATTCCCCCTGACCCCATTTCTTTTCTTGCGATTTTAAGGCATTACACGGGTGAGGTCATAGGTTCGAATCCTGGTGGCCTCATCCCTTTATACTCAATTACATTTCCAGATTTATTCCTATATATTTATCCTAAACTAAACTTGTAAGTTTGCTGGAAATTTAGTCATTTTTTTAGCTTATTTTCACCAACATTTTCACTTGAAATCTTAGGGAAATTCTTAGATCATTTAACACTTTTTGGGGTGCATTTTCATAGATTCATTTAGCCAAAATATTGATACTCAAATCAACCACACTTCCATTTTAATGAACATCACGATTTACATAGGTTTATGCACGTAAAATGACAACCAAAACATTATCAAATTTGAAGCCTTAACCCGAGAACCTCATTTACAGTAACATACTTGCACACGCACACATTTGCACATAATTTCGAATACATGGTTGTCTTTCATACGATTTAAAGTACACAAACATAATCATATTCATCACGAAAACATAACAGACACCTAAATCTACCAGCAATCATACCCAACCTACGATTCATTTGGAGCTAGTGACAGGGGCATACAAAAGGGGAAACAATCCTAGTTTTCGAATGAATAATTTGAACCTTAAGGGGTCTCTTGGGAAAGGGACCAAGAGAGAAGAAAACCCATACCTTTTTGACGTTAAACCTTTGACTTGCTGCCCAAAAACTCCACCCAAGAACACGTCTAAGACTCCTCAATGTTAACTCCACTAGAATGACAACCTCCCTTAGCCTAGTGTGCGATTAACGTTTGTTTTCTTGTGATTTCGTGTGAGTTCTTCAAGTGTGAAGAACTTGCTTTATTTTTCTGCTCTTGACTCTTATTTTGGCAGAGAGAAAACGTGAGAAAGAATAAGAGAGATTGAGCGTGAGAGTGGAGAGATAAACGCGAGAGAGTGGGAGTTGTAGGAGGCTTAGGAGTCTAGTTTTTAGGACTTAGTCAATAGGGTTTTGTTTATTTAATAAAAGTATGATTTTTGTTTTATTTTAAATCAGCTAATGAATAATAATTATTAATTAATTACATTAATTCAATAGCTTAAATAAAAATCACATTAATTCATTGCTTCCACCTAGGTTCGAACCCGGGTGGAGCAAGACTTCACTTCAAGAGCCCAATTTTGGCCCTTTCTCCCCAAATTGCCCTTCCACCTTATTAATTAAATAATTAATGATATAATTAGGGTAATTACGATACTACTCTTAGTCAGGAAAAAGCCCATTTTACCCCTAGACCCTTCAAACCTAAGATTTCCTCTTTTTAAGTCCGGTAAAGACTCCTTCGAGTAAATCTTCGTATTCGAGAGCCCTACATGGTTGGACCCAACCTTTCTAAGCTCAACTAACTCCCCACGTTAGTTGTCTTGGCTGTAGCAAGGGTTCCGTAGTCTAGTTCTACGCGCATCAATCCGTGTGAACCCTGGTCTAATTATAGGCATTCTTGACACATTAAGCATTTCGTATCTTATCCATTTTTAGGGTTGTTACGTTATCCCCCCCCTAAGAACATTCGTCCCCGAATGACACTACTACTATCTAGCGTAATGCCAGTCAGATCATAACATAATCACTATGCACAGTCAAGCAATAGCAACAAAATATGGAGAGATAAGGAAACTTAGACTTAAGAGTAGAAAGTCTAACCTCAAGAGCTGAAAATATGAGGGTAGCGGGATCTCATGTCGGCCTCAGCCTCCCGCGTAACACCCTCAACAAGATGATTTCTCCATAATACCTTCAGTGTGGAAATCTCGTTGTTCCTCAACCGCTTGATCTGTCTTTCTAAGATCTCAACAGGTACCTCCCCATAGGACAAGTCTTCATCGACCCCCAAACCTTCCACAGGTAGAATCGATTTTGGATCACCTAGGCACTTCTTTAACATGGATACATGAAAGACTGGATGGATAGAAGCTAGCTCCGCAGGCAATGCCAACTCATAGGCCACCTCACCCACACGCTGTAGGATCTCGTATGGCCCAACATACCTTGGACTCAACTTCCCCTTCCTGCCAAACCTCATCACCCCCTTCATAGGTGATATCTTCAGATAGACCTGGTCACCAACATCAAACTCTAAGGGTCATTTTCTGCTATCTGCATATGACTTCTGCCATCTATAAGCAGTAGCCAACCTGTTCCTAATCACTCTGACCTTCTCTAAGGCGTCATGAATGATCTCTGGACCCAAAATGGATGACTCTCCAACCTCGAACCACCTAACTGGAGATCTACACCTCCTACCATAGAGTTCCTCAAACGGTGCCATTCCAATGATGGAGTGATAGCTATTATTATACGAGAATTCTATCAAAGGCAGATGGTTATCCCAGCTACCCCTGAAGTCAATCACACACGCTCTCAACATGTCCTCCAATGTATGAATGGTGTGCTCTTCCTGCCCATCAGTCTGAGGATGAAAGGCAGTACTAAGCTTTACTTGCGTGCCCAAACTCTGCTGGAAAGATCTCCAGAAATGTGAAGTAAACTGAGCTCCTCTATCTGAAATGATAGACAAATGAATCCCATGCCATCTCACAATCTCATCAATGTAGAGTCTCGCATAATCCTCGGCTCTGTAAGTAGACTTCACAGGGATAAAGTGGGCAAACTTAGTCATCCTGTCCACAATAACCCATATGGAGTCATGCTTTCTCCTAGTCCTCGGAAGACCAACTATGAAGTCCATATTAATGGCCTCCCACTTCCAAGTCGGAACCTCAATAATCTGAGTAAGACCGCCAGGCTTAAGATGTTCTGCCTTAACCTGCTGACAATTAGGACACTTGGCCACATATTCTGTAATATCCTTCTTCAAACCATCCCACCAATAAATCTGCTTAAGGTCATGATACATCTTGGTGGAACCTGGATGTATGAAATATTAAGAACCATGGGCCTCTGCAACAATCCTGGTCCGCAAATCATCCACATCTGGTACACACAGCCTGTCCTGGTACCTAAGTATGCCGTCACCTCCCAAAGCAAATAAGTCATTCATCTTTATCAACACTGAGTCCTTCAGCTCCATCAACACAGGATCGAGATGCTTACCCTGCTTGACTTCAACTGCAAAGGATGATTCAGAACTAGGATGAACTGAAACACCCCCGCTAGTAGAGTTAACCAATCGCGCACACAGTCTGGCCAGTCTGTATACATATTTCGCCAACTTCTTCTTCTCATCCTCAACGTGGGTTGTACTTCCCATGCTCATCCTGCTCAAAGCATCAGCTACAACATTAGCCTTACCTGGATGGTAGTGAACATTCATGTCATAATCCTTCAACAGCTCCAACCCTCTCCGCTGATGTAGATTCAACTCCCTTTGTGTGAACACGTACTGGAGACTCTTGTGTTCTGTGAACACATCCACATGCACGCCATACAAGTAGTGCCTCCACAACTTCAGCGCAAACACCACAGCTGCCAACTCCAGGTCATGAGTGGGATAATTCTTCTAATCAACCTTGAGTTGTCTGGACGCACAGGCTATCACCTTACCAACCTGCATAAGAACACAACCCAAACCAACCCTAGATACATCATAGTAAATAGCGTAATTCTCACCACACTTAGGCAAAGTAAGCACCGGTGCTGAAGTAAGTCTGTTCTTGAGCTCCTGGAAACTCTTCTCACAAGTCTCAGTCTATTCAAACTTGGCCTTCTTCTTAGTTAAAGTTGTCAGTGGGGCAAAATGGAAGAAAAGCCCTCCACAAACCTGCGGTAGTAACCAGCCAATCCCAGAAAGCTACGGATGTCAGTGAGAGTAAGAGGCTTTGGCCAGTTCTTCACAGCCTCAGTCTTCCTGGGATCCACCGCCACGCCCTGATCGGACAAAACATGACCCAGGAAGGTCACTGATCTAAGCCAGAATTCACACTTGCTGAATTTGGCATACATCTGATGTTGTCTAAGTACCTGCAAGGTTATTCTCAAATGATGTTCATGCTCTTCCTTGGTCCTAGAGTAGATGAGGATGTCATCAATGAAAACTATGATGAAAGAATCAAGGTATTCATGGAAGACTCGATTCATGAGGTCCATAAATGCAGCAGGTGCATTCGTAAGACCAAATGACATAACTAAGAACTCATAATGACCATAACGGGTACGAAAGGCTGTCTTTCAGATATCTCCATCCCTAACCCTAAGCTGATGATACCCTGAACGAAGATCAAACTTAGAGAAGAAACTAGACCCTTGGAGCTGATCGAACAAATCATCTATTCTGGGAAGTGGATACTTATTCTTTATGGTGACTTTGTTGAGCTGCCGATAATCGATACACAATCTAAGGGTTCCATCCTTCTTTTTCAGAAACAACACTGGAGCGCCCCAAGGGGATATGGTCGGCAGAATGAAACCCTTATCGGTGAGGTCTTTTAACTGCAGCTTCAACTCTTTGAGTTCAGCTGGAGCCATTTTGTAAGGAGGAATTGAAATTGGTTTAGTATCGGGTTCTAAGTCGATACAAAAGTCAATCTCTCGAGGGGAAGGGACTCCAGGCAAATCATCAGGAAATACATCTAGGAACTCATTCACTACAGGCACTGAGTCTATGGAAGGAATGTCGTGATCTAAATTATTAACACTCACAAGATGACATAATAACCCCTTGGACATCATATTATTGGCCTTCAGATTCGAAATCAAGGGATTAGGACGACTCAAGTTGTACCCCACCCAAACAAGCTCCTCTTCATTAGGGAAACGAAATCTCACCACTCTACTACGACAATTTAAACAAGCATAACAACTGTGAAGCCAGTCCATGCCAAGAATAACATAAAAATCATGCATGGGTAACTCAACCAAGTCTGCACACATAGTTTTACCACTTACAACAATTGGGCAATCCTTGAATACTCTATCAGTTCTTACATTTTCTCCTAAAATTGTACTAACCACTATTGGATCATGCAGAACTTCTGGCAATATCTCAAAAGTGAGAGCAAGCAAAGGAGTTACAAAGGAAAGCATAGACCCTGGATCAAGTAAAGCATATACAGAAATTGAGAATACTTACAGCATACCTGTGACCACATCAGCGGACTTCTCCTGCTCCTCCCTGCCCTTCAGGGCATAGAACCTGTTCCTCTTGGGAGGCTCGGCTGTTGCTGCACCCTGTAGATTAGGCCTAGGCTGAGCATTACCTCCAGCCTGACGTCTGTTCTGTGGGTAGTCTCTAACCATGTGCCCACTCTTACCGCAATCGAAGCAGGCATTAGTGCCATGTCTGCACTCTCCACTGTGAGCACGGCCACACTTAACACAGTTCTTTTTGGGACGCTGCATCTCACGTCCATTGCCCTTCTTGGGCTCAGGTCTGCCTCTTCTAGGTGTTGTACTCCTCTGAGAATTAGAGTTCCCAGAACTCTGTTGCCCTTTCTTGAACCTGGGCTGCTCACGGACGCCAAAATTGTTTATGTGGCCTCCATGTCTGGGACCTGCCTGATCTTACGAATTAGGCCTCCTAGCATCATGAATGCCCCTCTTTATGAGGCTGTCCTCTACCTGCTGGACATGCACCATCAACCTGGAGAGGTCCATGTTATCATGGAGTATCGCAGACCGACACTCATCCTCCAGATCTTCGTTGATTCCTGTGAGGAACCTGCTCATCTCATCACTCCTGTTAGATACAAGGGAAGTAGCATACCTGGATAATTTAACAAACTTCAGTACTCATCTCATCCTTGCTGTTAGATACTAAAGAAAATAGCATACCTGGATAGTTTAACAAACTTTAGGGAATACTCCCTGATTATCATAGATCCCTGCTTAAGGTTGATAAACTCCTCAACCTTTGCCTCCCTCATATCCTTGGGAAAGAATCTCTCCAATAAGGCTATCTTAAACAACTCCCACGTGACCGGAACTTTGCCAAATCTCGTCTATCCTACGACATCTTGCACCAAGTCTGTGCAACATCCTTGAGCTAATAGGAAGCCAGCTCAGCCTTCTCAATATCTGTGGCCCCCATAGCCACCAAAATCTTATGCACCTCATCCACAAACTCCTGGGGGTCCTATGAAGTCTTATACCCTGTGAAAATAGGAGGATTCATCCTTGTGAAGTCTCTCAGCTTGTCAGCCATGCTACGAACCGGTGGGTTCTCCCTCTCAACATTCTGTCGGCTGACCTGGGCAGTCATAGCCTGGGCCTGCATAGTGATGGCCTGTGCCATCTGGGCCAGATATGCCCTCACCTCCGCATCAGTCAACCCAGCTGGGTTAACAAGCATAGCCACTCCTTCAGCTGGAGCCTGGGGTGGAACCTGATTGCCCCCAGCAGCTGCTCCTCCTCTCCTCTGACCAACGTTCCTCCTAGTAGTCATTCTCTGAAAAAAACAAAGATTGATGTTAGACACACTCATAACACCAAGAAATTAGACATTAGGAAAAGCACAATAAGATCAGAAGAAGGGAAATTTTCCTACGCATCATGCAGTCTCTAATTAGTGATAGTGGTGCACTTCACTACCATGACTTTGAAACTACTTAATGTGGTTGATGGGAACTTATTATCCTCGGAATTTAACCTAGTGCTCTGATACCAACTTTGTCACGACCGGAATTTAGACCCCAGACTAGACCGGCATCGTTGACCTCTCAGAGGTCGCAGACAAGCCTACATACGTCATTCTTACTTCATCTAGGTTAATTTTAGCAGAAAATTTGAACTTTTTGTTTTCTTATTTCATGCTAAACATTTTAAACTTAACATCGTGGGCGTTCACAAATCAACCATCTAATTTAGAGATAATCAAATGAAAGAAATAGTTCATAATTGCATTAAACGTATTTTTGCCAAAACGGCACCAATACAAAGTTTGAAATGAAAGTGGAAAGAAACACTAGTGGAACATACTCCACTAGCTAAAACCTACATCTAAGCTAGATAATAACGGTAGACATCCTCGAAATCATGAGAGCCTACCAAGTGCGGATGAAAGTTTCACGTCCGGATAGCCGCAACGTCCACCTGTAAGCTCTAGCGTCCACCTGCGTCTGCACCTAAAAATGTAGAGTTGTACGGGATTAGTACACACTTGTATTAAGTATGGGTATATGCAAGCACACACCAAGGACATGCATGAGGAATAATAGCTCTTTCGTAACAACATGATTATGGAAAGTCAAGTAAGTGGACTTGCCAAATTGGGATTAGGAAAGTTAGTGAACTTTTCAAATTTAGATTAGGAAAGTCAGTGAGCTTTCCAAATTTGGATTAAGAAAGCAAGTGAGCTTTCCAAATTTGGATTAGGAAAGTCATGCCATGAGAGTAACATGCATCATCATACTTATCATATTGCACACAGCATATAACATCTTACACATAGCACATATCATATAGCATATAGCACATAACATCTTTTATAACATTCATTCATATGCCATGAGACCTTGGAATCATGGACTTGACATTAAGACTTTCCAAAATGAGGGCTCAACATATGGGACCTCAACTAGGGAGTCTTCATTAGCAAACACAGAGTCTGTTTCATTCATTCATACGTACTTTATTTCATTTCGTTCATAGGCTAGTGTAACACCAGCTATACCTAGGATGTAGTTTATGACTTTCATCGGACTTGCTGTGCAACGATCAAGAATAACCTAGTGTCATTACTTGAGTCTATATCCTATCCTAACACCTTTGGTATTATTCATTTCATTGTGTGCATCATTTGAGTCTGGCCTCATTCATTCATTGGAACTTTAACTTTAACCGACATAGATCATGTAAGCATCATGAAATCCAGTGTCTCCCCCACACCGAAAAGAGGTGGAATCATCGGCCAAAGTGACCCAAAACATGCTAGCGTACATGGGAATTTAACCCCGCCAGATCCCTATATTGGCAGTATAGGTTCGAAGACCAGGAGATATAACGAGACCCATACCCGGCAAGCCGGACAGTCTCATCTAATGAGAGTTACGTGAACCTCCGCCCTTTCCGAAAGAAGGCATCACCGCTCATAGCTAGTCTATCCGTGCTCAGTATAAAGTTTAATTACATTCAACTCATACGTCATGGAAGCTGGCTTCTAGTATGAGGACATCATAGCTCAATAGATGATTTCTCATCTCATCATTAGTATTAAGTGTGTTAATCTCAATACTTTCATTAGAGTGTTCATACAGTCTGGTCTCTTCATTAACTTTACACTCTCATAGGTGAGTACGTTTTGGTAATAATTACTTAGGCTCATTTGAGATTGTTCTCATCTTTTATATTAGCCTCATATCATGTTGTCACCACATTCATTAACATTAGCACAATTGCTCATCATAACTACTCACCCCATTTTACGTGAATGTTCATTTCATCATATGCCAATGCACTTGGCCATTTATGTGTTTCACACTCTTACTTAATCCTTCTAGGGTTTCATCATTTCATTACATAATAATCATTTCATCGTATGCCAATGCACTTGGCCATTTAGTGTGTTTCACACTCGTACTTAACCCTTCTAGGGTTACTTCATTTCATTACATACATCTTAGGTTCACTTATTTTTAAACTTATGCTAGACTTATGGGTCTATACATACAATCCATGAGGCTTCATTCATAGTTTGTTAAGTGACTAATATCTTCCTAAGATTATGTAGTACAAGACTTATATATCTTGTATGTATGCCAAGATCTCGATTTCGATCTAAGTAGGTGGCATTATTCTTGAACTTTTAATTCACGTATGACTTATGTATCAATACGGAAATTTGGGCAAGGGAACCCAAGTTCGAATCCCTTGGACAACCACTTACATTTTTCCTTGATTTTATTTTTAGTCCTCATGACATTGGGATCCTAGATCGAGCCCCAACATCAATATTTCTTTTCAGTTTCTTTTCTTTAGAAACTCTCTCCCTTGGCCGAGGAGTTGTGGGTTCGAACCCCCACAACTCCCTTTTATTTTCCTATTTATTTTCCTTGTCTATTGCGCATTAACTAGGAGGTTGTGGGATCAAACCCCCACAGCCTCCCTTTATTTTTCTTTTACTCGTTTGGGACTGAGAGGTTGTGGGTTCGAACCCCCACAACCTCCTTATTTCAATTTCATTTAAATGTTGACTATCTCTGCGTTGGCAGTGAGGTTGTGGGATCGATCACCCACATCGTCACTTTATTTTCTTTTATTTTCCCTTTCTCCTTTACTCTCCTTCACAGCCTTGAGGTCGTGGGTTCGATTCCCACGCCTCACATTTTCTTTATTTTATTTTTTCTTTACTTCACTCGCTGCCTGGAGGTCGTGGGTTCGATTCCCACGCCTCCCATTTTATTTTATTAATTTTTGCACTCTACTTTTTCAGCCAGCATACCCCATATCGATTCCCATTGACCCTATTTATTTTCTTGCGATTTTAAGGCATTACACTGGTGAGGTCATAGGTTTGAATCCTGGTGGCCTCATCCCTTTATACTCAATTAAATTTCTAGATTTATTCCTCTACATTTATCCTAAACTAAACCAGTAAGTTTGCTGGAAATTTAGTAATTTTTTTAGCTTATTTTCACCAACATTTTCACTTGAAATCTTAGGGAAATTCTTAGATCATTTAACACTTTTTGGGGTGCATTTTCATAGATTCATTTAGCCAAAATATTGATACTCAAATCAGCCACACTTCCATTTTAATGAACATCACGATTTACATAGGTTTATGCACGTAAAATGACAACCAAAACATTATCAAATTTGAAGCCTTAACCCGAGAACCTCATTTACAGTAACATACTTGCACACGCACACATTTGCACATAATTTCGAATACATGGTTGTCTTTTATACGATTTCAAGTACACAAACATAATCATATTCATCACGAAAACATAACATACACCTATATCTACCAGCAATCATACCCAACCTACGATTCATTTGGAGCTAGTGACAGGGGCATACAAAAGGGGAAACAATCCTAGTTTTCGAATGAATAATTTGAACCTTAAGGGGTATCTTGGGAAACGGACCAAGAGATAAAACCCATACCTTTTTGACGTTAAACCCTTGACTGGCTGCCCAAAAACTCCACCCAAGAACACGTCTAAGACTCGTCAATGTTAACTCCACTAGGGTGTGCGATTAACGTTTGTTTTCTTGTGATTTTGTGTGAGTTCTTCAAGTGTGAAGAACGTGCTTTATTTTTCTGCTCTTGACTCTTATTTTGGCAGAGAGAAAACGTGAGAAAGAATAAGAGATTGAGCGTGACAGTGGAGAGATAAACGTGAGAGAGTGGGAGTTGTAGGAGGCTTAGGAGTCTAGTTTTTAGGACTTAGTCAATAGGGTTTTGTTTATTTAATAAAAGTCTGATTTTTTTTTTATTTTAAATCAGCTAATGAATAATAATTATTAATTAATTACATTAATTCAATAGCTGAAATAAAAATCAAATTAATTCATTGCTTCCACCTAGGTTCGAACCCGGGTGGAGCAAGACTTCACTTCAAGAGCCCAATTTTGGCCCTCTCTCCCCAAATTGCCCTTACACCTTATTAATTAAATAATTAATGATTTAATTAGGGTAATTACGATACTACTCTTAGTCAGGAAAAAGACCATTTTACCCCTAGACCCTTCAAACCTAAGATTTCCTCTTTTTAAGTCCGGTAATGACTCCTTCGAGTAAATCTTCGTATTCGAGAGCCCTACATGGTTGGACCCAACCTTTCTAAGCTCAACTAACTCCCCACGTTAGTTGTCTTGGCTGTAGCAAGGGTTCCGTGGTCTGGTTCTACGCGCATCAATCCGTGTGAACGCTGGTCTAATCATAGGCATTCTTGACACATTAAGCATTTCGTATCTTATCCATTTTTAGGGTTGTTACATTATCCCCCCCCCTTAGGAACATTCGTCCCCGAATGACACTACTACTATCTAGCGTAATGCCAGTCAGATCATAACATAATCACTATGTACAGTCAAGTAATAGCAACAAAATATGGAGAGATAAGGAAACTTAGACTTAAGAGTAGAAAGTCTAACCTCAAGAGCTGAAAATATGAGGGTAGCGGTATCTCATGTCGGCCTCAGCCTCCCACGTAACACCCTCAACAAGATGATTTCTCCATAATACCTTCACTGTGGAAATCTCGTTGTTCCTAAGCCGCTTGATCTGTCTTTCTAAGATCTCAACAGGTACCTCCCCATAGGACAAGTCTTCATCGACCCTCAAACCTTCCACAGGTAGAATCGATTTTGGATCACCTAGGCACTTCTTTAACATGGATACATGAAAGACTGGATGGACAAAAGCTAGCTCCGCAGGCAATGCCAACTCATAGGACACCTCACCCACACGCTGTAGGATCTCGTATGGCCCAACATACCTCGGACTCAACTTCCCCTTCCTGCCAAACCTCATCACCCCCTTCATAGGTGATATCTTAAGATAGACCTGGTCACCAACATCAAACTCTAAGGGTCGTTTTCTGTTATCTGCATATGACTTCTACCAACTATAAGCAGTAGCCAACCTGTTCCTAATCACTCTGACCTTATCTAAGGCGTCATGAATGATCTCAGGACCCAAAATGAATGACTCTCCAACCTCGAACCACCTAACTGAAGATCTACACCTCCTACCATAGAGTGCCTCAAACAGTCCCATTCCAATGCTGGAGTGATAGCTATTATTATACGAGAATTCTATCAAAGGCAGATGGTTATCCCAGCTACCCCTGAAGTCAATCACACACGCTCTCAACATGTCCTCCAATATATGAATGGTACGCTATTCCTGCCCATCAGTCTGAGGATGAAAGGCAGTACTAAGCTTTACCTGCGTGCCCAAACTCTTCTGTAAAGATCTCCAGAAATGTGAAGTAAACTGAGCTCCTCTATCTGAAATGATAGACAAAGGAATCCCATGCCATCTCACAATCTCATCAATGTAGAGTCTCGCATAATCCTCGGCTCTGTAAGTAGAATTCACAGGGATAAAGTGGGCAAACTTAGTCATCCTGTCCAGAATAACCAATATGGAGTCATGCTTTCTCCTAGTCCTCGGAAGACCAACTACGAAGTCCATATTAATGGCCTCCCACTTCCAAGTCGGAACCTCAATAATCTGAGTAAGACCGCCAGGCTTAAGATGTTCTGCCTTAACCTGCTGACAATTAGGACACTTGGCCACATATTCTGTAATGTACTTCTTCATGCCATCCCACCAATAAATCTGCTTAAGGTCATGATACATCTTGGTGGAACCTGGATGTATGAAATATCTAGAACCATGGGCCTCTGCAACAATCCTGGTTCGCAAATAATCCACATCTAGTACACACAGCCTGTCCTGGTACCTAAGTATGTTGTCACCTCCCAAAGCAAAAGACTCATTCATCTTTATCAACACTGAGTCCTTCAGCTCCATCAATACAAGATCGAGATGCTGACCCTGCTTGACTTCAACTGCCAAGGATGATTCAGAACTAGGATGAACTGAAACACCCCCGCTAGTAGAGTCAACCAATCGCACACCCAGTCTGGCCAGTCTGTATACATCTTTCGCCAACTCCTTCTTCTCATCCTCAACGTGGGTTGTACTTCCCATGCTCATCCTGCTCAAAGCATCAGCTACAACATTAGCCTTACCTGGATGGTAGTGAACATTCATGTCATAATCCTTCAACAGCTCCAACCATCTCCGCTGATGTAGATTCAACTCCCTTTGTGTGAACACGTACTGGAGACTCTTGTGGTCTGTGAACATATCCACATGCACGCCATACAAGTAGTGCCTCCACAACTTCAGCGCAAACACCACAGCTGCCAACTCCAGGTCATGAGTGGGATAATTCTTCTCATGAACCTTGAGTTGTCTGGACACACAGGCTATCACCTTACCAACCTGCATAAGAACACAACCCAAACCAACCCTAGATGCATCATAGTAAATAGCGTAATTCTCACCACACTTAGGCAAAGTAAGCACCGGGGCTGAAGTGAGTCTGTCCTTGAGCTCCTGGAAACTCTTCTCACAAGTCTCCGTCTATTCAAACTTGGCCTTCTTCTTAGTTAAAGCTGTCAGTGGGGCAAAATGGAAGAAAAGCCCTCCACAAACCTGCGGTACTAACCAGCCAATCCCAGAAAGCTACGGATGTCTATGAGAGTAAGAGGCTTTGGCCAGTTCTTCACAGCCTCAGTCTTCCTGGGATCCACCGTCACGCCCTGATCTGACAAAACATGACCTAGGAAGGTCACTGATCTAAGCCAGAATTCACACTTGCTGAATTTGGCATACATCTGATGTTGTCTAAGTACCTTCAAGGTTATTCTCAAATGATGTTCATGCTCTTCCTTGGTCCTAGAGTAGATGAGGATGTCATCAATGAATACTATGATGAAAGAATCAAGGTATTCACGGAAGACTCGGTTCATGAGGTCCATAAATGCAGCAGGTGCATTCGTAAGACCAAATTACATAACTAAGAACTCATAATGACCATAACGGGTACAAAATGCTATCTTTCGGATATCTCCATCCCTAACCCTAAGCTGATGATACCCTGAACGAAGAACAATCTTAGAGAAGAAACTAGACCCTTGGAGCTGATCGAACAAATCATCTATTCTGGGAAGTGGATACTTATTCTTTATGGTGACTTTGTTGAGCTGCCGATAATCGATACACAATCTAAGGGTTCCATCCTTTCTTTTCACAAACAACACTGGAGCTCACCAAGGGGATATGCTCGGCCGAATGAAACCCTTATCACTGAGATCTTTTAACTGCAACTTCAACTCTTTGAGTTCAGCTGGAGCCATTCTGTAAGGAGGAATTGAAATTGGTTTAGTATCGGGTTCTAAGTCGATACAAAAGTCAATCTCTCGAGGGGGAGGGACTCTAGGCAAATCATCAGGAAATATATCTAGGAACTCATTCACTACAGGCACTGAGTCTATGGAAGGAATGTCATGATCTAAATCATTAACACTCACAAGATGACATAATAACCCCTTGGACATCATTTTATTTGCCTTAAGATTCGAAATCAAGGGATTAGGACGACTCGAGTTGTACCCCCCCCAAACTAGCTCCTCTTCATCAGGGAAACAAAATCTCACCACTCTACTACGACAATTTAAACAAGCATAACAACTGTGAAGCCAGTCCATGCCAAGATAACATCAAAATCATGCATGGGTAACACAACCAAGTCTGCACACATAGTCTTACCACTTACAACTATTGGGCAATCCTTGTATACTCTATTAGTTCTTACATTTTCTCCTAAAGGTGTACTAACCACTATAGGATCATGCAGAACTTCAGGCAATATCTCAAAAGTGAGAGCAAGAAAAGGAGTTACAAAGGAAAGCGTAGACCCTGGATCAAGTAAAGCATATACAAAAATTGAGAATACTTGCAGCATACCTGTGACCACATCAGCGGACTTCTCCTGCTCCTCCCTTCCCTTCAGGACATTGAACCTGTTCCTCTTGGGAGGCTCGGCTGTTGCTGCACCCTGTGGATTAGGCCTACGCTGAGCATTACCTCCAGCCTGACCTCTGTTCTGTGGGCAGTCTCTAACCATGTGCCCACTCTTACCGCAATCGAAGCAGGCATTAGTGCCATGTCTGCACTCTCCACTGTGAGCACGGCCACACTTAGCACAGTTCTTTTTGGGACGCTGCATCTCACCTCCATTGCCCTTCTTACGCTCAAATCTGCCTCCTCTAGGTGTTGTACTCCTCTGAGAATTAGAGTTCCCAGAACTCTGTTGCCCTTTCTTGAACCTGGGCTGCTCACGGACGCCAAAATTGTTTCTGTGGCCTCCATGGCTGGGACCTGCCTGATCTTAAGGATTAGGCCTCCTAGCATAATGAATACCCCTCTTTATGCGGCTGTCCTCTACCTGCTGGACATGCACCATCAACCTGGAGAGGTCCATGTTATCATGGAGTATCGCAGACCGACACTCATCCTCCAGATCTCTGTTGATTACTGTGAGGAACCTGCTCATCTCATCCCTCCTGTTAGATACAAGGTAAGTAGCATACCTGGATAATTTAACAAACTTCAGTACTCATCTCATCCTTGTTGTTAGATACTAAAGAAAATAGCATACCTGGATAGTTTAACAAACTTCAGGGAATACTCCCTGATTATCATAGATCCCTGTTTAAGGTTGATAAACTCCTCAACCTTTGCCTCACTCATATCCCTGGGAAAGAATCTCTCCAAGAAGGCTATCTTAAACAACTCCCAAGTGACCGGAACTCCGCCCAAATCTCGTCTATCCTACCACATCTTGCACCAAGTATGTGCAACATCCTTGAGCTGATAGGAATCCAGCTCAGCTTTCTCAATATCTGTGGCCCCCATAGCCACCAAAATCTTATGCACCTCATCCACAAACTCCTGGGGGTCCTCTGAAGTTTTAGACCCTGTGAAAATAAGAGGATTCATCCTTGTGAAGTCTCTCAGCTTGTCAGCCATGCTACGAACCGGTGGGTTCTCCCTCTCAACATTCTGTCGGTTGACCTGGGCAGTCATAGCCTTGGCCTGCATAGTGATGGCCTGTACCATCTGGGCCAGATATGCCCTCACCTCCGCATCAGTCAACCCAGCTAGGTTAACCGGCATAGCCACTCCTTCAGCTGGAGCCTGGGGTGGAACCTGATTGCCCCCAGCAGCTGCTCCTCCTCTCCTCTGACCAACGTTCCTCCTAGTAGTCATTCTCTGAAAACAACAAAGATTGATGTTAGACACGCTCATAACACCAAGAAATTAGACATTAGGAAAAGCACGATAAGATCAGAAGAAGGGAAATTTTCCTACGCATCATGCAGTCTCTAATTAGGGATAGTGGTGCACTTCACTACCATGACTTTAAAACTACTTAATGTGGTTGATGGGAACTTATTATCCTTGGAATTTAATCTAGTGCTCTGATACCAACTTTGTCACGACCGGAATCTAGACCCCAGATGAGACCGGCGTCGTTGAACTCTCAGAGGTCGCAGACAAGCCTATATACGTCATTCTTACTTCATCTAGGTTAATTTTAGCGGAAAATTTGAACTTTTTGTTTTCTTATTTCATGCTAAAAATTTTAAACTTAACATCATGGGCATTCACAAATCAACCATCTAATATAGAGATGATCAAATGAAAGAAACAGTTCATAATTGCATTAAACGTATTTTTGCCAAAACGGCACCAATACAAAGTCTGAAATGAAAGTGGAAAGAAACACTAGTGGAACATACTCCACTAGCTAAAGCCTATATCTAAGCTAGATAATAAGGGTAGACATCCTCGAAAGCATGAGGGCCTACCAAGTCCGGATAAAAGCTCCACGTCCGGATAGCTGCAACGTCAACCTGTAAGCTCTAGCGTCCACCTGCGCCTACACCTAAAAATGTAGAGTTGTATGGGATTAGTACACATTTCTACTAAGTATGGGTATATGCAAGCACACACCAAGGACATGCATGAGGAAGAATAGCTCTTTCCTAACAACATGATTATGGAAAGTCAAGTCAGTGGACTTGCCGAATTGGGATTAGGAAAGTTAGTGAACTTTCCAAATTTGGATTAGGAAAGTCAGTGATCTTTCCAAATTTGGATTAGGAAAGTCAGTGAGCTTTCCAAATTTGGATTAGGAAAGTTATGCCATGAGAGTAACATGCATCATCATACTTATCATATTGCACACAGCACATAACATCTTACACATAGCACATATCATATAGCATATAGCACATAACATCTTTTATAACATTCATTCATATGCCATGAGACCTTGGAATCATGGACTTGACATTAAGACTTCCCAAAATGAGGGCTCAACATATGGGACCTCAACTAGGGAGTCTTCACTATCAAACACACAGTCTGCTTCATTCATTCATACGTACTTCATTTCATTTCGTTCATAGGATAGTGTAACACCAGCTATACCTAGGATGTTGTTTGAGACTTTCATCGGGCTTGTTGTGCAATGATCAAGAATAACCTAGTGTCATTACTTGAGTCTATCTCACCTCTTGATTATCCTATCCTAACACCTTTGGTATCATTCATTTCATTGTGTGCATCATTTGAGGCTGGCCTCATTCATTCATTGGGAACCTTAACTTTAACCGACATAGATCATGTGAGCATCATGAAATCTAGTGTCTCCCCCACACCGAAAAGAGGTAGAATCACCAGCCAAAGTTACCCAAAACATGCTAGCGTACATGGGAATTTAACCCCACCAGATTCCTATATTGGCAGTATAGGTTTGAAGACCAGGAGATATAAAAAGACCCATACCCGACAAGCCGGACAGTCTCATCTCAAGAGAGTTACGTGAACCTCCGCCCTTCCCGAAAGAAGGCATCAGCGCTCATAGCTAGTCTATCGGTGCTCAGTATAAAGTTCCATTACATTCAACTCATACGTCATGGAAGTTGGCTTCTAGTATGAGGACAACATAGCTCAATAGATGATTTCTCATCTCATCATTAGTATTAAGTGTGTTAATCTCAATACTTTCATTAGAGTGTTCATAGAGACTGGTCTCTTCATTAACTTTACACTCTCATAGGTGAGTACGTTTTGGTAACAATTACTTAGGCTCATTTGAGATTGTTCTCATCTTTTACATTAGCCTCATATCATGTTGTCACCACATTCATTAACATTAGCACAATTGCTCTTCATAATTACTCACCCCATTTTACGTGAATGTTCATTTCATCATATGCCAATGCACTTGGCCAATTGTGTGTTTCACACTCTTACTAAACCCTTCTAGGGTTTCATCATTTCATTACATAATAATCATTTCATCGTATGCCAATGCACTTGGCCATTTAGTGTGTTTCACACTCGTACTTAACCCTTCTAGGGTTACTTCATTTCATTACATACATTTTAGGTTCACTTATTTTAAACGTATGCTAGACTTATGGGTCTATACATACAAGCCATGAGGTTTCATTCATAGTTCGTTAAGTGACTCATATATTTCTAAGATTGTGTAGTACAAGACTTATATATCTTGTATGTATGCCAAGATCTCGATTTTGATCTAAGTAGGTGGCATTATTCTTGAACATTTAATTCACGTATGGCTTATGTATCAATACGGAAATTTGGGCTAGGGAACCCAAGTTCGAATCCCTTGGACAATCACTTACATTTTTCCTTGATTCTATTTTTAGTCCTCATGACATTGGGACCCTAGATCGAGCCCCAGCATCAACATTTCTTTTTAGTTCCTTTTCTTTAGAAACTCTCTCCCTTGGCGGAGGGGTTGTGGGTTCGAACCCCCACAACCCCCTTTTATTTTCCTATTTATTTTCCTTGTCTATTGCGCATTAACCAGGAGGTTGTGGGATCAAACCCCCACAACCTCCCTTTATTTTTCTTTTACTCGTTTGGGACTGAGAGGTTGTGGGTTCGAACCCCCACACCCTCCTTATTTTAATTTCATTTAAATGTTGACTATCTCTGCGTTGGCAGTGAGGTTGTGGGATCGAGCCCCCACAGCCTCACTTTATTTTCTTTTATTGTCCCTTTATTCTTTACTCTCCTTCACAACCTTGAGGTCGTGGGTTCGATTCCCACGCCTCACATTTTCTTTATTTTATTTTTCTTTACTTCACTCGCTGTCTAGAGGTCGTGGGTTCGATTCCCATGCCTCCCATTTTATTTATTAGTTTTTTCACTCTACTTTTTCAGCCAGCGTACCCCATATCGATTCCCCCTGACCGCATTTCTTTTCTTGCGATTTTAAGGCATTACACGGGTGAGGTCACAGGTTCGAATCCTAGTGGCCTATCCCTTTATACACAATTAAATTTTTAGATTTATTCCTCTACATTTATCATAAACTAAACTTGTAAGTTTGTTGGAAATTTAGTCATTTTTTAAGCTTATTTTCACCAACATTTTCACTTGAAATCTTAGGGAAATTCATAGATCATTTAACACTTTTTGGGGTGCATTTTCATAGATTCATTTAGCCAAAATATTGATACTCAAATCAGCCACACTTCCATTTTAATGAACATCACGATTTACATAGGTTTATGCACATAAAATGACAACCAAAACATTATAAAATTTGAAGCCTTAACCCGAGAACCTCATTCACAGTAACATACTTGCACATGCACACACTTGCACATAATTTCGAATACATGGTTGTCTTTCATACGATTTCAAGTACACAAACATAATCATATTCATCACGAAAACATAACATACACCTAAATCTACCAGCAATCATACCCAACCTACGATTCATTGGGAGCTAGTGTCAGGGGCATGCAAAAGGGGAAACAATCCTAGTTTTCGAATGAATAATTTGAACCTTAAGGGGTCTCTTGGGAAAGGGACCAAGAGAGAAGAAAATCCATACCTTTTTGACGTTAAACCGGAGACTTGTTGCCCAAAAACTCCAACCAAGAACACGTCTAAGACTCCTCAATGTTAACTCCACTAGAATGACAACCTCCCTTAGCCTAGTGTGCGATTAACGTTTATTTTCTTGTGATTTCGTGTGAGAACTTGCTTTATTTTTCTGCTCTTGACTATAATTTTTGTAGAGATAAAAGGTGAGAAAGAATAAGAGAGATTGAGCGTGAGAGTGGAGAGATAAACGTGAGAGAGTGGGAGTTGTAGAAGGCTTAGGAGTCTAGTTTTTAGGACTTAGTTAATAGGGTTTTGTTTATTTAATAAAAGTCTGATTTTTATTTTATTTTATATCAAAAAATGAATAATAATTATTAATCAATTACACTAATTCAGTAGCTTAAATAAAAATCACATTAATTCATTGCTTCCACCTAGGTTCGAACCCGGGTGGAGCAAGACTTCACTTCAAGAGCCCAATTTCGGCCCTCTCTCCCCAAATTGCTCTTCCACCTTATTAATTAAATAATTAATTACATATTTAGGGTCATTACGATAGTACCCTTATACAGGAAAAAGACCATTTTACCCCTAGACCCTTCAAACCTAAGATTTCCTCTTTTTAAGTCCGGTAAAGACTCCTTCGAGTAAATCTTCGTATTCGAGAGCCCTACATGGTTGGACCCAACCTTTCTAAGCTCAACTAACTCCCCAAGTTAGTTGGCTTGGCTGTATCAAGGGTTCCGTGGTCTGGTTCTACGCGCATCAATCTGTGTGAACCCTGGTCTAATCATAGGCATTCTTGACACATTAAGCATTTCTTATCTTATCCATTTTTAGGGTTGTTACAAAGTGGATCCTTCTCAAGGACCACTTGGTTGGTCCTTCGGGAGTTTTGCCTGGATGTTTCCAACTCAAATATAATCATTCACGTGTTAAGGACCTCTCATATCAATTACATCCAAAATGAACATGTAAAAACTTGACGAAACACACTAAGCCACACAAGTATGTTTCAAGGAAAACCTTTCGAACGTCAGGGACGTTCTTTGACGTTTGACCTCCAAACTTCACCAAACTTTAGACACTGCCAATAAAAATCATTATAAACCATTTTAGGACTTTATAACCTCATGACACACGTGTTAGGCTCTAGTTTAACCTAGTTCATTTTTAGGGACGTTACATTCTATCCCACTTGGACAACATTCGTCCTCGATGACACTTTATGCATTTTAGGCATTTTCAAGAGATAGGAACTCAATACTAACAGCACATGATCATAATACACCATACACAAATCATATATAGGAGGAATACCATTTTCATATAACCAAGAGACTCAATAACACAACAAGAATATAGAAACTAATCTACGACTCATCATGCAATAAGCTCACATTCTTCATTTCATATAAGATAAAACTCTTTCTCCACACATTACCAGGATCAGATACATTAATTCTATACATATTACATATATTTTCAACAAAAAGAACAATTTACTCAAATTTGCAAAAATTTTTACAGTGAAGTTCCAACCGTTATAGTGAAACATGCTAAAATTTTCAAAAATGCAACTATTATGCAATTTAAGATGAAAGCATGACAGTATGAGAGACAAATTCATTAAAACTCAATTTAAAACCTAATCATAACTTCATGAAGTGCACAATGCACGGAATCAATGAAATTCAAGTTAACAAGACTCGTAAACACAATGCAACATGCAATATGCTACTATGACATTCTATATCTCAAGATTGAATAGAATAGAAGAGAAGAGAAATATAATCACAACTCTACTACTCACCATACTCCTACACTTAGAAGGAACCCATCACAACACAAGAGATAAGACTATAACTTACCAACATCCTCTTCCGGAGCATTAGGAGAGACTTGTTTGGCCTTCCTTCCCCTAGACGCAATAGTAGGACAATCTCTCACCTTATGACCATGCTAACCACAACCATAGAAAACATTGATACCGTCCAGACACTGCCCAACGTGCTTTTTCCCACTAGTAGAACAAGTAGGCTTAACAATTCAAGAACCACCACCTCTCTTAATCTTGCCCTTAGGAGCACTAGTCCCATCTTGATTTGGAGCTCTCTTATTAAACTTAGGTTGATTTTTCTCGTTGGACCCACCCTCTTCAAAATTCTAGTTCTTCTCCTAAGTTTGGATCCGTCAACCACCACCTTACCTTGCTTATGGTCAAAAAACTCTCCAACCTTCACCTCCCTCTTCTCACGGGAGAAGTACTTTCCTAAGAAAGCAACCTTACATTTTTCCCACTCTATGGACCCGACTCAACCGGCCTATTGTCATTCCACTGAGTGTACAATACTTGATCAACCTCCCTCAATTGGTATGAAGTTAACTCCGCCTTCTCCCTAAAAGTCACCCCCATGGCACTCAACACCTTATAGACACCATCAAGAAACTGTAATACTCCAAAAATCTAAGACGTGTTCTAGAGCCTAACATGAGTGTTTAAAGTTTGTGTCACTGTTTTAAGGTCCAAAATAATGAATACAAGTCATTAGAAAGTTTGTAAATCAAAACGTCAAAGAACGTCCATGATATCCGGAAACTAGTTCAATGAGGTGCTAGTGTGCCTTAGCTTATTTGACTAAGTTTTCGTAGTCGGAAATTGATGAATTTTGATTAAAGGGCGTCTAACATGTATTAGATTTAATTCATAGTCAAAATGTCTAGGTACGACTCCCCTAGGACAAACCAAGGGCCCTTGAGGAGGACCCTTGCAATTTGAATCGAAAGTTGCCTAAGGCACTGTGCACAAACGATTGCAACCAACGGATCATGGTCCAATCGATGGGGCGTCGATTGCCTCCATCGATGGAAACTTAGAATATTTGGATACTGGATTTTAACCAGTCTCTGACCAAAAGGACGGACCAACAGGACAGAGGGTCCTGTGGGCGTCGATTGACAAACGTGGCATCAACGTGGTCTCGTCTGTGAGACCACTGGTTTTGCTGCTCATTTTAGATTGTTTAAGTTAATTAATTAGGTGATTAGTTAATTAGTTAGTGTTTAAGGGAGGTCTAATTAAGTTATTTAACAACCTATATAAACACCCTAACCTAATTAAGCTAAACTAACCCTCATAAATCCCAAAACACAAATTCTCTTCCTTCTCTCTTCTTTCTGTCTCCCAAGTTGAAGAACACCATAGAAGTCAAGGTCAAGGGGTTTTAGGGATTCTAAAGACCAAATTTTCTCCATAAAACTTCATAAATCAACAAGGTATGAGATTTCTTTCACCTTTGGGACCTCTTTCCCCACAGGGTTCCTTCAAATTGATTTCAAAAGATGAGTTTTCATGTGGGTGTCTTCCAATTTCAAAATTGATCTTTCAATTTGATTTGTTTATGGTTTAGTTTTTATTTTATTTATTAGATTATGATGAATTATTACTATATTATGCTACTTATTGATGGATTGGCCTAGTTTGTATAAGATGACCTTTTCCCCTTTACCCTAGATTGTGATCTTGAATTGAACTATCTAATATTGATGTAATTGGCTTGGTTAATGTGTGAATTACAATCCTACGGTGTTATTGTGCCAATTTATGAATAGATTGAGATTAATTATAGTCCTACCATGCTAGTTCTATAGTAATTGATCTCGGTTATGAAGTAGATTATGAATTTGACTTAAGTCTCTATTCTTAAGCTATGAACTAGTGATGGATTGTTATATAGCGCTTCAATTGACTTCATTATCATGTTGGTTAATATTATGTGATGATATTACACCAATTGTTGGGTTGAGTTTAGGGTTGATGGTTAAACCTTGATGTTGGCTTATGAAGGAGACTTGGTAAGTCTTGTGATCTCAACTCTTTACTTCTATTACACCAATTGTTGGGAATGTAGGATCACTAATCTACTCAATAGATTGGAGACTATAATGCATATAGCATAAAGAGCCAACTATATCTCCTAGTTGTTGAACTATGTTTCCCCCATAGGAATACTAGCTAGTGGATCCACGTAGTTGCTATGTTCATGTTTTGGTAGTACCTTGGCAAGTAGTCCGCCTTCCTTCGATGAAGGGTTCCATGACACCAGATTCCACATTAGCTCATGTGGTCTATGTTGGTTAAGGCAAGATGTTACCAAAAGGTAAAATGAACTAAAGAAATGAACTCTAACTAGGATAGGGGTTTAGCTTATTCTAGGTAGGGGTATGGGACTCTACCTAAACATTGCACTAGTTATCCTTGAGGAAAGTATTAGGATGATGTTCTTATATATGTATATGCTTATAATTGTACATGATATGTATATGATCATCTTACATATTGATGATACTATGTGATGATTGGTTTCACTTATGAACATGTGTTTAGTCTCTATTGCTAAAGTATGATGATATGTACTCTTGATGATACGATATGTGAAGTTGGATATTGGTTATGGATCTTGTTGGGTTTACTTGATTGAGTAAGGTTATAGGGCTTTGCTTTGTCATTGCACTAGTTGACTTAATGAGGGTTCATGGGTAATTCTCTTGCTTTGGTTATGTTGTTATGAACTCTTATCCATACTTGTTGATATTGTAGCTTGATTGTAGAGTTGTCTTGATTATGTGCTGAGTAAGGTGGTATGCATGTTGTCTTGACTAGACTTAGTACTGTTGGTCTTGTGATGTACATGATTTTTACTTAAGAATATGTCTTATTGATTGGTATGATTTCTTGAATGTGCATAAGGCTTTTCAAAGTGAAATAGCATACTTTAATGAAATGTCCCTTTTTAGCATGATTTGATGTTATGTGTGCATATGGTCTCATACTTGGTACAAGTTGTGTATTAGCCCCATTTTCTTCCTTTTTCCCAATATTTTAGGTTCCGGTCATTGAAGGGCTTTTGAGACGACTTCGAAGGAAGACTTGGAATTCTCACTCATCTATATTGGGTAGGTCCTCACTTTCCGAGGGCAATACCACTATTCAAAGCTTTGATGTTGTTCTAGTTATAAGACTTCTAGTTCTTTCCTTTTCATTTGAGTACTAAAGATTGTATAGCCTATATGTAGCTTTATTACATTGATGTATGGGACATTCCCAATTGATATACTCTTGTTTAGATGGTTATGAGATGAGAAATCCGGTTTTAAGACTATGTTATATCTTATATATCTATGTGCAATAAAAGTAGATAGACTATGTAATCTTCCTATACGAAGGGTCTATGTATACTCGATATGACAATATTATGTATATGCGAGAGGTCTATGTAACCCTCAAGATAGATATAGAAAAGTTTTAAATTTCCGTATTTTTAAACTATGAATGTAATGATATAAGCTAAGAGGCTAGTCTTAGTCCTCAAAGAAGAAGACGCCGCCGGTTATGTCTAGGGTGTGCTCCCCGGATGTGACAGAAACTCTTGGGGATCCTCTCCCACCTTAGATTAAAGAAAAATAGGTTGATTCATCCTCACAAAGTCTCCCAATCTAAAGGTCATAGTTCTCTTTAAAACATCACTCTAGGCTCAACACCTGTATTCACATGAGTTGTTATGACTCAGGCTAGTGCAAGAGAGCGTCTCTAATCTCCCCATTGGTCATGTCCGGGGGAATCACTGGAACCTCATCCCCTTGACCCACTGTAGGGACTTGCTCATTTTGAGGAACGTCCTCATATACTACTTCCTTTTCCCACCTTCTTGCGGCCATCCTTCTAGAAGTCAACGAAAAACATTACGAAGCACACTCATAACTTTTTACTCTACGGCATGACACAAGAGTAGAAAAAAGGGAAATTGTATAATCCTACAGCCTCTCACTCATGGATGTGACGCGACTCACACCAATGAACAAGACTCTATTAAACGTGGATTATTGAGACTTTTCAATTCATAAATACTACTTCATAACTTGTGCTCTGATACCAAGTTTGTAATGACCCGCAAGTACACCCTAGAAGTTTAGCCTTATGGAATCGTCACACGACGTACTTGACCTCTCGTAGGTCTTGTACAAGCCCTTAGACATCGTTCATTGCATATGTGTATGAAAGGTAGTGCGGAATTAAAACTTTTCACACGAATAATAACTCAAACCATCTTTCATAGAAAATGATAGAAAATACTAAATCTCAACGTACACCATTCTGACTCAAGAATACTTGGGATACGGCCCACACAATGCGAATATAGAAAGCTAATGGATATTACAATACTATTAATGTAAGAAATATAAAGATAGTAATGTCCTCGAATCAAGTGAGGACATACCCCAACTTTGCTTGAAAGAGTCCTAGTTTCCAAGCTATGCTTCAAGATACCTCTCACATGCTAGACACACCTTTAGATATAGACAAAAAGTATGGAATTAGTACAATGCATGTACTAAGTATGACATAATGCATAATATCATGAGAAACAGATGTTTGTATCAAATTTGCTCTTTTTGAGTAAAACTTCATATCATAATATATAAGAACCACATATCACACCAACTTCACATCTAAGCCACATATCACAAGAGAACATCCAGAACATTTCAAGACACATAAACATGAGAAGCTCCTACCAAAGGTGATTCTGAGACTATCTTGAGTGAGTTATGAAGGGACCACCCATACAATCCTTTCACACACACCAAAGATATCCTTTAGAATACATAATATAAGATTATTCCCATTTCATTAACCAAACTCTCTATCTAGAGTTACTCTAAGACTCACCTAAGTAAGACAAGAAGAGAATGCCCATACACCTTCTGCAAGCCTACCTATGCAATCCTCAAAGCTACTCTAGATACATACATTTTCATTAGCATACATTTACTTAAGTCATTATGTTCATTAGACCATTTAAGAGATATTCAACATTCAAGGACATTCAAATAATGGTCTAGGAGAAGACCTATGGAACTCACACACTAACATCTTCAAAACCTAATTGTGCAATTTCTAGATGGCGTCTCATTCCACTACCTAAACTTCATATAACTTCTCCAAAACTAGTAGGTATCCCATATTATGAAAATCATCAATAACAGACATAGACCATGCTATCTAGGCATGGAATCCGTAGTTAACCCTACTCCTATAAAGGGTGTTGTACTTGCCAATTGTAGAACTAGGACACGTCTCATGAAGGCACATATTTAAGGAATATCAAGGGTTTCTTTGTACTCTAGCCTCCTTCTTAGCTAGAGCTACTACCCAAGAATACTCACTCGGTGCCAGCCTTTTTTCTCATAGAGTAATTCAATAAAGGAGCATATGAAGAGGTTCCATATCTTGTTCATAACCAAATAATAATACACCTTACAAAAGAGGGTCCCCTAGGGTTTACAATGGTTCAAAGGATAGCTCAATGACTCTTCTAAGGATAATTTCATGTCGTTCCAGATAACCACCCTTAAGTCCACCATTCACAAAAGCAGGATACCATTACGGCTTTCAACTTCAAGGATATCTTAACCTTCTTTCTAAAAGGTTCCACATAATGACTTTCTTTTCTATCTTCAATATAATATTCCATTCATACATATACATTCATTACAAAGGTGATTTAGCCTACTAAGTCAAGGTTTCATATTCACTTTAGCCTACTAAGTCAAGGTTTCATATTCACATTCTTCATGTATCAAGTAAGGGAAACTAGTCTACTAAAACAAGACACACTTCTTTATCATCTTAACACATGTACAATATCATTAAAGTAGCATACAGGGTAAACTAGGCATACTTACAAGTCACCTACACTACTATAGAACATCAATATAATCCACCACAAGGATCATAACCACTTAACAAGGTTCACACTTCAATAGCAAGTATTCACACATATGGCATCTCTATAGCCTATTATGATCTCCTATATTCAACTAAGAGAATCCATACTTCTCTTCATAGATACATATAACTCATATAAACCTTTACAATGATCACATAAACAAGTTATAACATGATAATAACATAATACAAAAAGTAGTGCCGATGAGGACACATTGTTTCACAGTTCATAAAGTAATGTCGACAAGGCCACATTGTTTCACAAGTATAGCACATAAGCACCGCCACTATTAGTGTACCATACCAATAATAATCATAATTCAAGACCTATACTACATCATATATATATATATATATATATAGTTAGGTAAACATACCACCAATCCAATCTCAAAACATCAATTTATGGCCAATCCAATACACCAAGGCCCTTATCAATAGCAATAGTCACCAATTCAATCTAATAATTACAATATACTATTATCCAAGGTAATACAATATGAATTCATCAATTTAGGACATCCTACATACAATTCTAACATAATTCTTTCATAATTCAATAGCCCAAATTAAACTACATATGAATTCAATAGTGTAGAGACATGATCAAATCACCCATAATAAAATAAAAATAAGGAGTTCATGATTTGCATGGGTTCATGGAGTTTTAGACATATAATCATTAACTTAACATCACTACAATCATAATACATTTATTCAAAACGTTTTATGCAAGAATCCATTGCTAGAATTCAAGTAAGAAGTTCATCTTCTAAGAAAGCCTTGAAAACCACTTTGGAGTTTGGCTCCTTGAAGAAAGCAGATTCAAAGATCAAAACCATACCTTAATTGATACTATACCACGAACATTGAGAAGAATTGATGGAGGAACCTAGATTCAAGCTCTAAACTCCCTTTAAGCTTCAATGGTGTTCTAGAGAGTTCTTCTTTGAGGTTTGAGGTTTTGATTTTGAATAATGACTTGAATAGGGGTTTTAGACTAATAAAACTACTTAAAATACCTATAACACCCTTAATAAACCGTCAAAATAATTTTATGAAGGCTAGGTGAAAATCTCAAATTACCCTCAAGTTGGCCGAGACTCTGCAAAAAACTAAATGTCTCAAACGACGGCCACTCACCTACTAGGCGTCGTCCCATCGACGAGACGTGCTGGCAACCGTCGATTGGGACAAAGCCTTGAAAAGGGGAGCTTAATATGCCTAGAAAAAGTCTTTACAAACACCCTCCACCTACGGGGCGTCGACTGGCCTAGTGGGCATCGATTGCCTTCCGTAGGAGGGACTGCTTTTGACAATCTTGGCTCACACATTGGGTCCCCCTTAAGGACCCCTTGGTTGGTCCTTAAGGAGTTTCTCCCGGATGTTTCCAACTCAAATATACTCGTAGACATGTTCAGGACCTCTCACATCAATTTTAACCAATACGAACACGTAAAACTTGACGAAACACACTATGGCACGCAAGGATGTTTCAAGGCAAACCTTTCGAATGTCATGGACGTTCTTTGACGCTTGACCTCCAAACTTCACCAAAATTTAGACACTGACTATAAAAATAACTATAAACCATTTTAGGACTTTAGAACCTCATGACACACGTGTTAGGCTCTATTTTAACCTAGTTCATTTTTAGGGACGTTACATAAGGGTAGATCCCGAAAAGGTTGAAGCGGTTGAGAATTGGGTATGACCTTGTTCGGTGATGGAAGTCTTTAGTTACTATCATCATTTTATTAAGAATTTTTCTTCGATTGCTACTCACTTGTCCAATATGACAGAAAAGAAGGTACCATTTAATTGGACTGAAAATGTGAGGAGAGATTCCAAAAGTTGAAGACCCTTTTGAGCACCACGCCCATCCTAACATTACCGGTTGAGGGTAAGGATTTCATTATTTATTATGACACTTCACATTATGGTTTGGGTGTTGTGTTGATGCAGGATAATAATGTTATAGCATACGGCTCGCTTATGATAAAGTGACATTATATTTATGGAATTAAATGGAGGCATTTACTGATCATCGTAGTTTGCAGCATGTATTCACTCAAAAGGATGTAAACTTCATACAATGACGATGGATGGCATTACTCAAGTATTATGATGTGACCATTCAATACCATCCGAGTAAGGGAAATGTTGTGGAAGACGCTTTGAGTTGGAAAGTGTTAAGTATAGGTAGCTTAGCTTACTTTAGTGGAACTAAGCGCCTTTTGGTTAAAGAGATCAAGACATTAGAATCTAAGTTTGTGCAGTTGAGCATTTCCGAAAGAGGTGGGTTGTTAGATAGCATTGAAGCTAAGTTCATGTTCATGGAGAAAGTAAGGGCCAAGGAATTTGAATATTGAGATTTATATGATCTTAGATCAAAGATTTTATTAAGTAAGTCTTAAGAAACCACTCTAGATGCGAAGGTGTGCTCCTCTACAAGGGTAGAGTAGGTGCTCCATGAGTTAATGATTTGATTTCAAGTTTATTGACAGAAGCTTATGGCTCACACTATTATATTAATCTAGGTGTAGCCAAGATGTATAAAGATCTTAAGCAAGTTTATTAGTGGCTGATTATGAAGAGGGATGTCGCAGAATTCATGGGGAAGTGTCAAAATTTTCAGCAAGTACATATGAGCATCAAAGATCGGCGGCTTTACTTAAGGGATACCAATTTCGGAATGGAAGTTGAAAATGATAGTGATGGATTTTAATGGTTGGTCTCCCAAAAACCTTAGGAAAGTTTGATTCTATTTGGGTTATGGTCAATAGATTGACTAAGTCAGCCCACTTTATTACGGTAAGGGTAGATTACAATGTTGAACAATTGGGTAAGATTTATATAAAGGAGATAGTGAGGTCGCATGGTGTGCCCCTTTCCAATATCTCAAATCGTGGTACCTTTTCTCTTCTATGTTTTGGAGGAAGTAGCTTGATGAATTGGGCAAGCAATTCACTTTTAGTACAAACTTTCATCCCTAGACGGATAGAGAATCAGAAAGGACTAGTAAAGTGTTGTAAGACATGTGGAGAGCTTGTGAGGGCATAAGGATATGTTTTTACCACTATGTGAATTTTCTTACAAAAGGTTATCACCCAAGCATTGATATAGCACCATTTAAGGTGTTATATGGAAGAGGATTTAGATCACCCATACGTTGGTTCGAGTCCAAAGATGTGAAACCTTTGGGGGTTTACTTAGTTAAATATGCTCAAGATAAGGGGAGGAGCATTCAAACCAAAATTCTAGCTGCGCCGAGTAGAAAAAACAAGTATGCAAATTCCAAGGTAAGAGATATAGAATTTGAGACAGGCGAGAATGTTCTTCTCAAGATATGGAATTTCATCAGCTCAGAGTTACAGATATTGACATTACATAAATAGCCTTTGTAACTCGGTATGGTCATTATGAATTTGTTGGTATGTCATTTCGACTAACCAATGCTCCTACATCTTTCATGGATTTGATGAATAGAGTGTTCAAGAAGCACTTGGACTTATTCATTATCGCCTTTATTGATGATATTCTCATTTACTCTAGGAATGAGGAAGACCATGCATGCCATTTGAGAGTTTTTCTACAAACTCTCAAAGATCGCCATTTATTTGCAAAATTTAATAAGTGCGAGTTTTGGTTACAATCAATTGCTTTCCTTGGGTATATTGTGTTTAGTGAAGGAATTCAAGTAGATTCCCAGAAGATAGAAGCCGTGAAACAATTGCCCAGACCTACCCTTGCTACAGATATCATACGTTTCTTGGGTCTAGCAGGTAATTACAGAAGGTTTGTGGAATGATTTTCATCCAAAACCTCACCTTTAACTAGGTTGACTTCGAATATGGTGTAGTTTTGATGGTCTGGTAATTTTGTGAAAAGCTTTGCAGAATTAAAAACTAGATTTACTATAGTTCTTGTCTTGAATTTACTAGAGGTTTCATATGGTTATGTGATCTATTGTGAGGCATCCACAGTTAGCATATGTTGTGTGTTGAGGTAGCGAGATAAGGTTATAGCTTATGCTTCTAGAAAACTTAAGGTGCATAAGAAGAACTATCAAACTCATGACTTCGAGCTTGCAGCAGTGGTGTTTGCACTAAATATCTGGAGACACTACTTGTATGGTGTTCACGTAGATGTTGTAACTTACCATAAGACCCTTCAACATGTGTTCACCCAGAAAAAGTGGATTCTTCGCCAGTTGAGATGGCTTGAGTTCCTTGAGGATTATGATATTAATGTGCATTACGATACTGCTATGGCAAATGTATTAGTAGATGGTATTAGCATATTATCTATGGGTAGTGTAGCCTATGTTGATGAAGAAATAAAAAAACTAGTGAAGGATGTTCGTAGGCTTGCTCTCTTGGGAGTTTGCCTTATGAGCATATCAGAAAGTGGTGAAATAGTCAAGAATGGGGCAAAATCTTCTTTTGTAGTGGAGGTTAAGAAAAATTAGATACTTATCCAATCTTTCTTGAACGTAAGGGTGCATCCCACAATCAGAGAGTAAAGGTTTTCTCCCAAGGGGGAGTAGGTGTACTTCGCTACCATGGTAGATTGTGTGTTCCTGAACTGGGCGATTTGAGACAACATATTCTTGTTGAATCCCATAACTCCATATATTCTATTCATCCAGGCATCACTAAGATGTACAGATATCTACAGAAAGTCGTTTGGGGGAATGGCATTAAGAGGGATATAGCGGATATTGTAAGTAAGTGCCCCAATTGCAAGCAAGTGAAAGTAGAACATCAGAAACCATGGGGTATGACTCAATAGATTGACATAACTACTTGGAAGTGGGAAGTGATCAACATGGATTTCATTACAGGGTTACCTTGTACTCGCAGACAAAATGACTCCATTTGGGTGATAGTTGACCGAAGAACTAAGTATTCTCACTTTTTGGCGGTCAACACAACAAATTTGGCGGAGGACTATGCCAAGCCTTACATTTATAAGATAGGAGGGTTGCATGGCTTTCCTTTGTCTATCATCCAAGATAAAGGTCCTCATTTTACGTCTCATTTCTGGAATTCATTTTAGAAAGGTATTGGTACTCAAGCTAATCTTAGCAAAATATTTCATCCGCAGAAAGATGGACAGGAACACCGTACCATTCAGACCGTAGAGGAAATATTGAGAACTTGTGTGATTGATTTCAAAGAGTAGTTGGGATGATCATCTTCTTATTATTAAGTTTGCCTACAATAATATCTACCATTCCAGCATTCAAGATGGCCCCTTTTGAGGCACTGTATGAGCGTAGATGAAGATCTAATGTAGGTTTATTTGAAATAGGTGAAACAACCTTCATTGGACTCAATTCAATAGATTATGCTACGAAAAAAGTGAAACTCATTAGAGATAGATTTAAGAGAGCCCAAAGTCTCCAGAAGTCTTATGTAGACATAAGGAGAAGGGAAATAGAGTTCCAAGTTAATGACTGGGTCCTGTCACCCATAAAGGGAGTGATGAGATTTGGAAATAAAGGGAAGCTCAATTGTAGATATGTAGGAACTTACAAGATCTTCAAAAGGATTGGAAAAGTGGCATATGAGATAGAGTTTCCAGAAGAACCAGAAGTAGTGCATTCGATCTTCCACATCTCTCTTTTGAAGAAGTGTGTGGGTGATCCAACATCTGTAGTGCCTTTAGAGAGGGTGGCTATGAAATATAGTCTTTTTTATAAGGATTTCCTAGTTGAGATTCTTGATCTACATGTAAGAAGGTTGAGAAACAAAGAAGTCGCTTTGGTCAAGGTTTTGTGAAGGAGTCACTCCGTAGAGAGAGCTACTTAGGAAGAAGAATAGCGATGAAAGCCAAGTATCCTCACCTCCTTCCTTCAAATTCCCTTCCAGCTTGAGGTAATAGTTCCTCTTATGTTTTTCAGTCATTCATGCGTAATCCGTCTCAATATCATGTTCCTTCAGTTTTAACTTGCATTTTGAAACGTATTTGCATGGTCATGAAACCAGTTTAGTGAGAAATTGAGTTCTCAATGTCCAGAGGTAGGGTTGCAGTTCCTTCCTCCAAACATAAATAGTTTAGACTTCATTCGAGGAATAATGCTCTTTAGGGGGACATAATGTAACACCCCATATCCAAAAACAGACAAGATTTTAGTTTCTCAGAAATTGCAGGTGCAACCTCTGGTTTCCATCTACATATCGTAGTCTTATCTACGGCCCGTGTTGTAGGTCAGTGGTTTATTACAGAAACCCCTCCACAAACCCAGCTCAGAAATTTGCTAAGTCTTGACCTATGAATAGACCGACGGTCCGTGGTCTGTGATCGTAGATGGAAACCCCTTTACCCAGCCTCTAACACGAACCACGGTCAACCAGTACAATCCGTAGATTGACCTAAGAATCGTAGGTATGACCGTTGGTGAATGTGAGCAGTTAGTTAGGGGGAATTGCTGATTGGTCAAGTTCAAATGGGAATAACTCTTAGAAAAAAAAAGGAATAAGGTGTTGCATGACCTATGATAATGCCATTGAGTTTGCTTAAATCCGATCTTCGAGTAAATATTTATGCTCGTTATAGTGATGCCCTGTCAGGCAGACATGACCTACGACCACAATGAGTGGATCGTAGATTGACCTACCACATATAGGTTCTGTCCGTGAGTCACTCCGACAACAATTAAGTAAGGGGTCCTTTGGTCTTTTCCAATTTTATTGGACCCCTAAGCTACGTTGTATAGACCCTAAATTAGGAGGTTTTATTTCGTTTAACACTACAAACATATCTAGAACTTATCTAAGTAAAATAATTAATCAATACATAGAAAAATTAGAAGCAAGAGAGGAGAATTCAAGAAAGCAGTAAGTTTCTATTAGTTTTATCCCCGAAATCGAAAGATTTGTCCGCGGAACTTATCATTATGTATGTGGAATTTCATTAGTGGGTTCATTTCACACATTAGGTCCCTAGTTTTCAGTCAGTTTGTTTATTCCCTTATTATGACTAGACTTAGGGTTTCCTAGAAGTTAGAATTGTTTGGTTCTTAGCTGTTAGAATGATTCAAATCAGATTACTATGTTAATATTCAGTTTAATGCATAATTCATGAATCCTTGCTATGTATTCCTTTAGATCTTGAATTACACATGCTAGGTAAGATATTTCAGTTATTAAGTTATACATGCCTCATTTAGTAGTCTATCAATATTAGTTTAATTCTTGCATTCTAAATTTTCTTGTTCAATTTGAGCTATGAAGTAACTTACAAAAATTCAGTAATAATGTGTTAACTACTTAATCCATTGGGAGTAGGATACTACCGAATTGGACTAGGGTTCAGCATACCCAAATATTCCCTGAACAACTAGCCACGTAGGTTGTAAGTCCCCTCCGTGGGAATAATTTTAGTGTCACACCAGCATGCCTTTATAACTTTGGCAGGTTATATTGGGTCCACACGATGGGGAGTATACATTGGACTCCACATTTAGCTCATGTGGTTTTATTATCGATTATTAGTAGCTCCCATAGTTTAGTTAGACTCCCTTATATTGAGAACGTTTCAGTATTCAGTCTTAGAATGTTATAACTTGGTCAATAAATTCAGATTAGTCATGTTTAGTATTTCAACATCTATATCATCTTCATATTATTTCATTGCTTTTTTGTTTTGTTATGTTAAATGTTATTTCAGCTTTACTCTATTCCTGCATGCTCAGTACCTTTCAAGTACTGATGCATACGTGCGCTACATCATCTTGTGATATAGATTCACGTTCATAGAATCCAGATAGCGCTTAGATCCGTTCCAGAAATCTAGTTCAACAAATTAGTGGCGATTCCTTATTTTCCGAGGACAATAGTCATGAGTTTATTCTTCGTATTTTTAGTCCTTTAGTTTTAGTTTTTCTAGACATAGTTTGGGTTTGTCCTAGCATTTCTTGTCAAACAGAGGCTATTTTCAGGCATAGATAAAATAATTTTAGTATTCACTTATATCTTCCTTGTATTAAACTTATAAGTTTTTCATATATCTCAATTATAATGTATGGGTATTCCCCATATTTTCATTTTATTTATGATTATAGCTTCCGCACAGTTTCTATTATTCAGTTTATATTTAATATGCTCTTGATCATGCCAGCAGGGTTAGCTTGGGATCACTTATGGTCCTAGGTCTTGTGTCCGCGTCTCGGGTGTAGCTCGGGGCATGACACTCCACCTAAGTGTTGAAACTGAAATGTTTTTGCGATGTTAGTCACATGAAAAAGCACAACAAGTTTTGCAAGAATGTATCTTGACTTTTGATACTTTCTTAGAATTCCAACAATTTGGAGTTGATTCTCTTACACTCGCACCTCAATCAATATGTAGTTTTCACATAGACAAGAAATGTGTTACTTATTATACAGGAGACTATGTTTCCACTTCTTACCAAATCTCATAACTCCCTTCATGGGTGAAACTTTTGGATATACCCAATCATGTACTTCAAATTCTAACTCTCTTTTCCTAACATCAGTGTAGGATTTTTGACGACTCTACGCAATTTTCAACCTCTCTTGAATCACTTTCACCTTCTCTATAGCTTGATGAACTAAATCTTAACCTATTAACCTTTATTTACCAACTTCAAACCATCTAATAGAAAATCTGCATCTTCTCCCGTAAAGAGCTTCATAAGGAGACATTTGGATGCTCGAGTGCTAAGTATTATTGTAAGCAAACTCAATGAAAGGTAGGTGATCATCTCGATCACGTGTGATGTCAACCACACACTCTCTCAACATATCCTGTAAGTTCTGAATAGTGTGCTTTGTTTACCTATCTGTCTAAGGATGAAAGACAAGTACTTAAGTTTACCTTTGAACTGAAGTCTTTCTAAGAAGACTCAGAATTGTGTTGTAAATTGTGTACCTCTATCTGAAATAAGAGACACTGGATTCCATGAAGTCTTACGACCTCCTCAATGTATAACCGGACATAATCTTTTATTGAGTGGGTAGTCTTTACCAGCAAAAAACGGGTTGATTTTGTCATTCTATTGATTATCACCCAAATAGAATCATGTTGCCTGCGAGATTTTGGTTAACGTGTGTTGAAGTACATATTAATCATTTCCCACTTCCATTTCAGAAGTTCTATATTCCGAGGCAAACCATCGGGATTTTGGTGCTTTACTTTAACTTGTTGGCAATTAGGCCACTTAGTAACAAATTCAGCAATTCCCTTCTTTATATAATTCCACCAATATACTTTTCTCAAATCAGTATACATTTTTGTGGAACTCATATGAATAAAATATCTGAATTTATGAGATTCCTCCATGATCCTCTATTGATGTCCATCCACCATTGGTACACACAATCTTCCTTAATACCTCAATACACCATCTCCCCCTTGTTTAAAAGCTTATACTTTTTGCTTATGAACATTTGCCTTCAATTCAAGCAAAATAGGATCTTGTTCTTGCTTGCCTTCTACTTCTGACACTAATGAATACTCAACCCCATTCATCACCACTACTCCCAACTCTTCCTGTGCTAGGAGTTATGACCGTTTGTAGTTGACCAAAACTCAATTTTTCTGAACTTAAGTTTCTTCCTAGTATTTTAATTTGCGAGGTGTTACAGTATATGCCGGTTATCTCAATTAGTCTGGGGTCACTACATGTTGAGTGTTGTTAAGTTTGCAAGCTGCTTCTTATTATTTTGATGGATAGAAATTGTAAAACAATTTATTCTTAAGGCTAAGAAAATGCTTTTGATCAGACATTGAAGAAATTATTTGAAGGATACATTGAAATAAAAGAGAGGCAGTTACATTCTATTTATAACAATAAAATTAGGTTCAAATTTTTATTCCAACCTTGAGCGGGAACTTAAAATTTTGGTTGATATTTTTTTTTGACCACCTTAATTTTTATTCCAAAAAAGGTCTTTTAATAACCATTAAGTTACCTAATTATCAAGATTATTATATTTAAAGTTTTTCCTTTTATATCTCTCTATTTTTTGATAGCCTCAATTTTTATTCCAATAAGGGTCCTCTAATAATTATTCAGTTGTCTAATTAGCCAGATTTTTATATTAAAAATTTTTGTTTTATATATCTCTATATTGACAAATGTATTTTTTCTCTTCTTCTCTCCTAAAATATTTCTTCACACGAAAATTGGATTTTTGATCTTCCTCACGCGTTTGTTTTACATTTTGTTCAGTGACTTATTTTAATGAGCATATTTATTTATACTAGTTTTTTGATACGTGCGTTACACGTGATTACAAATTTAGAAAATATATGTTATAGTAAATACAATTTCTTATTTAAGCGAATATTTGAATAATAAGTTTTGTTCAAACTAATATTGCAGATTCTTTTGTGAACGTTCAATGTGGATCACCATATATCTCTTATTCTCGAGAACCTATGAGGATGGTCAAAGTAGTGTTTTATTAGTTAAATGCAATAATGTATATATGTATTTCAATTTAATGAGGTTCAATCATATAATTAGTCGTATCTTATTTGTATTACCTTATAGACAATATTTGTAGTGCATTTTTCTTGTCATCTAACAAGATGTACTTTGCAGATGTATTCCACGTTAAATTATTTAGATGTATTTTTTAGAACTAAATTTCTTGTTAATTTTTATTTTATAAGTCATAACATAATATATGTTGTTTGTTTTGTTGGCTCTCATATTTGACTTCTTGGTTGATTTTGTACATAAATCAACATACTTACTGTCCATAGCTAATCTCTAAAATCATATATATAATCACATGTTTATCTTAGATCCCAAAAATATATAGTTCATATACTTTAGCACCGTGTTATAACATATATAGGGGCAGTATAGTCATATGAAAATCTATTGATCAAAGATTAATATAAGGAAAGATGAAGATAAATATTATTAATGCAATAACTATGAGAATTCATAATATTATAACGAAAGAATGTAAAAGAGTGTGAATAACGTTAGCAATAATTAGTAACAACTTAGAGCATTTATAATGTTATAACTAAAGAATTAATGTGTAATAGCTGAATTTCTAATAAATTTTATACCTATATAAATAAATAGGACTTTTAATTTATGTTCCCATTGTTAACAGTTAATAGATTTTAATTTAGTGTAGAGACAACACCAAAATGTTTATTCCATATTACTGATAAGTTTTATATTTTATCACAGCCCATTACAAAAATCATGATATAAAGATCAAAAGTAGATGAAAATAAACAAAACATTGAAGAAAAATGAACACATCAACACATTAGTGGAATTCAACATACATTCATACTCAAGTGTGATGACGAACAACTTTTAATGATTCAAATATAACGATTATGCATTAAAGACTTATAATAGCGGTTACTTTTGTTCTTCTCATCCAAAACACAAAACAATATTATAAAATGAAAAACCTCCCTTCAAATGATAAATGCGAATGCATGAAAATATTTTTATTTTAGCAAAGATTCTTAACAAATCACAACAACAACAATAATATTATACTCAATGTAATTCTCCAAGTGAAGTATGATTCTTATCAAGTTATATAATATAATACATAAACAAACTTAATTCACAAAGCGAGGTGAATTTTGAAGTTCAAATTTTGGTATTCAGTTTCTTTACCTTCTTCCTTTCAACCACTTACCTTTTTTTTATTTGTAAGCTAACTTTTCACTAAAAGGAATTTTGTAAATCCATATATATTTATGCTCCAGTTACCTCACATTCCTCAAGTGCAACATCCTCTATTGGCCAATCTCCTTCCAAATCAACATATTTTGAGTAATCACCATGAATCTCTATAAAAAAACCTCTTAGGAAAGGATCACAAATTCTTATTGTATGATTCAATACGAATATGAAATGAACAATCAAACAAATAGTATTTTCAATATAAAATCAACACCTATCATATATCTAATGTCGTCCTAATAGCAACCTATTATTATAAAATTTAATTAGTTGGAGTTTGGATTTGGCTAACCAACCTCATGGTAAAAAGAGATTAGTCCTTGAGACCTCCTCTGTCCATCTTCGCTATAATCTAGAGTGATTTTTCTACAAATAAGCTTGTGACTCCGTACTAATTGAAATAAAGTGCTACTGGAAAATATAATTTAAGATACTTTGGAAAATTAAGAAAGGGAGGAATACCTACAATTATGTTATATTTTAGTATTGCTTATATACTTTTATCACAGCCCATTCAAAATCATAACGTAAAGATGTCATTAGAAAATGATCATTTTCTTTATTAATGAAAAAATATAAGTTACTATATAGACTCAACCAATATCAGGAACATGCAGAAATTTAAGTCGGCTAGAACATCACGAAAGATCATATAATTTTATGCAATTTCATAATTGAAGAGGAATTTTTTTCAAGTTTTATTACTTATAAAAAAAATTGTACATGAAATATCCTAAATTTCACACGCGGCATTCAACCTAACATATAACTGGACATATAAAAAATTCCACAAGAAATGATTTCAAAAAATAAAAAATGCTTACCTGTAAGTATTCAAAAGTATAAATTTTAATAGAATAAAGAAGCGAACCTGAAATATTCGAGGAAAAGAAATGAGAAATGTAGTTTAGGAGAACAAATATGGACTAATAACAAAAACATATATTAAATCAAATTGGACTAAAGTAAGAAATACCATAATCTTCACTTATATCAACCTGAAAATTATATTCACTAATCGTTCTTCTAAAATCGTAACTAAATATAAAATACCCCAGCAACAAAATTTTCTAAAAATCCAAATATATAAAGGGAAATACCAATTATAACTTATTTTGCGTAGGAACAATGTTAGTTTCATGTCTATGATTTGTACAATGTTTGGGATGTCAAGCTTAAAATGTAACTCTTTGCACATCATGATTAATAAACTTTTAAATTTAAAAAGAAAAAGGGAAATTGAAGAGAGAAATACAATTCTTCCGATTCTTTTTGAAGACACATGCAAATTAAAAATATAAATTTACAGAAAAGTTAATCAAAAAAGTATATGCAAACTTAAAATTAGGAAATGATATACTAATCAGCTAGAAATTTTTTAATTATCAAATCGTGAAACTTTAAATTCAAAGTCATGCAAAATGGAAAAGAAAACATTTATCGATTGAAACACACGAAGATACTTCAATGTGACAATTCAAATGTAGAAAATATGTGAATAATGATGATTGAAGAAGAACATAATCAAGTGAGAGGAGAGGATGTAAGAAAAATGAGAGGAAACCCCTCTATTTATTGTAAACTAAGGATAGTTTGAACAAGTGTTTTTTGTGTCTTATCCGAAAAGTCATGACCTTTTTGAGAAGTCACAACACTTTGGAAAAGTCACAACTAATTGAAAAATCATAACCCTTTGAAAAATGTCACAGATTATCGGAAAAGTCAGAACCCATCGAAAAAGGCACAACCTAGGTTAGGGATATTGTAGTAATTTAACATTAAAGTTTGGAGTTCATGCATTTAAGGTAATATTGAAGATATATATATAGATAGATATAGATATAGATGTTTCACTAATTTTCTTATAAAATTTATTATTGATGCCCCATTTTTTTTTACAAATACAAGAAAATAAATTATAGTATAGCTGCAAAAAAATTAATATTAATTTTTACTTACACTAAATAATGAAAAAAAACTAGTAGTCTCAAAGAATGATAATCAAAGAAGTCAAAAAATAATTCATGTATGAAAAAGATTAAAAAAAGCTTCAACTTTACTAGGATGATGATATATACCCACACATGATTTTTTTTTAAAAATAATGTAAGAAAAAAAAATTAAAACTAATTTTTTCACTTTCGTTATGTTAGTTTCTTTTGTAATAATAGGGATATATGTGACACATTTATATAACGGTAAGAGTATATATGAGTCACTTTGATAACAAGGGGTATACAAGCTCTAAATGACAATATTGAGGGGTATATCAGACCATTTTCCCTTTCCCAAAATATGATTAGATAATTATCCCAATAGAGTTATACCATATATGATGTAGTCACTTTATATAATTTGTGTTTGATTAATTTTCCAGTTTCATGATTTTTATCATAGTTTTCGAACACCTCCACATGTATTTCACTCTAATTAATAAAATCATATTGAAACTATTGTATTAAGATTGTAATGAATTATATCAAATTTGAAGAGACCAAAAACAAGCTTATATGAATCAAGAATAATGAGCCTGTTCAACCGATATTGTTATTACAAGGCACAAATCATGACCTTTTGGCCGTGTGTTGAAGAACTTCTGAATTCAGTTGTGTTTCTTATTTGGAGTTCCAATAAGAAAAACAATAGTCTCTAATATGTTGTTTGAATATCTAAGTATATCAAATCTAAAACTAATTTTATTGAAGTTTGGGAAGGAAGAAAAAAAAAGTATTTTTTTGGTCATATTTGATAAATTTAAAAGATATCTTATCATATCATATCATATAAATATATAAAAGAGAACGCTAGGCTAGCCTACGTGGCGCCAACACAAACAGGCATTCCCTTTTAATTTATATATTCCCAAAATTAGTCTTCCCTTTTCATGAAAAGTTGTGACTATTATGAAAATTTTTGACTTTTATTGAAAAGTTATGACTTTTATGAAAAGTTTTGACTTTTATGAAGAGTTGTGACTTTTATGAAAGGTTGTGACCTTTTCGAAAAGTTATGACTTTTCCAAAGCGTTATGACCTTTTCAGTAAGGCATAAATATAATTTGTTAACACTATTCTTTTTTGTGTATAAATAGAGGGGTTTCCTCTCATTTTAAAATAATAAAAATTCTGAATTTCTTCTTCTTCTCTTCTTCTTCTTCTTCTTGTTCTTCTTCTTCTACACATATAAGTTAAATATTTGATTAAGAAGTTCTTCTTCTTCTACATCTTCTTCTTCTACTGCATAGTTAAATATTTGTGTATTTTGCTCCTTTTGAGTGGGACACGGACAAGGAGACACTCTGCATTCAGTGGGCTCGATTTTTCCTTTTTGTTTCATTGTAATGTCACAGATCATGTTTTTTTTTACAATCATTAATTTATGCTTACGATAATTATTGTTCTTTTTTTTTACATATTTTAAACTTTGTTGTTTATGTTTCTGTAAAGTTATTGTTGTAAGTATTTGTTAGTATAAATTGTATGTAAATCTAACTAAAGTTTATTTGATATTTTTTTATTGTGTTAATAATTTTAATATTAAAAGGAGCAAAAAAATAGAAAGTCAAATGATAGAATTAAAACTAGCAATTAAGTATAATTATATGATATACAATAATGACTATTATCTCACACCAAAGTACTTCTTTTAAACTTTTTTCTCATTTTCCCTTACTTTTCGTTTATCCTTTTCAAGGATCCTTAATGTTTTGTTTGTGCACAACTTCAATTCCAAAACACTATCATAACTATATTAGAAATCGAATTTGGATTTTGGAAGATTGCATTTTAATTTTAAAACACATAATGACTACATATCACTTATTCATATATCATAAGATTATGCAACCTTTGTTCTTGATAAAAACATTAGTTATACATATATTTTTTAAAACAAATAATATTTTGAAAGTAATTGATAGTGTTATACTAGCAAAATTTGCAAAGAAGAAAATTGAGAAAATATTTATTTGACTCTATAATAAAAGACATTATGTAACCATGGTAAAATGAATTTACGTAAATTTGGACAAAATAATGTTATGATTTGTAATTTTGCCTTTTCTTTTAATATAATAAATGGTAAACTAAAATTGAATAACCTTTCATGAAAAGTTGTGACTTTTACGAAAAGTTGTGACTTTTATTGAAAAGTTGTGACTTTTATTGAAAAGGTGTGACTTTTATGAAGAGTTGCGAATTTTATGAAAGGTTGTAACATTTATTAAAGGTTGTGACCTTTCCGAAAAGTTGTGACTTTTCCGAAGAGTTGTGTCTTTTTCGAAGAGTTGTGACCTTTTCATCAAGGCACAATTAACATTTTTTCACACTACCCTTTGTTGTCTATAAATAGAGGGGTTTCCTCTCATTTTAAAATAGTTAAAATTCTTAGATTCTTCTGCACAGTTAAATATTTGATTGAGAACTTCTTTTTCTGCACAATTAAATATTGTATATTTTCCTACTGTTGAGTGGCTCACTAACAAGGACACTGCATTCATTAGGCTCAATATTTTCGTTTCATTCTATTGTTACATATCCTGGTATGTTTTTTTATACAGTCAATAATTTATGGTTATAATATTTATTGTAATTTTTTACTACATGCTATAAACATTGTTGTTTATGTTTATATTTTTGTAAAGTTATTGTTATAAGTATTTGTTAGTACAAATCTAAGAGAAACCTAGACACGCCTATGTGACACCACCACAAATGAGGATTTACTTTTAATTTATTTATTTATTTCTAAAATTATCCTTTCCTTTCATGAAAAGTTGTGAATTTTATGAAATGTGAATTTTATGAAAAGTTGCGACTTTTATTAAGAGTTGCAATTTATATGAAGAGTTGCTACTTTTACAAAAAATTGTGGCTTTCAATTACTTAATATCTTTGATACATAACTATATTCACAACAATTCGACCCCCTAATTCAAATATATAGCCATTGATAAAAACACAACAAACTACCTTGAATAATTGTGAGAACATTCAAAAATAGTTTCATGCCAAAATCTTAAGGCCTTCAATCCCATGTTCAATGCAACCAAATCACAAAAGGAACTAATAGAGTAAAAGAATTCATTGTTTATTATGTTGGCTTTGGTTCCAAATTACAAAAGAATGGAGAAGATGATGAACAACTTCAACAAGTTATTCTTATGATGATCGCTACCTCTGCCCAGCGGACCCACTAGAATGGATTACGACTATCGAGCTCACTTCAAAAAAATGATATTTAAAGGATTCTAGATGTTGATACCTTGATTATTCCTCCTACACAGTCCATCCAACATGAAAAATCAACAAATATGCATTAAAGATGTATAGTAGTTCTTCTACTAGTATATGTATTTTAATTTGGATCTGGGCTTTACCCTTTCAACATCTTTACTACTTCCATCCCAAATTTGTTAGTCACTCACTTTAAGTTGGTGCAATTGTTCAAGGTTGGTCGGTCCAACTCACTGTGCTAAATTAGTTTATGCAGGAGCCTCTCTTACATTTCACCTTTAGTAAAAGAAAGTTTTCATGACTGCCTGTCCAAATGATGCCATGAACGGTAATGAATCTCCTCAAAGAGGATTCGGATGGTTTCTCAAAACTTCCACTACTAAAGATTTGGTTGAAGATCCATATTTCCACCCTATTTTAAAGTTTATGCACAGGTATTATAGCTAACATTATTGTGTTGTACGTATTTTAAATGGTAATCGATTAAATTAGTTACCCCACAACATTGCATAAAGAAAAAAGGAAAATACATTTTTAAGAATAGCTTCTCCTCTTGAAAAGGAAATGTTGGATACTAATTCAGTACATTTTTAAGAATAGCTTCTCCTCTTGAAAAGGAAATGTTGGGTACTAATTCAGCGGGTGATATGAGATTATGTCGCATGACTAAATGAAGAAAATAGACTTTTACGGAAAGCAATGATACTTCCATTATGGATGCCTAAATAGTTTTAGGTACTATATATGTTTTCTTCAGGTCTACGCATAATTAAAGTGGAAAAAATATATTTTTATTTATGATCTTTAGAGGAAGTATAAGCATCAAATTGCCATATAAACTTTTTTCCTTTATTGGTTTTGATTTGTTAGTTTATTTTCAGTTTATGATAATGCTTTGTATTTATTCCTCAGATCTGAAAATTGGATTTTACTTTAGCAGAGGGTCTATCAGAAATAACCTTTCTACCTTCACAATATAGGGTTAGACTGCGTACACACCAACCTAACCCGACCCAACTTGTGTGGTTACGGTAGACATGTTATTACTGTTGTGATTGTATACCACTTTACTAGGAAGTCATACAGATAAGCTTAATTTAGTTTTAATTGTCACAAGGTATAACTAAAAGATAGCTTGATCAATTTTCTTGACTTTTGTTTACTTTTACGGTGGTTGTCACTTCGAAACTGTTCCCACTTAGTGCTTTTTATTTTTCTAAATAACAATACATGACTCATTTAATACTCTGCGAGTTTTCGTCTATAAAAGACACTCCTAATTTTTTGGAGTTCATTATTATTATATATCGGCTTATTATAATAAATTTCATCTTCTTAATATAATAACTAAGGTAAAAGATTTTACTGATGTATTATCATTGGATACTTTAAAATTTGTGTTGCTAGAGAAGTATCAACCACTGTCAGTGTAGCACGTATTGATGCATTGTGAAATAGTAACCTTCGTTGTCAATCCAAGTACAAGTGAAATAGTTTAATCTTTTAGTTATACATATGGTGAACCTTACATCAATTACCAGATTTGTATGTATGAGATCTTAATAAGTAGCATGTGGAACTTAAATATTAGCACCTTTACTTGGTACAAAAGCATACAAGTTCGTTTAAGACTACTGAATAACTTGGTATAACCTTTGGATGAGAAGCATGGTAATTTTGATAGTCTAAATTATAGCGATTTTAATCCCAAATGAAATTTCAGTTCCTCCTTTCAATAGGCACTAACAATACATCAGTATGTTAGAGATGATTTTTGTATTAATTATATGTGCATTTTGCAGGTGGCGTTATGAAGTTTATGCTTATTTAAATTCAAATAAAGGCGGTTGCAATTGAAGATGTGCATTGTCTTCGCGAAAATTGGTTCATCAAATATTTTAGTTGACAAAGAAAGTGCAATTAAATGTGTACATGTGAAAGCTCAAATCGATGAGATGTTAAAATGTTAGAGAGAATCTATTATCTGTAGTCTCATTGTATATGACAAGAAAATACAGTCTTAGGCTATTGATCTAGAGCACGTTGATGCCATACACTGAGAAATAAAGACATTTGTTCTTTCATTAGGATAAAGTAATTGTGTTTTTATAAATAAATTATTGGTTGTTTACTCTTTTCCACACATAAATGCAATATTTTATTATGGTATCCAATATAAGATTAACCCGGAGTAACAAAAGGTTCTTAATGTGCATCTATCTATAAGACACAGTTGTTAAATTCATTATTCGACCTTTGTCTACTATTACTTCATACCTTTTGGAAGTAAATGCTTACACTCATCGAATTCAGTTTGAGCTCCAATGTAGACTCCGGACATTGGGTGGGAAAAAAAGGGAACAATTTAGAGTTGATCTAATACATAAATGGTGGTAGTTGAGATAGAAAAAAAGAACATTAATTCATATGTGTTTATGACCATTAAATCTCAAGTCATAATATAACAACTTTCACGAAGTTTTCAAAGAAATAGAAAAGGAAACTTCAAAATAATTCCATATTGTTGATATTGGTAAGGTTTGTCCAAAGATGCCAAAGCTCAGAATTTGTCATTTCAACAACACATTGAGGCGGTGTGTCATTGAGACTCTCCTCTAGCTTTTCATTTTCCTGCTCATTTTGAAAATATCCCGTTCAATTTATTTATGTTTTGTTAGACCAAAGGAGATGTGTTTCTGTATTTAAAGTAACTTTAGAAGCAAAATAACAAAAACAATAATATGCATAACACTTTGAATTATGCATAGACCTTGCATAAAAGGAAATAAGTCACAAATGATGAATAAGATGTTTAAACATCTATAGAAAAAGATAAATAGAGGCAAAGGAATAATATTTTATTGACAAATCAGTATACTCACTCGAAAACAAGAATATTAGCCTATGATCATGAGTAATCTAATTAAAGAAATCAATCCGCGCAAAACGCGCACACTTTACCTAGTTTTTATTAAATTAAAATTACCAGGGTGTAACCAAAACTAAACTAAAATAATAAGAATGAATTTAATTAAGTCAAAATACATTAAATTCCATGGATATATTTGTCTTTTTGTTTTTATATTTCACCTCGTTTTCTCCTCCATTTAAAGAACCAAAAAGCTATCTTTTTCCTTTCATGTTTTGTTCGTTACAACAAAAAAAAAAGCTGAAACAATCCATAAAACCCAATAAATCTTCTCCAATTGTCCTTTTTCTTCTTCTTTGATCCCGTCATCTTCTTATCTGTTTCTGAAACCCTTACAGAAAGCATAAAAATCCATAACAAAATCCTTGTCCAGTTCCCAATTCATGTGTCAAACTCAAACTCTTAATTTCACTTCCAATTTCAGTTAAGTTTTAAATTCTAACCCTACCCCATTAATTTGGTTTGATCTTGAATTATTTTCATCTCTTACTATGAATAAAAGACGTTGTAGATCAGACAGTAAACAATATTTCGATCGGGTATCCAATAGTTTTCTCTGTAATGTAAGTGAAGAACAATCAACATTTACTTCTTCATTTTCTTCAAGTAAAGTTAACAAAACTCAAGTGAAAAGTTCTGGATTTTCTAATAGAAATGTGATTCTAAAGTGGATAGAAGTAAAATTCGAGAAATGGAATTGTTCCAGATGAGTTATTTGTATAAAAAAGAGTCAACTTGTGAGGCTTTAGTTGCGTTAACGACTGAATTTCTTGCTCATAAATTAAAGGATGAGAAAATTGAAGCTAGGGTTGTTGGTGTAGTTGGTGGGATAGAACAATGTCACTATATTTTCATTAGGAATCACATTATTACAAAATGGCGTTAAAATGTATTGATTTGGGTAAGAAACAAAATGTTTGGTGATGTTATACCTGAAAAATGGAGCGAGTTATTGGATTTCGCCGATAACTATTTTTAATCATATAGATATATTAATTTTGGGTTGGAGTTCACAGTTAAGAACATTATCCCAGTTCCACCAAGCAAAGACAGAGTGACTGTTATTGGGGCATATATTTCTTGGTTGTCGGCCGCACAACAACTAATGTTATTTGGGTTTGAGATTATTGTTTTTGAGGGACGAAAGTGTGCAGGTGTATTGGTGTATAAAAAAAGGATGGAGGGAGAGAATAAGGTGACAGTTGTTGATCTAGGATTGAGTGTTTTGAGAGATACACTAGGAAATGTACTTGCTTTATTTGCTCGATGGTTGTCGTATACACTTCATAAAGTGAGAGATCAATGTCCACTCTATCACACTGATGGAAATCCCGTAGATGAGGATTTGGACAAAAAGTGGAGGTTACTCACTATGAACTTTTGTACAAGGCAAGCAAAGGTTATACAAGAATTATCTCAATTTTTTTCTCATTGAGAGGAATCAGAGACTTTGCCAAAGGATTCTGGTGTTGCGATGAATGCTGGGGAGATGAGCTTTTTTAACTGGAATCTGGCAAATCTGGACTATGAAAATGCAAGTTTTCTTTCACAGATTTCCTAAGAATATTGGGACAAAGATGACCCCTATGATATGGGAGGGTACCATTGCTTCTTGTTCAGTAGAAATGGAAGATTAGTTCATTCTCTGCGTAAAAATGTGCATATTATTTTCTAATAAAAATTGTTTATGCATTCGTTATAGAGTGAATGTGATTACCGGAGGCCTATTACTTGAGGGAGATATGACATTGTGCGCCGTTTCTCTCGGAGTTTTGAAGAATGGTTCCATCATATTCATCCGAGAGTTGCCTTAGTAAAAGATAGACACAATAAAAAGATTGCATTTTGGACTATTAAATAAGGTTGCAATGTTATTCCACTCTGTGTTGTGAGACTCCAATGTTTATAGATTTGGTCATGTTTCTAATGATCCTAGTTATCGAGGGAATTCTTTCTATTCTACAATTATGCAAAAGTTGCTGGTGGACGGTTTTTTGTTAGTTCTAGTCGCAGGAGAAGTTGTACACAAGTTTTAGAGAATGACCCCTAAAGATACAGTCTCAAAAGTAATTAAAATTTTAAAAGGTAAATGATAGGTTCCACATTAACTTTGCTTTGCTGAAAAAATGATTTTGGTATATTGACAACAAAGTAGGGGACATTGACTAAAACTCATGTGCAGTTTCTCCTGGAACTAGAACTAACAAAAAATGGCCCATTAGCAACCGTTACATGGTTGTTAAACAGCCCCCCCCCCCCCCCCCCCGATAACACCATGACCAAACATATAAAAATTGTAGTCGTAAAACACAAACGGGAATAACATTGCAACCTTATTTAGCACTCCAAAACCCCATCCTTTAATAGTGTCCAACTTTTGTTGAGGCAACTCTAGAATGAACCTGATAGAACCACTCTTCAAAACTTTGAGAGGAATGGTGCTCAATGTCGTATCTCCCTCAAATAATTGGCCCCAAGTATTCACTTTCACACTATCTCTACCATAACGAATGACATACACAGTTTTTTGGAAAATAATAGGCATATTTTCAGCCAAAGCATGAACTAATCTTCCATTTCCACTAGACAAGGAGCAGTGATCCCCTCCCATATCATAGGGGTCATCTTGGTCCAAAAATTCAAAGGAATGATGTGAAAGCATACCTACATCGCAACACAAAAATCCTTTCACAAAGTCTTCAATTCCTCTCCAATGAGATAATTCTTGCCTGACCTCTCTTGCCATGTCCAAAAGTTCATTGTAAGCAGCCTCAACTTTTTTTTTTGTCCAGATGCTTTTCTACGGGATTTAAACCAACACGATAGAGTATACATTGATCTCTCACCTTATGAAGTGTATATGACAACTGTCGACCCAACAGACAAAGTGGATTCCCTAGTGTATGTGTCAAAACACGCCCTCCGAAATCAGCAGTTGCCACCTTATTCCCTCCTTCAATATTTTTTGTATACACCCTTCAACATGCACACTTTCGTCCCTCTAAAACAATAACCTCAAACCCAAATAAGATCATTTGTTGCAGCCGCCAACCCTGCAAAACGTTGCCCAATAACAGTCTCTCTGCCTTTACTTGGCTCATATGAAATCTTGTTCTTAGTCGCCAACTCCACCCCAAAATTAATATAAAGATATGATAACAAATGGTTATAGGGAGAATCCATTAATCCACCACACCTTTCAGGTATAATATCACCAAACATATCCTGTGTCACCTAAAATCGACACATTTTCACGTCATTCTATAATAATGTGATTCCTAATTAAAATATAGTTACATTGTTCTATCCTGCCAACTAAACTAACAACCCCAGCTTCAATTTCCTAATTTGTTTACTAGTGAAAAGGAAATTTAGCCGCTAACGCAACTAAACCTCAGAAGTTGGCTCTTTATTTAAACAAATAATCTCATTCAAAACAACTCCCCTTTTCAAATTCTTACTTCTAACTACGTTAGAATATACATTTATATTAGAAAAATCTGAACGTTTCACTTGGGTTTTGTTAACTTTACATGTAGAAGATTAAGAAACCAATGCACACAGTTCCTAACTTATATTACTAATAAAACCACTAGATACCTCATCCAAAGACTTTTTACTACCCGGCCTACCTTGTCTTCTCTTCATGGGGATAGAGATGGGATGGAATGTTTTGGTATTAGACCGAAATTAGGGTTAGAATTATAATTTTTAGAAGTGAATTCAACTTGGGGGTAAAACTATTGTTCAGGTTTGAGTTAGACAAATGAATTGGGAATTGAAGAGGAATTTTGTTGATCTAAATTCAAACATTGATGATAAATTTGGGGTTAATATCACTGGCTCTATTTCTACCCCACGGAATCCTTGTGTTGGACTAATAATATTGGCTAATGGGAGCTCGGGTACATGTGCTTGGTCTTCTGACGCTAATCATGGTGGTTGGTAAAAGATGATATTGTGGGAGCAGAAACTTTGTATTTCTTTGTTCTTCTATGGTAATTATTCTGTTTCCTCAATTAAATCTTACAGCTTTTAAGCATCTTTATAAGCCTCTACCATTATATTATCTTTCTCATAGCATAGTAAGTGAGAAGTTGAATATATTTTGTATGATTGCTTTTCTAATAACTAGTCTTAAAAACAACCTAGATATATGACAGTTCTTTCTTTTGCTATTGAGGAAATAACTAATGTACTGTTCTATTGTACATGCATGTCAATCCATAAGAAAGATTTTGCTATTGCTAGCTTATTAACAAATAAAATGATTAATTTTTACATGTATGGTCAATAGTGATAGAGGGCAATTTGAAAATTTTGATTCTCTTGCAACACATTTCTATTTATGCCTTACTGACGTTCAGGATTTGTCGAAAACAACCTCCCTATCTCAATGAGGTAGAGATAAGATTTGCCTACATCCTACCATCTTCAGACTCCACTTGTGGGACTACATTGCATATGTTGTTTTTGATCTGTTCTCATTGAATAGAATGTGTTGCAACACCTCTTTATCTACACTTGTAACTTATGTGAGATCTTTTTGCCTAAGACGTACTCGAGCCACCGCGTTAGGCCAAGTACTTGTGTAGGTTCTGATTCTTTTTCAATTTCCGAGAATTTCTAGGATAATAAAAGCATCAGTCTTCCATTTGATTGCTTCCATATCAGGGTTGAACATTCTCCTCGACTGCTCATGATGAGGTAGAAATTTCTGCTTCTTCATAATGCGACCAACACAAGCATCAACTTCATAAAGTCTATCTTAGTGGATATCTTCAGCACACACTTTTTTACTTTAATTTGTATGAGGAGGAGGCTGATCTTCAGTTGTATTCAGAATGATCACTTGAACAAACATTTGTGTTACCGGGCTCTTTGGTCTATCTAAAAGCATTAAACAATAACAGAACAACAGCTTGTCAGGTTCCATACCAGTACAATAGTTTTAAGATCAAAATTTGCATAGATCTTACATGTACTTGATGAATTTAACCATGTCAATTTAGGGTTGTTGGCTTCCGCATTTTTGTAAAATATAGTGAGATTTTTGTTAATGCTAAGTGAAATCGCTCACATACAATATATAATTCTTCCTGTATGTGTTTGTATGTGTGATCAATTGTACACGTATGTATGTGGTTTCATCGCAGAAGCTGAACCAATAATTGTATCTATAACCTACTGTATCTGTAAGATCCCAAAACTTTCTAAGTTATGCCCTAGCAATTCTTAAATTTTCGTATAAGGTCATACTGAGTGACTCTTAATTTTAGGTTTTACGGTAAATTTCTTAGTGTGTGAACGATTTTCAATATCAATTAAGGTCATTAGAAAAACCTTGCATAAAGTAGAGTTGAATGTTTCCTTACCAATTAAGTTTAGGCATAAGATTTTATTTGGGTAAACTTCAAACTACTATATCGCTTAGAATATTAAGAGTTACTTGAGCCATGACCCATCAAATTGAAGGTATTTGAATCCTCTTTCCAACGCCACCAATTTCGCAATAATCTAGTTTTCGAGTAAAACGTTATGACCATTTTAGTTAATAGTATGGTGCAGTCCCGTTTTGGCCGCGGGAAAATAGTAATTAAGGTAATTTCCTCTCCTTTTCACACTAGGAAAACCTAAATAAAACGGGTTTCACAAGTCCTATAAAGCCTTACATAATCCTAATTCCATCTTTAAATTCATAATTCTCTTCTCTCTCAAACCCTAGGGCAAATCCTGAAGAAAAAAATCAAAGTAGAAGACTTCATTCAAGAAAATTCAAGATTTGTCAAGATTCTTTAAACAAGGATAAGGTTGAAGCTAGGATTGAAGTTCTTCATTGATTTCTTCACCAAATTTCGTGGATTTTATCCAATAAAGGTATGGCTTTTGATCATTGAAACTCGTTTCATCAAGGAGCCCAACTTTCAAAGATGTTTTCTAAAGTTTTCAAAAGATGAATTGACCTCTTTCATGATCTACCATGGGTTCTTGCATTAAAGGTTTTTAATAATTGTTTAGTGATTGAATTGTGGTTATTAATATGATTTTAACTCAATTAACCTATGAACTCATGAAATTGATGAACCCTAGATTTTGACTAACTTATGGGTTACTTGATATTGGTCTAATGTTTATATGATGGTTATATTGATGATGTTATAGTAACGTATAGGATGACATAAAGATGATAAGGGTCATTCCTAAGTGCTTCAACGAATGATATGTTATATGTGCTAATGTGAATTAATGATGTGTCTTGTTTTTGTGAATTATGTCCCTTACTTGATACATGTATATGATGAATATGAACATCTTGACTTAGTAGGCTTAGGCACCTTTGTCTTGTCTGTGTATGGATGAATCTTTAATGAAATTCTAGGATCGGTAGACCTAAGATGGTGCCCTTCTAAGCATGACTAATATGTGGAATCTTCTATATAGAAAGAAGGTTAAGAATGATCTATCCTTATGTAACATTGAATGGCAGCCCTAGTGGATCCATCTTTGGTAGGTGCATTATGACTAGGTAATGACTAAGAGATGGTACCTTTTCATATGTCCCTTATATTGAACTTACTCTATGAGAACAAAGGCTAGCACCAAGTGAATATGTTATGGTTTGTAGCTCTAAATAAGAAGGATACTAGAGTACAATGTACCTCTACTTGAGATTGAGACTATAGTACATAAAAGACCTTGATAATCCTTAACCATGTGCCTACATGGGATATGTCTTAGTTCTACCCTTGGCAAGTAGAACACCCTCCATCGGAGTAGGTTTATGACTCCAGATTCCATGCCTAGCTAGTATGGTCTATGTCGGTTATTGCCTATTCTCATCATGTGGGATACATGCTAGTGTTGGATAAGTTCTAGGAAGTTTAGGTAGTGGAATGGGACACTATCTAGACATTGCACGACTAGACTTTGAAGATATTAGTATGCGAGTCCCTAGGTCTTTCCAAGACCATTATGTGAAGTCTATAATGAATGAAATGTCATTTAATTGACTTAATGAACGATCACAACTTTATCTAAGGTATGATGAATAGAATGTGCTCTATCTAGGGTAGCTTTAAGGGTTGCTTAGGTAAGCTTGAAGAGGGTGTATGGGCGGTCTCTTCTTGTCCTACTTAGGTGAATCTTAAAGTAACCTTAGGTGGGGAGTTAATGAAAGGAAAAGGGAACAATCTTATCTTAGGTAGTCTTAAGGATCATTCAGGTGTGCTTAGAGAGGGTGTATGGGCGGTCTCTCTTAGTCTCATTTAAGTGAGTCTTAGGATAACTTTTGGTGAGAAGGATGTAAGCTAAAAGGGGTTACTGTGAAGTGGAACTTAGTTCAGTGTAATGTTCTTCAATATTTGATTAAATGCTTATATGATATCTTATATGTTTCTAAGGTGTTAAATGTTGTTCTTATGCTTATGCTATGATGTTTTAATCAAAAAGAGCATGTTTTATATAAATGTCCGTTTATCATAATTTTATGCATTACGTCATACTTAGTACAAGTGTTTGTACTAATTCCATACATTTTGTCTATTTCAAAAGGTGTAGGTGGCGTTTGAGAGGAGTCTCGAAGTTGAAGCTTGGACTAGTGTTCATTCAAGTAGAGAGTTGGTATGTCCTCACTAGATTCGAGGACATCTTGATGTTTAGTTTTCCTTATTGAAAAGTATTATAATAGACTTAGCTATTTTCTATATGTTGAAGTATGGGCTGTGTCCCAGTATATTCCTATGTCTAAGATGGCGACTTTGAGACTTAGCCTTTCATTATGTTTTTCTATAAAAGAGATATTTTGAAGTATTTTTATTTCGTGTGAATTTTTTAATTTCGCACTACTTTTCATACATGTATGCAATGAATGGTACGAAAGGGCTTGTTTTAGAACTCCGAGAGGTCGAGTACGCCTGTTGCAATCCGATATTGCACCCTAACGTTTAGGGTAGGGTCTCGGGTTGTGACAAAGCTTGGTATCAGAGCATAAGGTTATGAAGTAGTACTTAGGAATCGAAACGTCTCAAAAAGCCACGTCTAGTAGATTCGTGACCATCGGTGTGAGTCTCTACACATCTATGGGCGAGAGGCTATAGGAAGATAGAGTTTCCCTTCTTTTCTACTCTTATGTCGTGCCGTAGAGATTAAAAGTTATGAATGTCCTTTTCTTAAGGTTTTCCTTGTGTTTCTAAGAAGATGAATACGAGGAGGACACCGGCTAGGAGAGTTTAGGAGAATGATGTGAATGAGGGACTTCCTCCCCGAGGTGGACATGTGACACAAGTTGAGCAGGTTCCTCAAGATGTTCAAGGTGCCCAAGGTGCTCAAGATGATCAAGTCCCTATTGTGGAATGAGATAATGAGGTTCCGGTAGTTCCCCCGAAAATGGCTAATGGGGAGATTGGATAGTCTCTCCTTACCCTAGCCCGAGCTATGACAACTCAAGTGAATAGAGACATTGGGCCTAGGGTGAATGCTATGGAGAGTAATATGAACTCTAGATTGAGGGACTTTGTGAGGATGAATCCTCCTATCTTCTTTCGTTCTAAGGTAGGAGAAGATCCCCAAGCTTTCTTGGATGAGGTGTATAAGATAGTGCATGCAATGGGAGTGACTTCTAGAGAGAAAGTGGAGTTAGCTTTGTATCAATTGAAAGATGTTGCTCAAATATGGTTTAATCAATGGAAGGATAGTAGACCGGTTGAATCGGGTCCCTTAGAGTGGGAAGAGTTTAAGGAAGCATTCTTAGAAAGGTACTTTCCCCGTGAGAGGAGGGAGGTTAAGATTGAAGAATTTATAAACCTTAGGCAAGGTAGCATGAGTGTTGAGGAGTATTCCTTAAAGTTTATCCTATTGTCTAAGTATTCTCCATCCTTGGTGTCTAACCCTAGGGATGAGATGAGTAGGTTCTTGACCGGTGTTTCAAATATGGTGAAGGAAGAGTGTCGTACAACCATGCTCCATGGTGATATGACTCTATCTAGGCTGATGGTGTATGCACAATCCATTGAAGAGTCTAAACTTGGGAGGAGAAATAGAGATGGTAAGAGGGGAAGAACCGATGAGCAAGTTCAACATATGTTTAAGAAGAGGGCTCCAAATCAATATGATTCTAGTGCTCCTAAAGCTAACTATGAGAGAGGTGGTGGTTCCCAAGTAGTTAAGCCTACTTGTGCTACTTGTGGGAAGAAGCACTTTGGGAAGTGTCTAGCCGGTACTAGTGGGTGCTTTGGTTGTAGAAAGGATGATCAGAAGGTGAGAGATTGTCCTACTATTGCAGCTAGAGGGAGAGAGGCCAACAAAGTTCCTCCTAATGTTCCGGATGGTGGTGCTCCAAAGAGGAATCACTTCTATGCTGTCCGAGACAAAGGAACAAAACCGGATGATGATGATGAAGCCGGTAAGTTATAGTTTTCTCTCTTTAGTTATATGAGTTCCTTCTAAGTGGGGGAGAGTATGGTGAGTAGTAGAATAGTGATTTGTTGTCTCATCTCTTCTATTCAATTCAAGCTTGAGAAGATAGAATCATAGTAGCATGTTGCATGTTGTATTGTGTTTAGGAGTCTAGTTGAAATTGAAATTCATTGATTCCTTGCATTGTGCATTTCATGAAGTTATGATTATGTTTTAAAGTGAGTTTATATGGTTTTATCTCTCATATTGTTATGTTTCCATCATAAATTGCATAAGAGTTGCATTATTGGAAATTTGAGCATGTTTCACTGTAAAGAAATTGGTGTTTACCGTAAAGGTTTTGAAAATTTGGCTAAATTGTTCTTTCATGAAAAATGGTTATGCTGTGTATATAACTGATGTATATGATCATGATATTATGTAGAGAAGGAAGTTCCTCCTATATGAATTGAAAATGTGAGTTTTATAGCAAGATGAGTTGTATAATTGTTTCTATCTTCTTTTGTTGTGATTTTCTTGATTATGTGAAATTGATGTTTTCTCCTCGATTGTGTGTTGTATAATGTGTAATGTGGTATGGTTGAGATTGTTAACTTAATCTTTACTCTTGGAAGTGTTCGGAGAGGGGCAAGTGTCATTCGAGGATGAATGTTGTCCAAGTGGGGGAGATTGTAAGATCCCGAAATTTTCTAAGTTAAGCCCTAGCAATTCATAAATTTTCGTATAAGGTCATACTGAGTGACTCTTAATTTTCTTAGGTTTTAAGGTAAATTTCTTAGTGTGTGAAGTATTTTCAATATAAATTAAGGTCATTAGAAAAATCTTGCACAAAGTAGAGTTGAATGTTCCTTACCAATTAAGTTTAGGCATAAAATTTTATTTGGGTAAACTTCAAACTACTATATCTCTTAGAATATTAAAAGTTACGTGAGACATGACCTATAAAATTAAAGGTATTTGAATCCTCTTTCCAACACCACAAATTTCGCATCAATCTAGTTTTCGAATAAACAGTTATGACCATTTTAGTGAATAGTATGTGCACTCCCGTTTTGGCCGCGGGAAAATAGTAATTAAGGTAATTTCCTCTCCTTTTCCCACTAGAAAAACCTAAATAAACGGGTTTCACAAGTCCTATAAAGCCTTACATAATCCTAATTCCATCTTTAAATTCATCATTCTCTTCTCTCTCAAACCCTAGGGAAAAACCTCAAGAAAAAAAATCAAAGTAGAAGACTCCATTCAAGAAAATTCAAGATTTGTCAAGATTCTTTAAACAAGGGTAAGGTTGAAGCTAGGATTGAAGTTCTTCACCAAATTTCGTGGATTTTATCCAATAACGGTATGGCTTTTGATCCTTGAAACTCGTTTCAACAAGGAGCCCAACTTTCAAAGATGTTTTCTAAAATTTTCAAAAGATAACTTGACCTTTTTCATGATCTACCATGGGTTCTTGCATTAAAGGTTTTTAATCATTGTTTAGTGATTGAATTGTGGTTAATATGGTTTTAACTCAATTAACCTATGAACCCATGAAATTGATGAACCCTAGATTTTGACTAACTTATGGGTTACTTGATATTGGTCTAATGTTTATGAATTAATGTGTAGTTTTATGGGCTTTCTAATGATGTAAGAATTGTATTCAATTGATGTCTAATTAGTCTTAGATTGTTAAATATATATTGAATTGACCTAGTTTTATCTAGTATTATGATTTATACTTTGAATTGATGTTCATGGCCATGAGTAAGGGTCTTATGGTATTGAATTGGATGATTTAGACATGGGTTGAAGTGGTGAGAATGGATTAGTGGTACGCTGCCCTAATTCTCTTTATTTTATGTTAATTATACTTATATTATGTTGTTATTTGTATGGTCCACTTATGTGGCGGTGTTATGTCATTGATGTGGCCTTGTCGGTGTTATTTTAAGTATATTGATTATCATGGCCTTGTCGGCACTACTTGAATTATTATGATGATTTGTGTAATTGATTATGTGAAGTATGATTATATCTATCTACATGTTAGTAATGTGAAAGTATGTGTTCTTCTATGGATATTAGGTGATCATGTTGGATTATGACTATGTGTTTATGTGTGTAGTCTTAAAGTTGATACATGATTATTCCTACTTGACTATATGAGTATATGATGGTTATATTGATGATGTTATAGTAATGGATAGGATGACATAAAGATGATAAGGGTCATTCCTAAGTGCTTCAAAGAATGACATGTTATATGTGCTAATGTGAATTAATGATGTGACTTGTTTTGGTAGATTATGTCCCTTACTGGATACATGTATATGATGAATATGAACATCTTGACTTAGTAGGCTTAGGCACCTTTGTATTGTAAGTGTATGGATGAATGTTTAATGAAAGTCTAGGATCGGTAGACCTAAGATGGTGCCCTTCTAAGCAAGACTAATATGTGGAATCTTCTATATAGAAAGAAGGTTAAGAATGAGCTATCCTTATAGACCATTGAATGGCAGCCCTAGTGGACCCATCTTTGGTAGGTGCATTATGACTAGGTAATGACTATGAGATGGTACCTTTTCATATGTCCCTTATATTGAACTTACTCTATGAGAACAAAGGCTAGCACCGAGTGAATATGTTATGGTTTGTAGCTCTACTTAAGAAGGAGACTAGAGTACAATGTACCTCTACTTGAGATTGAGACTAAAGTACATAAAAGACCTTGATATCCCTTAACCATGTGCCTACATGGGATGTGTCTTAGTTCTACCCTTAGCAAGTAGAACACCCTCCATCGGAGTAGGTTTATGACTCTGGATTCCATGCCTAGCTAGTACGGTCTATGTCGATTATTGCCTATTCTCATTATGTGGGATACATGCTAGTGTTGGATAAGTTCTAGGAAGTTTAGAAAGTGGAATGGGACGCTATCTAAACATTGCACGACTAATCTTTGAAGATATTAGTATGTGAGTCTCTAGGTCTTTGCAAGACCATTATGTGAAGTCTATAATGAATGAAATGCCTTTTAATTGACTCAATGAACAATCACGACTTTAGCTAAGGTATGATGAATAGAATGTGCTCTATCTAGGGTAGCTTTAAGGGTTGCTTAGGTAAGCTTAAATAGGGTGTATGGGCGGTCTCTTCTTGTCCTACTTAGGTGAATCTTAGAGTAACCTTAGGTGGGGAGTTAATGAAAGGAAAAGGGAACAATCTTATCTTAGGTAGTCTTAAGGATCATTCAGGTGTGCTTAGAGAGGGTCTATGGACGGTATCTCTTAGTCTCATTTAAGTGAGTCTTAGAATAACTTTTGGTGAGAAGGATTTAAGCTAAAAGGGGTTACTGTGAAGTGGAACTTAGTTCACTCTAATGTTCTTCAATATTTGATTAAATGCTTATGTGATATCTTATATGTTTCTATGGTGTTAAATGTTGTTCTTATGCTTATGTTATGATGTTTTAATCATAAAGAGCATGTTTTATATAAATGTCCGTTTATCATGATTTTATGCATTACGTCATACTTAGTACAAGTGTTTGTACTAATTTCTCAAGTAGAGAGTTGGTATGTCCTCACTAGATTCAAGGATATCTTGATGTTTTGTTTTTACTTATTGAAAAGTATTGTAATAGACTTAGCTATTTTCTATATGTTGAAGTATGGGCCGTGTCCCAATATATTCCTATGTCTAAGATGGCGACTTTCACACTTAGCCTTTCATTATGTTTTTCTATAAAAGAGATATTATGAAGTATTTTTATTTCGTGTGAAAAGTTTTAATTCCGCACTACTTTACATACATGTATGCAATGAATGGTACGAAAGAGCTTATCTTAGACCTCCGAAAGGTCGACGACACCGATCGCAATCACAGATTGCACTCTAACTTCTAGGGTGTGGTTTCGGGATGTGACAGTATCTAAGTTGCATCGATTTTACAGTGCCATTTCTGGATGTAGCTTTCATTATAGATGTTGAGAAGTAGCAGTTTTTAGAATTGCAGTAACTAAATAAAATGAGGATTGTTCAAATTTGCTTTCAGTTACTGCAATAGTTTTTAGCAAAAAAAAGTTTTTTAGTCTAAGATGAATTTGAAATTTGAATCTTAGTTATGTTATTTTAGTTGATGATATATTTTAGAATTCATAGAATTTAAAGTATGCAGATTATATATTTTATGATTTATATTTAAAGAGCCTGAACGCTTAATAAGATAATTGAAATCAATTGAATGTCATTCAAAATCCAAAGAGAGACATTTTAAACCTTTTTTTTGCTTCCGCATAATTTTAGAAAAACCAACTATATATATACAGAATCAAAAAAGGAACATCTGTGTAACTGCACCTAGTTGTATGAAATTGAAATATATTTGCAATGCCAGTCAAATGGAGAAGCTCAACAAGCCTTGCAAGAATGCATCCTGGCTTTCGAGACTCGTTCATAGAATTCCAACAATTCGTTTTGCTTCTCAAAGCCTACTGGAACACTGTTGAGGCTCCTAATATGCCCCTCAATTAATGTGGAGTTTTTTCGCAGAATAAATAGGTCTTCTTTTTAATAGTGATAGAAACAATAACTATTTTTCTAAGTATGGTATGATTTCTACATACAATTGCTCCGAATAGTAAGTTCTACATTTCTAAGGAAACAAATAATACAATATTCAAAGCCTTAGATTCACCATTGAAGAACCAAGGTATCATATAATGATATTACTTGTTTGTACCTAATAACACTAATATATTAACTCATTATGAAAGTACACAACTCACTAATGAATTATACCTAATTCAATTTTTAAGGTTTGAAAATGTTAGTCAATATACCCATATATATTTATTATTATTATTATTATTATTATTATTATTATTATTATTATTATTATTATTATTAATTTTCATTAAAAAATATGTATTGCCTGACATATACACATGTGGATCATGTCCAGACAGTAGCCATATATATAAATCTAGTAATAGATTCAGATGATATGAAAAATACTAAATAAACGTGACAGTACTCATGAAGATACACTCAGAGTATGAAAATATTAAATAATCTAACAATACACGTGAAAAATAGACTCATAATATGAAACTATTAAATAATGTGAGAATACACCAGATAAATAAACTCGTGCACTTACTATAAATTACCCTGGTATTCCTCTCAAATTTGCTCGGGCTTATTCAGCCAAAGTAGCTTCGTATTTTCTTTTGCAATGGGAACAATATCATCAACGATAAGCAAAAGATTGAAATGGAGTTAATTGAGTCGAAGGAATCACGTGCTTACTTCAACTTTCTCGCAAAGGAAAAAAATATTGTTTATTAAAGCGGAAGAACTTTTATCTTTGACTGGAGCAGATGTATGTGTTCTTCTCATTTCACCAAGTGGAAAACCATATTCATATGGCCCCACAAACATAGAAAATGTAATTGAAAAAATTCTGGAATTGAAATCAGACGATTGTCAATGTGACCATGGTAACCTGGCCAAATCACATATATGTGGCATTTGATGATAATGTGTATGTCACATGAAGAGGCTGAACAAGTCTTGCTAGCATGTATCTTGGCTTTTGATACTTTCGTAGAATTCCATCAATTTGGGGTTGATGCTCCTACATACACCCCTCAATTAATATGAATTTTCAGATAAAAATATAGGTCTTATTTATAGTCTTACAAATCATAAGTTCTTATCAAAGTACGATATAGTTTCTAGATACAATTGCTCTAAATAGTTAGCATTATATCCCGATAAAAACAAATAATCTACTAACTGTTGGGACGAAAAACTTTATATGAACGATCATGATAGTTTTCTTTGTCTATAATGGCAGTGCAAAAAACAAACTAGCACTCTGGAGTTGGTCAAACAAGTCATAAATCCTAGGCGTGAGATACTTATTCTTGATTGTGAACTTGTTCAACTTCCTATAGTCAATTTACATCCTAAGATAACCATCTTTATTCATCACGACGAATACAGGTGCACCCTTTGACGAAATACTACATCTGATGAAACCCTTATCTAAAAGGTATTTCAAATCCTCTTTCAATTCCTTAAGCTCTGCTGGAGCCATTTTGTAAGGAAGAATAAAAATAGGTTGGGTATCTGGAAGGAGATAAATTCCAAAGTCAATTTCCCTTTCCGGAGGGATTCCGAGAAGATCTTGTGCAAATACTTCTGGAATCTCATTAACAATTGGAACTAAGTCAAGAGTTGGGGTTTTGGAGATTAAATATTTAAATCGTAATAGATAATAAATATAACCTTAAGAAATCATTTTTCTAGCCTTAAGGTAAGAAATGAATCGACCCATAGGCGCTAAGCTACTACCCTTCCATTCTACGATTTGCTAGTCTTGAAATAGAAAACAAAAAATCCTAGTTCTACAATCGACTATGAAATAATGGGAATGTAACCAATCCATATCTAGAATGACATCGAAACCTACCATTTCTAGCTATACAAGATCTTCTAAGGTGACTCTCTGGGAGACGTTGACAGGGCATTTTCTGTATACCCGTCTAGCTATAATGGGGTCACCGAGTAGAGTAGAGACTGAGAAAGGTTCTGAGAGAGTTTCTGGAGTAGCACCATGGTTTGACTGCTACATATGGAGTTAGAAAGGGGAGAGTGGCCCCCTGCTCTAACAAAGCATAAACATCTAGATTAAAGAGATGTAACATACACGTGACTACATCACAAGAAATCTTCCTGATCCTGGCCAGCTTGAAGAGCATAGATCTTGTTTTGGGGTTGTCTTCCACCTGTACCAGATGAGTTATCCTACTGGGTCGGGCGACGTGCATGTGTTGCTGAAATTGGGCACTGAGCTCTACCATTGCTACCTCCTTGATACTGTTTAAAAGGTCAATCCCTCAACTTCTGACCAGACTGACCACATCCAAAGCATACATCATTTCCTGCAAGGTACTCTCCTAGATAGTTCTTACCACACTCAGGGAATGTTGGGTAGGTTTTGGTACATGAAACACTTGCGTAAGACTTAGATCCTGATGCCCTACATTTTTTATCTTGTCTAAAATTGGAGGATAGAACAATAGCTAATTAAGGTGCTGGAGCTGAAAAATTATAATAACTATGGAAGAGATTTCCTCCCCGATTTTAGTTGAGAATACATGTAGTTTCTAGTTCTAGACTTCTTGTTCTCCTTAGACTGTTCCATAAGCTTATCACCTTTAACCATCTCAGCATCAGTCATGAGCCTAGAGATGTTCATATTTTCCAGCAACATAGCTTTTGTACATTCTGTTTTCACCAAGTCTGACACTCCATATCAGAACTTATTCATTTGATCCCTTGAATAAGCAACCATGTGAGGAGCATACCTGGAGTGTTGGGTAAACTTGAGTCGATACTCTTAGATTGTCATGCTACCATGCATTAACTTTATGAATTGCTGAGTTTTTGCCTATCTTAGCTCCATTTGGAAGAACCTATCAAGAAACAATTCACTAAAGCAATCCAAAGTGATAAGAGATTCATTTTACCCTTGTTCTCTTTCCATTGAGTATACCAAATATAAGACAAATCCATTATTTGTTAAGATGCTAACTCAACCCAACCATTCTCAGTTACCTGCATCACTTCAAAGATCTTCTAGACCTCATCATTGAAGACTTGGGGATCCTCACCAATCTGCGATCCTAGGAACTCTAGAGGATTCATCTTAACTAAACACACTAGTTGTAGATGACCCAACATTTGCATTTGTCGGAACTGGAACCCATTGATTCTACACGTGGCTACACTTTGAGCTAACATCTAAATGACGTTCTGGAACACTTTATTGAAGACTTTTTGGTCTGGGACTGGAGGAGTCGCATTTGCTTTCCTGGTTTTTTCAATCCTGGCGTTATCTCTACAAAAAGAAATTATTCAAAATGTTGAACATCGAGTTAAAATGGAATTAGATCATACCTTACGCACGATAAGAGTATCAAGAAAATGGATATTTTTCCTAAAACACCTTGTACCCTACCTCTAATTAGACGTGGTGCGCTCTACACAACCATGAAAGAACTCTACCTAGTGCGGCATTTTTAACATCCTAGTACACTTAAACCTAGCACTATGATACCAATTTACGCCCCGAGGGTACCCCTTATACGCGGACACAAGACCTAAGATCACAAGTGAACCAAAGCTAACCTTGTTGGCATGACATGAGCATACTAAGAGTAATAATAACTGATACCAAGATAATCATAAAGTAAATCTAAAATTATTGGGGAATACCAATGTACTAAACTGAATATATAAAATCTTAGAGTTCATTACAAGGAAATATCAAACTCGAAATACTATGTTGAATCTAATGATGTCTTAAAATAACCTCTAACTTACTAGAAGTGTTGGGACATGCCACAACTATGTCCAGAAAAACTGAAACTAAAAGAATGAAAAACGGTAAGATAACATGATCATTGTCCTCAAAGGAGGAGGACTCATAACTGATGCTACTGAACTTGAGATCGGGAACCGATCTAAGCGTGATCTCGATGTTGAGAACCTGAACCAACATCAAGAGAAGATTAGCACAGAGTATGCGTCAGTACTTGGAAAGTATTAATCATGCATGATAGAGTAAAGGTGAAATAACATATAACTGAACAAGGAATAAAGAAAGAGTATAATCTTAACGTGATATATATACTTAATTCTGAGCTAACTTAATGTAATGACTGAATGACAACATGTTTAGAATAAATACTGACTATACTTAAATGTGGTCAATGCAATAGAGTCTAACTTAACTGTGGGAGCTACTAATAAGCGATAATGAACCAACATGACCTAAATCTGAAGTCCAATGTATACGCCCCATTAGGAGGACCTAATACACCCAGCCATAGGTGTAGAGGCATGGTGGATTGATCAATAAAATGATGCCCACAGAAGTAAATTACAACATACGTTGCTCCTAGTTCTAGGACTATATAGGTTACTAACCGTAGTCCAACGAGGTATTATGCTACTCCCAATAGATTAAATGACTAACGAATTATAATTGCATTTCTGTAATATAGTAACTAGCTCATGCAAACATGGAATGCACATTAATATACTCATAATGAAATATTCAAGACTAAGGCATGTATGTATTTGTGAAATACTGAAATGTCTTACCTAGCATGTGTAATTCAAGAACTAAACAAATGCATAGCTGGAGTTCTGGAATTCATGAAAGAAATGAAGTAATAACATGATAATTTGATTTGGAACATATAAATAACTAATTCATAAGAATCTGGTGAAGTTCTAGATACCTTAGGTCTAGTTGATAATAGGAAATAAAAAACTTAACTAAAATCTAGGGATCTAATGGGGTAAAGGAACCCACTAGTGAAATGTCACATATCTATTGATGAATTCCATTGAGAAATCTTTCTATTTCGGGGATGGAACTAATGGAAGCTTGATGTGTTCTTGAACTACGGTTTCTTGACTTTTTCTCCTTCTACGCTCTAAATTTTATATGTTCTGATGACTTAGGTAAGTTCTAGTTATGTTTCTAGGCTAAAATTAACCAAAACCACGTAGATTAGGGTTGAAACAATGTTGTTTAGGGGTCAAATAAATAGGAAACAATCGAAAGACCCTAGACTTAAACTGCTAACGGGGTTGACCACGACCATTTTCGCAGATCATAAAACGGACCACAGACCGTGAAGCTTGTCATTGTATGTGGTCCAATGTCTACTGAATTTGAGGGTCCTGTATCACGAGCCCTACCACAGAACGTGTGAGGGACCACGGATTGTGAAAGTCCTTGTAGTCTTCACTTAAGTGTGGGGGTCTGAAAGGCTGTCTAGGGGAGACTGCTACCTCAACTTCCATGGATGCCACCACGGTCCATCGTCAAGACCACAACCCATATAGTGTCCCTTAGTATTACATCAGGGCCTGTGGACTCCAACTCTCCATCACGGGTAGGTCAACGGATTGTGGTCCCTATTACGGTCCGTGAACCATGTCGTGGTTCATAACTTCAAGTGAGCAAAAAACTTCCAGGTCTTATTTTTTAGGTGTTGCATATTTAATGATATTATGCCGAAGATAAAAAATTTTGGCAAGAGTTTAATCCACTTGGAACTTGTGATAGAAGGACTAACCGGGCAAGTTCTAGTTAGGCACCAACTGTTGAATACTCTAATATCCTCACAATCTCTTAGGACATCATTGCACTATCAGATTTCACAGTTCAGGTATTAGTTGAAGGTCATGCATTGGGTGCCTATTTATGTCATGTTTAGAGCCAACACATTAAACTTATCTTAACCTATACGTGCAAGCACTATCATTGACCCCGTATCATTTTTATTATCCATCATGCTTCCGTCTTTCCTGCTTCTACACTTAAACTAACTAATACATGTCGGTTCAACATAAATTTAAGTAGTCTTTTGGGGAAATATAACACAGGCAAGAAAACCCCAAGAGAGGATTGTGAGTTGGGCTACTTAGACTTCACCCTACCACTCACATTCAATTTACCCCACCCCCAACAATTTTTTTTTGCAATTGTCCCCAATGAAAACTAAATCAAATACACAAGGTGGTAGGTGAAGCAAACTTGTGGCGGATAGCACCGAAGATGTATCAACAAGTGGGTTGGTCTGGTTTCCCAAAACCCGTAGGATCAACAATTGGGCCAACATCAGTGGTGCCCATATTTATAAGGATGAGACCATAAGTACTGCCATCTACCTCAATCTCCAAACCATCAGTAGTGCTCCTCGCTCCGCTCACCGGCATAGAACCGGATACCCCAACAGCTATCTCTAGATCCCTCCTCTATCGTATCTCCTCATCTACTAATGAGGCCCTCCTATCTTTCTCCATCTCTACCCGCTCTATGGAGGGGCCTCATCACCGACCTCAGTGGTGCGGCTAGAGCGGTGCCTCTTGCTACGAACACGTGGCTTGGGCTGCTGCTCAGCAGGTCCCTAAAATACGGCCTCAAGTACAGTGTCTTCAGCAAGCTCAGTGGGAGCACTCTCTGGTTTAGCCGCCACATCTCTATGATGGCATCAACATCAGCTCGCAGTCTGGCTAACTAAGTCTAGATTGCAGTGAGGTCACTGGTGGGGGTTGATTGTTCTAGAACATGCAATTCGAATGCGTCAAGGAGTTATGAACCGCTTGAATTTGTTACTCCGTCTGCTTGGCCACCCGCTTCTCTATGCGGTCCTCTGCCTCTGCTATGGAATTCTACACCCACCGTTGAATGTGATGGAGTATAATGTCCATCTGTGCCTCTAACTTTTGGACTCTAGCTAGAGGGACTACTTCTGCAACTGGTGGCATTTATATAGACGAGTTGGGGGCCTTGCTGGATGCATATAAGAAGGAAGCCGGAGTGGGGTCAACATGCTCTGGTGCGGCAGGGTCAGCCCCTTTGTGTAGCTCCACCATGTCTTCCGAAAACCTCGATATGGAACCCTATGCAGGGTGCCTCTACGTTTGCCTTATCCTTTATGATGTCCTTGCAGGTCGACGGAGCCTGTCAACAGTGCCAAATTGCCACTCCGGTGTCCCTACACATCTGGAAGATAAGACACGGAAAAGAGTAAGTGGTTGAGGTTTTGAATGCCCTCTGGTGAATCTCTACTAAAATCATCCTTGCGAAGTCTATATCCAGCCTAACTACTAGTGCTATAACCATCACTGCCCTATCCCATGTAAGTACACTATCAACTTTTATGGGAGATAGGCGGTGTCGGACCAACAACCATAAAAATTTGGCCACAAAAGTGAGTATGGCCTTTTTGATGAGCCCTCGGGGATCTTTAACCCAGTCATCTCTCTCCCCACCTGAAGCAATATATCGGACTATAAATTTTTTAACTGTCTCGCGCTTCTCCACACTCCTCTGAAACTCACCAATCTGGACAATATCCGACCTGAAATCAAACTCCAAAGTATTGCGGTCCACTGTGAACCGGTGGTGGGGTCATAACGGAAGCGACGGATAGAGGTTTTTGATATGTCAACCCGGCAACCCCTGACTAGTTTAGAGGTGAGAGGGTCTTGTTTGGCGGCTTTTTCCCACTTATCGATGTACCCTCAGAGAGTGGCAATGTATGAGACATAGAACTACTAAACAATCTCCTTGCTATAAATGTCTATGTTCCGAGCCATCCAGTCGCATTTGAGGATATTAAAGAGTCTGTGCACATCTATAACTATGTGCAAACTCCATCTGAAGACTCGAGGCTACTCAGTGATAAGTCGGGTCATCACCCCCTTCTCATTTAGCATTTTAGCGTCTCTATATAACTGTCACTGCCCCTTCACGCACCAAATGTTTGATTCATCGGCAACCTATGGGTGGTCATCTGCTCGGGGTGCCTATGCAGCAATCGAACTAGTGGCCTCATCAGACGAGGCTTGTTTATCTTGGAACCCCGATCTAGTGGCTCCCTTAGAGTTTGAACTAGAGGCAGTGGGTTCTTTGGACCCTAAAGATTGGGCTGACCTTGAAGCTGAGGCAGACTCGGAGCAGGATGTTGAGCTCCCTTCTGAACTGTAAGCAAACTCTGGTTGGTGAACTGATAAATGTGTGCTCCTCATCATATTTGGAGGCAATGAATACGTTGGGAGTCATCTTCAGGGGGTTCCCCAGAGGCTCAGGCGGATGCTATCGGTGTTGTAGTACCCGTAGGGACATAGGCTAGGACATGCTCTCAATCAGTGTCTTTATGGATCAACCCATAAGTTGGGGCAAACGATTTGGATTTTCTCTTCTTGAAGTAGACACTTAGACTTTTGGGAGACATTTGTACCTATTAAGTAGTTGTTAGTACAATAAAAGCACAATGACACACTCGAAAAACAAAAAAAAGAGGAAAAAATGAAAATCAAAATATACATTTTTACCGCAGAGTAAGGTCGACGAGACCCATCGACAGTCTATAGTACAGGTCCATCCTCTGACACTTAGAATTATTTTTTGATGGGTTGAAAATAGGTTCTGTGGTAGAAACGACGGATGTGCAGAATAGCCCGTCGATCAATAAATGGACTATAGTCCACCTCCGTCATTTTAAACTTAGGCTGATTTAAGGATGTTTCAAACGACGGACCCCATCGATGGCCTGTCGACTGAAGGACGGTCTGTGGATGGGGTCTCGTAATGTGGGATAGTGAAAGATTTCTGGCCTCTTATATGTTCAAATTCTGAGTTTCTTTTGTGGCCCATTTTCACACAATCAAGTTTAAACATGCTCTTTAACACACCAAATGCTAGTTCGTCAATCCTAGAGTTCCTATTTCGTACAACTATTGAACCTGATTGAGTAAAAAAAGGGAACCCTAGGTTAGACCGTTCAGGAAGACTAAGACACACAATATGTTAGAGAGTTAAATTTTGTACACAACCACTTTCTATCATTCCAACGGAAGTAACTATGCGACTTTTAGCATGCAAATTAAATTAATTTATTCCCAAGGTCAAGGTCCACTCCTGAATTCCTATATTCAACTACGAACGAGAATTCAAAGTTAAGGGAAATCAAAGTACCTTTCAAGTGTGTAGAGTGTTGTGGTTGTGTGACTACAGTGATATGCAACCTAATGAAGTAGCCCACGCTTCCGAACCCGATCACGGAACTCTTGAGAATGGAAGAAGAGAGAATTTGGGAGAGAAGATGTTTGGGATTTGGGGAAGCTGATGGGACAAATGATTATGGGAAATACGGAATCTAATTGGGGAGTGAAAAAGGGAGGAATATTATGGGATGAGACGGTTAAGGAAGGAAATTTGAATGAAAATGGAAAGAGGGAAGGCATTTGAAAGAGTTAGTTTTTAATTAAGACTATGGGGGTCGGGTCGGTTCACTGGAAGACGTGGATCCACAAAACCCCGTCGAGGGACCGTAGATCAATCGACGGTCCGTCGATGAGAAAATTCTATCACTCTTAGACTTAGAATTTTTTTTTAGACTTACGTGGAATATACAGACACCATTGACAGTTCATCGATGGGGTCCATAGAGCTCTGCACCAGACCATTTTCTGCAGATTTGTGATTTTGCATCCTGCACTTGTAACATCAATTAGGACATTTTGTTTTTTTGGACACTTTTTATACACGGACCCTATACTAATCTCTAGCCAACACTAGCACACAAATAAAAATGATACAATTAGAACAACTAAACAAAACAATGACTATTTCTACAAGGGAAACAAAACCTATAGTTGGCTAGAGGGTACACCTTGGGTTGCCTCCCAAGACGAGATTGATTTAACATCGCGACACGACGCAAACCCCTTGATTACTCAGACTTCATCAAGATTATAGGCCTCAGCCACTTCATGAACGCTCGCTGCATGCCCCAGATAGGTCTTTATCCTTTGTCCGTTGACTGTGAACTTAGAGCCTTCCTTGTTCTCCAGCTCAACCTCTCCATATGGGAATACTTTGGTGATGAGAAATGGCCCTGTCCACTTGGACTTGAGTTTTCCTGGAAACAAGCACAACCTAGATTTGAATAGAAGCACCAAATCACCAACCACAAATTCTCGCTTTTCAATTCTTTGGTCGTGATACTTCTTCATCTTCTCTATGTAAATGTCTGAACTTTCATATGCTTTTAGGCAAAACTCATCAAGCACATTCAACTCATTCAACCTCTCTTCTAATGCTTCGGTCCAATCCAAATTCAGTCTCTTCATCGCCAATATCGCCATGTGCTCTACCTCGACCGGTAAGTTACAAGCCTTCTTATATAAAAGTTGGTATGGGGACATACCTATTGGGGTCTTTTATGCATTGCGGTAGGCCCAAAGAGCATCATCTATCCTCCTTGACCAATCCATTCTATCAGCATTTACAATTTTTACCGGAATCTGTTTGATCTCCCGATTGGATACCTCAACTTGTCCCCTAGTCTGTGGGTGCTAAGTAGTATCCATATTTTGGCGAACACCATATTTTTCCAGCATTCTTTTGAACAATTTATTACAAAAGTACGAGCCTTCATCGCTAATGATGACCTCGGTCTACCAAATTAGGAGAAGATGTCCTTTTTTAGGAATGCAGTAACACTTTTCCCTTCTTTGTTGGGGAGAGAAATTGCTTCCACCTATTTCTATACATAGTCAACCGCCACAAGAATGTACTTCATCTCATGAGAACTCAAAAACGGGCCCATGAAGTCAATGCCCCATACATCAAATAGCTCAATCACCTGAATGGGATTCAAGGGAAGCTCTTGCCTCTTTGAAATTCCTCCATCTCGTTGGCACAATCACATGATTTGGAAAAATCATGAGCATCTTGGTGAATGGTTGGCTAATAATACCCACACTACAAGATCTTATACGCAGTTCTGATACCATTATAGTGCCCTCATTGATGATTAATGATACGCCTCCAAAACACTCAACATCCCCACCTCAGGTACACAATGATGAATAATCCCATAGGCAAAACACCGATATAAATAAGGCTCATCCGAAAAGAACTTTTTCACATCATGCATGAACTTTTTCCTTTGGTGAAAGGTCAAATCTGATGGAACCAAATAACTTGCCATAAAGTTCGCAAAGTCTGTGAACCATGAGATCAGATCCTAAGAAGCAACCAATACATGTTTATTTGGGAATGCATCATCGATTTCATACTTTTCTCCTCATTTGGGCATAGCTTAATCCTCCAATCAAGAGAAGTGGTCGGCTACTTGATTCTCAGTCCCCTTTCTATCTGTCACCTCAAAATCAAACTCTTGAAGAAACAATACCCATCTGTTCAACATTGGCTTCGCATCCTTCTTCGTCATCAAATACCTCAAACCAGAATGGCCGCTATGCACTATGACCCTCGTGCCAAGAAAATAAGAGAGATATTTCTCGAATACAAACACCACCACAAGAAGTTACTGTTCAATTATTGTGTGTTCTTTTGGGCTTCGTTCATGGCTTTACTCGCATAGTAGAAGGGGTAAAGGATTTTATCCCTTCTCTGTCCCAATACCACACCAAGTGCAACCCCGATCGCATCACACATCACCTCAAATGGCACACTCCAATTTGGTGGAATAATAATGGGTGCGGACACCAACTTCTCTTTCAACTCTTCAAATGCTTTCAGACATGATTCATCAAAATAGAACTTACATTCCTTCTCAAGCAGTTTGCACAAAGAATTTGCAATTTGAAAAATACTTAATATACCTTCGATAAAAGCCAACATGCCCAAGAAAACTTCTCATACACTTGACATGTATGGGTGGAGGAAGCTTCTCTACCATCCCCACTTTGGCTCGATTAAATGCGATAGCCCAACACTATGCCTTCTTTCACCATAAAGTGACATTTCTCCCAATTTAGCACTATATTACAATCCTCACATCTCTTGAACACCTGTAACGACCCGGATTCTTGAATCCGAATCGCCACTGGCGTCGTTGACCTCTCAGAGGTTGCAGACAAGCCTCATCTTGCATTCATCACATTCATATGGTTAATTTTAGCGGAAAATTTAAAACTTTTAAACGTATGAAGTAAACATAGACTTCAGATAGTTATTTCATGAATTCATCATATACTAAGCTCAACATAAATGTAACAACCATCTATCATAAGAATCAATTCGAAACATAATAAGAATATATCATAAATACGTTTGCCAAACACAGCCTTATAACAAAAGCTTCGAAATGAAAGTACAAAAGAAATGCTAGGTACAACATCCACTAGATTTGTCTAAAACTAAGGCTAGACTAAAACTGTAGCATCCTCGAAATCAAGAGGACCTACCAAAGGGTCTGGAGAAATGCTGATGTCCAAACCGTTGCAATAGTCATCAATCTGTACCTTAACCTGCATCTATAAAATAGTAAATAGTAGGGGTTAGTACACCACTTGTACTAAGTATGGGTGTATGCACACATACACATAAGGCTATGCATGATCAAATAAAGCTCTTCCTAAACAACATGCTATTTCTGGAAAGCCTAGTCACTAGACTTTCCTAAATCGTTAGTTGTGAATTGTGGTATGAATATAATGTATTTTAATGCATTCAAAGCACAAAACTCATTTTCTATATGATTACAAGACATTAGTATCATCAACATAATTTTAGAACAACTCGGGCGAAGATTTGAGATTTTGATCCTCTTAGGCCGAGAGCTCCTCTTTGTACACTTAGATTATTTTTCTTTTTTTTTCTTCTTGTTGTTGTGTAGTTCATTAATTCTTTTGGTCCTATGTTTTACTTACAAGTGCAATGATTCATTGTAGTCCCATACCCACAAAAATCGATGCAAGTAACCCAAGGACAAAGGAATGATTTCCCTACCTTATAGTGAGTCATTCTTTACACTATATATTCATTACCTTTCATAAGCAATTCTCTATTGATCATGCCATTGATTTCATTACTTTCATGATTTATATATTATACATTTCATATACACGAGACCTTGGAAATCGTTGATGTAGCATTAAGACATCTCAACTGAGGGCCCAACATATGGGACCTCAACCCGAGGGCCTTCTTTAGTAAACACAGAGTCTGCTTCATTCGCTCATTCGTACTTCACATTATTCATTTCATGCATTCTTAGGCTGATGTAAACACCAGCTATACCTAGGATGAAGTTTAGGACTCTCATCGGGATCATGAAGTGCAATGACCAAGAATGACCTAATGTCATTACTTGAATCTGGTTTCACCTCCTGATTGTCTTGCACAAACACCTTCGGTATCGTTCATTTCATTATCTTTCATACTTTGAGGAACTCCAACATTAACCGACATAGATCATGTGAGCATCATGAAATCAGGTGTCTTCCCCACACCAAAAAGAGGTGGAGTCACTGGCCAAGGTGAAACCAAAACATGCTAGTGTATATAGGGAATTGAACCCTGCTAGAACCCTATGTTGGCAGCATAGGTTCAAAGACTAGGAGATATAAGGAGACCCATACCTGCCTAAACGGACAGTCTCATCTCATGAGATTTACACGAACCTCTGCCTTTCCGAAAGAAGGAATCGTGACTCATAGCTAGCCTATCGGTGCTCAGTATAAAGTTCCATTGCATTCATCTCACACATCATAGAAGCTGGCTTCTAGCATGATGGCATCATTTCTCATTAGATGATTTCTCATCTCATCATTAGTGTTAAGTGTGAATTGTCCTTACACTTACATATAGAGTATGATTGAGACTTGTCTCTTGATATTCAACACTCTCTTAGGTGAGTACTTTTAGTGACCTTTACTTAGGATTGGTTGAGACTTGTCTTACCATTTATCTTATCCTCTTATCACGTTGTCACCATTTTCATTAGCATCATAGATTAACATAATTACTCATCTCATTACGTGAATGTTCATTTCTTCTTCATCTTTTAGTGTTGACTCAAGCATTATGGAGGAGTGCTTCTAGATTGAGATTTCTTACTCTATTGATGACTGGTCATCCTTACTTTACATTGATGAAATGCGAATTTTCCTTACATATCATCCTTTGGTGTTAATGAGACTGGTCTCACACATGCTAACACCTTCATACGTGAGTATTCTTTTAACATAGTAGCTTAGGTGTAAGTGAGACTTGTCTCACTTCCTTTAACACCCCATTCTGGTCACTTACTTAATTTAGACCCCTTTAATGTGTTATGACTCACGCTACTTACTTACTTTAGTGTAGTAGATTCATATCATCGTTTATGGACGATGAGCACTTCATTCAATGAGTTTCATGAGTTCATATGTCATTCTTTTAGAGCATGTTGGGAGTTGTCCCAATGAGTGGCATTCCCTTAGTTATGGATTCATTGAATTACTTTAGATTTGCTTATTCATTTGGCATTCTACCATTTTAGTCATATAAGATAGTATAGGGTATGTTGGGACTTGTCCCATTGATTGACATACCCTTAGTATGAATTCATTTTGTTCTGTTGGTCATGCTTAATTTGACATTTCATTATATTGGGCACATAAGATTGGTGTAAATTTAGTATTGGCCTAGAAAATTTGGAAATAACTTCATAGCCAATTTATTGGCACAAGCCAAACATTCATTCAAATATAGTTTCATGAGATTCTCATTAGCCAATTTTTCCATAATTATTTAAAAGAAATAACGTAAAACAATTCCATTCAACTTTTGGGCAAGACATTGTTAGCCATTTATTGGCATAACCCAAACATTCATTCAACTTATGATTTCATGGAGTTCTGTTTAGCCAACCTTATAACATAACTTTAGGCATAACGCTTTTAAACATCTTGGACATCATCATATTAGCATTTGATGAATATATCATCTTTATAACGTCATATTAACAGCAAGTACGCACAACAGACCGTACCATCTTCATACATAACATTTTTGGACATATATTTAACATAGTATCATTCTTTTAATTCACATAATAACACTTAGCATCAAACGAGTCCAATTAATAGGTTCATTCAATCATTATTTAATCAAACCTATTCAACATTGAAATCGTAACAAGGATACTAGGGAAAGGAGTTCGACAAGAACGACAGGAAACAACCCTAGTTTTCAAGATCTTTGAATCATTTGAAAGAAAGTTCTATTGGATAAAGAAGTCCAGGAGAGAAAACCATACCTTATGTAGAACTTAATCTACTAAGGCCATCGTGAACGAAAACTTGGACAAACCTTGAAATCGCCTAGGAGAATCAATGGAATTTTCTGTTTTTCTTTCCCTCGCTTGCTTACTATTTTGCATCCTTTTTTTCTATGAGTTTGAACGTGATTTTAGGGTTTAAGAACTTATATTGAATTATAAAACTTCAGTTTAATAATTTAATTTAATAAACTAATTAACCAATTACCAAAACGCCCCTCCTAAGTTGACTAAACATAGGAGAACATAACACATAGTCAAATCTGGAAATTGGTGTTGACTATGGTTTTGGTCAACATTTTGTCATTATATTAATTAATTAAATCCTTCATTTAATTAATTTAGGTACCTAGGGTAATTACTAAAGTACCCCTAAGTCATTAGAACCAAAATTAACCCTTTTGGGCCATCCTAGGTTAAGTACTAGGATGTTTCTTGAGTTGTACTAGATTAGTGTAAGAATTTCGTTTTGATCATTTAAACTAATTAATTAAATTGATAATTTAATTAATTAGGTGACCTAAGTTAATTACTAAAGTACCCTTAAGTCGTTAGGACCATAACCAATTCTTTGAACCATCCTAGGTTAGGTACTAGGTTGTCTTTTTCTTGTTTTAACCGAAATCTGGAAATTGCTTTGGGATTTCGGTTTTGCCCCTTTAAATTAATTAATTAAGTTGCTAAATTAATTAATTAAGTAGCCTAGCCTAATTACTAAAGTATCCCTAGGTTTTTAGGACCTTAACTAACTCTTTGGACCATCCTAAGTTAGGTACTAGGTTGTCCCTTTCTTGTCTTAACCAAAATCTGGAAATTTCCTTTGTAGTTTCGGTTTTAGCCCTTTTAAATTAATTAATTAAGTTGATAAATTAATTAATATGGTAACCTAGGGGAATTACTAAAGTAACACTAAGTTTTTAGGACTTTAACTAACCTTTTGGACAATCCTAGGTTAGCTACTAGGTTGTCTCTTCAACAAGTACTAGGTTAGTGTCAACCCGGTGTAGTCCTAGGTTGTCGGGTGCACTAATTAGTTTATTTTATTTGGTCCTAGGTTAGTTAGCTATTTAGTGCAGTAATTTAGAGTCTATAATTGATTAGAAATTTAGGCCCCCCATGGAGTGGTCCCTTGTGCATGTTTTCCCCCCTAACTACCCTAACCGAATTCGGTTAGGGTGGTCCCCTCCTTTGGCAGCATCTTCACATGTCTTGCACATGTGCTTGCACATGTGTTGGTTGTACTTTCCTAACTAACTATTATTTATGGTTTTTTTGGGAATGTTTACTTATTGTCCCAAGGATCCTCATTATGTCCTTGGGCACTGCTTAATTTATATGATCATTTTAAATGGCTATGTACTAGGGTACTAGGCTTGACACTTGGATGCCTAGTACTAATGTGAGTAAGCGATGAGGCTAAGAATTGCAGGGATTATTTTAGCTTAGGGTCTTCATTGTAGGTACAATTCTTAAACAAGCTTGGATTATGTTTCGATTGCTTAGATTTTATTATAGAAATTGGCTAACCCCCCTTAGCCAATTTTCTATACTATTCCCAATATTTCTCAATATTGGGCATTAGGGTGCCAATGTACACCCAATACGCATTCTTAAAGACTTACTGGGCTCTTCACTAGACATGTAATTTTCTGGAATGTTACAACACCTCACCCAAATTATTCAAGGACAGATAAAAGGAGTCGCCCACTACAGAAAAATCATTCATGAACACCTCAATAGTGTCCTCCACCATATAAGAAAAATCAACATCATACAACACTAGAAGGTAGTCGGTGCATTACATAACCCAAACGACATCCTTTTGAATGCAAAAGTCCCATAGGGAAAAGTGAAGGTGGTCTTTTGTTTATCTTCTGGGTTATAGAGATCTGGTTGTAGCCCGAATAGCCATCAAGAAAGCAATACCAACCCTTGCCTGCCAATCTGTCTAACATCTGATCCATATAGGGCATGGGGAAATGGTCCTTCTCAGTCCAAGCATTCAAGTTCCCGTAGTCCATGCTAACTCTCCAACCGGTCACTGGTCGCATCGGAACAAGCTTGTTCCTTTCATAAGGTACCACAGTCATCCCATCCTTTTTAGGCACACACTGAACAAGATACACCCAACTATTGTCTGCAATAGGATAAATTACTCCAGCATCCAACTACTTGATGATCTCCTTTTTTACTACTTCTTGCATATGTGGATTCAACCTTTTTTGGTGCTCAATAATCATGAGTTGAATTTTGTGGGAACAAATACCGAGAGGGATCCCAATAATATCCTCAATAGTCCAACCAATGGCTCCCTTGAACCTCTTCAACATAGCCACTAAGCACTAGACTGTTTTCCCATTCAACTCTGCTGCATTAATCACCGGAAAAGTGTCATCTCTACCCAACAACACATACCTCACATGAGGTTGTAGAGCCTTAAGCCCTACTTTTGGGGCCTTTACAATATATGGCCTCGCAGGTGGAGACTTACGATGCTTTATATATAACTCCATTTTCTTTGGCTTTGACCGATATTCACTTCGTACAAGTGTAGCCATCAAATCATCATATTCTTTAATACCATCACCATCAAATTCATGATGACCGATGTTAGTGCCTCAATACACGTAGTAGTTTTTTAATTTGTACTTCGGATCCACTCTCAACCTTGTAGGAAATAGAGGATATTGTTTGAAGCACACCACTCTGCTTCATGGACCTAAAGATATTGAAAGTTGCTACTTCATTGTTCAACCTAAACTTCATCTGCCCTTTTTCCATATCGACTAGTGCACGCCCAGTGGAAATAAATGGTCTTCCAAGAATAATGGGTATGTTAAAATCAACCTCAAAGTCAAAAATCACAAAGTCGACCGGAAAGATGAACGACTCCACTTTCACAAGCACATCGTGGAGTACATCTATCAACCTCTTCATAGTTTGATCGGCCATCACTAACCACATCGTAGTAGGATTTTGATCCCCCAATCCTAAATTCTTATAAATGGAGAGTGACATGAGATTTATGCTCGCACCAAGATCACATAGCACCTTAGCAAACTGGAGCAATCAATAGTACATGGAATAGTGAAAAAGCACCCTGATCCTCCTTCTTTTGCACAAGAGACCTCGTAGCAATAGAACTATAATGCTACATTTTGTAAACGAAAACTTTGCATCATCTTCTCGACGAGATTGTGTTGAAGGTTTAGGGGAGGATTTGGGCAGCACTTAAAAGGTGTGGAAAGCTACAACAAGGTATGGGTTTTCTCTCTTGGAATCCTTTCTCCAAGAGGAATTTCTTTCTACAAAATTCAACGTATGAAACTAGGGTTGTCCCCTTGAATCTTGAACTCCTTGTCCCTAGTGTCCTTCCGATTTCAATCTAAATTAGGTTAGAAATCATGTTGTTGGTCTGGTTGCTGGTAGCTAAGTGAGAAATATGATGTTCTTTGTGATTTTGTGTTTAGAAATAGCAAGCATGTTTCAAAAATGATGTGGTGCAATATGTAAATGTTTGTTGTTGTTGCTATCCGTTTTGAAGTCTTAAAATGGTTAGTTTGATGGCTGAAATTAACGTGCATAAAATGTGTAATTTGTGATGTTCATATGAGGTGTATGTGACTGATTTTAGGTGGAAAGTTGCAGCAAAAAACAACAATGAATCTACACCTAAGAATGTGTTAAACGAATCCATGAAATACACCCCAAAAGTGTTAAACGATCCACCAATTTTCCTAAGTTTTCAAGTGGAAATATTGGTGACAATAAGCTAATAAAATGACTAATTTTTCAGCAGCAACTACAAGTTTCGTTTAGGCTAAAGTGTAGAGGGGAAAGCTTGAAATTTAATTGGTTTTAAAGGGGTGAGGCCACCAGGATTCGAACCTGTGACCTCACCCGTATAACACCTTAATTTCGCAAGAAAAAGAAAAGGGGTTGGGGGGATTCAAAATGGGGTCTACTGGCTGAGAAAGGAGAGAGCACCAATTTAAATAAATAAATTGGGAGGTGAGGGAATCGAACCCACGACCTCCAGGCAGCGAATGAAGGGAAAGAAAAAAATAAAATAAAGGAAGTGTGAGGGGTGGGAATCGAACCCACGACCTCAAGGCTGGAAAAGAAAAGGGCGAAATAAATAAGAAAATAAAGTGAGGCTGTGGGGGCTCGATCCCACAACCTCACTGCCAAACGCCTAGTTAAGTCAATTTTAAATGAAAATAAAATAAGGAGGCTTTGGGGGTTCGAACCCACAACCTCACAGTCCTAGCGAAATTAAAGAATAAATAAGGAGAGGTTGTGGGGGTTTGATCCCACAACCTCATACTCTATGCGAAATTGGACAAGGGGGATTAAATAAAAAAAATAAAAAGGGGGTTGTGGGGGTTCGATCCCACAACCCTTCGGCCAAATAAGAAGAGAATCCAAGGAGAAAAATAAAGAGAGAATGTTGATGTTGGGGCTTGATCTAGGGTCCCAATGTCATGAAGTCTAAAAATAAAGTCAAGGAAAAATGTAAGTATTGTCCAAGGGGTTCGAACTTGGGTTCCCTTGCCCAAATGTCCGTATTGATACATAAGTCATACGTGAATTAAATGTTCAAGAATAATGCTACCTACTTAGATCAAAATCAAGATCTTGGCATACATACAAGATACATAAGTCTTGTACTACATAATCTTAGGAAGACATGAGTCGCTTAACGAACTATGAATGAAGCCTCATGGCTTGTATGTATAGACCCATAAGTCTAGCATACGTTTAAAAATAAGTGAACCTAAGATGTATGTAATGAAATGAAGAAACCCTAGAAGGGTTAAGTAAGAGTGTGAAACACACAAATGGCCAAGTACATTGGCATATGATGAAATGAACATTCACGTAAAATGGGGTGAGTAATTATGAAGAGCAAATGTGCTAATGTTAATGAATATGGTGACAACATGATATGAGGCTAATGTAAAAGATGAGAACAATCTCAAATGAGCCTAAGTAAATGTTATAAAAACCGACTCACCTATGAGTGTGTAAAGTTAATGAAGAGACCAGTCTCTATGAACAATCTAATGAAAGTATTGAGATTAACACACTTAATACTAATGATGAGATGAGAAATCATCTATTGAGCTATGATGTCCTCATACTAGAAGCCAGCCTCCATGATGTATGAGTTGAAGGTAATGGAACTTTATACTGAACACCGATAGACTAGCTATGACCGGTGATGCCTTCTTTCGGGAAGAGCGGAGGTTCACGTAACTCTCATGAGATGAGACTGTCCGGCTTACCGGGTATGGGTCTCCTTATATCTCCTAGTCTTCGAACGTATACTGCCAATGTAGGGATATGGCGGGGCTAAATTCCCATGTACGCTAGCATGTTTTGGGTCACCTTGGCCAATGATTCCACCTCTTTTCGGTGTGGGAAAGACACTGGATTTCATGATGCTCACATGATCTATGTCGGTTAAAGTTAAAGTTCCTAATGAATGAATGAGGCCAGCCTCAAATGATGCACATAATGAAATGAATGATACCAAAGGTGTTAGGATAGGATAATTAAGAGTTGAGCTAGACTCAAGTAATGACACTAGGTTATTCTTGATCATTGCACAACAAACCCGATGAAAGTCTTAAACTACATCCTAGGTATAACTGGTGTTCACACTAGCCTATGAACGAAATAAAATGAAGTACGTATGAATGAATGAAGTAGACTCTGTGTTTGCTAATGAAGACTCCCTAGTTGAGGTCCCATATGTTGATCCCTCATTTTGGAAAGTCTTAATGTCAAGTCCATGATTCTAAGGTCTCATGGCATATGAATGAATGTTATGAAAGATGTTATGTGCTATATGTTATGTGATAAGTGTTATGTGTAAGATGTTATGTGCTGTGTGCAATATGATAAGTATGATGATGCATGTTATTCTCATGGCATGACTTTCCTAATCCAAATTTGGAAATCTCACTGACTTTCCTAATCCAAATTTGGAAAGTTCACTAACTTTCCTAATCCCAATTTGGCAAGTCCACTAACTTGACTTTCCATAATCATGTTGTTAGAAAAGAGCTTTCCTTTCTCATGCATGTCCTTGGTGTGTGCTTGCATATACCCATACTTAGTACAAGTGTGTACTAACCCTATACAACTCTATAATTTTAGGTGCAGGCACAGGTGGACGCTAGAGCTACACGTTGACGCTGAAGCTATCCGGACGTCGAGCATTCATCCAAACTTGGTAGGCCCTCATGCATTCGAGGATGCTTGCCCATTTATATTCTAGCTTAAATGTAGGCTTTAGCTAGTGGAGCATGTTCCACTAGTGTTTCTTTCCATTTTTATTTCAGACATTGTATTGGTGCCATTTTGGCAATTATACATTATTTACAGTATTGCACTGTTTCTTTCATTTGATGGTTATCTCCATATTAGATGGTTGATTTGTGAACGCCCATGATGTTAAGTTTAAAATGTTTAGCATGAAATAAGAAAACAAAAAGTTCAAAATTTCCGCTAAAATTAACCTAGATGAAGTAAGAATGACGTATGTAGGCTTGTCTGCGACCTCTGAGAGGTCAACGACGCCGGTCTCGTCTGGTATCTAGATTCCATTCGTGACATCCCAAGAACTACTCATCGACTCTCCAGGTAATGTCACAAAGTTGTTCACCTTATACTTGTGGTTGATATTCTTGGACAGTGGATACAACCTCGCTAAGAACACATCTCTCAACTGACCCCAAGAGTAGATAGAGTTGTAGGGCAGCTCAGTGAACCGTATAGCAACATCTCCTGTCAGTGATAACGGAAACACTCGCAGCCTGATGACGTTCATATCCAAGTTTAGTCTACCCACACAACATTGCAAACAACCTTTGTTTGGCTATATGAGCATGTGGGTCTTCCGATGGCAGTCCCAAAAACAAGCCCCTCGCAGTGAGCATCTGCATCAACATACCCTTCACCACGAATGTGTGCCCAAGGGTAAAAGGGGATAGGATAGGATATCCATCAAAGTTTGCAATGTTCACGTTGCCCCTGTAGTAATCTTGAGGTCGTGGGGCTGTTGGAAGTTGCACCCTAAAGGCATCACCTAACTAATTCTCAACGTGTGACTGGTTGTGTGCCTCAACTAGTAATGGAGGTTGATGGCCTACTCAATCATCTATATTCCCTTAGTTAGGGTTAACTGGAACCCCTTGATGTTCCATTCTTCGCAAGGTTCGATTCAGTTAAGGACTGAGTGTCTCCCCTCAGCTTCGTGTACTTGGTATACACCAGAGCTAGACCTGAGAGAAACAAACACAAAAAGAAAAAGTAAAATCAGGAAATAGTTGACTAAATTTCAATAATGCAATTAAAATTAATCTAAAAGCCAATTTCCCCAACAGCGGCGCAAAAATTTGATTCCCTCAAATTACACCTCCCTAAATAAGCATAAGCGATCATTATCGGGTATAGAACACAAATATTAGGTTGGGGTCGATCCCATGAGGAAGATCGTTTAGACTTAACTTTAAACCACAATTATGTTCGTTTAGTAAATGTCATTACAAAACAAGTAACTAAAAGGGGGGGTGTGAAACAACTTCCTTAGACAATATGATTATCAAGTCAACGAAAGTAGACTTTGGTTTTTATCAAGATGAGAGAGTAACTAGGGTATTCGTGTTCCCCACGGGTTCATAACGCAATATTCCTAGCAATAGAAATCCTTTCCTAGTGAATTCCATGCAAAGTGATAAGCTAGGTGTATCTAAATCCTTGGTCCGACATATAAATAGAATTTCACCCCACACGTTGGTCAATCTACGTATTTATAATTTACTGACCCTTACAATTACCTCATGTTAGACATCATAATCGATGTATGACTTAATTATTACTTCGCACCAATCAACACTAGCCTATTAGATATTATCACACTTAATATATGTTGATAATTATTTTCCTATTAACTACCTCCTTGGTCCAACAAGTATTAATAAGGCGAGTTCTAATGTTTGCCACCGTTAAAAAGACTTTTAACTGAAAGAATTATCAATGCATGCGAAATAGTATTCAAGAATTGCTTAATTGCTAGTCATACTTTTTTAATTACCCATGTTTATTAAAACCCTAGTTATGGATTTAGTTAACCATGTTAACAAAATCACAATTCATAGTTTTAGATAAAAACAAACATGAACTTACTTTAACAAGAAGAATAAACCTAAAAATCCCACATGAAATTGCAAGCAAAATCGTTCAAACCAAATCCGAAAATCAATTAATTGCTAAAGTTGCAAAAATCAATCTCCAATACACAAAGTAGAACAGAAGTAATAGTTGCTAACCCCCCAAGATGAGGTTTTAATACCCTATATATAGAAAACAAAGTCCTAATGAAAAAGGAATTAAAATAAGGATAGTTTTATCCTGGTACGCGGCTTCAATCGACGAACCAACTGACGGACAATTGATCAATCGACGGTGCATAGATTTTCTCAGTCAGTTACGACTCAGAAATATTTTTCTCCTCGGATGGCACCCTCTTTGAATCAAATGACAGACCAATAGTACGGCTCGTCGATTCCGTTGTTCAATATGCGGACTGTCATTGCCATTCGTGGTTCAACACTTGGTTGGACTTCCCTAATTTACCTTCAATGTCCTGAGCTTCTCATCTACGATCACTACCTACGGTTCTTTCATTGAACAACTGACCATCGAATGCCTCCGCAGGTCTCACTCTAAATTATTTTTAGTTGTTTTCTTCTATTTCGACCTGAACATCTTTCCTGCAAAACAAGACACAATCTTGTTTTAATCACTACAAAAAGGCTTTAGACACACACAACCCTTAAGTGAAATGCATTATAAATGCTGTGAAATCACGGCAGATCAATGACTCTATTCGAACTTTGGGTGAGTTAAAAGAAGCTTTCCTAGAACGATTCTACCTAGAATAGAAAGAACTACAAATGAAGGATGAGATCAGCAAACATAATCAATTACCAAGAGAAGCAATGCATGATACTTGGTGGAGATTCAGCCAAAAGCTGAAGAAATACCCCAACCATGATCTTACTGAGAGACATCTTAATCAAGCGTTTAATAAGTCTCTTAATTATGTGACTAAACCTCTTCTTGATGTAGTTTATAGAGGTTCCTTCATGTGTAAACCATTTGCAGAGAGCATGCATCTGTTCGATGAAGTTTCCAAGAACAATGGGGCATGGTACACAAGCGATGCAGAAGTAGGGGAGCTAGCGTATACATATGAGATGTCAGCTGAACAAAGAAAACATAAAGAAGAAAGCGACCAGGACATTGTACATATGTGAACTCATATTGATTTGATGACAAAGAAAATTGGGACCAATTCTGAAAAAGTCAATATTGTGGGACAAAAAAACTGGTACGAAGATCAAGACATTGACATTTATGAGGAAGCTAACTACCTTTGAAACAAAGGAGGTTTCTAAAATTATAACTTTTGAAATCATGGGTATAATTATGGAAATGCAGGTCGAAACTAAGCCCGAGATGGTCAATATGATAGACCACCAAAAAGAGAGTAGGGAAACTGGCAAAACATATATGGGTAGAGAAAAGATTGTAGTTATGTGTATGTTCCCCAGGTAGCGGAGAACGAACAAATGGTAGTTCCAGCAGATCTAAGCTGGAATACATGATGATCAAGGTACTTCAAAAGGTTGAATCAACAGATGCAGGGGTAAAATAAATGAGGGGTGATTTTTTGAGCATGAGTAAGTTGGTAGACTCTCACACCACCTCTATTAAGAAAAAAATAGAGCAGAAGTTTCGGCAACTCTCGGGATCTCTAAATTAGCGGGGAAAAAATTCACTACCAAGTGATACCATTCAAAATCCCAAAAAGGTCTGACGCTACATTGCCATCACTACCAGGAGTGGTAATGTGTTATCTAACCATATATATGCAAGTACCAAGTATGAGCAGGTAGAAGAGCAAGCTAGAATAGAGGATGAGAGTACACTTGTAGATGACTTGGAGGAGATTCAACACAAAGTAAAACCTGCAAGAGAAAAAGAGAAAGAGAATCTGGAAAACTTGTCATTCTAGCAGATTCCTAGACCTCTTCCTCCGATCCCTCAAAGGCTTAAAAAGAAAACGGAAGATTGGAAGTTTACAAAATTCATCACCATGCTGAAGCAACTTTAAGTAAACATCTCACAGGTGGAAGCTCTTGAACTAATGTCATGAAATGCCTAGTTTATGAAAGACTTGATTACTAAGAAAAGAGTTGTAAGTCTTGATTTTTCTAACAATGTGCATCATTCCAGTGCCATTGCAACCAGATCTGTGGTTTAGAAAAAAGGGGATCTAGGTGCTCTTACAATCACATGCACCATTGGTTCAATCTAGTTTGCAAAAGCTTTGTGTGATCTTTGTGCTACAATTAATCAGATGCTATTCGCAATTTATGAAAAGTTAGCCTTGGGAATGCCAAAACCTACAGAATGAGATTGATGATGGCTGGCAGGTTAGATAAGAGACTAGTGGGAATCTTGTGTGATATATTGGTAAAGGTAGATACATTTATCTTTCCACCTGATTTTAATATCCTGGATTGTGAAGTAGCCTTCAAAGTTCCCATAATTTTGGGAAGATCATTTTTGGCTACGGGAAGAGCTTTGGTTGATGTTGAGAGAGGTGAGTTAAAGGTTAGACTAAACTTAGAGGAGGCAAAGTTTAACATATGCAGATCGATGAAACAACCACGAGAGATGAATTTGGTGTTTGTAGTTTACGTTGTCACTGATGATGTCGTGAGGGTACCCATAGAAAAGAGAATGGGTGTTGAAACATTAGTTTCCATGTTGATGAACTTTGATGTTGTTTTCGTGTTTAACTATGTAGAAACCGTAAATACTTTACAGGGTATGGGAGCACATTCTTATGCTCCCAATAAATTAGACTTTGACTTTAAAAACAAACCAAATTCTCTAGAAAACCCCTCCATTGAAAAACCACCAGTTTTAGAGCTGACAAAGTTGACCAGTCTACTCAGGTATGTACTTTTAGGTACTAACAACACTTTACATGTGATATTGTACGAAGATTTAAATGAAGAACTGGTACAAAAGGTGATCAAAGTAGTTCAAAGGTTCAAAGAGGAATTGGCTGGACCATTGCCGATATACTTGAAATACCTCCGGGTATTTGCACCACAAAATTCAGGTTGAGAAAGACTGCATTCTTAGTATGGAGAACAACCAGAGGTTGAACCCACCAACTAAAGAGGTGGTTAAAAAGTAAATAATCAAATGGTAAGATGAAAGAGTGGTCTACCCGATCAATGATAGTCACTGGGTTAGTCTAGTGAAATGTGTTCCAAAAAAAGGAGGCATGATCGTGGTGGCAAATGCCAAGAATTAATAAGATCCAAACGATCAGTAACTGAGTGGGGAGTACGCATGGACTACACAAAGCTGAACAAATGGACCTTGAGGGACCATTTCCCCATGTCTTTCATGGACCAAATGATGGACAAATTGGCAGGTAAAGGTTGGTAACTTTTTTTAGATGGATACTCTGGTTACAACAAGATATCTATTACTCATGAAGATCAGGAAAAGGCTAAGTATACATGTCCTTATGACACTTTTGCATTTAAATGCATGACGTTTGGATTATGTTAATCACCGGCTACATTTCAAAGGTGTATGATGTCCATTTTTCCGACATGGTTGAGGATACTGTAGAATTATTCATGGATGATTTTTTTTGTGGGAGAGACTTTTGATGATTGTTTGTTTAATCTTAGCAGGGCGTTGCAGAGATGTGAGGAAGCTAACCCGGTGCTAAACTGGGAGACATGCCATTTCATGATTAATGAGGGCATAGTTCTTAGGCATAAAATGTTGCTGGAAGGAATTGAGGTCAAAAAGGAGAAGATTATGGTGATTGAAAAATTTCCCCCACCTATCAGTGTAAAAGGCATTTGGATCTTTTAGGAACACTCCAAATTCTATAGGTGTTTCATCAAGGACTTCTCCAAGGTCGCACACCCCACGTGTAAGCTCTTGGAGAAGGAGGTGAAATTTATATTTGATGAGGCCTGCCTAAAAGCTTTTGAATGCCTAAAAGAGAAACTGGTTTTAGCACCTATAATGATTGGTCCAAACTGGGCAGAACCATTTGAAGTGATGTTGATGCCAGTGGAATTGCATTAGGTGTTTTGTTGGGATAAAAGCGCAATCAGATATTCCATCCAATTTACAATGCTAGTAAGTCACTAAATGGAGCACAACAAAATTACACAGTCATTTAGGAGGAACTGTTTTCTGCAACGTATGCATTAGAGAAGTTCATAACATATTTGCTGGGCACCAAGGTACTAGTGCACACAAATCATACTGCTTTGAGATATCTCATGGCAAAGAAGGATGCAAAATCAAGGTTAATCAAATGGGTGTTATTACTTACAAAATTCTACTTTGAAGTAAAGGATAGAAGAGGTTTTGAAAACTAGGTAGATGATCACCTTTCATGATTGGAAGTTGTAAGGAAAGAACACAGTGAGCCCTAATAGATGACAAGTTTCCGGATGAACAGGTATTGGCTGCTAAACTTGATCTTATTACCTAGTTTGCTGGTTTTTCTAATTTGTTAGTTAGTGACCTTATACCTTAGGGGATGACATATCAGAAAAGGGAAAATCTCTTACATGATGTTGGTAAGTACCTTTGGGATGAGCCATATATGTATAGAGTGTGTGCTGATAATATAATCAGGTGGTGCATTCCAAAAGCTAAAATGCTACCCATTCTGGAAGCCTGTCATTCATATGTAGTAAGTAGGAATCATGGTGGACCTTGAACAACCCACAAGATATTTCAGCGTGGGTATTACTAGCCAACTATTCAACAGGATGAAGTTCAAATTGTAAGGAGTTGTGATGTATGCCAAGTCAAGGATACATACAGAGGCGTCGTGAGTTGACTATGTCTAACATTTTTGATGTAGATCTTTTTGATCTGTAAGAGATTTATTTCATGGGTCCTTTTGTGAGTTCATGCAGACAGAAGTATATTTTGGTAGCAGTAGACTATGTATCCAAATGGGTGGAAGTGGTAGCGTTACCTGAGAATGACGGAAAGAGTGTTGCCGCATTCCTAATAAAGAGCATCTTCACATAATTTGGAACACCTAGAGCTTTATTCAGTGATGGTTGTTGTAATTTCTGCAACAAAGTGTCAGTGCGCTCTTGACCAAGTATGGGGTGAAATGGCAAAAGGTAGCAACACCATATCACCCACAAACCACTGCACAAGTAGAGGTGTGTAATAGAAAAATCAAAGCAATTTTGGCCAAAACAGTAAATGCTAACCGGACAGATTGGGCAAGATAGCTGGATGATGTATCATAGGCATACTAGACAACTTTCAAGAACACTATTGGTATGTCTCCTATCAACTAGTGTTTGGAAAAACATGTTACTTGCCTGTTGAGCTTGATCATTGAGCAATCTAGGCATTGAATAAGTTGAATCTCAACTGGAATGAAACAACAAATTTAAGACTAGATCAGATAAATGAGATGGATGAATTTCCTCGGAGAGACTACGAGAGATTAGCATTGATCAGGAGAGGATGAACTGGTATCATGATAAACACATTGAGAAAATAATTTGCTCCTGGGGACTTGGTGTTACTGTTGAATTCCACACTGCGTTTATTTTCGAGAAAACTGAGATCTAAATGGTTTAGACCCTTTAAGGTGACACAAGTATTTCAATATATAGCTGTTGAGCTGGAAAATGCGAAATGTGAGAGATTAAAGCAAATGGACAAAGAATCAAAGCAGAGGCTAAGATAGTGGAATAATGCAAGCTTGATAAAGTCTAAGTAATAAAGTAACCTGAGTCGCGCAACAACGTTAAATTGTGTGTTGCTTTGGAGGCAACCCAAGATGTTTTAATTTAGGTATTTGTGCATTTCATATTGATATATTTTGGTTTACAAAGTTACTGGGTGTTGACTTGTGCAGGAAGGTTTAGGTGAAAAAGAGTAGAACAATTCCTCCAGCTTGCATCTGACGGGGGACCTCACGGACTGTGGTGCACTTCACAGGCACTTTCACGGTCCATCAAGTTGAGTATCGTACAAAAAGTCAACTGGAAAGCAACTAAGAAGGTTTACGGAATGGTTCACGGGTCGTAGTAGTTTATGCGGACCCTCTAACCTTTCGTGAATCATAGGTGAAACTTAAGGGTTCAAAGTATTTTCTACAAGCAGGCTTACAGACCGTGAAACTCTTTACGGGAGACATCATGGTTCGTCATGTGTCCCAGGTAAGAAACATAACCAAGTCACTTCCACGGGCTGGTTTACGGACTGTGACGCCTTTTAAGGCTATTTCACGGTCCTTTGTTTAAGAACCTACTATACTCAAACCCGACCTGACCCATGGCTGGACCTGTTCGTATATCATAACGTATTTAGTTCCCAGATTGTGTTCTTTTAGTTTTTTTTCTTTTCCGTTTTATTATCTATAACGGTTCCCCAAGCACTCCAACAAAACCCCACTCACTAAAACAGTGTTGAGTCATGTGATTGTGTCATGGAACCCTAATGTGTGATTGCTAAGTGTGAAGTTTTGAGCTTCATCCAAGTAAGTAGGAGTTCAGTTGCATAATCTTCTTCTTTTGGTCTGAATTTTTCTTATTTACTTGGTTTTCTTCGTTAAATATGGAGTAGTGGGATTATATTAAAGTTAAGTTTGACTACCTTAGTGTAATTAGGTTGAGGCCGCTTAGGTATTCTTCTGAGGTAGTGAAATAGTGTCTTGGTTAAGGGTAAGGCAAATCATATTGGAGGTAAAAAAAATTATAACTTTTTAGAGTTGTGCTTGAGTTTCAAAATGGTGGGAAAGTGGTTGCATCGGAATAGGGATGTCTCTTGGCTGAAACTGATAAATGGTGAGTCCATGCTAGACTTCACGGACCGTAGAAGTGTTTACGTACCGTGAACCTTGTCGTGGACCACACGTATAAGGCAGTTTGGGTAAAGCGAGTTCATGGACAAGATCACAGAACGTGGTGACCCCCACGTACCGTGAACATGTTCGTCAACATTCCTTTGAAAATAACTAGAGTAAAAGACTTATGCGTTGATTCTGCCCCCACCTTCATGAAGGACTCCATGGTCCGTGGTTCACTCCACGACCCGTGAAAGCATCCCTGGAATTTACTTGAAGTATAATTTTTTTAATGCTATGTTTCATGTATTTCATGTTATGTCTTGTTGTTCCCGTAAGCCTTCACAGTGATAGATTGGGTGACGCCATTCATAAGGCAAGGAGTCACGATGATGTTAAAAACAGGGGAAGTCTGAGTACCGGATAGTGTGTCACTTATTTGAACTCGTATTAAAAATTCATCATGTCTACATGTAGAATGGCACCCACACCAAAGTTGAAGAATGCCAACAAGCCTGCCCTCCCTACGACTTTCCAGTATGAGGAACATGCCGCATCAGAAGCTAGTGGCACTACAAGAAAAAGGCTTTCTAAGGACCACCATTTAGGGACGAAATAAAATTATGGCTACTGAAAGTATACATATAGGTATAAGATTTTTTTGTGGTCCCTAAATTTCACTTTTAATCCTTAAATTAGCGATGGCACTCCATCTAGTCCCTAAAATTACATGAATCTAGTCCCTAATTCTAAACAAAGTATGACAAAAGACCGCTTCTCGATTTTCACATCTGAAAAATTAAAGAAACTAAGAAATAGGGGAGTTTAATATTCATTTTCGAAACTAGTTTTTCTCAAAAAAATCCTTAAACCTAGGTTGGCTCATTGTTTTCCCAAGTTCATCAACGATAGATTTCTCGCCGCTTTCCTAAAGTCATCTAAAACTTGATACTCTTCCAAATTCCTTAAGAAGATCTTGCACCAGTAATCCTTTCAGCAAGGAGCTTCCTTTTGTCTGTTGAATATGTAAAGGTGATGTTTTTCTCGACTATAAACTAACCTACTTCAGCAAAAACAATTTTTTTTTTGAATTGGGTGCAAGTATTAGAGGTTTCTTCCTTTTAAAACTATTTTTAGTGGTAAATATCTCACTGATTGTAGAAAAATTAGCATCTCAAGTTTATGCATGCCAAAGAAAAAAAAGAAAATTAATCTTAGTTTCATTTTGTTTCAATATATTGAATATTGAACATCACATGTAGTGGGATATTGACACTTCATATGACTGTAAGTATAATTGATACCTAATTTGTACTCAGATTTATACAGTAGAACCACTTGTTTTTCTATCTCCCCTTTCCTAGAAAATATTACTTGTATATTATTTTTATAGTCTTATTATTTTGTGTTGTACTCTCCGTTGGTGTTAATTATTGTATTTTTAACAGGTGAAGGAGTTCAACTTTTTTTTCTTTTTATCAATCCTCGTATGCTAAGTTTCAATTTTTCATTTCCTACATAAAATATAATTTGTAATATAATTTTTACTGTTAATTGTCTGATTGTTATTATAATGTAGTTTAAGCTTTTCAGTTACAATATTTGGTTACATTCTATTTTGTCAATAAGGTCTAACTTTTGATTGGTGTATTTGAGGATTGTCATGTTGTTATCCTATTTCAGCACAGTTTGATAACTTTTTGGGCATAGTATGAATATAGTAAAATTTTATTTTTGTTGAAGCTAAGAAAATAATAGATGTTTTGATGGAGTACTTGTTTCTTAGTTGTGGATATTAATTAGTTTAGTTATGATGGATTAATACGATACCAATCTCTTTATGATTTGTTTTGAACTATGTTGTTCATACTCTTCAAAGATTTTGATGGGATACCTATAGGAGGTTCCTCCTATAATTTTTCATTTTTGGAGGATGTGTGACACATGTGCGAAAAGTTTTTAGGTCAATGTGAGATACATAGATTTTTACTCATCTATTCAAGAAATTATTTGTCATGTCAATTATTATTTTCAAGGACCATTGTAGTTGATAGTTATTCTTGATATTGTATGTTCAATTTTCAACTTAGATACATATTAAAGGTTCAAGGATCAAGGAAAAACTTTCTCTGGTTATCATATTCAAGGATCAAGGAAAAACTTCTTTGGAATGAGGGGTTGAATCGATGGGGTATTTCAAATCTCTTTCGCTTCATCATAATCTATTCTTTTTATTCCACTGAATTGTTGTGCTTCTATTTAACGATTTGTCAAATTTCATTACTGTGTATTATGCTTATTGGAATAGATATTGATTTTGCTTAAAACAATGTAATATGATAACCAATCATTTATGGGGTATTTCAAATCTCTTTCTCATCATAATCCATTCTCTTTATTCCAATGAATTGTTGTGCTTCTATTGAATTATTTGTAAAATTTCATTACTATGTATTATGCTTATTGGAATATATACTGATTCTCATGCTATAATATCTATTGGTTCCAATTGTAACTTATCACCTTTATTTGGTTACAATGTCCAAAAATTGTTGTCCCTTTATTTGATGACCAGCCATTTATGGGTGATAGGGTGCCTGGCAGAGGTGAAGTACCTCTGCCAATACAAGTTGATCAATTTTAACGTGGTAAGTTAGTTATTGCAATCAAATTCATGGTTGCTCCATATGTATTTTACTGAAATCTTTAGGAAATAAACTATAGTGTTATTTGATAAAGTTATGTGCTAAGTGATAGCTTAATTCCTTATATTAGTCTACGGTTATTCAGGACATTATTAAGTAAATAAAAGTGTACTCTCTTGATAACTTTAGATTTTAGATGAGATGGTCACACTTCAATGTGGTAATAGATCAGAGACATTGGATTTTATCTTGTTGGCACCTATTATTAAAAAGGTTTTCCATGTGTTTGAATCAGTAAAGAGAATCAAGTCTGAACAAGTGTACTCTCTTTAACGACTTAAGCTATTAGATGAGAGAGTAACACATTTAAACATAGAACAAAGCACAAAGACTTCTGGTGAGATTTTCATATATTACTCCCTCGAAAACGTATCCTTGTGTTTCATTCATGGACTATTTAGGAAGTTTAATGTTATTCTGATACAAACTAGTCAGATTGTTAAACACTTGACACATATAAAAAAGTTTACTTTGGTGAGGTTATCATGTGTTCCCTCGAGTGAAAATTTATCGTCTTGTTTAACTCGTGAATTATTTCATATGTAAAAATCATGAATAAGCATGAAACAATTTTGTTATTAACTAGTGAGATGGTGCTTTTCCGATACAGGGAACTTGAGGACAAGGATTATACTAGTAAATTTGTACAATATACATTTGACTAGATTACACCTTCAGGTATTCAAAATCGTAGAATGGGTTTGGTACGTCCATCTAGAGAAAACTAAAATATTTTCATTGATATGAGTTGTTTAGTGAAAGAATCAATCTTTGTTCTTTTTTTTTAACTCTGGTGAAGTTCAATCTTTGTTCCTTTGTATCACCCATGAAATTTCATGACTTCTTTCTTCATATACAATATTATAGAACAGTTTAATTTTGGGAGTTTAGCTAAGTTATAAATGACAACTATGATTATTGTTTTAAGTATTGTTTCTTGGTGCTAATTAGTTGTTACTTCAATATATGTTCTAGCTGGTAACGTATCTTCCCTTTCCTGTTAACCATATACGAATAATTGAATATCACCTTTCTAATTATATTAAGTAAATAGAAAAGTTATAGCTTCTATGAGTATGTAGATTAGCTTTAGTTTTTTGTTTTAATTAATTTCATAAGGTCATTTTCCCTCTTTCATGTTTTCAAAGTACTTGCGACATTTCTATATTATACAGAATTCATTTATTTATCTCACAAATATGAAATGAAGTGTGTAATAGAGAAGAGAAACAAACAATTGGACCGGAACATATACATCATGCTTTACTGGCGCATGATCTGACGCTGTAATTCTCATTTACCTTAATTTTGTCTTCCAATTCTTTGTAGCACTGCTTTTTGCTTTGTATTATTATGCCCCGGAAATGATATTAGACGTTGTCAATGATGATGCAAGTATTCTTCATGATTTTTATCTGGTATCTACATTATGTGTAAATTATGGTTTCTTTCTGGTTCTCAAGAAACATATGCACCACAGAAATCAACGGAACCAGTTCTTAAATTATGATATATAGCAGTAAAACAATTATTTTCTGACCATTCTAAATCTTTCTATTTGCTTTGTTGTGGCATTCATGTTTACTTTGATATTTTCTTAGGAGACATCTTCATTGAAGTTCCTAGGTTGAACATAGAGAGTGGTCGGAGATTTGATTAGATTGTGTGATGCTCTTGTTTTTATTTTTTATTTATGGAATTTGCTTGAAATATAGCTTTTCGGTAATCTGTATTAGAAGAATGTAATTGGACTATATATGAATATGATAGGCTTTGAAGGAGGAGGACGATGGAATATCCAGATTTTTATTTCCAATATAATATCTTTATGATACAATTTGATTTTTATAGTTCTCTAAAGAAATTTATACTTTTATTTTTACATGGTTTAAAGAGTTTCAATTACAAGTCAAGATGAGAACTTTGAAGTTTATCAAGTTGAAAAATTAGTCAGGAAAAATATAGATGTATTATTGTGCTAAGAGATTTTGTAAACCATATCATGATATCTGTATTGTGGTCATACTGCTACAAGTGGGATTTATTACATATTTTGTAGTTATTACAAATTTTTAATCTATAATATTTTTTCGTATTGAAAATGATGAATTTATTGATAAATTGATTTGTGTATTTGATTATTTATAGATAATTATTGTATAAATTCAAAAAACACGCGACTTTGGGAGGTTCTCTACAGACCAGACTTTTTCTCTTAAAATTATTTTTAGGACCAGGATAATAATGGTACTAAAGGGACCAGTTAATCTCTGCTTACAACTAGATTTCGGGTCGCTAAAAGTGTTTTAGGGACATGAAGCTTTGCCGTTTCCAAAACCCTCTAAGGACCAGTAAATTAGTCTCGTCGTTACTGATCTTTTGCGACGAAGTCAATTGCGACGGCTGGCAACCATATTTATCTGGTTGCTATTGACTTTTGAGGACTAGAATAAGACTTTTAAGGACGAGTTTTTCCTTCGTTAATGGACATTTTTCTTGTAGTGTGGTTCTGAGGTAAAATTTAATTTCACTGCATTGTAGGATTCACCTCGGGCTGCTAGATCACAAGTCCAATGATGCATCATCCAAAACACTCCTTATCAGTCTAAAGAAAAGGGTCGTGATTCCTAGAATGATGTGAATCAAAGTAGTCACTCTTAGTCATCTATGAGTAGCCGGAATGAAGACAACTCCGGCGATAATGTAAATGATAGCTAAGGGGGAAGTGCTGCAGCTGAAAGAAGTTCTCAGGCGGAATCTCACACCTCGCCTCCTTCAACAAATATACAGAACCTGAACAACAACTCAAGTGGCTGCTCATCAGAGAGAGCTGGATAAGATACTCACGAATGAAGATACCATTATACCATACATGCATGCTAAGGAACCTCATCAAGATCGGCGAGAACAACTCAATGAAAATACCATACTATGTGGAATGTAGAGTGAACATAAGAATTCTTCAACAGAGGAATTGTGAACAACACAGGAAGTTTCAAGGATCGTGCTATCTTGCCTGAATTTACGGTGGTTGTCGCTGCCATAAAGGCATTTACGGATATCTACGGAACTTTTCAGTTTCATTAATTTGAGTGGATGGATAATGCACTGGATAATTGTTCTAGTCACATGACCAAAGAATTTTGCACAACATATGCAGCCACTCTAATGAACCGTGATGCAGCCACGGAAACTACATAACGAGATCAGAAGTATTTCGCTACTAAATTGGGTCCCCTTTACTCCATCATAGTTAGAGGCAAGTCCATTGACATTTCGGAGACCTCTATGAACCGAATGTTGCATGGGCCAAAATAAATTACCCCACTATCAGTGGGACTCTATGAAGGGAAACACCATGAGGTTACCAATGCAGCAAACATGGAAGATCAGGTTTCTCGATAAAGGGTCTTACGTTGTATCGCCAATCAGATTGTAATAGAGGGGGAAAATGTAAGTAGGTTCATTACTATGCCACTAAGCATCACTAAGGTTACACTGACTTTTCCGGAAAAGGTGTGGTGGGCTGTTGTCCGGGCATAGTTGCGGCCAACGGCAAATGATAACACTTTTTTCCCTTTCCTAGATTCAATAGTAGCTTGGTTACTATGTAATTACCCAGTAAATACAGGGAGGATCATGGCGACATAAATGAGTGACAGGGAACTAAATGAGAGGGAAGCATTTCCTTTCCCTTGTATGATAGGGAAATTATGTCGCCAAGCTGAGATTCCTCCCAATAGCTTGGTTGATAGATGTTGTGAGGAAACATGTCTCATTCAGGTGTCTAAGATAAAAGATTTGGCAAACCACCTTTTGGGTGCTGAATGTGAAGCAATCGATAGTATGGTTGTTTCTCTGCAGGTTCGATTAGAAATGCCACAGGCTCAAAGAGTGCCCGAGCAAGGAGAGTCACAGTCATCCTCCATTGCTCATCCTTCATGTACTTTTGTTACTATCCCTAAATTTTTCTTGAGAAAGTGATTGAAGATCAACTTCAGACTAGGGCATTAGCAGATGAGATAGTGCACCAAATGCCTCAAATGATTGAGACCAAAGTGTCTTCTGCCAAAAAAGTTGTCACAGGTGAGGTACATAAAAAGTTGGGTGGGTTAAAAGAGAGGCTCGATGATATATAAAATATGGTGCAAGACCGATTCCAGGCGACGAGTCAGACAGAGAACGATGAGTTCAAAAAGTAGTTGGCTGAAATGAGATCTCAGATTGCTAATTTATCCAAGCAGCATGCACAGATGCCCGCTCCCGGATTACCTGAATGTTTGATGCAGATGCTGAATCAGGCACCCTTAGTACAATCACATGATGAACTTTGGGGAGAATTACCACCAGATAAGTCCCTAAAGAGGAAGCATAATGCTCACGACCATGAAGACGACACTCCTATTGCCAAATACTAGAGGCACAAAAATAAGAAATGAAAGCTCTCAAAGAGTCCATAAGTTTGAGAAGGAACGCGCAGCCCACGAAAAAGAACAACACGTGGCCATGTTAGCTGGCGCGTCTGAGAGTGGATCACCTGCCCATACTGAAATTGGAATACCCACCACTGTGGTTTCTGTTGTACCTACTATACTACTAAGTTCTGAGCATGGACTTGTTGATAAGGGTAACATCGTTGATCTTAAGACCGGCGCCTACACGTCGTAGATATGAACCTCCTCAGATCCCTTTATGTGTATCACTCTATATTGAATTTGAAGGGAAGTCATTTCTGGTAGGAAGAGGGTGGTTGAGATTGAGCAACCTTCCATAGCTGTTAGAAAATGGTGGTTGTCTCTCTCTGTTGATATTTTTTTGTGTTATCAAGTACATTGAAATATGCAGCTGCCAATCATTAAAGAAAATGAACAATTGATTTTGAACATGGGTTTAACGGCTAGGATATTTATTTGACATCCTAGATACTAACGTTTTCTACATTGCTGGGTTTAAAGGATAAAGTGGTGAACTAATAAACATGATAATGCAATCACGTGTAGGTGTGTGTGAGTAGGCTATGTTTGTTATAATCCACTAAAAGCCAAAACAAAATGAATCAAATAAAAAGCTTACCACTTGAATACATTTTGATGAACGTTCAGCCTTGTATAAGGAGAAGATGAAGAGGTATCACAATCAAAAGATTGAAAAGCGTGAATTTGATGTTGCAGATCTGGTGCATCTATTCAACTCTAGGCGTGCTTGTTTGCTGGCAAGCTCAAGTCCAAGTGGACCGGTCTATTCATAGTCACTCATGTTTTCCACGTGGAGTGGTCGAGCTTGAGAATAATGAGGGAACAAGATTCAAGGTAAACGGACAAAGGATCAAGATCTACATGGTAAAAAAAGGAGAATGAACTAAAGGGGGTTGAGGCTTACTATCTTGATGAAGTCTGAGAAATAAAGAGGCCTTAATCATGTTGCGACGTTAAATCAAACGCTTCTTGGGAGGAAAACCGAGATGTACAATCTATCCAACTTTAGGTTTTTCTTTTCAATTTAGAAGTTTCATTGTTTAGTTTACTTCTTATAACTTATAGATTCATATTTTAATTTTATTTTAGTGTTGGCTAGATATAGCATAGGATCCCTGTATAAAGTTCCAAAAAATGTAAAAAGAAAGGCGTAACGATTACTTCATGTGAAAAATCTGCAGAAATAGGTCTATTTCAAAGGTCTACGGACCCCATCGACGGTCTGTGGTTCAATCCGCAGATTGTGAATAATGTTCGTAAACCCTAGGTATGTCATCAATTTTTTTAAGTGTTGAGTGACCTATGGATCCCATCTACGATCTGTAGGTCAACCCACGGATTGTAGACAGAGTCTCATAGGTCCAAACTGATGTTTTGCCCCACTCGGCCCGAACCCTTTTGAAAATAAAACCCCTCATTTTATATTAATCCCCCATATTTAAAACTACCTCTTAACCGTTTCTAAGCCTTTCCTCTCCCTAAATCACTCCATTAGACTCCTAAATCCCACAAATCACTCAAAATTCCATTCCCCATATTCCCATATGTCTTTCCTGCTTCATAAATCCTCATCTCCCTCTCCCCAACGATTTTATTGTCTTGGTTTGGCTCAGAAAGGATAGCACAAATGTCTAAGGAGTTCATAGTCATCACACAATCAGCCAGTTTCAATACTTGTAAGGTAACAACCTTAACTTTAACTTTGAATTGGAGTATTCATTGTTAAATACATGAAGTCATGAAGTGGGTCTTGACATTGAGTTGTTTGTTGTACGAAATAGCATAATAAACTAGAATAAAAACACCCTTGCGATGATAGAATGTAATTGTGTTGTCTTTGTAATCAAATATATTAGAGAAAATAGTCTAAATAACAGTTTTGACTTAGGGTACCTAGTTTTGCATGAAATAAATGTGAAATAATGTATAAATAGAACCCTAGGGATGACAAATTATCCTAAAATGTGTTGAAATTCATGATCAAGCTTAGGGTGATTGTTTAATTGTTGAAAAGCATGGTTTAAAATGAGGCTTGTCTAATACCTGTCACAGATATGACCAATGAGACCCCGTCTACGAACTATAGGTCAACCTACGGACCATTAATCAGGTCAGTGGGTCTGTTGCGCATGGAAATATAACCATTTGTGGAACTATGGAGGTGGACTACGATTTGTAGGTCAACCTACATATTGTTCTGCACATTCGTGGTTTCCTTCAGACCCCAACTTCATGGGATCTCTAACCTACGGAGGGGACCCCGGACCGTAGGTGGTCACTGAAGCCAAATGTTTGAATTTCGTTTGTTTTTTTGTTTTGGTTCATTCTTTATTCTAAAATATTTTCGAGTGTGTTATGGTTTATATTGGTACTTATCATCCTCCACATTTACCATAGCTCTGACCACCACCGCAAGGGAAGGTCTACATCTGTGGCACCATCCCTTCAACTTATTAATAAAGATAGTGATACAGAGAATGACCACACATATGTCCCACCACCTACTAGGACATCTCCTACGACACCACGCACCACATGGAATCAAGACCGATGGGTGGTTCTTGATGAGTCCACAAATTGGAATAATTTAGGGCTATATGTTAAAGAAAATAGCATTCTCAAATGCTTATTTTATCCTAATATCTGATGAACTCTTAAGTTTCAGATATTTGAAGTTTAAAGAAAAGCATGGACATTATGTCGTAAAAAGGAACAAAAAGATAAAAAGAATGAAGAAATGGAAGCTTGAAGATCGCCGAGTAGACTTGGCCTATTGCTAAAGAGGCCTACTTTTCCTTTTGTTCCGATGTGTTGAACCCTAAAGGAAAGGATCAAATCGGCAGAAGAAAGAAGCATTCGACGCATCGCCGAGTAGTTCCACGAAGTAGTACCATATTGCCTAGTGGACTAAAGCACACGTTCTAAAGGTTGTACCAAAAGGATGTGCAATAGGTGAATGGCTGAGTCTGTTGGTGATTCTAACTAACGCCGCCAAACAATCCAGTACACCAAAGATCTGAAAAACAATATATACTAGTAAAGTTGTAGTTTTGGGGGGAGTCAAACATTATTCTTATTTTATTTCTAAAATATTACTTTTTCATAATTTGTCCTTTATGTTTGAGAAGGTTTTGAAGACTTGAAAAAGAATAGCGTTTCATCTTTTTCAATTTGGAAGTGGGTCTCCTTGATTCTTCTTCCTTTACCTGAATCAAGACTTTATTTCTCTGCCCATAATATTTTAACATCATTGAAGGTATACTTTCTATTTCCTTATGTGCGGCTAAAACCCCTACCCCCCATTCTCGGGGTGTGATTTAGCAAATATGGGTTAATATTGTTGTTGGGTCTTGCTTGCTGCTAGATTAGTTGTAGTTTAATGGTGATTTCATCTAGTAGTTGTTGTTGAATTTAACCAATTTTTATTTGCGAATACAAGTTTATTTATATGTTTTCGGCTTAAGAAAGGGAGAAGTCACAAAAAAATACTACTAGATTGATTGCCTAAGAAGTGGGTCGACATGAGGCTCAACTTGAGAGAGTGTACCCTAGTCCCATATCCTAACACTCAGCTGAACAGAGTGAGTGGGGTAAGGCGTAGGTTGGTCTTCAAGTGGCAAGTTGGTGTCCAAAAAAAACCCATCTGAAACTATGTAAGTTTCTCGAGAGAGAACTTTATTCCACGTAAAGCTTAGCCTAGTGACTATTATTCTATAAATCTTCTATCGAAAGCATGTACACCCAATAATCTAGATTAATGTGTATAGCAGTCACATCCCAAGAATTCCCCCTCTCATTGCTTAGATTTCTGATTATTTTTCCTATTGATATTACTTGTGACAACCCCCACCCCCCGATATATGCCACTTTTATGTCATCCACCGAATTTACTATGTTTTTAATAGTTAATTTCTTTATCTACGACTAATTAGAATGAAATTATAATTCTCTACTAATTTTCCCTACTGCTCCTTTTATTGGGTTACTATACTAATGCATGATCGTAGACACTTGTACTAAAAGTCGTGTCTTTAATTGGGATAGGCATCAGTTTCGGACACAGTCACTTCTTCCCAGTCTGATGAAGAGGATATATTGATTGGGTCACTGGCTTATTCTAACTGCTGCGCCGATTCCGACTCCAACCATGGCTACACTTCAGCTGGGAAACACAATTCATCTTCTTATGCTGGCAATGCAGACATTCCGGTGCCACCAAACATTGACCCTTCTCTAGTTGTTGAGGAGTCTAATAGATAGTGTGCGAGTGGCCAGTGGAAAATAAACATGGATGCCAAAATGTGAAATGACAAAGAGAAAGTGGCCCGAGAAATCACTGAGGAGCGCAGGGTACTAACATGCAACCTGTATACTGAACTAAATATCGTGCCAGACATCCACTGGATCTTCCAACAGGATAAGTGTAAGTGTATGGCCCAAACCCAAGTGGTAAATAGTGAAGAGATCGTGAGGGAGTTCTATGCTTCATACGCTGCCACCCTCCGAGGTTCTATCAATAAACGCGCCAAGCCCGCACCTGAGGCACCACTCATAGCAAAAATTCTCTGAGGTTCTATGTTGACAAATCTGATATCACTATCCATCGAATCTTCTACTGTCCAGCCCGCACTTGTGCAGTCAACTTAATTGAATTTTACAATATATGGGACATGTGTAGAGCGGGGCATTCAAGCAGAATGCAGACTAGAGGGAGACCATCATACATTGGTTGGATAGTAACATCAGTATAGATGGATAGCACGCCAAGTGGGTTAGCACATTGTAAATGAGCATCAAGAAGGCCACCTTGAATTATGTGGCCATGTTTTTCTAGCTTTTAGGGCGAAACCTTGTGTCTCCTACTAAGGCAGAAAACATGTTGACGTGGAATCGAGCTGTAAGGGTTGAGCCCTTGGTATCTAGGTTTGAGATAGACTTTGCCCGCATGCTGCTTGCGGAGATCAATGTGCGAGAATTTTGGGCTAGCACCACTCTACCATTTTCATGCCTTATCTTTTAGCTGTGCAGATATGCTGGGTACCTATTTTGTATTGTGACAAGCTGGTGCAAGCAACCAAAACATTAGACATCGTTCTGATTAGGGATTAGGCCAAGATAGATGCGTCGCAATGAGAGCCATAGGTTGAGGTGCCTTCATCGGGTATAGATTTGGTTGCTGATGTGGAACAGATGCAGGGTGCACACAGTTCCCTTCTATCCACTACTGATGATGCCTCGACCTCCCCAACACAAGCCTCCAGCCGAGATTCTAGCTTATCAATAGCCACACCTTCATCAGGATCCGCAGTCGTTTCTCTTGCTTGTGTTTAAAGATAGGAGGCACAGATTGCTACACTACTTCAACGTGTGAAACCTTGGATGCAACAGTCTATCTAAGAGTCTGAGGCAAGGATGGAATGGAGGATGAAGCACATGGTGGACCTACAGGTTCCGATAATTAATAAGTGCCTAGACACCTTTAAGTGAGAGTCCTCGAGTGACCATTTTCGACCACAGTTATCTCCTATTTACGTACTAAGTTTAATAGTCTTCTAGCCAAACTTGATGCCACCTTAACACTAGAGACCGAACCTACTTCACATGTCGATGATATAGTTCTAGATTCTCTATAAAGCTATGACATATCGCAGTCCGAGTCCACTCATGTGTGAGGAAAAATGCACCGCTCTATCAAAAACTCTTTTGCTACTGAATATGTGAGGGCAAAGAAGAGGGAGAACCATTAGACAAGAAGGCTAGGAAACCTTCCATTGTGGATGAAGAGTTGAGCCTACAGAGGGTTCATGAGAGTATTATTCATGCCTCAATTTCTATGCCATCTACGGATGTTGTTGCTACTATGAGAGATGATGTGAACACTACTGATGGTGATGAGATTATAGATGGAAGTACTATAGATGGTGTTCCCCATGTTGATCCAGCGAGCTTCGGGAAGCCTGACCCACCCTCTTGTTTATTGGTGTTTGGCGCTATGCGCCACAAGTTTGCTTAACCTGATCCTTTATTCATTACTTTTTATCCTTTATGGACAATTGCACTCTTTTTCTTTGGGGGCAGGTAAATGGACTGTGAGTGATAGGGTAAAGCCTTAGTAACCCAACTCATAATCCTCTCTTGTGGTTTTCTTGCTTGTGTTCTTTTCCCACAAGACACTGTTTATTTTCTATTTAACTAGAATGTGTTAGGATTGTATGTGTAGAAGCATTATAAATAATAAAAGCATGATAGCATGGTAAAGAAAGAAAATGATACCCGTCCAAAATTGTGAATCGTGCTAAATCTGGAGTCTTGGTGAGTTGAATGTGTAGGATCTGAATGTAACATGATAAGAACCAATTTGACATTATTACTTAAGCTAAAACTTGAAGTGGGTAATCTGATAGTGAAACAATGTTCCAAAAGTGTGTGAGAATGTTGAATGTTCAGACAATTTATGCCAATCTAGAACTTGCCCCATTGGTCCTGCTAAGATTATCTAGACTAGAAGTTGGGAAGTGATCATAGGTCATTGTTCAAACTAGTCCACATAATCCTATAATGATCCGATCAAAGGAAATCAAGACTCTTTTTAATCCAAATATTTGAGCCTAAAATAGACCAATTCTTTTGATCCACCTAACTCACCTTCCCAAAAAATAAGTTTTGTTGGCCCAGATACCTCCTTGGATATGTGAACCTTTAATTACGCTAAAAGCCTAGGTTGAGGGTAGTTAATGCAAAAAGTAACCTCAATCTTTGCCCTGGTTTGACATCAGATAGTGTGCACCTCAACTAATGGAAAATCCATAAGTTGAGGGGGGCTAGGAAAGAGAAAACCAAAAGAAATAAAGGGTATGAAAGAGTTTGGTATAAAAAAATAATAGACGAGGATGCGACATTGTGACAAATAAGCAAAAATATAATAAATAAAAGTTTTGAAAAATAAAGAAAAATAAAGTGAAGAAAAATAAGAAAGTGAACAAAAAAAAGAAATAAGAGAAATAAGGTTGAAAGTCACATCCATGTTGAAAAGAATAGAGGGAAATAAAATAAAAATGGAGGATGTCAAACATAGGCCTAAAAAGAGATAAAAGCCAATGTAATTTCAAGGAGTGCAGAAAGTCACAAAAAAACACCCATATGTACCATATCTTACCCTGAGACTACGATAGAAGCTAATAAATTCCTATAGTGATCCTACCAACTAGTTTGGAGAGTCTAAGCAGTGAAAATAAAGGCAAGCTTATAGTATTAAGCAAAATTTGTATTTGAAGTCACTTTTGAGCGTGACAATCACTACACCATTTTAGGCTTACGGCTACACTAAATCTGAGCAACGCTTGAAAAGTGTTGCCTAAAATATTTTTGGGAACACTTTTTAAATGTAGCCTAATTTTTTAACTTTTGGCAACGATAATATTGGCAACACTTATAAAGTGTACCCTTTAATGATATAGACTACACTTTATAAGCATTGTCATAGTATGAAATAAATAGCAACAATTATGTATATATATGGCCACACTTTTAAAGGGTCTTATTTTTATAATTGTAAAAGCAACACTTTAGAAGTGTGGCCTAAATTATTTACTAAAATATTAGATTCCCTGCAACATTTTCAACTCTCCCTCCCATTATTTTTGGCCAAAAAAAAATTAATAAAACATTATTAAAAACTTTTCTATCTGGAAATTGGAAAACAAATTGGGGCTTAGACATAACGTTGAAGAGTAGAACACTAAAGCATGTTCTTTCCTATATGAAAAAGCACACAATTTCTCTTCTCCAAAACTTCGAATCGAAGAGTAGAAGCTAAAGATCCAAGAGAGGAAGCAGAAGACTGAAGAGAACAGCTGAAAATCGAAAGAGATGAGTTGATTCTCTTCTCCAAAATCAGAATAGCTGAGTTGAGCTGAGTTGATGCTGACGAACTGGGGATCGATCGAGGAACTGAAGATCGAAGAACTGAAGCTGAAAACCAATTTCGTCAAGCGTAAGTACAAATTTCGTACAACTAAAATTCCTTTTCAATCTCTTCTAATCATCTAGTACTAAAAATAGTCAATTAATTGAATTTTTGTTTTGTGTTTAGAAGTAATTGATTAGTTTGGGGTTGTTTTTTTCTTATAAAATTCTTTGTTCTGTTAGTTTTAGTCGCATAGGTATAGGATTTGAGCTAGAATGAGTTCATGTATCCAATATTCACTTTAGTGTTAATCTCTTCAAAGTTTATTGTGACAATTCCTTTTTCGGGTTTGGTTTTTTCTATTCTTTTTTTTGTCCTTCTGTTAGTTTAAATTACATGGGTTTAGAATTTGAGCTTGAATAGGTCTTTTTTGCTTTTATCATTTTTGATGTTCTGATAACTTAAACGACATACTTATAGAATTTGAGCAGGAAAAGGTTCGTGTATTCAACATTACCTTTAATGTTAATCTCTTCAAAGTTCAGTGTGAAAATCCAGTTTGGGATGTGGGTCTTCTGGATTTTACAATTCTTTTGCTGTTCTGTTAGCTTAAGTGGCATAGGAATAAAATTTGAGCTGGAATAAGTTCATTTTCTGATGTAGTAATTCAATTGGCAGTGGATGTCTTTAGTAGAGTATTGAACTTTGTCTTCTCTTTAATATCTATGATTTGATTCCTTTTATTTGTTGATTCATGTATTTTTTTCAGTTTAAATCACTTCAAACTTCACTATAAAAATCTCTTTAGGGATGTGGCCTTTTTCTTGCTTCTTATTTCTTGCTGTTCTATTAACTTAAATGATATATGTGTACAATTTAGTTGGAATAGGTTGATATATTCACTTTAGTGTTAATCTCTTCTAACTTCACCGTGAAATTCCCTTTAAGGATGTAGTTTTCAAATATTTTCCCCGATGTCTTTCCATTCCACAAACTTAAACAACATAGTATAGAATTTGAGTTGGAATAGATTCATGTGTCAATATTCACTTCATTGTAAATCCATTTGAACTTCCTTGTGAAGATTCCTTTTCCATATGTATTTTTATTGATCTTTTCTCTTTCTTATTGTTCTGCTAGCTTAAACTACATGATATATTGTTCATGACTCGTTGAAGTCTGCCTTTATAACCTTGCTGCCAAGCTCATTCTGTTTTTTTCTTTGCCTCTTTTTATGTGTGAATAAGTCAAAACAATAAGTTTATTTTGAAACTAATCCTATTTGGTTTAAGAGCTCTTGGTTGTCTTTTTCTTGTCGTCTTAGATTGAATCCTTAGTTTGTGATTAGTCACTGCTCTATTTAGTTCTTCTTGTTGATTCTTTAGTCTCTACATGAATTGGTCCAACTTTGTTTTCTTTCTCACTGATGATGACGTCAAAGAAGAGAAGTTTGTTGATGCTAAATGTGATCCTCTTCTAGACACTGATGTGTCTACTGAGGTATTCATGATCACTGTCCATATAATGAACAGACTCGACAAGACTATAAAAGAAAGAGATGAGTTCATCGAAAATTTATATGCTTCAACTGTAGGCGAAAAGCATAGAGAATCACAAAATTATGTCTAGTATACATTTCCTACACTAGACACAGTAACTACCAAGGCCTTCTTGAACCGCCACTAGACCTTGCTAATGCAGAAAGTTGAGGGGGAACAATTTGTCATGCCTACTGCAGGGTCTTGATAAGCTTTCTGGTAAACTTGACATTTGCATGAGTGAAAACCTTAAAGGCAGTTCCTGTTGCACCAGCACGTCCAGTTCTTCCAATCTTATGAATATAATTCTCAAGACTTGAAGGGAATCATAATTGATAACAAACTGTATGTCCTTAACATCAAGACCATGTGCAGTACATCAGTGACAATCATTATGGGACTTCTCCCACTTTTGAAAAAGAATACACTTTGATGTTTTTTGGTGTTGAGTTTCCTCTTTTTTCATGCTTTGTTTTGTGCAACTGTTTTCCTGATTTTTAGATGTCTGCATTAGAGTGTATTGGGATTTTTCTCCTGCTGCCTCTGTTCTTTGGCCTGAAGTGGACTACGAAATTCTAAAAAAAATTTGGCCGCTAATTTTGATTTGTAAACTGTAATCTGAAACCCACAAGCTGGAACTATTATATACAATCTGCAATTTGGAATTGGAACCCGAAACCTGCAATCTGGAACTGTTGTCCGCAGCAATCTGAGTCTGAAATCTAGAAATGTGATCCGCAATCTGGAAGTAAAAAAATCTGCAGTGTGCAATCTGCAATATGGAACTGCTGCAATCTGGAATTTGGAACTTCTTGCCTCTTATATGACTGCTGCAGTCTGATTTGTTACTGTCTTTTGCGTGAGGTATCCCGTCATTCTTCTGTTGAACTGATCGACATATGTGAGATTGACAAGATAGTTGTTGAGGTAAGAAGACTTTTTAATTGTAATGTTTATTCATAAAATGTAAAACTACTGCTCCTACGTATCCAAGGTAACGAGACAACTCTCTTTCTCATCTTTAACCAAGAGAGTTGTGAATCTCTTTTCTTGATTGATTTGTTTTTTTAATTTTTTTTTTGAATGGTATTGTGTCAATAGAAATAGTTGATGGTAAATAAATGATTTTGAGCAAAATGGTTATCTTGATTAATTTTAGTTTGAATTTATGTTTTTTACCCTTTTTGTTCTACGTGTGTTTGCACTTGTTATTGTAGTATTTAATATTTTCATGTAGAGTGAGCCAATAGCCCCCAATTTAAGGGCAATGTTTGGGCTGAGAGTTCAAATAATAACAATTGTAACTAATAAAAGTGGTTCAGGCAAAACACTTGCCATTGGATATGCAAACAAGTGGTTAATGTTGGAAAACTCAGCATTTTATGTTGCTAGATAAGTTTGGTTCATTTTACATGAGACTGTTGCTCCTTTAGCACTATGTTGACAAAGTTTTTAATGAAGTAGAGAAGAATTTTGCGCACTCGAAGAATAGTTCCTCATCCCTTATCTATCTTTTGTGCACTCACAAGGTTCTTATATATGTATAGAAGATAGGATGTATTCATAAAAGATATATCTTTTGTAAGGTTGTCTACATTCTATATACTTCTTGCCAATGTATAATGAAAATTCATGGTTTTCTTTGTACCTTTATGATTCTGATATACTATCTTAAAACTGTCATTTAAGCAGAGGAATATGTGCAGGATGAATCACTTGGAACGATTTTCAATGTTGATAAAATCACGAGTGAGAAATTGACATCATTCTCATCTACGACTCTAGAAAACCAAGGTCTGGTCTTATTGTCTGCATCATTCTTTAACACAAAACAATTCAATATTGTATGGAGTGCTTGCATAGCTTGTTTTTTTTTTTCATACATCTTAGATGGACGACTATCAAATCACCACTTTAGCCACGAAGGATTGGTAATGAACTAATGATAGTCTCTTCTTTAATTGATTCCTGCACATGCTTGTGTTCACCAACTGTTTTATGTCAATTTGGTTGTAAGATGTGATACTATAAGGAATGTGATACTATAAGGAACTCAATGTGAAATAAATTATTAATGTACATTGTTTGCATTTAATTTCCAGCATCTCCATATACTTGTTGCTTGTCATCATTGGCTTATCAAAGGAAAAAAAGTAAGGAATTGGTAATTGATTTATCCTTAAATGATGAAAGGATCCTATATTGGTTTGAGAAAGAATTAAATTTTTGATGTATGCTCGGGTTGTAGTGATGATTGTTTGCCTTTATTGACTTTGTGCCCTCCTCGAGTTCCTTGTATGGAATATAGCTTGACTATTGGGAATATAAGTAGAAGTTTTTAAATACTTCTTGGCTTGAGTTAATAAGTTGTCTCGCTTCCTGTCTCTCTCTCTCACACACAAATGTTCTCTTTTTACCATAGTATTTTTAAAATGTTCTCTTATAATTTTATTTTGAATGTGCAGGAAAATGCCGGTAATTGAATTTGAATTGTGGCCACAAGTAACTATGAAGAGTATTTGTACTATTGTTACGTTTGAATGCATTTGATTTTGTGGATATATTAATATTAGAGATCTTTAGGCAATAACTTTCTAAGTATTGGTTGTACAAGACATGTTTTTCCAAGCTTATTCGAAATGTATAGCTTTGATTTATTTATTAGCTAATTTTGTACTTTAGATCATTTATATATTTAATTATGTGATTATATATTGAGTATATGCAATTTAGAAGTGTTGATGTAGGACGTCCAATGTTAAAGGTACACTTTATAAGTGTTGCTATGAGATATAAAAGGCAACACTTTTGAAGTCTTGCGCTAGATGACCTATAAAAGGCAACACTTTTGAAGTGTGACCAATAAAATCGCAAAGGCAACGCTTTTAAGTGTAGTATAATAAAATATAGGTGTTGCTAATGCATCGCAACAAAGTGTGGCCTTATACTTCTTCGGCTACGCTTTATAAGTGTAGCCAAAAGTGGCGATTTAATAAGTGTTGCCTAATATCAAAGGTTACGCTTCTTTTGGCCACCCCCTAAAAAGTGTTGCCTAAAGTCCAAAAGTGTGGCCTTTTATTTTAGGCCACACTTTTTGCAAGTTTAGGCTACAGTTTAGTGGGGTGGCCGTAGGCCTAAAATGGTGTAGTGAATTGAATAAATCTGTAGCGACCCAAGAGTATACCCTAGAAGTTAGAGAACCCCCAAGCTACCAGATGGCGTACTCGACCTCTTGGAGGTCTTATTCAAGCCCTTAGACATCTTTCACCGCATATATATATATTTATATATATATATATACATATATATATATATATATATATATATATATATATATATATATATATATATATATATATATATATATATATATATATATATATATATATATATATATGTGTGTGTGTGTGTGTGTGTGTGTGTGTGTGTGTGTGTATGTGAGTGTGTGTGTGTGTGTGAAAGTTATTGCGAAATTAAAACTTATCACAATGAATTCAATACGAAAACTCTTTCATTGAACGTAAGAAAACTAAATATCATAATAAGACATCTTAGAAATAAGAAATATCATAGGGTCACGGACCTTACATCAATTTGAAAAGATAACTATTGTCTGCTAAAAAGTCTTTTGAAAAGAAAACTAAAACATAAACTATGTCCTCGAATCATATGAGGACATACCAATATTCTTGAGAGAATGCTATTCCCAAGCTTCAACTTCTAAGAGAATCCTCACTTGTCACCTACACTTGTCCAAATAGAACAACATATGGAATTAGCAAATTAAATGCACTAATTATGGTGAACCTACAGGAAAGCCCCTGCTAAAACAAACATTTACTTTAAGATATGCTTCTCACTCTTTCGGTAGAAATCTCATAAAAACAAGTATAAGAACATCATCAAGTCAATATTCACATATAAGACATATTCAAGAAAATCCAAAATATATGAACATAATCATTTAGAACTCATTTAAGCATTTACACTCCCTACCCAAAGTTACTCTAAGACTCACCTAAGTAAGACATGAAGAGACCTGCCATACATCCTATCTTAGCCCACCTAAGCAATCCTCAAAGCTCCCCTAGACAAGAACCTTTCTATTGAATATACTTTATTTAAGTTAACATTATTAATTTAAAGCCATCTAAGAGATAAGTAATCAATTAATGGACTTCACATAATGGTCAAGGAAGACCTAGGGAACTCATCCTAGCATCTTCAAGGCCTACTCGTGCCATCTGTATATAGCGTCCAATTCCACTACCTACACGTTGTAGAATCTATCCAATACTAGAGTGTACATCCCCACTGATGAGAATAGGCATTAACTGACATAGACCATACTAGCTAGGTAAGGAATTCGGAGTCTACTCTACCCCGTGGAGGGTGTTCTACTTGTCAAGGGTAGAACTAGGACAAATGGTTAAGGGATATCAAGGTCTTCTTTCTAATCTAGTCTCATCTAAAGTAGAGTCCGCAGTGCGGACCTAAATTTGACCCTTGGTGAACCAAGTTTGCGACGCATACTGGTTTTTTCTACGTGTATTAGCTTGCTGCCTTGGGCATCTTCGTGGCCCAAGGTTGGGTTATCCCCAAGGACCCGTAGGGCAATCCTTGGGGAGTCGTGACAGTACGTTTTGACCCTAAACATGTCCCTCTAGGTGTTAAGGTCATCCCCACTAATTTTAGACTCCAAACAACACAAAAAAACATGCACAACATAATAGGACACACTAGCGCGCACACAAGACTAGTTTCCACATGTCTTGGTCGTCCTTGGGCGTTTGACTACCAAACTCTTCATACTGACTTCTAATTCTAAAATTCATTATTTAAAAACTCTATTAACTCATAAAACACATGATAGGCTCTAATTTAACCTATTTTATTTTGAGGGTCGTTACATTCTCCCCCACATAGAAAAACATTTGTCCTCGAATGACACTTCAAACACTTAAAACACATTCAAGAGTAAAGAATCATGACTATCAGCTCATGACCATACCATATAACAAAGAATACACATAGTTATAAGTAAATCAATTCCACAAAACAAGAGGCTCAAAACACGACAAGAAAATAGGAACAACATCTACAACTTATCATTCAATAAGACTCCACATTTTCCATTTCACATAGGAGGAAATTCCTTCTCCACATGTAATCATGCTTATTTACATCATTTCTAAGCACAATATGTCTATTTCTCATAAAATAAAACTTGACAACATTTTCAAGAACTTCACTGTTAAGCATGCTTACAAGTTCACTCATGCAACATCTAGGCAAATTGGCATAACTATATGAGAGATGAAATCAATTAAGATCATTTTACCTAATAAACATAAACTCATAAATATTCACAATATAAGGAGATCAATGAAATTTATTTTCACTTAGACTCCTAAACACATGCAACAAGCTACTATAAAGTTCTAACTCTCAAGCTTGAAAAGAATAGACAAAAATCCACCACCCAAATATTCACCATACTCCCCCACTTAGAAGTAATCCAACAGCTCAATAACAAAAGGGAAATCTATAACTTACCGGTACCTTCATCCGGATTTGATTCCTTGTTAGCTTGGAGGCAATGATACCCTCAACTTCCACCTGAGTTTGCACCTAAAATAGTAATATTGTATGGAATTAGTACACACTTGTACTAAGTATGGGTACATGCAACAACACATAACGGTAATGCATGAACAACGATGGATCTTCCTAATCAACATGCTTTCTTATAAGGTCAAGTCTCTTGACTTTGACTATTTCGTAATAGGAAGGTCATGCCATGAATATGTCACACATCATACACACATAGGTTCACATAATATACATTTAATGTTTCATATAGTATACATTTCATTTCCAAGAGACCTTGGAATCATGGACTTAGCATTAAGACATCTCAAGTGAGGGCCCAACATATGGGATCTCAATCTGAGGGTCTCCTTTAGCAAAAACAGATCTTGCTTCATTCGCTCATTTGTACTTCACATTATTCATTTCATTCATTCATAGGCTAATGTAAACACCAGCTATACCTAAGATGTAGTTAAAGACTCTCATCAGGATCATGAAGTGCAATGACCAAGAATGACCTAATGTCAATACTTGAGTCCGGTCTCACCTCCTGATTGTCTTGCACAAACACCTTCGGTCTCGTTCATTTCATTATCTTTCATACTTTGAGGAACTTCAACCTTAACCAACATAGATCATGTGAGCATCATAAAATCCGATGTCTTCCCCACACCGAAAAGAGGTGGAGTCACTGGCCAAAGTGAAACCAAAACATGCTAGCTTTATGGGTTCGAACAAAGCTAGTTCCCTATGTTGGCGACATAGTTCAAAGACTAGGAGATTTAGGGAGACCCATACCCACCTTGGTGGACAGTCTCATATCATGAGATTTATGTGAACCTCCTCCCTTCTCGAAGGAAGGCATCACCACTCATAGCTAGACTATCGGTGCTTAGTTTAAAGTTTTCATTTACATTCAACTCATACATCATCGAAGCTTGCTTCTTAGCATGAGGTATTCATAGCTCATTAGATGATTTCTCATCTCTTCTTTACGTATTAAGTGTGAATTGTCCTTACACTAACACATAGAATGTGATTGAGACTTGTCTCTTAATGTTCATCACTCTCTTAGGTGAGTACTTTTTGGTGACCTTTACTTAGGCTTGGTTGAGACTTGTCTCACCATTCATCTTAGCCTCTTATAATGTTGTAACTATTCTGATTAGCATCATAGTATAATATAATTACTCACCTCATTACGTGAATGTTCATTTATTAATCTTACCATTAACTCATGGTTTTGCCCATTTCGGGTTACTCATAATTGAATAAGTGTTTCATGACAATGTAAATATATGTTGTGTAAGACTTATGCATTATACACATTCAGCCAAGGGACCCAAGTTCGATCCCTAGTGGCTGCATTTCATTTCATTTCAATGTGTCTCACAATTTCAGTCAAGGGACCCATGTTCGAATCCCTTGGGCAGCACTTGATTTGTTTAATTATTTAGAGTGCTAGGTGACTTCATTTATTTCGTCCAAGAGGATCTGGGATCGAATCCCAGTGGCCTCAGTTTTATTATTTTATTTTGGTTTGAGATTTATGTATCTCACACCCTAGGCCAAAGAGCCGAGTTCGAATCCCCTCTCTCACCCTATTTTCTTTTATTTTATTTTAAGGCTTAATATCTTAGTATTAGGACCTTAAGGTTTCGAGATTCACTATAAAAGGCAGCAACTATTCCTCTTCATATATATTAGTGACTAGCCGAAACCATGTTCATTTATCATAAAGTTTTAATTCACTTTCTTACATTTTAGCCTAGGCGTTTGACTAATAGTTTTACATATACTTTTGACCAATTCATTAAGGACTTTACTTTCACTTTCTTATTGATGAACATCACGATTTCTTTTGCATGTTAAACACACAACATTGCATAACACATGATTCTCCATTTTCTTCAAGTTAACAATAACAATACAATTACAGAAAATAACATGTTTTGTGCACATATGACATTCAATATTCAGACGTACATAACAAATCATAAACATCCCGTAACATACATTGCACACAACCACAATAATTCCTAACATCATCTACCAGAAGTCATACCAACGCATGCATAAATTCGTTCATATGATCTAATGACAGGGGAATGCAACGGGGGACAACCTTAATTTTCGATTGAATTTAAACTGAACCGTAGGGGACTATTGGGAAAGGGACCAAGAGAGAAGAAAACCCATACCTTTTCAGCCTTTACAACCAGCCACAACCACACGTTTCCACCCACACACAAACCTTTCTTCTGAGCTTTGATTCTTGTTCCCAAGTGAAGTTCTTTGCTTAAAACACTTAGGCGTACGAATTCTTCCTTTTGTTTTTCGATGGATGCAGCCAATAATACTTTTAGAGCAGTGAGTTTTACGTATATTTTCTGTTTTTGAATTGTGAGGTAAAGCTGAAAATGTTTTTAGGATTAATATAAAGAATTAGGAGTGGGCATGAAGCACACTCCTAGTAGGAGTCGTGCGCCCCTTTTTGTGGGAATTGTTGTTGACTTATTCAACACAATTAAAATGGTAAAATCAGATTATAAAATATATATTAAGTTATTATAATGCCCCTTCTTATTTTAATTAATTTTTAATCGATTAATTCGTGCCCCTTAATGCCTCCAACTCGACTCGAACCCGAGTGTGGAGGTATGGTCAATTTCGGGTTTGACCACTGATATTTGACTCATTTTGACTAATTAATAACTTTATTTAATTAATTAAATATCAGCCTAGGGTAATTATGTACTACCCTAGCCCCAAAATTATCTTTATACCCCTAGAACCCTTACAACCTAGGACTAACCCTCTAAGTCTGGTTAAGATTCATCCAGGTGATTCTAGTATTCGGGTACACTACATGGCTGGAACCAACCCTGCCTAGCTCAATTAACTCACCAAGATGGTTTGCTTGGCTGGTGTATAGGTTCATAGGCCTGGTTCCACGCGCATCAATCCGTGTGGACCCAGTCTAACCTGGGCATTCTATGTAGGTTTAGGCCTTACATAGCATAGTCATTTTTGGGTTGTCACATTATCCCCCCCCCCCTTTAGGAACATTCATCCCTGAATGACACTACATATCATTTAAACAAAGAGGGTGATTTTTGAATTTTACTTCATCATGCTTAAACGTTTCTCTTTTTGGGAACATTTGATCCACACTTATTTGGGTGGTGCATTTCATGCAAGGTTATCTAATTCAATCTTGATTTTGAGGAATTTCCTTCTCAATCACACTTAACTTAATGCACTACACAATTCATGCAACACAGAAGACATGCCTATGCTACACAAAAACAGCAACATAGATTGCAAACATAACTTCGTTTTAACTCATATAGTGTTATTTCAAAACAAATAATTAGTGACCTATTACACCAAGTTAACTTCAGCACTTAGAAATTAGAGTTTCTTAAACATGAATCTGACCTTAGGAAAAGAATATTTCACCTTAAGAACTGAACAAATAAGGATAGCGAGATCGCATGTCAGCCTCGGCCTCCCACGTTGCTCCTTCAACAAGGTGGTTCCGCCATAGATTTTCATGGTGGCAATATCCTTGTTCCTAAGTCGCTTCACTTGATGATCTAAAATTTCGATTGGAACCTCTTCATAAGAAAGGCTCTCATCAACTCCTAACCCCTCAACAGGAAGAATGGATGCTGGATCGCCTAGACACTTCTTGAGCATCGAAATGTGAAACACTGGATGAACAGAAGCCAAATCTTGAGGTAACTTCAATTCGTAGGCAACATTTCCTACTCGCTGCAAGACCTCATAAGGACCTATGTACCTCGGACTCAACTTACCCTTCTTACCAAACCTCATCACCCCTTTCATGGGTGATATTTTCAAGTAGACCTGATCACCTACCTCAAACTCTAGAGCTCTCTTTCTGTTGTCTGCATTGGATTTTTGACGACTGTAAGAAGTAGCCAACCTATCTCTGATCGTCTTCACCTTTTCCATAGCCTCATGTACGATCTCCGGACCAAGGATGGAAGATTCTCCTACCTCAAACCACCCAACCGGAGACCTACATCTTCGGCCATGTAGTGCTTCAAAAGGAGCCATCCCAATACTGGAATGGTAGTTGTTATTGTAAGAGAACTCTATCACCGGCAAATGATCGTCCCAACTCCCCTTGAAGTCAATAACACATGCTCTCAGCATGTCTTCAAGGGTCTGGATGGTACGCTCTGCTTGTCCATCCGTCTGCGGATGAAAAGCAGTACTAGGCTTCACCTGTGTTCCCAAGACCTTTTGGAAAGATCTCCAAAAATGAGAAGTAAATTATGCTCCCTTATCCGAGATGATAAACAGAGGAATCTCGTGCCATCTCACTATCTCATCAATATAAAGATTGGCATAATCTTCAGCTTTGTAAATAGACTTCACTGGTATGAAGTGAGCGGACTTGGTCATTCTGTCAACAATAACACAAATAGAATCATGTAGTTTTCTAGTCTTTGGCAGACCAACCACAAAAAATCCATATTAATAGCCTCCCACTTCCATGTTGGAATCTCAATCGTCTGAGTGAGACCCCCAGGCTTTAGGTGTTCTGCCTTAACCTGTTAGCAATACGGACACTCTTCCACGAATTTAGAGATCTCTCTCTTCATGCCTTCCCACCAATAGACCTCTTTAAGGTCATGGTACATCTTGGTGGCACCTGGATGAATGGAATACCTGGAACCATGAGCTTCTGCCAAAATATTGGACCTCAAATTATCAACATTGGGCACACATAACCTGTTTTGGTACCTGAGTACACCGTCCCCTCCTAGGTAAAATGAGTCATTAAACTTACTCAATACAGAGTCCTTCAACTCCATGAGTATTGGGTCGAGATGCTGATTGGCTTTAACATCTACAACAAATAAGTATTCGGAGCTTGAGTGAACCGAAACACCCCCACTTGGTGCATCTGCTAGCCATACACCCAATCTAGACAATTGGTGTACCTCTTTAAAAAGCTTATTCTTCTCTTCATCAATATGAGACATGCTGCCCATGATCAATTGACTCAACGCATCAGCCACTACATTGGCCTTACCCGGGTGATAATAAACACTCATATCATAATCTTTGAGCAGTTCTAGCCATCTCCTCTGACGAAGGTTCAACTCCCTCTGTGTAAAAACATACTGAAGACTTTTATGGTCAGTATACACATCAACATGTACACCATATAAATAATGTCTCCAAAGTTTTAATGCAAACACCACAACAGCTAACTCAAGATCATGAGTAGGATAGTTCTTCTCGTGGATTTTCAACTGTCTCGATGCATATGCAATCACCTTGCCATCCTGTATAAGAACACATCCCAAACCTACTTGGGAAGCATCATAGTATACCACATATCCTGCACCACTCCTTGGCAATGTGAGAACCGTGGCTGAAGTGAGTCGGTCTTTGAGCTCTTCGAATCTCTTCTCACATTTTTCAGACCACTCAAACTTCGCCTTCTTCTTCGTCAAGGCTGTCCATGGTGCAGCAATAGTGGAAAAGCCTTCCACAAACCTGAGATAGTAATTGGCCAAACCCAGAAAACTGTGAATATCGGTAGGAGTAAGGGGTATCGGCCATTTCTTCACTACCTCAAACTTTTTAGGATCAACTTCTACACCTTGGTCGGTCACAACATGACCAAGAAAGGTCACTGATCTCAACCAGAATTCACATTTGCTGAATTTTTCATAAACCTGATGTTCTCTAAGTACCTGCAATGTCTTTATCAAGTGTACCTCATGCTCTTCTCTAGACTTAGATTATATGAGAATGTCATCTATGAATACTATGACGAAAGAATCAAGGTACTCACAAAAAACTCTATTCATAAGGTCCATAAACATGGCTGGTGCGTTAGTGAGACTGAATGACATGAACAGAAATTCATAATGCCCATATCTAGTACAAAAAGCCATCTTATGAACGTCTTCTCGCCTCACTCTAAGCTGATGATAGCCTGACTGAAGGTCTATCTTGGAAAAAAAACTTGAACCTTCGAGTTGGTCAAATAAATCGTCAATTCTGGGAAGAGGGTACTTATTCTTTATAGTGACTTTGTTGAGTTGCCGATAATCGATGCACATTCTAAGGGTTCCATCCTTTTTCTTTACGAACAACACTAGAGCACCCCACAGGGATATGCTCGGCTGGATGAAGACCTTATCAAGTAGATCTTTTAACTGCAACTTCAACTCTTTGAGTTCAGCTGGTGCCATCCTATACGGGGGAATAGAAATTGGCTTGGTGTTGGGATCTAAGTCAACACCAAAGTCAATCTCACGTTCAGGAGGAATTCCTGGTAAATCATCCGGAAAGATATCTGGTAATCATTAACTTTTGATACTGAGTCTATGGAAGGAACTTCTTGATCTATGTCATTGACTCTAACTAAGTCGTACAAATACCCCTTAGCTATCATCTTATTGGCCTCTAAGTGTGAAACAATTTGGTCGACTGGACTTGAACCATGCCCTTCCCATTCCCGCTCTAACTCATTTGGAAACAGAAACCTCACTACCCTCTTTCGACAATCTATTTTGGCATAACACTTATGGAGCCAATCCATACCCAAGATTATATCAAAATCGAGCATGGCTAATTCCACAAGATCAGCATGAGTGACTCTATCAAGGATTTGAATTTGGAAATTTTTATACACTCTTTCTGCTCTAATGCCGTCTCTTATGGGGGGTACTTACTAGAATTGGCTCATGCAGTACGTCAGGAAGCACATCAAATCTACTAGCTATCAAAGGAGTAACAAAGGATAGAGTGGATCCTGGATCTAACAATGCATACACTGGGAAAGTAAAGACATGCAACATACCCGTGACAACATCAGATGACTTCTCTTGCTCCTCTCTACCTTTCAGTGCATAAAATTGGTTCCTCTTAGGAGGTTCGGCTGCAGCATAAGCATTCGGCCGAGGCTGAGCATCTGCCTTGGCCTTATCCATCATCGGAGGACAATATCGGACGATGTGTCCAGTCTTGCCACACCGGAAGAAGGTGTTAGTACCTATTAAACACTCACCTCCATGGGGACGTCCACATTTACCACAAAGCTTGCTTTTTTATGGACGTTCCGATCATTGCCCTTTCTGGGGCCAGACTCGTTCACTTTGGCATTCTCATTTCTTGAAGAAGCAGAATTACCTGAATGTCTCTTGAACTTAGGTCTGTTCTGGACTACAAATGATCCCCTGCCCGAGCTATGACCAGCCTGATCCGCAATCCTAGGATTCTTGCTTTCATGAACTCTCCTCTTACGGCGGCTCTCCTCCACTTGCTGAGCATGCATCATTAACCTGCCCAGATCCATGTTATCATGCTACATGGCTGCCCGACAATCTTCCACTAGATCATCCGACACGCCAGTCACAAACCTGCTCATTTCATCCCTACTATTTGCCACCAGAGAAGAAGCATACTTTGAGAGTTTAACGAATTTCAAGGAATACTCCTTGACTAACATACCTCCCTGTATCAGGTTGATGAACCCTTCAACCTTAGCTTCTCGTTACTCTCTGGGGAAGAACATCTCCCGAAAGGCAGTCTTGAGAACATCCCAAGTGATGGGAACATCACCACGTGCTCGGCTATTAGGCCACATCCGGTAACAAATCTGTGCCACATCCTTGAGTTGATATGCAGTCAACTCAGCCTTCGCCTCCTCATCTACTCCCATGGCACAAAGGATCTTGTGGACCTCATCCACAAACTCCTGGGGATCCTCATGGTTCTTGGATCCGTAGTAAACTCGGGGGTTCATTCTGGTGAAGTCCCTCAGCCTGCTAGCCATGGTACCAACATGAGGATTATCTCTGGGAGCACCCTCTCTAGCGGCTTGAGCAGTGATGTCTTGAGCCTGAGTAGTGATGGCTTGTTCTATCTGTAGCAAGGCATTCCTCACTTCTCCATCTGTCAACCCAAATGGATTGACAGGCACCTGATCAGTAACAACTGGGGCTTGAGGAGGAACTTGATTTTCTCCAGCAGCTGCCTCACCTACCCTCCTGCCTGCATTTCTCCTGTTATTCATTATCTACACATAGATACAAGAAGAGAGTTAAATTCGTAATGACACAATCGTGTCACAATTCCACATAGCACGATAGAGAGTAGAAGAAAGGAAAATTTCCTAAACGTTATGCAGTCTCTAATTCATGATAGTGGTGCACTTCACTACCATAACTGAGAAACTACTTAACGTGGTTGATATGAGCCTGATATCTTTGATATTTAACCTGATGCTCTGATACAAAGTTTGTCACGACCCATATTCTGGAATCCGAATCGCAACCGGCGTCGTTGACCTCTCAGAGGTCGCAGACAAGCCTCTTCTGGCATTCATCACATTCATACGGTTAATTTTAGCGAAAATTTTAAAGAAATTTGTTTATAGTTGAAGTATACATAGACTTCATATAAACACATTTCTTTAAGGAAGTTCATTACTCATACATCAACAATCTACTTATAAGATCATGCAACTTGAAAGAAATGAAATCTCATGTCATAAGTAATACTTGCCAAAACGGCATCATTACAAGCGTCTGAATAAAATAGGAAAGAATAAAATAGGAAAGAAACACTAGTGGAACCTACCCCACTAGTTCAAACCTACTACTAAGTAAGAATATAAAGGTAGGCATCCTCGAATTCCTGAGGACCTACCATGTCCGGATGAAATCTCTGAGTCCGAACAGCTGCAATGATACCCTCAATGTCCACCTCAGCCTGCACCTAAAATAGTAATATTGTATGGAATTAGCACACACTTGTACTAAGTATGGGTACATGCAACAACACATAACGGTAATGCATGAACAAGGATGGCTCTTCCTAATAAACATGTTTTCTTAGAAGGTCAAGTCTCTTGACTTTGACTATTTCGTAATAGGAAGGTCATGCCATGAATATGTCACACATTATACACACATAGGTTCACATAATATACATTTCAATGTTTCATATAGTATACATTTCATTTCCATGAAACCTTGGAATCATGGACTTAGCATTAAGACATCTCAAGTGAGGGCCCAACATATGGGATCTCAATCCGAGGGTCTCCTTTAGCAAAAACAGATCTTGCTTCATTCGCTCATTTGTACTTCACACTATTCATTTCATTCATTCATAGGCTAATGTAAACACCATCTATACCTAGGATGTAGTTAAAGACTCTCATCAGGATCATGAAGTGCAATGACCAAGAATGACCTAATGTCAATACTTGAGTCCGGTCTCACCTCCTGATTGTCTTGCACAAACACCTTCGGTATCATTCATTTAATTATGTTTCATACTTTGAGGAACTTCAATCTTAACCGACATAGATCATGTGAGCATCATGAAATCCGGTACCGAAAAGAGGTGGAGTAACTGGCCAAAGTGAAACCAAAACATGCTAGCTCTATGGGTTCGAACCAAGCTAGTTCCCTATGTTGGCGACATAGTTCAAAGACTAGGAGATTTAGGGAGACCCATACCCACCTTGGTGGACAGTCTCATCACATGATATTTATGTGAACCTCCACCCTTCCCAAAGGAAGGCATCACCACTCATAGCTAGACTATCGGTGCTTACTTTAAAGTTCCTATTTACATTCAACTCATACATCATCGAAGCCTGCTTCTTAGCATGAGGTATTCATAGCTTATTAAATGATTTCTCATCTCTTCTTTACATATTAAGTGTCAATTGTCCTTACACTTACATATAGAATGTGATTGAGACTTGTCTCTTAATGTTCATCACTCTTTTAGGTGAGTACTTTTTGGTGACCTTTACTTAGGCTTGGTTGAGACTTGTCTCACTATTCATATTAGCCTCTTATCATGTTGTCAGTATTCTTATTAGAATCATAGTATAATATAATTACTCACCTCATTACGTGAATGTTCATTTATTAATCTTACCCTTAACTCATGGTCTTGCCCATTTCGGGTTACTCATAATTGAATAAGTGTTTCATGACAATCTAAGTATATGTTGTGTAAGACTTATGCATTATACACATTCAGCCAAGGGACCCAAGTTCGATCCCTAGTGGCTGCATTTCATTTTATTCTAATGTGTCTCACAATTTCAGTCAAGGGACCCATGTTCGAATCCCTTGGACAGCACTTGATTTGTTTAATTATTTAGAGTGCTAGGTGACTTCATTTATTTCGGCCAAGAGGATCTGGGATCAAATCCCAGTGGCCTCAATTTTTATTATTTTATTTTGGTGTGAGATTTATGTATCTCACACCCTTGGCCAGGGAGCCGAGTTCGAATCCCCTCTCTCATCCTATTTTCTTTTCTTTTATTTTATGGCTTAATCTCTTAGTATTAGGACCTTAAGATTTTGAGATTCACTCCAAAAGGCAGCAACTATTCCTCTTCATATATATTAGTGACTAGCCGAAACCATGTTCATTTAACATAAAGTTTTAATTCACTTTCTTACATTTTAGCCTAGGCGTTTGACTCATAGTTTTACATATACTTTTGACCAATTAATTAAGGACTTTACTTTCACTTTCTTATTCATGAACATCACGATTTATTTTGCATGTTAAACACACAACATTGCATAACACATGATTCTCCATTTTCTTCAAGTTAACAGTAACAATACAATTACAGAAAATAACATGTTTTGTGCACATATGACATTCAATATTCGGACGTACATAACAAATCATAAACAGCCCGTAACATACATTGCACACAACCACAATAATTCCTAAATTCATCTACCAGAAGTCATACCAACGCATGCATCAATTCGTTCATATGATCTAATGACAGGGGAATGCAACGGGGGACAACCTTAGTTTTCGATTGAATTTAAATTGAACCGTAGGGGACTATTGGGAAAGGGATCAAGAGAGAAGAAAACCCATACCTTTTCAGCCTTTACAACAGCCACAACCACACGTTTCCACCCACCCACAAACTTTTCTTCTGAGCTTTGATTCTTGTTCCCAAGTGAAGTTCTTTGCTTAAAACACTTAGGCGTACGAATTCTTCCTTTTGTTTTTTGATGGACGCAGCCAAGAATACTTTTAGCGAAGTGAGTTTTACGTTTATTTTCTATTTTTGAATTGTGAGGTAAAGCTGAAAATGTTTTTAGGATTAATATAAAGAATTATGAGTGGGCATGAAGCACACTCCTAGTGGGAGTCGTGCGCCCCTTTTGTGGGAGTTGTTGTTGACTTATTCAACACAATTAAACTGGTAAAAATATATATTAAGTTATTATAATGCCCCTCCTTATTTTAATTAATTTTTAATCAATTAATTCATGCCCGTTAATGCCTCCAACTCGGCTCGAACCCGAGTGTGGAGGTATGGTCAATCTCAGGTTTGACTACCGAGATTTGACTCATTTTGACTAATTAATAACTTTATTTAATTAATTAAATATCAACCTAGGGTAATTACTATACTACCCCTAGCCCTAAAATGACCTTTATACCCCTAGAACCCTTAAAACCTAGGTCTAACCCTCTAAGTCCGGTTAAGACTCATCTGGCTGAATCCTAGTATTCGGGTACACTACATGGATGGAACCAACCTGCCTAGCTCACCTTACTCACCAAGTTGGTTTTCTTGGCTGGTGCATAGGTTCAGAGGCCTGGTTCCACGCGCATCAATCCGTGTGGACCCGGTCTAACCTAGGCATTCTTGTTGGCTTAGGCCTTACTTAGCATCGTCGTTTTCGGGTCGACACATATGGACCTCACAGTAGAACCTTCAAGGCCTACTCGTGTCATGTGTAGATAGCGTCCCATTCCACTACCTACACATTGTAGAACCTATCCAGTACTAGAGTATACATACCACATTATGAGAATAGGTATTAACCAACACAGACCATACTATCTAGGTATGGAACCTGGAGTGTACTCTACCCTATAGAGGGTATTCTACTTGCCAAGGGTAGAACTATGACACATCCCATGTTTTCACATGGTTAAGGTATACAAGTGCTTCTTTGTATTCTAGTCTCATCAAAAGTACAACTACTTCACAAGCATATCCACTTGGTGCTTTGTCTTTGTTCTCATAGAGTCATTCATTCACAAAGGTGTATTAGAGGAGGTACCATCACTAAGCTCTAACAAATCATAATACCATTTCCAAGAACGGGTCCCCTAGGGCTGCCAATCAAGGTCTATTAGTATAGCTCTTATGACTTTCTTAGAGATCGTTTCATGCCATTCCAGCCAACCTATCCCTACGTCCATCATTCTACTCATGAAGGAACCATTGCAGTCTTGCCCTTCAAGGCTTCTATTAACCTTCTTTTCATTTTCAAGGTTCTACATTAGTCTTTCATAGAAGCACACCTACTATAGGTCTAACAATCCTAGATTTTCATTTATTCATACACGTACATGACATGGGTGCCTAAGCCTATCAAGTGAAGAGTTCATAATCCATAGGATTTCATGTATCAACATAAGCGACCTAAGTCTACGAATCAAGACACAACATCATTCTATAAAGTCTCTCTCTATTCCTTTATCATCATATATCCACAACTAGAGAGGAAATACATTCAATCATACATTATAGCACCCATATAGAATCATATAGACAATACATGAGCACCTTCAATTTATACCTTCACATATACAATATCATGATCATACCATATTACACATAATAATGCCAACAAGGCAATGTTCATAACATAAATAAAAATGAAAAACCACCACCATATGTGGACAATACCAATCAATACAATTTGATATGAGGCCAAAATGCCTATTTTTAACCATTATTCGCCTCACATTTACTATTTATATTTGTACTTTTTGAGCATGAAATTTATGAATTGTGCTAAATTGTATATTTTATTTATAGGATAAATTAGTGTGAAGATGAAAGAATTTGGAGCTAAAAAGAATTAAAGAAGGAAGGTTGAAGAAGGAAATCAAGTAGACAGTTTAATGGATTAAATAGAATATTATATTAATATTTATATATATTGAAAGTTGGCCGAAATTGAAGTAAAGGGAACACTAGAGTTGTCCACGTGGCAACATATTAAGAAATCCCAATTTGGGCAGCCGAGCAGTGTTAAGCGGACAGTAATTCAACTCCTTTTAGGCTTTGAGTTCCTAATTTGTTTTGGACTCAATTATTTTATTTAGGATTTTCTATATCTATAAATAGTCCATAACAACAATTACTAGAGGAGGAGGATACAATGTAAAAAGTAGCTTTTGACTTAGACTTTCTTATTTTCTTCTCTTTTCTTTATTTTACATTTTTTCTTTGAATGACTCGTTGTAATAGATCTATGTCTATGTGGAGTTAAACTTATCGTTCTTAGATTATATTTTCTTACAATATGATTGTTTAGTGATTTAGATTTGACATGATTTGTTTTTCATATTAGTCGTTCTTATATTCTTTAGATTACTATTTTGATGCTTGATCACCATTGAAATAAACATATTGTCAAAATTGAACTCGAGAGAGGAATAATGGGATAGAACGTGGAATATAAGGAGCTTGTTTAACTCTAAATAGCTAGGGCTGATTCATTTCTAGGATAGGGATATACCTAGAAACCTTGCTTGGGTCACCATACAAGAAGAAAACTTACTACTCGGTATTTAATCACTCTATCCCCGCTCAACGATATAGTTAAGGTTTATTTATCGTAGTCGATTAGAGGTCGAGAGACCATGATCATTCATCTAACCCTATCATTCAATAACTAGATCACAATTCAATATCAATTCTATCAAATATAAAGGAATTAGGTCAACTCACCACCTTCCAATAACCATCAACACCATTTCTTAGCCTTTCCAACAATTTCACATAACAAAAGCTCTTACGAATATCAATGTACACAAGACTAAGCCAACAATCAATCCATACAAATGATCCAACAACATTCAATATATATATCAATATTACAAAGTAAGCTATGAACACTTCTACCATAATCAATAAATAATTCAATAGCCCAATACGATCTACACATGAATTCAATAAGATTAAGTCATGATTACTTCACCCACATTAGAGCCAAATTTAGGAATTCAAGAAATACATGGGTTCATGTAATTTTATGAAAATCATAAAACCATCAATTAAAATTGAATACTTCATAAATCATCAATTAAAAACTTTTTTTACAAGAACCCATGCTTAGAATTTGAAATAAGTTTTTTAAGATCTTTTTAAAAGCCTTCGAAATTGGATCCTTGAATGAGAGTAGAACCAAGGATGAAATAACCATACCTTAATTTAATAAATCCCACGAACGTAGGCTTGAAACCTTTGATAATTTTACCTTCTTCCTTTGAACTTGAAGGTCCTTCAATGGAGGATCTTAACTAGAGAGAGAATTTAGAGAGAAGGGAGAACTTATTATTCTTTTTTCATTCTAATTGAGGATTGGTTTTTTTTATTATGGTAATGGGTGTATAATTACCTAAAAGCAATATATAATGAACCTCCAAAATACCCAAAACAACCCTACATTATTTGGACTATTTTAAACAAGTCAAACATAACTTATATTTTTGGAATTATCAGCGGGAAAGAAGTCCGCGCCGCGGAGTCATTCCCTCAAGATTTTTTAAAACAAAATTTGGGACGGTAGAGTCCGTGACGTTTCTGCTGTGTGGACCAAAATGTGGCTCTTGGTGAACCAAGTCCGCGATGTGGAGTGCTTTCTTCTAGGTGTATTAGCTTGCTGCCTTGGGCATCTTTGTTGCCCAAGGTTGGTTCCTCCTCAAGGACTCCTAGGGCGGTCCTTGTGGAATCGTGACCAGATGTTTTGATCCTAAACATGTATCTCTAGGTGTTAAGGTCATCCCCACTAATTTTAGACTCCAAACAACACATACAAAAAGGCACAACATACTAGGGCACACTAGCGCACACACAAGACTACTACCCGGACGTCTTGGTCGTCCTTGGACATTTGACTTCCAAAACTCTTCAAAATGACTTCTATTTATAATATTAATTATTTTAAAACTTTATTAACTCACAAAAAACATTACAGGCTATAATTTATTCTAATCCATTTTGAGGGTCGTTACAATATCCTTGTACTCAAAATTCCGATATTTTCAATACATTTCACTTAAGATTTGTGTGTGTCTATGGCCTTTTTTATTGGTATTGAATTGTTTTTATCTTGTTTGCAGGAAATAATTTGAACATTGAACTTTAGAGATTTAGCTGAACAATTTTTCCGAAAAGGGCATCTGCGGACGTGACCTACAGACCCTAGGTCCAGTCACATTCCGTATATGGTAGGCGTTTATGGACCGGCATGTATTGAAGGAAAATTAGAGAATTCTTGACCAATTGTGGAGTGACGGTTACAAACGGCAGACCATAGGTTGACCTATGGACCGTCTTGGAGGTCCATCAACAGTTTAAGAGAAGGGGGTTTCTGTACCGGATTTCGAGAGTTCAAGTATTGAGCTACAGAGAAGGATGCACAGACCGTTTATAGAGTCACGGTAAATCCTTCAGATCCATCAAACATTTCTAAGAGTTGAATGGACTACAGACCATAGGTCATTCCAAGGTCCGTAGGTCAGTGTCATAGATCGAAACCGCGTCCAGAAACATTATTTCCTTATTTCGTTTCCTTTTAAATTAACACATGTTTTTCTATAGATAGGGTATGTAAACCTCATTTTTTGAGGTTAGGTACTATCGTTTAACTTTACTTCTTGGTGTGTTCTTGGGAATTACGTTGCAAACACAACCAAATCGATTTCCTATTTTCAGTTTATAAAGATTCTTGCTAATAATTTCAATTGGAGATTCAGGGTTTATTCTTCTTCTAAAAATATGAATTATGTTCTTGCTAGCATGGGTAAATAAATCCACAACTAGGGTTTTGAGAATCATGAGCGATTAACAAAGTATGAATAGTAACTAAGTAATTCTTGAATAGTGTTATTGCATGTATTGATAATTCTTTCATTTAAAAGTCTTTTTAAGGATTGCCAACGTCAAAACTCGCTGTGTTTCTACTTGTTGGACCAAGGAGGTAGTTAATTAGAATAATTATAAACATTGATTTAGTGTGATACTATCTAATAGTATAATGTCAATTGGTGCAAGGGTTAAAACTAAGTTATACATTGATGTGATGTCTAAGAGGACATAAAGGTAATGGGTAGTAAATTATAGACACGTATATGGAACAAGGTGCGGGGTGAAATTATCTATTTACTAGACCAAGGACTTAGGGACACATACATACCAATTTTCATGTGATACACTAGAAAATGATTATTATTACTAGCATTACCGCATTATGAGATTATGGGGAACACATATACCCTGGTTTCTTTCTCTCATTGACGATCCCCTCCTTTTATAGAAAAACATGTTATCCTTCCCTCTCTTTCTCTCGGGACTCTACATGATATCAAGAGCTATTAATATCCCTGACTAAAGTTCGAATCTTGCTCAATTACTCTCTAAACAACAATCAGTTATTTGTTACACCCCCCCTCTTTACTCAGTTGTCTTAGAAATAAGTTGGATAAACGGATATAATTCTGAGTTAATTTTAAGTCTAAACATTATTCTTCGTGTGATCGACCCTAACCTTCAAGTTGGGTTATTTACTTGATAAAGATCACTTATGCTTCTTTAGGGAGGTGTAATTTGAGCCTATCAACCTTCTTTACCGATTATGTTTTGATGCAAAGTTCTACTTACTTAAACTTCAAACGATCATATCTCTTAGCAAATAATAAATTAGGTGGCCGATGCCCAATCAAATTGAGTCATTTTTTCAACTCCACCAAGTTTACCTCTTTTTGAGATCAGAGTAAAACGTTATGGCTATTTTACCAGAGATTAATTCACATTTCTTCATAGCTTTTGGTGAGATTTCCTTGATTTTAGAGGACTCCATTTTTCATATATTGTTTAATTGTATTTGAGGTGTTATGGGTATTGTCCCGACACCTATGTTGAACAATAGAGGCTTCATAGATAGCAAAAGTTAGATGTTTTTCATATTTTTCTCCAAATGATTTAATTGGAACATATCATGGTAAATATTTAAAAACAATGTTTCAAAATATTTTACTCAAATTATTTCAATGATCATCTATTTAAGGTTTTCACATATCATATTGATTCTCATGTCTATAGTTATCCAGTCTAAGGGTTCACTTAGGTACTAGCAACGGTTCTCGAGTGCCAGCCACGCCGAGGGTGTAAGCTCGGGGAAAAAGTGAATTATATGGTTATATCATCATTTAAGTTTTGATCTTTTATAATGCAAAATTTCGAGAAGATCATTTTTATGGAAGTGTACTTCAACAATAATTTACGTAAAATATCGTATTTGTCCAGAGGTTATGCATCCATCTCTAAAGGTCATGCCCAACAATTGCCTTTCTTCCTTTTCCTTCTTTTGCAGAATAATGGAAACAAAGACTTGAATGAATGTAGCCTTATTCTTTTGGTAATGTAAAAACTTTCAGTCAAATATTGTTAGAAAATCAATTTTATCTTAATTTAATACACCTCTTACCAATTTTTGTTGTAATTTCTATTTTATGAAAGTATCAGATTACCGACTGAAGATAATTTTGATGGATAAATGTCTCATCTGAAATTCAAACTTGAATACATAGTGTGTAACAAACAAACAACCCCACCTACTAATAATAATCAAATTGTTGGTTTTAGAGACTTTAAAACACGTCAACATGGATAAATTTGCTTCTTTATATTCCTTCAATTTATCATATATTTTATCAATGTAAGATTGTCTATGGTGTTACATATATCACTATAAGGAAGTTGGTCTCTTCGTCTAAGGTTTGCTACAATATCATCGTAAAGAAGCAGGTAGCGATCTAAGTCATTAGTGATCTTGCAACATCATTCATGCAGCAAATTGTTTTGTGAATGAGTTAATATCTATACACAATCTAAGAGGCATATCTAGGTCACTCTGCCTAGTTGTCTGAAACTGAAATATTTTTGCAATGCAAGTCACCAGGGAAGCTCAACACGCCTTTCCAGAATGCACATCGCTTTCGAGACTCTTTCATAGAACTCCAATAATATCTTCTGGTTCTCTAAGACTACAAAAATAGTGATGATTCTCCTAATACATTTATTAGTAACATATGAAAGGGTTTTGTATTTAACAATTTTTTAATTATTCTCTTCTTCTTCTCCATTTCTCAAGTCAACCCATAAATTTTACTTTCTTTCTATTTAGCCCAACTTATATATAACCTAAGGTGTGAATTATCTCATGTAACAACCGGGTTTCTTCGTAATAGAAATGCCAACGAGGAAAAATTGGGTCCGGAAAAACTTTTTTGTAGTATTAGGATTTTCCCAACCTTGTCGAGATTTGAAGGAAATCAGAGTTATCAAGGTGTAAGCAAATCTGGTAGAAATCAGGTAGAGTGAATAGAAATTTTATTACATAATCTATTAGATAACTCGTTAAGGAATCCGTACGACTTTACGGAATTGAACTTGGATAAATAGAACTCTAGGAATCGATCGTAGTGTTAAGGATATTTTCTGAGATTAGTGGGTTAAAAGTGTGTTGTGAAAAGGGGGAATTCAAACTCCATTAGGTAGCTCACAGCCTCACTTCCTGCAGCTGCAACAACGTTACTTTCGCTGCAGCAATCCCGCTACAGCGGGATGGGTACCCCTGTAGAGGACATGACGGGGATGGATTTATAAGATATTTGGTATTTTTCAAGAAGAAGATAAATGGTTCAAAAAGTGCCGCTACAGCGGTATTGGTTGCGGTGCAGCGATGCTGCTAGAGCTGGATGGGTGCCGCTTTAGAGGGATGACGAGATTTTATTTCGTAAATAAAACCATTAAAGAACTTTATATGGCACGTTTCAACTTTTAAAGTCAAAAACTACCCTTTGGGCGAATTTTACTCGTTTTCCATCATTCATAAGGCTAAAAGTAAGCTTCTCACTCCCCTTTTTCTCTATTCAATTCGTAGAACAATTTAGGATGGGTTATAGTTGATGGGAAAGTGTTTCTTGATAAAATTTAGGGTGGGAACAACCCTAGTTTGGCTAGTTGGGGTCATGGTTTTGACCTAGGGTTCATGAATTTTTAAGGAATTCTGGTAAATTAGTAATTAATTATTGATTCCCGTGTATTGTTAAATGTTTCTAGACCAAGAACAAGTGAAACGAATCCGGAAGGGAAAGCATCAAGTTTCTTAGGGTTCCAAGTTTATTTCGAGGTAGGTAATAGTTTTGATTCTATGACTGTGTGATATATACTTGTTCTTCTTCAATTTAACACTCGTATATGTATGCATGTTCAATATTTATCATGGATGTTGAAAAATGAAATTATGACTTAAATGTGTGATCGTGATGCGTTCTTTGATGTGTGATTGGGATCAAATTTCCACTTTCTTGCAACAGTTGGATTGGCTTGCAAAGTTCCGGCATGCTAAGTGTTGGATCAGATTGCCACATGCCGGCATGCTAACTTTTTTATCAGATTGCCACGTTCAGGCATGCTAACAGTTTGGGTTTAGGTTCTGTGAGAGGACCAATTATGTGATTTAGCATGTGAAGAGTGTTATTCATAATATTGAATATGTTGACATATAAATTCATGTTATTATAATGTTTTTTTACTTGTTTATGTTATACTAATGGGATAGTCGTGTGATCCTACTAGTACACAATGTGGTTATTTACTGATTCTGCACTTGCTCTTATTTTTTTGAGTAAAAGGCATCTTCACGCGACTGGCACATATTTATGTAAAGGTGATAGTAAGGTCGTGGTGTGCCTCTTTCCATCCTCTCATATTGAGGTATCTTTTTCACTTCGAATTTTTGGAGAAAGTTGCATGACGAATAGGGCACACAACTCACTTTTTGTATAGCCATTAATCTCCAGACTTATGGATAATCAAAGATGACTACACAGGTGTTGGAAGACATTTTGAGATCTTGTGTGATTGATTTTAGAGGGAATTGGGATATGTTTTTACCACAATGTTAATTCTCTTACAATAAAAGTTATCACACAAGTATTGATATGGCACTATTTGAGGTGTTATATGGGTGAGGATGTAGATCACCTATAGGTTGGTTCGAGTCCGGAGATGTGAAACCTTTGGGGTTGACTTAGTTAAAAATTCTCCAGATAATGTGAGGAGCATTCAAATAAAACTTCTAGACGCGCAGAGACACAAAAGAAGTATGCATATCACAAGGTAAGAGATATGAAATTTTAGACATGCGAGAATGTACTTCTCAAGTTATGACCTATTAAAGGTGTGATGAGATTTGATAAGTGGGGTAAGTTGAGTCCGCACTATATTAGCCTCTATGAGATTCTTGAACGTGTAGTATCGGTGGCGTATAGATTTGCGCTACCTCCTAATTTGTCCGGTGTACATCCCGTATTTAACGTGTCTATGTTGAAGAGATATCATGGTGACGGTGACTATATCATTATGTGGGACTCCATAGTGTTAGACAAAGATCTCAAATATAAGGAGGAAACATTTGTTATTCTTGATTGTGATGTTGGTAAATTGAGGACCAAGGAGATTAAGTCTGTGAAGGTCGAATTGAAACATCGTACAATTGAGGAAGCTACTTGGGAGACTGAGAAGGACATGCGAGACAAGTATCCCCAATTATTCGTTGGATCAGGTACTACCTTGTTCCTTTTAAGCCTACTTATCCTAAGTTGACCTCTCGGGGACGAGTGATGGGTAAATTAGTATCTATTGTAACGATCGAGATTCGTCGTTATAGAAATGCCAATGAGGAAAATTTGGGTCCGAAAAAACTTTTTTCGTAGTATTACGATTTTCTTAACCTTGTTTAGATTTAGAGAAAATCAAAGCCATCAAGGTGTAAGGAAATATTGTACCAGTCGGGTAGAGTGAATACGAATTTTATTACATAATCGTTTATATAACACGTTCAAAAATCCATACGACTTTACGAAATTGAATTTTAAAAAAATGGATCTCCCAAAATTGATCGTAGCGTTAAGGGTATTTTCTGAGCGTATTGGGTTAAGAGTGTGTTGTGAAAAGGGGGAATTGAAACTCCCTTAAGGAGCTCACTGCCTCAATTCTTGCCTCTGCAGTGGGGTTATTGCCGCTACAACTTGGTCAAAAGTGTTGTTGCATCGGGATTGGTGCCGCTATAGCAACACCACTATAGCGGGATGGGTACCGCTGTAGCAGGATGACGGGATTTTAATTCCTAAATAAAACCCTTAAACGACCTTATTGTGAACTTTTCGACTTTTAGAGATAAAGAACGACCTTTGTGCGATTTCAACTCGTTTTCCACCATTCTTATGGCTAAAGGTAAGCTTTTCACTCCCTATTTTCGCTTTTCAATGCGTAGAACATTTTAGAATGGGTCATAATTTATGGGAGTGTTTCTTGATAGAATTAATGGTGGGAACAACCCTAGTATGGCTAGTTGAGGTCATGGGTTTGACCTAGGGTTCATGAACTTGTTAGAATTCTGAGAAATTAGTGATTAATTATTGATTCCGGTATATTGTTGATTATGTGTAGACCAGGAAAAAGAAAAACGAATCCGGAAGGGGAAGGATCAAGTTCTTAGAGTTCCAAGCTTGTTTCAAGGTAGATGATGGTTGTGATTCTATGACTGTATGATATATACTTGTTCTTGTTGCATTGCGATACTCATATATGTATGTATGACGCAATATTGATCATGGATGTTGAAAAATGAAATCATGAGTAAAATTAGTGATCTTGATGTGTTCTTGTGATGTGAGTTGGATTGGATTGCCACATTTCGACTTGTTAACAGTTGGATCAAATTGCCACATTACGGCATGCTAACGTTTTTATCAAATTGCCACGTTCTCGCATGTGAACAATTTGGGTTTGGGTTCCGTGAGAGGACAAACTATGTGATTTAGCATGTGAAGAGTGTTGTTGACTCTTTATGAGGATGTTGAATATGTTGATAAATATATATATATATATATATATATATATATATATATATATATATATATATATATATATATATATATATATATGCATGTTATTAAATGTTGTTTGACTTGATTATATTACACTTGTGGGATAGCCGTGTGATCTTACCAGTACACTGTGGTTGTATACTGATTCTGCACTTGCTATTATTTTTGTTGAGTAGAATGCATCTTCACGTGACAATTGACTGACATCCCTTAGGATATCAGTGATCGATGACGAATTCAAGGGTAATCCATTTCGTGGACTTCCATGGTGTTCTCTTTAGTTTACGTCCACCATTTTCAATCCTAGGTCTTGCTTTAGTTAGTTCATAGTTAGTTAGTAATCTCTTGTAAACATGGATATCGTTGTAGTTTTTGTACATTGACTTTCAGATTCTAGGCTTATCTTCCACATTGTTAGTAGTCATTAGAAATTGATTTATTAATGGAACTTAACTTAGTTATTTAACTTGCTTCCCTAACTCAATGCCTTAGTTTTAGATTTCTTGCTTTGGTTGGATGGTAGTAACACTTCTCCCACCGAGTAGTTAGTGTGGGTTACAGTCATGACGATATGGGTCGTGACAATTGGTATATGACTAGATGTCAATTGGTATATGTCGATTCAAATTGATAACTATCTTCTTTCACTCTTCTCTCCACACATGGTTAATACTAGGTTTAATGGCATTAGACCCGTAGCTCCCGTCCATGCTCCATTTGAGGAACCTACAAACAGAGTATCACATCCGGGAATAGCCCCTAGACGTAACCGGCGGTGGCGTCCTCTTTGAGGACTAAGACTAGCCTCTTAGCTTACATCATGACATTCATAGGTCAAATTTAGCGGAAAATTTAGAACTTTTCATTACTTCTACTTGAAGGTTTACATAGACCTCTACATACACATAGTATATGTATATCGAGTATACATACACCCTTCATGTAGGAAGATTACTTAGTCTTCTACTTTTATTGCTTATAAGTATATAAAATATAACATACTTATAAAAGTCGTCTCCTCTCATAACCATCTAATAAGTATGTAAGAACTTGGGGATAACCCTTACATCAAAGTAAGAATGCCTAACATGGGCTATACAATGTTCCATACTAATTGGAAAAGAAAGAAACATCGAAGTCTTAAACTCAAAACAACTCCATTAGCTAGATAGTGGCATCGCCCTTGGAAAGTGAGGACCTACCCAACTTTGATGATCAAGAGATCCAAGTCTTCTTCAAGTCACCTTCAAAAGCACTTCAACGACCGGAATCTAAAATTTTGGGGAAAAGGAAGAAATGGGGTTAGTGCACTACTTGTACTAAATATGAGACCATATGCACACATACTTTGAAATCATGCTAAGAAAAGGGACATTTCATAAAGTATGCACTTTTCATTATAAACCTTTATGCATATTCAACAAGACCATACCAACCAATAGAACATGTTCATTAAGCCATAAGCATGTACATCACAAGACCAACAACATCAAAACTAGTCAAGTCAACATACATATACTATAATTGAACACATAGTCAAGTAACTCTCCCATCAAGTCATAATAACAAGCATGAATAAGAGTACATTTCAACATAACCAAAGAAAGACAATTACCCATGAACCCCTATCAAGTCAACAAGTGCAATGACTAAGCAAAGCCCCATAACCTTACTCAATCAAGTAACCCAACAAGAATAATGACTATCATCCTACTTCACATAGCATAGCATTTAAGAGTACATATCATCTTTACATGTAACCATATAAACCAACACATATTCATAAGTGAAAGTAATCATCATATAGTATCAACAATGTGCAAGATCAGCATATACGTATCATATATCATCATAAGCATATTCATACATAAGGACAACCTCCTAAGGATTCCCTCAAGGCAAACTAGTGCAAGGCATAGGTAGAGTCCCATACCCCTACCTAGGCTAAGTCAAAACTCTTAAGCTACCCTAGTTGGTTTGTACTCCATTGCTTCATTTTAGTTTAGGGAACACTTGACTTAACCGACATAGACCACAAGAGCTAAGTGTGGAATTCGGTGTTGTAAAACCTTACATTGAAGGAAGGTGGTCTACCGTCCAAAGTAAAACCAAACATAAACGTAGCTTTCTAGGTCGATCTACTACTTAGTCTTCCTATGGGGGCAACATAGTTCAAGAACTAAGAGATAGGTATAATCCCTCTACATACCACTTGGAAATTAGGGCCTCCTATCATGGGAATCAATTGGATGAGTATCCCTCATTGGGGAGTCAACACCATACGTGGAACTATAGGGTGAATCTTCCTCTAAGGAAAGCCGTCACCTCCCATTGTCAAGTTCACTCGGTGCTAAGCTAAATTCCCTGTTTGAAATGTGTTTAATGCCTTTATTAATCATCATAACTTAATGTAGGTCATAGGGTCTAACCCCTGTATATTCATCATCATCACAGCTCAATAAGAATTGCATTAGTATTGTCCTTTCATTACAATTCATATAGGTGAGATTAGCACGTTAGCATCTTCATATCATGATAAGGCACATTGGCAAATCATTCACTATCCTTATAACATTTACATCTTAAGCCAACACCTCACAATCATAATCAATACATTTAAATTCAACATAATACCACCCTATCAATCCTAATAAAATATATACTCCAATACAACATCTTGACTTAATCACAATTAACCACAATTTGAAGTAAAGGATAGGATCATAAGACTTACCAAGTCTCTTTCATAGTTCATGATCAAGGTCTTACCACAAACCCTCAAATCAACCCAATTTGGGTATACATCATCATAAGTCAATAACCAACATAATAACAACGCAAGAAGAATCACTACATCAAAATTCAATACTAGATCATAGCTTAAGACAAGATACTTAGGTCAATTCAGAACATACTTCATAACCTAGATCATCTTCGCAAGAACTAGCATGAAAGACTACTAATCACCCTAATTCATTTATTATTAGTGTAACAACATTATCTAGTAGTAATTCAACGAATAACCAAGTCAATTAAACCAATACAATACAATTCATATCAAGATCACAACCTAAGGTTAAGGGGTAAAGGTCATCTTCTACAAACTAGACCAAACCATCAAGATATATAATAATTAGGTTAGAATACATGTTAATCTATTCATAATATCCAAAAGAAATCTTAAACAAAATCAATTCATAACATCAATTTCGTATTGGATGAAAACTCACTTGAAAACTCAACTTTGGAAATCAATTTGATTGAACCCTTTGAGGAAAAAGGTCTCAAAGGTGAATTAGATCCCATACCTTTTTAATTGATGAATATTGATGGAGGAAATTTACCCTTTGCATACCTTAAAACCTCCCCTAGCTTGGTTTTCAATGGTGTTCTTCACTAGAGAGAGAAATTAGAGATAAGGAAGAGAGTTTTGTTTTGTGAGTTGTGATTAGTCTAATGGGGTTGGGGTCTTTATATGGGGGCTTAATTAACTTAATTATTATTTCCCTAACCCCTAATTAAAATCCTAACTAAGTCAACTAATTAAAAGGAACAAGTCAAAACGTGCAGCAAAACACAGACTCCATCGACGAGACCACAATCGACGGATCGTTGGTCCATCGACGATGAGTCTCTCCTTCCGTGCTGCACATCCGTAGGTAAGTTTAGAGACTATGTAATATTACCCCTCAATGATTTTTGGTAATTTACCATTGACGGTGGAATCGACACCCCGTCGATTCACCAACAGCCCATCTGTGGCATCTGTTGGTGACACTGTCTTCTGATAGCTTTTGCCCATTCTTGCAAGGGTCCTCCTCAAGGGCCCTTGGTTAGTTCATGGGGAGTCGTACCCGGACGTTTTGATCATGAATCAACTTAAACACATGTTAGACACCCTTACAAGAATTTTCATCATTTTCCGACTTCTAAAAGCTAGTCAAATAGGTTAAGGGACACTAGTACCTCTTTGAACTAGTTTTCGAACGTCATGAACGTTCTTGGACGTTTTGGTTTCTAGACTTCCTAAATGACTTATAATCATTATAATGGACCTTAAAACATTGTCTAGACCTTAGGACACTTATGTTAGGCACTAGAACATGTCTTGGATTTTCGAAGTGTTACATTATCCACCCCTTAGGAACATTCGTCCCCGAATGACACTAAAATTCTTTAGAAGGAAGGAATAGACTCAACACTAGCAGCCCAACCAACAACAATACATAACAACATCAACCATATCACTTACACAAGGCAATTCAAAACTTCAATTGCCACACATAAGGCTCAACATTACATTATGAGGAATACCCTTCTCAGAACAACAAGAGCTCAACATAGCATTTATGATTCAATTATGCCAAAGTTCCACTTACCAACATGCTACATGTTATTTCGTAAAGACTCACCATACCAAAATGCACAACACGACTCAAAACAAGCAAAATTGCAATTTTTTCAAGTCAAAATGCACATTCACTGTAATTCATTGTAACTACATCAAAAATGCACCTTTTGCAAAACTTCACTAAAAATCAAAGCAACTTCAATTTTAATCATTATTTTCATTATTAGTAAGAACTACTAACCTTAGTTATCAAATAGATGAGGGTAACGGGATTTCATGTCGGCCTCGACCTCCTATGTTGCACCATCAACTAGGGGATTCTTCCATAACACCTTTACAGAAGCCACTTCTTTATTCCTCAATTTCTTACTTGCCTATCAAGGATTTGAACCGGAACTTCCTCATAAGAGAAGTTATCTTTAAAACCAAGACCCTCAATAGGAAGAATATACTCGGGATCACCGATACACTTCTTAAGCATGGAAACATGGAAAACCGGATGAACCGAAGCCAATTCACTAGGAAGTTTCAATTCATAGGCTACCTTACTACCCTTTGCAAGATTTCATAGGGACCCACATAACGAGGACTCAACTTCCCTTTCTTGCCAAATCTAACCACCCCTTTCATAGGAGAAATTTTCAAATACATTTTATCACCTTCTTCAAAATCTAAATCCTTTCTCCTATGATCGGCATAGGACTTTTGCCGACTATAGGCCGTTTGCAAGCGATTCCTTATAATAGAACTTTCTCCAAAGTCTTATAAATAAAATCGGGACCAAGAACCGAAGGTTCACCCACTTTAAACCATCCAATAGGAGACCTACACCTCCTACCATACAAGGCTTCATAAGGAGCCATGGATATGGATGAATGAAAACTATTATTATAAGCAAACTCTACCAAAGGCAAGTGCTTATCCCAATTTCCCTTGAAATCAATAATACAAGCCCTAAGCATATTCTCAAGGGATTGAATATTACATTCCTGTTGACCATCCGTTTGGGGATGAAAAGCGGTACTTAACTTTACCTTAGTACCCAACCCTTCTTGGAATGACCTCCAAAACCTAGATGTAAATTGTGCACCCCTATCCGATATGATGTATAACGGAATACCACGGCGACACACAATCTCATCTATGAAGATCCTTGCATAATCTTCCGCCGAATAAGTAGCCTTGACGGGAATAAAATGCGCGGACTTGGTCAACCTATCCACAATCACCCATATAGAGTCATATTGCTTTTGTGTCCGAGGCAACCCTACTACAAAATACATATTGATGTCTTCCCACTTCCAAGTAGGAACATGGATTTCATGTAGTAAGCCACCCAGCTTTTGATGTTCGGCTGTCACTTGTTGGCAATTAGGACACTTAGCAACAAACTCCGCTATGTCCTTTTTCAAATCTTCCCACCAAAATACTTCCCTAGGTCATGATACATCTTTGTCAAACCCGGATAAATGGAGTAACGGGACTTATGGTCTTCCACAAGGATCCGGTTCCTCAACCCATCTACATTGGAAACACACAATATTCCTTGATACATCAAGACTCCATTCCCCCTAAGGAGAATGACTCATTAAGTTTACCAAGAACCGATCCCTTCAACTCCATCAATGATTTATCAAGGTGTTGTTTAGACTTCACCTCAATTACCAATGATGACTCGGAGTTATAATGGACCATGAAACCACCATTCGAAGAATCTTCCATCCTCACACCCAATATTGCCAACCTATGAACATATTCACTAGGTATTTCTTGGCTTCATCTATATGAGACACACTACCCATGATAATATGACTTAGAGCATCCGCAACCACATTGGCCTTGTCGGGGTGATAGAGGACACTCATGTCGTAATCTTTTAACAATTCTAACCACTTTTCTTGTCGGAGATTAAACTCCTTTTGGGTAAACACATATTGGAGACTCTTATGGTCGGTATATACATCAACATGGAAATTATACAAGTAATGCCTCCATATTTTCAAGGCAAATACCACAGCCGCTAATTCAAGGTCATGAGTTTGATAGTTTCTCTCATGCACCTTAAATTGCCTAGAAGCATAGGCTATTACCTTCCCATGTTGCATAAGCACACACCCTAAACCCACTCGGGATGCATCACAATACACAACGAAACCCTTTGTACTTTCTGGTAAAGTCAACACCAGAGCGGAAGTAAGCCTATCGTTCAAGATTTGGAAACTCCTCTCGCATGCCTCCGACCACTCAAATTTCTTAATCTTTGGGTCAAAGTAGTCAAGGGAGATGCAATGGACGCAAAAAACCATCCACAAACCTCCGATAATAACCCGCTAGACCCAAGAAACTTCTAATTTTGGTATGAGTCAATGGTCTAGGCCAATTTTCACCGCCTCGGTTTTCCTTGGATCAACCTCAACTCCCTCACCAGAGATTATATGACAAAGAAATGCCACCGATCTCAACCAAATCTCACACTTGCTATACTTAGAAAATAATTAATTCTTCTTAAGCACTTGCAACAGCACCGTTAAATGGTTCATGTGATCACCCTCATTTTTTGAATATACCAAGATGTCGTCAATGAAGATAATGACAAATAAATCTAGGTAGCTTCGAAACACCCTATTCATGAGATCCATAAACGCTGTCGGGGCATTCGTGAGACCAAAGGACATTACTAAGAACTCATAGTGACCATATCTAGTCCAGAATGCCGTCTTTGGTATATCCTCACCTCTCACCCTAAGTTGGTGATACCCCAATCTCAAGTAAATGTTAGAAAAGTAGCTTGCCCCTTGGAGTTGATAAAAAAAGTCCTCAATCCGAGGGAGAGGATACTTGTTCTTGATTGTGACTATATTGAGTTGGTGGTAATCAATGGACATCCTAAAGGACCCATCCTTCTTCTTCACAAACAAAACTAGATCACCCCATGGAGAAATACTAGGTCTAATGAATCCCTTGTCTTGTAAATCTTTGAGTTGAGCCTTCAACTCTTTCGATTTGGCCGGAGCAATCCAATAAGGAGGAATTGAAATGGGATTTGTATGCGGTAACAAGTCGATACCAAAATCAATTTCCCATTCGGGAGGAATACCTGGAAGATCATTAGGAAAGACCTCCAGAAATTCACTCACTACGGGGACCGACTCAATGGGAGGAATTTCGGAGTCTAAATATTAGACTCTTACTATGTGGTATAAACACTCTTTAGAGATCATGTAGCATGATTTCAAAGAAGAGATGATACGATCTCTAGGAATACAATTTCCCCCCTTCCACTCTAAAACAGGCTCATTTGGAAAGTTAAACTTCACCACCCTCGTTCTACAATCAATAGAGGCAAAGCAAGTATGCAACCAATCCATACCCAAAATGACATCAAAATCAAGCATATCAAGTTCTACTAGCTCAACATAAGTAACTCTATTGGAAAACATTATAGGATAATTTCTATACACCCTTTTTACAACAACCGACTCACTTACCGAGGTAGACACTATAAAAGGTTCATGCAAAATATCGGGCAAAATGTCAAACTTTTTAGCTACTAGAGGAATAATAAATTATAAGGTAGAACCGGGATCAAGTAAGGCATATACATAAATAGAGAAGACTTTTAACATACCAGTCACCACGTCAGGAGAAGTCTTTTGCTCACCCCTAGAGCAGAGAGCATAGAAGCGATTCTTCTTCGGAGCCTCACTTGAACCACTTGCTTGCCCACTACCCTTGTCTTGATTCTTCACATTAGGGCAATCCCTAACCTTGTGACCACTCTTGCCACAACCAAAGCAAATACCCGTTCCAACTAAGCATTCTCATACATGCCATTTTACATACTTGGCACAAGTAGACTTCTTGTTGGGTGAACTAGTATACCTTCCCTTCTTAGACTTAGGGTTAGACACCCTATCATCACTTGCCTTAGGAAACTTAGAAGGAACTTGATTAGAAAACCTCTTCTTAAACCTAGGCTTGTCTTGTATATCAAGCCTTCCCTTTGAAGAACCTCCATCAAAAGATCTTGCCCTCTTGGCATCTCTACTCTTCCTCTTAGCCCTTGCCTCTTCTACATGTTGGGCATGAACCATAAGACGAGAAATTATCATGTTGTCATGTAGCATAGACGAATAACACTCCTCTTGCAAATAATCTGACACCCCCTTCACAAAACAACTCATTTCATCTCTAGGATCGGAAACTAAAGAAGGAGCATATTTTGACAATTTAGTGAATTTCAAGGAGTATTCATGAACACTCATACCTCCTTAGCGAAGGTTGGTGAACTACACCACTTTAGCTTCCCTCTTCTCCCTAGTAAAGAACCGATCAAGAAAAGCCTTCTTGAACACTTACCAAGTCACGGGCCCACCTCTTAAAGGACTATTGTCCCTCATTGGACGTACCATGCTTGAGCCACATCCTTGAGTTGATAGGTGTCTAACTAGGCCATCTCACTAGTAGACAACCCCATACCATAGAGGATATTGTAGATTTTATCGATGAAATCTTGGGGATCTTCTTCAACCTTCGATCCGTAGAAATTAGGAGGATTCATCCAAGTGAAATACCTTAGACGAGAGGCCATAGTAGAAACTTGTTGGTGTGCTCGGGGTGCAACCTCCCAATTAGCTTGGGCCGTCATGGCTTGGTCTTGAGTAGTGACGGCTTGTGGTTGGGTAGTAATGGCTGGGCCATTTTGAAGAGAGCGGACGATATGTTCTCATCCGTCAAAGGAAGAGGATTCACCGGGGCTTGGTCATCATTCACATATTACTCAAGAGGAGGAACTTGATCACCACGGGGAGAAACTCCCGCACTGGCAATCTCTTCTTCAAGTCTTCGTGCCACATTCCTTCGAGTATTCATTGCCTATAATCAAAATAAGAGGAGTAGATGCAAAAGAACATATAGTTAACACTCTAAAGGCACGATATTGGACTTACAAGAAAGTGAGAGTTTCCTAAGAATCTCATAGATTCCTATTAATAAGTGTGGCGCGCTTCACAATTATGAATATGAACCTACATAGACGTGGTTGAGAGAGACATTGACTCAAAGATATTAAACCTCATGCTCTGATACCAAGTTTGTCACATCTGGGAATAGCCCCTAGACGTAACCGGATTTGTCGTTTTCTTTGAGGACTAAGACTAGCCTCTTAGCTTACATCATTACATTCATAGGTCAAATTTAGCGGAAAATATAAAACTTTTCATTATTTTAACTCGGAGGTTTACATAGGCCTCTACATACACATAGTATATATATATCGAGTATACATAGACCCTTCATATAGGAAGATTACTTAGTCTTCTACTTTTATTGAAAATAAGTATATAAAATATAACATAGTTATAATAGTCGTCTCATCTCATAACCATCTAATAAGACTGTGATAACTTGGTCATAACCCATACATCAAAGTAAGAATGCCTCACATGGGCTATACAATGTTTCATACTAATTGGAAAAGAAAGAAACATAAAAGTCTTAAACTCAAAACAACTCCATTAGCTAGATAGTGGCATCGCCCTCGGAAAGTGAGGACCTACCCTACTTTGATGATCAAGAGATCCAAGTCTTCTTCAAGTCGCCTTCAAAATCACTTCAATGACCGGAACCTAAAATGTTGGAGGAAAGGAAGAAATGGGGTTAGTACACAACTTGTACTAAGTATGAGACCATATGCACACATACTTTGAAATCATGCTAAGAAAAGGGACATTTCATAAAGTATGCACTTTTCATTAAAAACCTTTATTCATATTCAACAAGACCATACCAACCAATTAAACATGTTCATTAAGCCATAAGCATGAATATCACAAGACCAACAACATCAAAACTAGTCAAGTTAACATACATATACTATAATTGAACACATAGTCAAGTAAATCTATCATCAAGTCATAATAACAACAAGCATGAATAAGAGTACATTTTAACATAACCAAAGCAAGACAATTACCCATGAACCCCTATCAATTCAACAAGTGCAATGACTAAGCAAAGCCCCATAACCTTACTCAATCAAGTAACCCAACAAGAATAATGACTAACATCCTACTTCACATAGCATAGAATTTAAGAGTACATATCATCTTTACGTTTAACCATATAAACCAACACATATTCATACGTGAAACTAATCATCATATAGTATCAACAATGTGCAAGTTCATCATACACATATCATATATCATCATAATCATATTCATACATAAGAACAACCTCTTAAGGCTTCCCTCAAGGCAAACTAGTGCAAGGCATAGGTAGAGTCACATACCCCTACCTAGGATAAGTCAAACCTCTTAAGCTACCCTAGTTGGTTTATACTCCATTGCTTCATTTTAGTTTAGGGAACACTTGACTTAACCGACATAGACCACAAGATCTGAGTGTGGAATCCGGTGTTGTAAAACCTTACACTGAAGGAAGGTGGTTTACCGGCCAAAGTAAAACAAAACATAAACGTAGCTTTCTAGGTGGATCCACTAGCTACTACTCCTATGGGGTCAACATAGTTCAAGAACTAAGAGATAGGTATAATCCCTCTACATACCACTTGGCAATTGGGGACTTCTCTCATGAGAATCTATTGGATGAGTATCCCTCATTGGGGAGTCAACACCATATGTGGAACTATAGGGTGGATCTTCCTCTAAGGAAAGTCGTCACCTCCCATTGTCAAGTTCACTCGGTGCTAAGCTAAATTCCCTTTTTGAAATGTCTTTAATGCCTTTATTAATCATCATAACTTAATGTAGGTCATAGGGTGTAACCCCTGTATATTCATCATCATCTTAGCTCAATAAGAATTGCATGAGTATTGTCCTTTCATTACAATTCATATAGGTGAGGTTAGCACGTTAGCATCTCCATATCATGATAAGGCACATTGGTAAATCATTCACCATCCTTATAACATTTACCTCTTATGCCAACACCTCCCAATTATAATCAATACATTTCAATTCAACATAAGACCACCCTATCAATCCTAATAAAATACATACTACAATACAACATCTTGACTTAATCACAATTAACCACAATTTGAAGTAAAGGATAGGATCATAAGGCTTACCAAGTCTCCTTCATAGTTCATGATCAAGGTCTTACCACAAACCCTCAATTCAATCCAATTTGGGTATACATCATCATAAGTCAATAACCAACATGAAAACAACGCTAGAAGAATCACTACATCAAAATTCAATACTAGATCATAGCTTAAGACAAGATACTTAGGTCAATTCACAACATACATCATAACCTAGATCATCTTCGCAAGAACTATCATGAAAGACTAAATATCACCCTAATTCATTTATTATTAGTGCAACAACATCATCTAGTAGTAATTCAATGAATAACCAAGTCAATTGAACCAATACAATACAATTCATATCAAGATCACAACCTAAGGTTAAGGGGTAAAGGTCATCTTCTACAAACTAGACCAAACCATCAAGATATATAATAATTAGTTTAGAATACATGTTTATATATTCATAATATCCAAATGAAATCATAAACAAAATCAATTCATAACATCTATTTCGTATTGGATGAAAACCCACTTGAAAACTCAACTTTGGAAATCAATTTGATTAAACCCTTTAAGGAAAGAGGTCTCAAACGTGAATTAGATCCCATAAATTTTTAATTGATGAATATTGATGGAGGAAATTGACCCTTTGCATCCCTTAAAAACTCCCCTATCTTGGTCTTCAATGGTGTTCTTCACTAGAGAGAGAAAAAAGAGATAAGGAAGAGAGTTTTGTTTTGTGAGTTATGATTAGTCTAATGGGGTTGGGGTCTTTATATGGGGGTTAATTAACTTAATTATTCTTTACCTAACCCCTAATTAAATTCCTAACTAAGTCAACTAATTAAAAGGAACAAGTCAAAACGTGCAGCAAAACACAGACCCCATTGACGAGATCACGATCGACGGATCGTTGGTCCATCGACGATCAGTCCCTCCTTCCGTGCTGCACATTCGTAGGTAAGTTCAGAGACTATGCAAAATGAACCCTCTAGGATTTTTGCTAAGTCACCATCGACGGTGGCGTCGACGCCCCATCGATTCACCAACGGCCCATCTGTGGCATCCGTTGGTGACACTGTCTTTCGACAACTTTTGCCCATTCTGTCAAGGGTCCTCCTGAAGGGCCCTTGGTTGGTTATTGGGGAGTTGTAACCGGACCTTTTGATCATGAATTAACTTACACAGATCTTAGACACCCTTCCACCAGTTTTCATCATTTTCTAACTTCTAAAAGCTAGTCAAATAGGCTAAGGCACGCTAGTACCTCTTTGATATAGTTTCCGGACGTCATGGACGTTCTTGGACGTTTTGGTTTCTAGACTTCCAAAATGACTTATAATCATTATAATGGACCTTATAATAGAGTCTAGACCTTAGGACACTTATGTTAGGCTCTAGAACATGTCTTGGATTTTCGAAGTGTTACAAAGAGGTCGCGGTTGACGTAGAGGTAGATGAAGCGCTAGCGGAAGAGGTTTTGGGAGAGTGGATCTTGCTGTGAATGAGGTGCCAATTTAAAATGTCTCGGTGAATGATAACCCTTCGACAAATAATGAAGAGATAGAAGAGGAAGTTTAGATAGAGGATGTTGAGGAGGTTAAACAAGAGAAAAGAGTGCAGGTTGAAGCGACCGGGATCCCTCTAATAGATTCGGTGTTAGCTCAACAGATCATGTCATTCATGAATGGGTTGGATGGTCCGGGAATGCTTCCATCCACTCAAGCCCCTACTAACCCTCCAATAACTAGCAATAGGTCCCACACGGGTGCAGTTAGAGGTGATGATGCATTTTTTTGTCCTTTAATTTGCAGGGTTAGGTGATTTCGGGTAATGAGCATTATATGTTTACACTGTTTCTGAAGCTCAAGCCTCAGGTATTTCTTGGTTCTAAGACTGAACATGCTTATGAGTTCATCTTGGATTGTTATGAGAGGCTGCATAAATTGGGTATTGTTCACCAACATCAGGTTGAGTTCGTGTCCTTTCAAATTCAAGGTTAGGCCAAGCAATGGTCGAGAGCTTACATGGAATGCAAATCTTCTACATTACCTCGAATTTCTTGGACACAATTTCATGTCGTACTTTAGAGAAGTATGTGTCTAGGACCTTGAAAGAACACATGAAAGATGATTTCTTGGCATTAGAACAATGTAGTATGTCTTTGGCTACTTATGAGGCCAAGTTCAATTCTTTATATAAATATGCGACGCAGTTGGTCACTATTGAAGAGGAGAGAATCGGATTATTTATTAAAGGTTTGGATTCTAAGATACAAGTATTGTCTATCCATATGACTTCTGCAGGGAAGATTTTTAATGAGGTGAACGATTATGCAAAGAAAGTGAAAGGGTGAGGTAGGATTGTCAAACCAGAGTGTTGCCTAAGAGGTCTAAGAATGCTATAAATTTTCAGGGCTCCTATGCTAGAGGATCCATTCGACCTACACTCGCGGCCAACCCAATTCAATCCTCTTTTCCCGCCTCTATGGGTAACTATTCGGGGACTGCATCTAATAATTTTCCAGCTAGTCAAAGTATTGTGCATGTTGCGGCAGTAGACCAACTGGCAGTCGCACTTACTTTAATTGTGGAGAACTTGGACACATAATGAGATATTATCCACTACCACATTTGTTCGAGTTCGGAAATCAGCCCTCTTGAGCAACTGTACCTGTAGGAAATGGTAATAATGGTAGAGGACGTCCCCAAGTTGAGTGAGGAGAAAATCGGTGAGGTCGTGGAGGTATAGGTAATGGTAACGGAGGTAGAGGTGACGCACAACCAATAATGGAGGTGGATCGTGTTGATGATAGATTATAATGTTATGCCTTACTAAGCAAAAATAAGGTAGAGGAATCTGATGCAGTGATCACAGGTACTATTCTTTTCTGTGACCAGATGGCTAATGTGTTGTTTGATCTGGTTCTACCTATTCTTATATGTCTGTGAGCTTTACCTCTTTTTTTGAGATTTTGTGTGATGTTGTTGATGCCCTGATACGTGTTTCTACCCCGGTTGGAGAGTCAATCATAGTTACCCATGTCTATCATTCTCGACCTTTCTTGTTTATGGGATTTTAAACTTGTGGTGATTTGGTGATTTTGGATATGGCTGATTTTGATATTATCTTAGGTATGACTTGGTTGTCTCCCTATTATGTTGTACTTAATTGTAATACTAATTCTGTGACTCTAGAAATTCTGAGAAGGGAAAAACTATAATGGGAAGGGGTGTACAAGCCTAAGCAATCTAAGATTATATCGTCCATTAAGGCTAGTAAACATGTAGAGAAAGGTCTTTTAGATGTAGTTTGTAGCATGTATTCACTCAAAAGGATTTGAACTTGTGATAGCAAAGATGGATGGAATTACTAAAGGATTATAACATGACCATTCAATACCATCTGGGTAAGGCAAATGTTGTGGCAGACGCCCTGAGTCGGATAGCGGCAAGTATGGGTAGCTTAGCTTACTTGATTAGAACCAAGCATCTTTTGGCTAAGGAATCCAGACCTTAGCATCTAAGTACGTGCAGTTGGGCATTTCAAAAAGAGGTGGGTTTCTAGCTAGCATTTAAGCTAAGTCCATGTTTATGGAGGAAATCAAAGCCGAGCAATTTGATGATGGAGATTGAGATAATCTTAGATCAAAGATTGTGATAGGTAAGTCTCAAGGAACTACTCTAGATGCGGATGGTGTGCTCAACTACAAGGGTAGAGTTTGTGTTCCAGGAGTTGATGATTTGAGTTCAAGGTTGTTGACGGAAGCTCATGGCTCATGCTAGATATTTCATCTGGGTGTAACAAAGATGTATAAAGATATGAATCATGTTTATTGGTGGTTGTGTATGAAGAGGGATGTCGTGAATTTCATGCGAAGTGTAAGAATTGTAAGAAGGTAAAATATGAGCATCAAAGACTGGTGGGTTTACTCCTAGGGATGCCGATTATAGAATGGAAATGGGAAAGGATAGCGATGGATTTTGTGGTTGGTCTCCACATGACCTTAGGGAAGTTTGATTCTATTTGGGTTGTGGTCGATAGATTGACTATATCAGCCCACTTAATTTTGGTAAGGGTAGATTACAATGCTGAGCAATTGGCACAGATTTATGTAAAGGAGTTAGTAAGGTCATGGTGTGCCCTTTTACATCCTCTCATATCGTGTACCTTTTTCACTTCCATTTTTTTGAGAAAGTTGCATAACGAATAGGGCACACATCTCACTTTTTGTATAGCCTTTAATCTCCAAATGGATAGATAATCAGATATGACTACACAGGTGTTGGAAGACATGTTAAGATCTTGTGTGATTGACTTTAGAGGGCATTGGGATAAGTTTTTACCATAATGTGAATTCACTTACAATAACAGTTATCACTCAAGTATTGATATGGCACCATTTGAGGTGTTATATGGGTGAGGATGTAGATCACCTATAGGTTGGTTCGAGTCCGAAGATGTGAAACCTTTGGGGTTGACTTAGTTAATAATTCTCCAGATAAAGTGAGGAGCATTCAAACAAAACTTCTAGACATGCGGAGACACAAAAGAAGTATGCATATCACAAGGTAAGAGATATGAAATTTTAGACATGCGAGAATGTACTTCTCAAGGTATCACTCATTAAAGGTGTCATGAGATTTGGTAAGAGGGGTAAGTTGATTCCACGCTATAATAGCCTCTTTGAGATTCTTGAACGTGTAGTATCGGTGGCGTATATATTTTTGCTAACTCCTAACTTTTCTGGTGTACATCCCGTATTTCACGTGTCTATGTTGAAGAGATATCATGGTGACAGTGACTATATCATTATGGGGGACTCAATAGTTTTAGACAAAGATCTCTAATATGAGGAGTGAACGATTGTTATTCTTGATTGTGATGTTCGTAAGTTGAGGACCAAGGAGATTAAGTCAGTGAAGGTCCAATGGAAACATCGTACAGTTGAGGAAGCTACTTGGGAGGCTGAGAAGGACATGCGAGACAAGTATCCCAAATTGTTCGTCGAATCAGATACTACCTTGTTACTTTTAAGACTACTTATCCTAAGTTGATCACTCGGGTACGAGTGATGAGTAAATTGGTATCTATTGTAACGATCGATATTCGTCATTATAGAAATCCAACAAGGAAAAATTGGGGCCGGAAAAACTTTTTCGTGGTATTACGATTTTTCCAACCTTGTTCAGATTTAGAGGAAATCAAATTCATCAAGGTGTAAGGAAATACTGTAGAAGTCGGGTAGAATGAATAGGAATTTTATTACATAATCGGTTATATAACACGTTCAAAAATCCATATGACTTTACGAAATTGAATTTGGAAAAATAGATCTTCCGAAATCGATCGTAGCGTTAAGGGTATTTTCTGAGCATATTGGGTTAAGAGTGTGTTGTGAAAAGAGGGAACTGAAACTCCCTTAAGGATCTCACTGCATCAATTCTTACCTCAGCAGTGGGGTTATTGCCGCTACAACTTGTTCAAAAGTGTCGTTGCATCTGGATTGGTGTTGCTGTAGCGACGCCACAATATCGGGATGGGTGCCGCTGTAGAAGGATGACGGGATTTTAATTCGTAAATAAAACCCTTAAACGACCTTATTGTGAACTTTTCAAATTAGAACGACCTTTGGGCGATTTCAACTCGTTTTCCACCATTCTAAAGGCTAAAGGTAAGCTTTTCACACCCCATTTTTGCTTTTCAATGCGTAGAACATTTTAGAATGGGTCATAATTTATGGGAGTGTTTCTTGATAGAATTCATGGTTGGAGCAACCCTAGTTTTACTAGTTGAGGTCATGGGTTTGACCAAGGGTTCATGAAATTGTTAGAATTCCGAGAAATTAGTGATTAATTATTGCTTCCGGTATATTGTTGATTGTGTGTAGACCAAGAACAAGCAAAACGAATTTTGAAGGGGAAGGATCAAGTTTCTTAGGGTTCAAAGCTTGTTTCAAGGTAGGTGATGGCTGTGATTCTATGACTATATGATATATACTTATTCTTGTTGCATTGCAATACTCATATATGTATGCATGTTGCAATATTGATCATGGATGTTGAAAAATGAAATCATGAGTTAAATTAGTGATCTTGATGTGTTCTTGTAATGTGTGATTGGTATCGAGTTGCAATGTTGTGGCATGCTTACAATTGGATTGGATTGCCACGTTTTGACATGTAAATAGTTTGATCAAATTTCCACATGCCGGAATGCTAACGTTTTTATCAGATTGCCACGTTCCAGCATGTGAACAGTTATATATATATATATATACATATATATATATATATATATATATATATATATATGTGTGTGTGTGTGTGTGTGTGTGTGTGTGTGTGTGTGTGTGTGTGTGTGTGTCTGTGTGTGGATGTTATTAAAATGTTGTTTGACTTGATTATGTTACACTTGTGGGATAACACTATGATCTTACCAGTACACTGTGGTTGTATACTGATTCTGCACTTGCTCTTATTTTTGTTCAGTACACTGCATTTTCACATGACAATTGATTGACCTCCCTTAGGATATAAGTGATCGTTCACGAATTCAAGGGTGAGCCATTTCGTTAGGGCTGCCATGGAGTTCTCTTTAGTCTACGTCCACCATTTTCAGACTTAGACCTTTCTTTAGTTAGTTGATAGTTAGTTAGTAATCTCTTGTATACATGGATATCTTTATAGTTTTGGTAGATTAACTTTCAGATGCTAGGTTTATTATCCGCATTTTTAGTTAGTCGTTAGATCATCAATTAGTAATGGAACTTAACTTTGTTATTTTACTTGCTTCCGTAACTTAAATTACTTAATTTTAGATTTCTTGTTTTGGTTTGATGGTAGTAACGGTTCTCCCACTGAGTAGTTAGTGTGGGTGCAGATCACGGCAGTCACGGTCGTGACACCTAATTTAATGTGATTTTATACCCAATGACAAATATTATAGGTATCAATATCCATTGTGTTTTGCATGATTTTGCTCAAAAGTGGTAGCAACCAATTCTCAATCTAAAGTAGTAGCTTTACTTTAAAACCCTCTTTTTTTTATTATTTGATATTTCCTTCACATCACCTCGATATTTTCAATATGGCTAGTGCCTTTATTTAATTACCTTCAATGGTATCATCAATTTTTTTATTTTTTTTTCGTGGCCAAAGAACAACTATTTTCATCATGACCTTGGTGCTAACAATAATTGTGATACAAAGATAAATATCAAATAGAATCTCCTAGAAAACCTTGATCTAATTACCAGATTTTTCATCAACAAACAACAGCCATATACAATTTGGAAGCTTCTCCATTAGATCAACTATAACCTTGACCCTAGTTTTGATAGGTCTTTTTTGACGGACTAAAAAGGAAAATTTGACAAAGAACTTGAATTAAAGGGTATATTATTTTTTTCTTGTTTCATATTAGAAGAAAATGTACATGTGAAAGAAAAATTAAACTAGTTATTTTGAATATTTACTTTTCATTTATAGTATAGAATTAACATTATATTAAAAAAAACTGTAGTTCAATGCACAAAACAGTTTGTGTTAGTGAATCCCACGGATGGGCCAAACACCAAGGATGTGAAGTAAATAGTCTACCCTTCTGCAAGCATTAGTGACTGCTTATATGTATTGAACCAGAGACCTACATGTCAAACATAGATAACTTTACGTTTCTTTTCAAGGCTCTCCTTCCGAAATATAGTTATATGCAAACCTAGTAATAGATTCACGTGATTTGAAAATTACAAAATAAATGTGACAATAGTCATGACAGATAGATCATCATATGAAAATATTAAACAATGTGACAATAAATATGACAAATAGATTCATAATATGAAAATATTAAATAATGTGAAACTACACGTCAAAAAATGCACCTGCTATAAATTACCCTGGTGTTCTTCTCGATGTTGCACATGCTTATTCGGCCAAAACATCTTCTTATTTTTTTCTTTAGTTATTTGTTTTTTCTCATAGATAAGAGGACTAGTTGGGGTAACAAAAATATTGAAATGGATTTGATTGAATCAAAGGAAGGGTGAGCTGCTACTTTCCCTCAAAGGAAAAAAAGCACTTTCGAACAAAGCAGATGAGCTTTCAACTCTAACAGGAAAACATGTTTGTGTTTTTCTCTTTTCACAAAGTGGAAACCCATATTATTATGTCTCCCTAAATATAGAGTAAAAACAATTGATAAGTTCTTGAATTGAAATCAAATGATCGTCAACATGATCATGCTGATGTGTGCAAATTAAATAGCTTCATTCTCATAATATCTTGATTTAAATTCAGAACTTCTAGGAAATACAACATGTCTGATGGATTGTGAAACTAAATATATTTTGAAAGGAAAAGGAGAACTTCTTGTTATAGTTGTCTTCTAGTGCTTGTTTTCATTTAACTCAGTTCACACCTCTAAAACAACATGATGTATCTGATGTGGGGAGGTATTGAAGATTTCAAGTTGTTAATACTTTGATCTTTTACATGTGTTGTGAATCAATGTTTTCATATTTTATTGTTGTATGGATGCAGCTCTGCATGATTGCCAACTTTCACTTGGAATCTGTTGATCATGTGTTTGCTCTTGTTCCTTCATTTCAGGTATGGACTCTACTTTGATGAAAACTTATTTTTCTCTAATGACATTTCAAGAGTTGAAGTTCTTTGGGTGTAGTGGCAGCTTCCAACTGCTGCTATTAATTGAGTTTTACGTTTTACCAGATAGGACGATAAAAACTATAATTAGTATCTTAAAGAACCTTCTATAGATTTTAATACTAACAAAATATGGGATTTATTTCGATCCCATGTAGTGTTTAACAAATCGTGAGAAGGAAAGGAGACTTCTGATTTCTATCCCATGAAGTATTTGGGGGATTTAGGGTTATAATTTGGGTGTTGGTATTACGTTAATTGGGTGGGTCATTTAAATAATTTATGTTAATCTTTTAACTATGGATAAAAACTAAAGAAATATCGGGTAGGTATTTAAGATTATTATATGTGTCCCACTGTTAATAGAAAGAGTATATACGCCCCAAAATTATGACGGTAAGGACATTAGTTTTCTAAAAGTATAATGAAGGGTACTTAGATATCATTTACGATAGTTCAGGGGTTTATTTATCCCTTTTACTTTCAGTTTGATCTTATATCGTGCAAAAAAAAGAATTTCGATAGAAGATGATTTTTAAGGTAATTTATTTATAGTCGTCATTTATGCTAAATTCAGCAACTCATGTTTCCTTTCTTCTTTGCTCTTTTTTTATTCTTGAGTTAATAACTAGGATTTATTGAAACAGTTGAATATAGAAATGGAGACTTGAATATGTAATATGTAGCAAGATAACAACCTAATCCGCTAATATTAATGATATTGTAAATTTTAGGTTTAGGCCCGTAAGACATTAAAACATGTCAACATGAATCAATATCGATACACAATCCAAGAGGAACATCTGGGTTGATCCACCTAGGCATTGAAACTGAAATATTTTTGCGATGTCTGTCACATAAAGAAGCACAACACGTTTTGCAAGAATGTGTCTTGGCTTTCTACACTTTCTTAGAATTCCAATGTTCCAATCTTTAGGTATTACAACTATATGAAAGACGAATTCTAACAAAAACACTATGGTATGTTGTTTTTGGTCCTAAATTCCTTGACCTTTCACTAAGAGCGAACCCTGAGAAAGTAATTTGAACATTAAACTTTAAGATCTAGGATCCCAATAAAGTTCAAATTTACCACCAACACTTAATCCGCGACTCTTGAACAATTTGGTGCAGGATAGATAAAAGTCGTCATTGAACTGTTGAAAACCAATTTTGACCCTCCTCGAAGTAAATTATTAAATTAATTCCTCGAAAGATTTAAAATAAGTTTATAAAATTCCAAATATTTTTTCAAGATAGTTTTTATTTTAGTGATATACTAGTTTATATGTTTAATTATTTAGTTTACAATTAAGTTAAAATATTTTATTTTGTTGAAGTTAAGAAGATCATTGGTTAATATGTATTACTTCATTTTATCACAATTTTAGCGATATCTATGAATTTAGTTCCGCTCGTTGAGAGATCAGATATTGGGCCATCTATTCAGCCCAAAGATACAAATCAGCAGCCCTTTCTTGCCTCAATTTCTAGCATCTTGAGCTAGCCTATTTTCAGACAACCTGCAGCTCCATTCCATTATTTACCGACCCGGCCCATTTCACCTCAACCCGGTCCAATTCTGTGTTCACAAAGAGGAACCCAGCACGTGTAATTTCTACAAACCCAATTACGTCTACGACAAAAAGTTCCAGCTCCATCCTTCACAGACGGAGCAAGAAATACAAGACATCTTCTTGATTCACTTAAAATGACAATCCAAACAGTAAGTAAATAACGTTCAAACATCCACATTTTCATAAATGACAATCAAAACGGTGATTCACGAAAGAAGACGATGACCAGGACTGTGATTTTTCTCATCTTTTTCTACCCGTCCCTTTCAAACAGTACTATCACAGCAGCATGAAGCAATGTGTGTTTTCATCCTTGGGGTTGTGAGATCGCTCCAAGTAGCATATCAAGGATGCACTGTTGCCAATATGTGTTTAAAAACAGAATTACTGATAACAACAAAACTTTGCAGAAACAAGAAGTTACCAAAGTTTAATGAACCGGTAAGAAAGATGAACAAAAATTAATTCACAAAAACATAAAATCTGTAAACGTACCAGAATCTTGAATATTAGAAGAGAACAAGATCAAGCCCACTGAATGCACAGTGTACCCTTAACGAATTTATTCTCTTCTAGTATTCGAGGTTTGATTTGGAATATATCCTCATAGGATAGAATGATCTCAATCAGCAGCGTATTGATACTAAAAACTCTAGTGGTATCCAACCACTCAAAAATAATAAAGTACACGAAGAAATTTTTCTGCAGAAGAAGAAGAAGTCAGAAAAATTCCTGAGGAAAAATTCTGAAGGATGAATGGTATTTATAAGCAAGAGGAACTGATTCTGAAAGGTTGCAACCCTTTCAGAATCCACATGACCATTTATGAAAGTTGCAACCTTTCAAACGGTCATGGTTGTTTCTGAAAGTTGCAACCTTTCAGAAAAGTAACTTCCAACGGATGGAAATTCAAATAAAACGGAAAAGAATTTAAATAAAATGGATCGCGCGTAGATCTGAGTTGGGTCAGTCAATTAACTAAATAATTGACACATTTTTTTCTTTTCGGTTAATTAACTAATTAATTGAAACATTTTGGCCATTTTATTTATCTTAATTAATTAAATAAATAATTAAACAAACTTTGTCCAAAAAATAATCTCTTGATCAATCATTTTCCAAAGCCAAAGAAGAATACAAATCAAAAGTCAAAGCAGAGCCGAGTAGGCAACAACGACGACGGCGCGAGGGGGTCCGTCTTTCTAACCCTTTAAACAATTAATATGAGTGTTTCTATATTTAAACTCTCCTATTTTTCTTTCCACCACCGATGAAGAGAAAATGCCTTTTAATTAAACCATAAGAGGACTTTTCAAGTTTCCAGCTTTCCAAGTTCCTCTTCTTTTCATCTTCCGTCCATTTACTATTTACACTTGCTACATACCCAACAATCCCCCACATCAACAGGTAATGGTTATAACATATGGAATGCACGCACAAGTGTGTACTTTATAAGCAAGGATAAATTGCATCAGGATAAGTAGGTTCCCCCTTGGACTTTCCATAGTGAACAGATGTCGGATATACTCGGTCAATTGGTAGATAAGGTATCTTTGAATCATAGATCTTTGGTTTATACATAGACAACCATATGTCACAAAATTAACCCTTTACCCGTTTATGATTCTTACTGTTGTGTTCGTTTAAGCCAAGAACACCTCCTGGTCTCATCAGTATATAGAGAATAGGCTTTTGACATAAAATTCTCTTCGAAGCGGCTTACACTTAACACAGTTACATAGGTGATTTCTAACTGTTTCATCTCGTAGATACACTATTTGGTCACATTTGCCAAACTTAGAAAATCATTAAAAAAATTAAGTTTTATTAACTCATTAACAAGCCTTAAAGTCTTAACCTTGTTCCTGAACATTGTCTTCACCATGAGAATGGATTGAGTTGATTGACAATGTCGAACCGTCAGACACAACTTTGTTTTTATCTTTTAATCTAGCTCTTGGGATCTCTAGTCTTCTAGACAGAGTTACTGTCATGCTGACTTGTCCTAAGTCGTAAACTCATTCCCTTAGATGATCTTTCAATGCCTTTCTCACTAGGCCTTTCATAAGTTAATCTGACACATTATCGGTTGGCTTCATATAGTCAATTGTGATAATTCCACTATAGAGCAATTGTCTTACGTTGTTATTACTCTGTCGTATATAATGAGAATTTATGTTGTACATGACGCTCCCTGCCCTGCCTATTGCCTCTTGACTATCGCAATGTACGCAAATAGGTCCCACAAGTTTGTGCTAGAATGGAATATCCTCTACGAAATTCTAGAGTCATTCAACTTCTTCACAAACCTTATCTAAAGCAATAAATTCTTATTCCATTGTGGAGCGAGCGATATATGTCTGTTTGGACGATTTCCAAGAGACTTCTCCTCCACTAAGTGTAAACACATAACCACTTGTGGATTTTACTTCATTTTACCTTGTGATCCAATTTGCATCACTATATCCTTCAATTACGGCAACATAGTTGTTATACTGCAAAGGATTGTGTTGGGATCAATTGGATTCACTTTCACCTACATTATTTTGAAATGTAAAACTTAAATCAATTGGAGTTTTGACAACATAGAAATTCAAGTACTTGAACTTATCCAATACTCTTTCAATATAATGAGCTTGAGATAATGCTAGTCTCTAAGGAGTTTTGAGAATCATGATCCCTACTATCAAATCAGCAACACCTACGTCCTGCATATCAAACTTGATGATGGACACCATGCACTTGTAGATTTATATCGTCAATTTCTTTACTCATTACTAACATGTCATTAACATAAAGACAGAAAATGAATTTATGATTCGGAACATTTTTAATTTACACACTTATCACATTCGTTAATCTTGAATCCATTTGCCAACATTGTTTGGTCAAATTTAACATGTCATTGTTTGGGTGCTTGCTTGAATCAGTAGAGCGACTTCACAAGTCTGCACATTTTCTCTTCTTGTCACGACCGGGAGCACCCCCTAGAAGTAACATGGCGTACTTGACCTCTTGGAGGTCTTGTACAAGACCATATCTATCATTCATCACATTTTCATCGGAAAATTTAGCGGAATATTTAAAACTTTCTTAGCAAATCATATGCTAGAACATCACTTCCATTATATATAAAATATCATAATACATAGTTAAAGACTCTAGTGTCTTTTTGTCATCCTAGACTCAACATAATTAGAGTACATTAGGGACACGTCCCTTACAACATAAATCATAAGTATAATGTTACACGACTTTAAAGTAAAGTAAGACTTAGGAAATCCTTGGACTTAAGGATTCCTTTCCAGTGAGTTCATGTTTACCTTAATTCTTTTCCTTGGACTTTACAGTGAGTTCATGTTTACCTTAATTTCTTAACTTCCCAAGTAATCCCTCTAGTGATACTTTTTGCAATGCATGAATAACGTCTCATTCCACTATCCATACTCAGGCATCACCTTAGGACCACAAGGAACTCATACATACAACCTTTCAATTCAACACATACATTCATATAGGACCTTTTCATATAATAAGGCACATGTTTCACATTAGACACAACATAATACCTTATTCACAATCCTAATCTAAGTCCACTAGTACAATGTACATGTGAAGCCCCATAACCTCACACATTCTTAGTAAACCTATCATAAGACCACAAGCATCATAACATGTACTTCATACGCCAACCATAATACTATAGTCAACTACATGTAAACGAAGTAGGACCTTCAATCATATAGTCAATAAGACCAAAATTATGCATGTAATGATATGACCACATCATATAGACTCATACCATGCATTTCATCACAACAAGTAGACAACACTACAATGTCATGCATAAGGAACATAACATAGTCACATGCATTAGAAAACCTTCCTAGGACTTCCCTCAAGAGCCACTTGTGCAATGCATAGGTAAAGTCCCATGCCCCCACCTACACTAAGAAACTACCCTTAGGTTATCCTAGTTAAGGTCCTAGTCATTTACTTCCATTGTCCATTTTACTTTACGGAAACTAAAGTCTTAACCGACAGTAAGACCATGGGTGCTAAACATGGAATTTGGTGTTGTAGAGCCTTACACCAATGGAAGGTGCTCTAACTAGCCAAGGTAGAACATTAACAAATGCTAGCATACTAAGTGATATCACTTGATAGATCCTATATGGCAAGCATAGTTTATGGAACTTAGAGGTATATATTGAAACCCTCTTTATGCCAAATGGGGCATTGTAGTTATCCACATATGGAAACCCTCTTTATGCCTATTGAGGCATTGTAGTTATCCACCTCGTGAAGACTATGATGAACAAGCCTTCCACATTGGGAAGGGGCACCCCTCATCTTCAAGTTCACTCGGTGCTAAGCTAAGTTCCCTTTATTGAAAAAGCTTTTATTAACATTACTTTTATAAAATTAGGCTTAGGAGATTGACTCCTCATATGCTTAGCTCATAGGTCATAGATGAGAGTTCACCAACCTATATCATCTGAAAAACCCTTTCACATGGACATAGCATATTCAAGATCCATCTAGTTTAGAGTAATCTTGGGACCACCTTCTAAACGCCCCTCTATTGACTAGATCATTATACATGTGTGCGTGTATACATATATGTGAGCAATCCTTTCACATAACACATTAAGGCCACACATGTTCATACGTTAATGCATAAGTGTATTTTTGAGAAATCCTATCATATAAATACATTTAGATACTATGCACATTCATAACATAACCATGCATTCATATTCATGTACATAGAAAACCAAACCTAGGAACTATCCTATCAAGGCATACATTTGCAATGCACAGACAAGGTCCCATACCCTTGCCCATACTAGTACACCTATCAAATCATCCTAGTTAATGATACATCACATACTTTATAGATACATATACTTTACATGCATAATAGTAGACATGAGTGCATATGAGAATATCCTTTCACTTAACACAATGAGCCAATACCAGTTGTAAGCATGTATAATGTGTGAGTGTGTGTACATTGGTCAACATGATAAGCTAATGCCTATGAATAACATATTGAGGTAGCCACCCTCTTAGGACCACAATGCACCTTCAAGCATAGACCACACAACACATAATAGCATAAGAGACTAGACAACATCACATTACTTTCAAGACTCCTCACCTTAGCTATTCACACATTCATATAGGGGTACATAGGTAAGGGATTGTTAAACATTATAACTCATCAATGGCAGCACCTAAACAAGCCCTAAAATAACCATTCACATGATTATAACATTAGCAATACAACCTAGATCGTAGCTAGAATAGGAAAGTAGGCAGAGGCTTCACATAGTGTGATCAACATAACCACACACTCATATAACATCAAGTTTTATTCAAGGACATAATCAACACACACACACACACACACACACACACACACACACACATATATATATATATATATATATAGAAAAGAAGTAACACCGCCATCATAAGTGGACCATACCATATAATGTCATACAAGGCTTCATCAACTAACAATTCTATAGAAAAGTAGAGGAATAGAATAGATCTTACCAATTCATCAACCTTTGATCATCATTGATCAATACTGATATTTCATTACCAATCCATATCTAGGGAAGTCGCTTAATGTACACTAACATAATCGAAATCAAGCATCAATCATAACAAGATCAAGATCATATCAAGTACACTACATCATCAATCTATAGACTGTGAAGGAATATAGATCATCCTTACCAAAACTCCCTTGCTTTGATAATCGATGGTTTATACACACAATTCATCAATAATATCAATATAAGTCAGTAGTTACAAGTATCTTTATATAAACGAAATCCTATGTTCATGCACTATAGAGTCGAGATTACAGTGAATATTATGCATTAACAATCGATAGGAAGTAGAGATCAAGACTTCAAGCATCAATCCATATTGGACCAACAACACATAATTCATCATCACCTTACATCATAGAAAGTATCTAACCTTCACTTTAACTTAATTTAATCACATTATAATCCTCCTAACATCAAGATCATAATAACCAATGCATTGGCTAAAACGAGAGTTTGAAGGGAACATGGGTTCATCGTGCAATTGGATTGAAATTCATGTTACAACCAATACATTAACATCAATTCATCATGAGGAAGACTTTGAAAATGTTTTGAGAAAGAACACATGGCTAGATTGCATGATAAGAGGTTTGATCATATTTTCTCTTTGAAAACTTTTAGAAAAACTCTCTAGGTGAAAGGTTATCTACAGATGAAGGATCACCATAACTCATCGTAGAAGAAAACCACTGAAAATTGATGAAGAAAACTTGAGAATCCATCACCATGGTTGTTCTTGAGATTCATCTCCAGTGGAGGTTTCTAGAGAGGATATTTTGGGAGAGGGAAGTCTAATTTTGAATCACACATTGGGAATGGGGTTGTCACGTTTTTAACCAACTTAATATACCCAAAAATAACCAACTAAACCACCTAGGGTTATGTTAGGATGTGAGGTGAATTTCCCATTCACCCCTTAAAGAAAACAACGTGCATGGAAGTTGTTGCAGCCTGCATCGATGGACCCATTGACGCCCACTAAGTCTATCGACGAACTATACTGCAGGCCGTGGGCTTGTCAACTGACTTGAGCCTTTACCAGGCTAATACCTGAATGACGATGCCACATCGACAGGGTGTAATTCAACTGAAGAGGCGTCATTAGGCTCCGTCAATTGACACTGTCAAGGCAGTGTCTCGACAGCCTTTGGGTCCTCATTGAGGGCCTTTTGCGGGGTCCTTGTGGAGTTGTACCCGGACGTCTCCAATGTAAAATACACCTTAACATGTCAAGGACCTTCCACACTAGTCTCAGAATCAAATAACACTCACGACACTTTCAATAATGCTAGGCACACTCAAGTCACACATGCACATCTCAAGGGCTAACTTTCGAACGTCTTGGACGTTTGACTTCCAAATGACTTCAAATAAATTATGCTTACTCTAAAACACTTAATTAACATGTTAACAAGATTATAGTCACATGTGAGTTTCTAGACACCCTAACTCATATTGGGGGTCTTACAATATCCTTCACTTGGGAACATTCGTCCTCGAATGACACTTGGAACACTTTAATCACAACAAGGATATCAGTGAATCATATAGCAGCTCACAATATTCACAACATCATCACATAGAAGTCAATGCACCAAACTTACAAGGAACACAAACTTCAAATCATTTAGCATTCAATGCAACACAAGCAAGAGAAACCTTTATGCACTCACTCTTATATGCATCAAACACATAGGCTCTTGTCATGTTCATAAGAGGAACATCCTTCTCCTAATCATAACATGGTCATTTTTATTAAGATATCATTATGCAACCACATTTAAGTCACACTTAGGCAGATTCAACATTACTCAAGAAGCAAGTAAGCACTCATACTTCAATGCACATGAACTTGAGTCAAGTAGATCAACTAGGATCCTTATTATTTAGTCATAATTCCATGAAGTTCATACTCAACCATACCATGCTTAGTTATGTTTAAGGAGGAATGTCCTTCTCCTCAACACACTTACATGTCTCATGAGTTCATAGGCAAGCAATGCACGAAGGTCAATTCACTATAAAAATGTGAATTTCTCAACTTTTACCCAAAGCATGCTCATACTTTCTTCTTAATGAAGTCCAAATGGTAAATCAACCACACACATCACAACAATAGAAAGTCATTTAACAAAGTTTCAATCTCTAGCATAACATTAGCTTTCATAAACATGCATCATTTAGGGAAAGTCTTACAATTTATAGGCACACACAAGGACAATGGCTAAGCATGCCTTCACTTTTCAAAAGTGAGCCTAAATTCATGGTTCCCAAATCATAAAAGTCACAGAATTTTCAAGAGACTCATCATTTTCATTTTAAGGAGACTCAAATTTTTCATTAATGGCTTAAAACACCATACATTATAAGTGACATCAACATGCTTCTTATATTAACTCATGAAGTTAAATGCACAACTAACATATCAGGAAGCAAAATTAATATGAGAAAACTATAATTTGATCAAAAATCCTTTTTCATGCAATATAGAACTTTCAAAACATACCTAAGATAGTGTCATTTAGGACATACCTAACATATGGAGAACATGCAATTCATACTTTAATGCAAGACTTCTATCATGAACAAGCTTCTAGGAACTCTTTAGTTCAAGCTCAAGTAAGTATAGAAGGACAAGATAAAAATATCAACAACCTTACTAAACTCATCATCATCCCCCACATAGGGTAAACCCATTTAAGAGCAATTTAACCCAACCTCAAGAGGATCTTAGCTTATCAACCTTCATCATCATCACTTAAAAGTGATTACCATTCTAGAAAAAATTACAGTAACTCAACATCGGAACATCAAAGGGTATACTATACCTTATCATCTAGGCAAATTATCCCCAATCATCAAGTTAGGTCATACATACTACCCAACCACATAAGGTTTTCAACAATACCATAAACATCATTGGTCATACAACATTAGGGGAAGAGAATAGAGGAGACTTAGCCATAACGCCTCTTTCTTTTCTATTAACATTATAGTAAGGTACCTTCTAGGTCAATCAAACCAACATTATCACCCTACAAAGATAAGCATGCCACCCTCAGTTCTAGGATCAAGCCTATACAATAGACTCCAATCCAAACAAGGGAACTATGAAGAACCACACATATATAAAGGGCACATTTGAACCATTACACATATATAAGGGCAACAATGAATACTTTTAAACACATATACTTAAGGCAGCATGCTTCCATAGGTAGTTACTAAGCATTTCAAGCTCAAATCATAACATTAGGCTACCATCATGCAAAACCATATAGTAACATGCAAATCCAAAAGGAGAATCATTTTAAACATAAAAACTTCTAACATGATTTAACCATATCATGACAAACATTTCTCAACATAACATGCTATTTGACATAGATCTCATATATACCACAAATGGCATCACATCATCAAGGTATACCAAAATTCACCTTCACACATACTCATCAAACCATAAAACTAAGATAAGCATCAAAACTCACCTTTCCTCCCTCAAGAATAGAGATACCATCTCATCCAAGCAATCACATCTAAAAGACCATCGGACAAGGAAACATAAGAGAGAGATCTTATAGAGTTAAGTTCTATGGCACGACATGAGAATGATGAAGAAGAGAAACTTTATTGTCCTATTGCCTCTCTCTCATAGATGTGTCGCGATTCACCACCAATGATCGAGACTCTACTAGACGTGGCAATATGAGGCTTTTGGAACCTAGAACCACATTCATAAACCTCATGCTCTGATACCACATTTTTCACGACCGGGGAGCACCCCCGAGAAGTAACATGGCGTACTTGACCTCTTAGAGGTCTTGTAGAAGCCAATAGCTATCATTCATCACATTGTCAAAGGTAAATTTAGCGGAAAATTTAAAACATTCTTAGCACATCATATGCTACAACATCTCTTCCATTATATATAAAATATCATAATACATAGTTAAAGACTCTAGTTTCTTTTTGCCATCCTAGACTCAACATCATTTAGAGTACATTAGCGACACGTCCAATACAACATAAATCATAAGTATATTGTTACACGACTTTATAGTAGAGTAAGACTTAGGAAATCCTTGGACTTAAGGATTCCTTTCCTTGAGCTTGGGAATCACATATCAACCTCCTCACCATTAAAGACATCCTTTAAGCATCCATAAGCTACACTTTGGGTAAAAAGGTAGAGAAGAATGGAGTTAGTAGAAGAATGCACTAAGTATACCATGCAAAAACATGCATTTAAAAGGGACATTTTACTTGAAACCATGCATCATGCCTTTTTGTGAAAAATTCATAAAAAATTTATACAATAAGCATTACACCATTTACATACTTCATACAGGAATATTTAATGGCTAAACATCATCTAAAATCACACATTTCATTTAAGGCATTTTAGGGTCACATTACAGTAACATACTCACACTTTACAATAAGCATTTTTCTCATTTACAGTGAACTTGTTGATTTTACAGTGATTTCATCTTTACCTTAATTCCTTAACTTACCAAGTAATCCCTCTAGTGATACTTGGTGCAATGCATGAATAATGTTCCATTCCACTATCCATACTCAAGCATCACCTTAGGACCACAAGGGACTCATACATACAACCTTTCAATTCAACACATACACTCATATAGGACCTTTTCATATAACAAGGCACATGCTTGACATTAGACACAACATAAAATACCTTACTCACAATACTAATCTAAGTCCACTAGTGAAATGTACATGTGAAGCCCCATAACCTCACACATACTTAGTAAACCTATCATAAGACCGCAAGCATCATAACATGTACTTCATACGCCAACCATAATACTATAGTCAACTACATGTTAACAAAGTAGGACCTTCAATGATATAGCCATTACGACCAACATTATGCATGTAATGATAAGACCACATCATATATAACTCATACCAAGCATTTCATCATAACAAGTAGACAACACTACAATGTCATGCATAAGGAACATAAACATAGTCACATGCATTATAACACCTTCCTAGGACTTCCCTCAAGAGCCACTTGTGCAATGCATAGGTGAAGTCTCATACCCTCACCTACACTAAGCAACTACCCTTAGGTTATCCTAGTTAGGGTCCTAGTCATTTACTTCCACTTTAGGGAAACTATAGCCTAAACCGACACAAAGACCATGGGTGCTAAGCATGGAATTTGATGTTGTATAGCCTTACACCAATGGAAGTTGCTCTACCTAAACAAGGTAGAACATTAACACATGCTAGCATACTAAGTGATATTAGTTGCTATATCCTATGTGGCAAGCATAGTTTATGGAACTTGGAGGTATATGTGGAAATCCTCATTATGCCAAATGGGAATTGTAGTTATCCACTTATGGAAACCCTCTTTATTCCTATTGAGGCATTGTAGTTATCCACCTCGTAAAGACTATGGTGAACAAGCCTTCCCAGATTGGGAAGGGACACCCCTCATCTTAAAGTTCACTTGGTGCTAAGCTAAGTTCCCTTTATTGAAAAGCCTTTATTAACATTACTTTTATAAAATTAGGCTTAGGAGATTAACTCATAATATGCTTAGATCATAGGTCATAGATGAGAGTTCATCAACCTATATCAGGTGAGAAACCATTTCACATGGACATAACATATTCAAGAACCATTTAGTTTAGGGTACTCTTGGGAACACCTTCCAAGCGCCCCTCTAATGACTAGACCATCATACATGTGTGTGTATATAAATGTATGTGAGCAATCCTTTCACAAAATACATTAAGGCCACACATGTTCATACATTAATGCATTAGTGTATTTATGAGAAATCCTTTCATATAAACACATTAATATACTATGCACATTCATAACATAACCATGCATTCATATTCATGTACATAGAAAACCAAACCTAGGAACTATACTATCAAGGCACACATGTGCAATGCATAGACAAGGTCCCATACACTAGCCCATACTAGTACACCTATCAAGTCATCCTAGTTAATGATACATTACATACTTCATAGATACATATGCTTTACATGCATAGTAGTAGACATGAGTGCATATGAGAATATCATTTCATTTAACACCATGAACCTATACTACCTGTAAGCATACATAATGTGTGAGTGTTTGTACATTGGTCAACATGATCACCTAATGTCTATCAATAACATTGAGGCAGCCACCCTCTTAGGACAACAATGTACTTCAAGCATAGACCACACAACATATAATAGCATAAGAGACAAGAAAACATAATATTACTTTCAAGACTCCTCACCTTAGCTATTCACACATTCATATAGGGGTACATAGGTAAGGGATTATTAACCATTATAACTCATCAATGGGAGAACCTAAACCAACCCTAACATAACCATTCACGTGTTCATAACATTAGCAATACAACCTGGATCATAGTTAGAATAGGAAACTAGGCATAGGCTTCACATAGTGTGATCATCATAACCACACACTCATATAACATCAAGTAGACTTCAAGGCCATAATCAACACACACACACACAAACACACACACACACACACACACAAACACACACACACACACACACATATATATATATATATATATATATATATATATATATATATATATATATATATATATATATATATATATATATATATATATATATATATATATATATATATTGTAATTAAGTAAACAACGCCACCATAAGTGGACCATACCACACAATGCCATACAAGGCTTCATCAACTAACAATTCTATAGAAAACTAGATGAATAGAGTAGATCTTACCAATTCATCAACATTTGATCATCATTAATCAATACTCATATTTCCTCAACAATCCATATCTTGGGCAGTAGCTTAATTTACACTAACATAATCGAAATCATGCATCAATCATAACAAGATCAAGATCATATCAAGTACACTACATCATCAATCTATAGAATGTGAAGGAATATAGATCATCCTTACCAAAAGTCCATTTCTTTGATCATCAATGGTTTATACACACAATTCATCAATAATATCAATATAAGGAAGTATCTACAAGTATCTTTACATAAACGAAATCCTACATTCATGCACTATAGAGTCGAGATTACAGTGAATATTATGCATTAACAATTGATAGGAAGTAGAGATCAAGTATTCAAGCATCAATCCATATTGGACTAACAAAACATAATTCAATATAACATTACATCATATACAGTAGCTAACCATCACTTTAACATAATTGAATCACATTATAATCCTCCTAACATCAAGATCATAATAACCCATACATAGGCTAAAATGAGAGTTTGAAGGAAGCATGGGTTCATCATGCAATTGGATTAATTCACGTTACAATAAATACATTAAAATCAATTCATCATGAGGAAGCCTTTGAAAACGTTTTGAGAAAGAATCCATGGCTAGATTGCAAGATAAGAGGTTTGATCATATTTTCTCTTTGAAAAATTTGCGAAGAACTCTCTAGGTGTATGGTTATCTAGAGATGAAGCATCACCATACCTCATTGTAGAAGAAAACCACTGAAAATTTGTAAAGAAATCTTGGGAATCCATCACCATGGTTGTTCTTGAGCTTTATCTCCAATGGAGGTTTCTAGAGAGGATATTTTGGGAGAGGGAGGTCTAATTTTGAATCATGGATTGGAAATGGGGTTGTCACGTTTTTAACAACTTAATATACCCAAAAATAACCAACTTAACCACCTAGGGTCAGGTTAGGACGTGGGGTGAATTTCCCATTCACCCCTTAATGAAAATAGCGTGCATGACAGTTGTTGCAGCCTGCATCGACGGACCCATTGACGCCTAGTAGGTCCATCGATGGACCGTACTGCAGGCCGTTGTTTGGGTCTGGGGCTTGTCAACTGACTTGATACTTTAACAGGCTAAGTCCTGAATGACGCCCCCCCCCCTCCAATCGACGGGTCATAAGGCAACTGACGAGGCATAATTAGGCTCCGTCGATTGACACTGCCAAGGCAATGTCTTGACAACCTTTGGGTCCTCCTTGAGGGCCTTTTGCGCGGACCTTGGGGATTTGTACCCGGACGTTTCCATCGTAAAAATACACCTTAATGTTTCAAGGACCTTCACAATAGTTTCATCATCAAAAAACACTTGCTACATATTCAAACATGCGAGGCACACTCAAGTCACACATGCATGTCTCAAGGGCTAACTTTTGAACGCCTTGGACGTTCTTGGACGTTTGACTTAAAAATACCTACAAATCAATCATGCATACTCTAAAACACTTATTTAACATGTTAACAAGCTTATAGGAAAAAATATGAGGCTTTAGACACCCTAACTCATTTTGGGGGTCTTACACTTCTGTAACAGGAACTACAAACCCTTCAAGTTGTTCCATGTAATTTTCTTCCTCCAACTCTCCATTTAAGAAGTCTATCTTTACATCCATTTGGTGGATTTTAATATCATGCATTGCCTCTAGTGCTATTAATATCCTACTTGATGTTATCTGTGTTACTGGAGAGTATGTGTTAAAGTAGTCCAAACCTTCCTTTGGTATGTATCCTTTGACTACAAATCTAGCCTTATATTTGTCAATAGTCCCATCACGTTTCATATTTTCCTTTTTAAGATTCACTTTGATCCTAAAGGTTTATTTCCTGGAGGAAGATCAGTCAATTCCCAAGTATGATTACTTAGATTGATTCAATCTCACTATTGATTGTTTCTTTCCAATAAGTTGACTCAAACAAAGTGGTTTTAATGTTTGAGGCTCATTTTTAAGCAATAGTGCCACAAAAATCTAGTCCGAAAGAAGTAGGTTTCCGTTGTCGTGTGCTACGCCTATGATCCTCACTAGGTAGTGTATTTTCCGTTGATTCTTACCGTTGTCGTTTAGGTCTTTAACTTATCGACTAACATCTGGTTTTATGCGGCTAAATATGTACAAAGAACTCTATGTTGTCTGGCTCAATTATCATATTAAAATGAATCTCAAGGTTATCAGATTTGTGAACCGGAAACCGGCAGGCCTTACATTTGACGGCATATCCAATAAATACACAATCCACAGTTTTGGGTCTAATTTTCACCCTCTTGGGTAAAGGAATCTCTACATTTGTAAGACACCCCCACACTTTGAAATATTTAAAGTTGGGTTTCCTTCCTTTCCACAACTAATATGGAATTGATTGCATTTTTCTAGGGGATACCCTATTTAGTATCTTATTAGCTGTAAGGATGGCTTACCCCCAAAGGTTTTGCGGTGAACTAGAACTGATTATCAAGGAATTCATCATTTCCTTTAATGTTTTGTTCTTCAGTTCCACCAAACCATTTGATTGTGGTGTATAAGGTGCAGTAGTTTGATGAATAATATCATATTCCAAACATATCTCTGCAAACGAAGATCCGTATTCTCCACCTATCACTACGAATCATTTTTATCTTTAGATTCAATTGGTTATCAACTTCACTTTTGTATTGCTTAAATGCATCAATTGATCATCCTTATTATTAAGAAAATATACATAACAAAATCGAGTGCAATCATCAATAAAAGTTATAAAATACTTTTCCCCACCACGAGATGGTGTTGACTTCATATCACATATATTTGTGTGAATTAAGTCTAAATGTTTTTAAATTTCTTTCAACAGACTTATAAGGATATTTAACAAACTTACTTTCCACACAAAATTCGCATTTTAATTTATCGCATTTAAAATCAGGCAATACTTCTAGAGTAACCAAATTTCACAAGGCTTAGTAATTTACATGTTCCAAACGGGCATGCAATAAATCATTTGACTCCAATAAGTAAACAAAAATAGAATTCTTATTAATTCTGTCAACAACTGTTACATTTAGTTTGAAAAGACCCTCATTGAGGTAGTCTTTTTCCTATGAACATCTCATACTTATTTATTACAACTTTTTCACTAACTAGGACACACTTAAACCCGTTCTTAACGAGTTGTTCAGCAGAAACTAAATTCTTCCAAATAGTAGGGATATGAAGAACACTGTTCAAAGTCAACACCTTGTCGGATGTCATTTTCAACATTACTTTCTCAGTTCCTGCAATCTTTGTTGTTGTTGTGTTTCCCATGTACAAATTTTCATCGTACTCATCAGGAAGGTACGTTGCAAAGACTTCATTCGCAGAACAAATATGTTGAGTAGCACCTGAGTAGAGAAACCACTACTTGGGATTTCCAACGAAGTTACACATCGAGATCATTGTACACAAGTCATCTGCAGTTTCCATATCTTCCACGATGTTCGCTTGACTTTTTCCTTTGTGTTTTCTTTGTCCTTTCTTTGAGCACGACAGTCAGTAGACATATGACCAACCTTAGCATAATTATAACAGTTGCCTTTGAATTTCTTTTTGGCCTGTTGTGACTTTTGTCCGTTGGACTTCTTTTTTTTCTTGTCTTTGGTTAGAGCTTCATCAACAATATTAACTCCAATGATTGTTGAACTCTTACGAGACTTCTTTTCGGTGGTTTTGTTATCATCCTCAATCATGAGTCAAATTACAAGATCTTCAAGTTGCATATAATTTCGCTTGTGCTTTAGGTAATTCTTGATGTTGTTCCACAAAAGATGTAACTTATCGATTATTGCATCCACTTCAAAATATTCATTTATTACCATATCTTCAACAATAAGATCATGGAAAATAAGTTAATGTTTTTGCACTTGTGATCCAACGGTTTTACTATATACCATTTTATAGTCTAAAAATTTTGTGACCACAAACTTTTTCAAACATGCATCTTTTGTCTTATATTTCTTCTCAAGTGCATCCCACAATTCTTTCAAAGTTGTCACTGCAATTTAGACATTATACAAGTTATCCTCTAAAACACTCAGAATGTAGCCTTTACATAGGAAGTCTACTATTTTCATGATTCAATAATCATGAATTTTTCTCTGTCTAGTATTTTAGTAGTAGGCACTGGAGTTTCTTCATTGGTAAATTTCTGCAAACCAAGAGTGGTAAGCAAGAAAAATATTCATTGTTGTCATCCTTTAAAACTCACACCAGAGAATTTGGCTGGTTTCTTTGTTGGTGGTACATCAGTTTGGATTGGTGCAGCAATAATCACTGTAACATTGTTGTTTTCCATTTCTTATAAACAAAATTGATACATATTCAACAAGCAATAACTTAAAATTGCAGACTTATATGAGTATAAAACCATGAAGGTTTTTTTTCTCCACAAAAAAACATAGAATAATATAATAAAAAAATTCCTTAAGATTATTGCCTATTTCTGTTTCAAAACAGAATTACTAATTCCAGGAACATTTTCCAAAAACACGAAGTTAGAAAAGTTTAATGAACCAGTAAGAAAGATGAATAGAAATTAATTGACAAAAATCTAACGTTGGAATATGTCCTCCCAAGATAGAATGATCTCAATCGCTAGCGTATTGATACCCAAAAATCTGGTTTCAGAGAAACACTAAACAACAGTAAAGTACATGAAGAAACTTTTGTGTAGAAAAAAGTCTTAAGAGGCAAGAGGAACTTGTTCGGAAAGGTTTCAACCCTTTCAGAATTGACACGACCATTTATGAAAGTTGCAGCCTTTCAAACAGTAATGTTTGTTTCTGAAAGTTTCAACGTTTAAGAACAGTCACTTCGAACGGCGGTAAATTCAAATAAAACGGGAGAGAATTTAAATAAAACGGGTCGCGCGCAAATCCGACTATTGTCGGTCAATTAACTAAAAAATTGAAATGCTTTGGTCGTTGCGGTTAATTAACTAATTAATTGAAATGTTTTGGCCATTTAATCTATTTTGATTGATTAAAAAATTAATTAACTAAAGAAATAATTAAATTTTATCTAATAAATAATCTGTCGATCATTTTCTAAAGCCAAAGCCGAAGTCGAGCCGAGCGACAACGACGATGGCGTGAGGGGGTTCCTCTTTCCAACCCTTTTAACAATTAATAGGAGTGTTTCTACATTTAAACTCTCCTATTTTTCATTACACCGCCGATGAAGGACAAATGTTTTTTCATTAAAGCATAAGAGGACTTTTTAAATTCCAACTTTTCAAATTCCTCTTCTTTTCATCTTCTCTACATTTTCCATTTACTCTTGCCACATACCCAACACGCCCAAACTATCCCAGTCGTCCGTCCCCCTTTCCTCTTTCAAAATGGGTTGAAATTTCAGAAGAAAGGTGTCGCCCATTAATGCTAAAAGATTTTAGAAATTCAATTTGGTGGTTCTTTTCTTATCCGAAAAAAACTCCCACTTGTTCCTCCAATTTCTGCCCAAATTATTCTATAAATACCCTCATATTTCTCTTTGTAAAGGGCTGAAATTTCTCTGAACGAATTTTATATTTATGAATTTTTAGACAGTTCTTTTCTTTTAATTCATAGAAGCAAGAGGTTTCTTGTTCAAAGGTTAGCTCCAAGTTCTTGGTTGGCTGTTCGAGCTCCGAAGTTGTTGGTGGAAGAATCGTTGTTCCTCTACTTGTTTGTCTTCAGTTCAGCTGCCCGGAAAAAGGTAATAGTTCCTCCTTCCCCCATGTTTTATTTCGATTCTAATTATTATGCAATAAGCCTATCTCTGTTGGGTTTTTTCTTCGTTTCGTTCTGACTCGATTTGAATATGAGTATTCGTTGGATTTATTGTCAGAATCTCTGCTGCTTTTGTTATATTCATGCTCTGTCTTGATCCAAAGTCCAGACCGATTACCGTTTTAAGCTTTAACCTCTGTGTCGTTTTGACTTGTGTGTTCATCTTGCTCTAACTCTCTTGTATATTTGTTCTCAAGCACCAGTGAGGTATTCGTGATATCTTAGTTTGGTCTTTATACTCATTAATTCGATATTATTTTTTGGGGCTATAAGCAAGCAGAGCCTATCTTTGGTTTTGTTCGAGCAGTTTACTGCATATGTGGTTTCAATTTCGAATTTTTATAGGCTGCTTTTATGTTACTGTTACAATGCATAAGTTTACTAAAGTCCATCTTTCTTTGTTTAGTGGTAATTTTCTGCCTTTGTGTGATTTGGCAGTATCAATATCTTGGAGACTTGGACATGACATGTGTGTTTTAGCATAATTACTGCCTAACAATACCTTTGCCGTGTTTACTCGTTTGAATGTGATAATAATTTCTTCTATAAATGATTTAGCTGGCTGCTGTTTTTAAATTTCTTGTCCTTTAGCATGATCGATTGGCTTCATTAGGCTCCATTGGTGGAGTAACTTTTAAATATAGAATAAGGTGTATTATTTGTTCATTATGCATCATGTTTTTTTTGGGAAAATTACGCGGTTAAGCAAATTTATACTACTTAATTACTCATCATAGCTATAGGTTGCTATAGTTACCACTCACGACTAACATTATACATTTACTACGTGGGCTGACTTTAAGTTTGTATGACTAACAACATTTGTATATGTATAATTCGCCAGAATAGCCAAATACATAAGTATATTATACAATTATCTAATCGATATACACATATAATTCACCTCTCTCCTACTCACTCGCCTCCCTCCTCCCTCTCCCAATCTCACTCACCTCTCTCCTCTCTCTCCCAATCTCGCTTTCCATATATACAAATGCATATGTATAATATACAATTATCTAACCGATATACATATACAATTAAACTCTCTCCTCTCTCCTCTCTCTGCACTCCCTCGCTCACCTCTATCCCAATCTCGCTCGCCTCTCCTCTCTCTCCCAATCTCTTTTGCCATATATACAAATAAATGTATCTAATATACAATTATCTAACCGATATACATATACAATTCACTTCTCTCCTACTTTTTGCCCTCTCTCTCTCTTCTCTCCTCTCTCTCCAAGTCTCACTCGCCTCTCTCCTCCCTATAACATGTAGCTAGGAATTGTAATTATCAAACTATAGCTACAAAGAGCAATTAGACTATTTTTTAGTGGCTATGTGTACATGTTGTTGTTAAGCATTCTAGCAATGTTTGGTTAATTTTTCTTCTTTATTAAGTTAATTTAGTTTGTTTTTTTTTTGTCTCAAAGTCACTTGTTGCTTTTGGGTTCAGTAGTTGGGTTGGTTATTTTTCTTGGTTTTTGACTTTCTTAGTTGATTTTTCATTTCAATTGATCTGTGTTTTGTTTAAGTCATGTCTCATTTGTTTTATCATTTCTAATGCTAATTCTTTTCTCTTTATTTTGTTGTATGAACCCTCTTCGAGTCCATGATGCATTTTCTTCCTTTGCATTCCCGAATGGAGCCATAAAGGCTCAAATCTCTTTTCGTCATCGAGTTAGCCATTATAGGGTATACGGGAAAGAAATGTGAAAATACAGGAGGCTGGAAGCTGGATTTTTGGTGTCCAAAAGGCCTGAAAAACACTGATATACCTGTTGTATACAATCAAAAAGTACAGTAGAAATTCAAAATGCAGAAATACAGATCGAGAAAGGCAGAAATATAAAATTAAAATAAAATACAGGTTTCAAAAAGCCCAAAAAACGCATTGGATACAAGTCATAAAACAGTATACATCAAATGTATACCATATTTTCAAGAGAAATGTGATATAGTCCTATTAAAAATTGTTGCAGAATTATTTATTGGCTATTGTATTGACTAACTTTTCTCTAGTTTAATTTTGGTTTGACTTAACTAATTTCCCAAAGATAGTCATTTCTCTTTCATATTCAAAAAAATATATTTATTTTTATATTCAATAATTTGCTTTATTTTTATTACTAGTAAAATAACCCGCTTATTAGAGAATTTATATACATTAAACTAAAACATTATATGGAAAATCAAAATGATTACATCTTATCATTTTTTTATGCTTAAATAATAAGCATAACTTAATGATTGCAAAAATAAATACCAGTAAGTCAGGGTGTCAGTAAGACAATCAACATGAGCAAAGTATACAAATATTTAATTGTGAAGAAGAATAAGAGGTTCAGAATTTTCTTTGTTCCAAAATGAGAGAAAATACCACTATTTATAAACAACAAAGGATAATGTTTACAAATATTTATTGTGCCTTGTCAAAAAGGTTATAACTATTTCGTAAAGTTGCAACCCTTCGAAAATGTCACAACCTTCCGTAAAAGTTGCAACTCTTAATTAATGTCGCAACTTTTCATAAATGTTACAATTTTTCGGCAATGTTGCAACTTTTCATAAATGTTACAACTTATCATAAACCTCGCAATTTTTCATAAAAGTCGCAACACTTCATTAAAGTTACAATTTTTCATAAAAGTTAAATATTTTCATAAAAGTCACAACTTTCATGAAAGGAAAAGGCTAATTTTGGAAATAAAATAAATTTAAAGAGAATCATGGCTTGTGGTGGTGCCACGTAGGCGACCCTACGGTTCTCCTTTATTTATATACTAGGTAATTTACCTGCGCTTCGCGCTGGCATAAGAAATCTTTCTAACCTTTTGAACAACTTTATCAATGATAACTGTTATTTAAAAAAAAAGGTAAAATTTTGTAGGTTTTTAGACATTTATAGCAAAAATACATGATTTGACATTATCACATGTCTCAATAATTTTAAATATACAATTAATGATTAAAAATATCTTGATATCTAATTATTTTTATCTTTTAGATAATTTATCATATTATATGTTTGATGATATAATTTTCTTGTAAAACTTGAGTTATGTTTTTATATAGCGATTAAGAATCACTTTTTTTTATACATGAAAATATAGAATCTGATTATTTTATGGTTATCATAATTCCTTGAGTAAAAAAAATTATGTGAAAGTTTTTTATAATCAATAGTAGTTATAAATAAGTTATATCCGTTAAAAACTGTACACCGCAACAACATAAATAATATTCCTTAGAGACAATTTACTTGTCTGAGTTAAAATATTCCCCACTTTTCATTATTATTACTTTGTTATTCTAAGAAAAATTTATAAAACGAGAAAAATATATTTGGAACAACAACAAAATAAGGTTGTTGATAAACTGCGGAAGGCCCTTCCGGATTCTTCATCAATGCAACTTTACGACTTTTTAGGGATTTTTATGTATGTTTTATTATGAAAGTACATAGATTAAAATGTTGCATTCTAGACTAATGTTAAAGAAACATTATCGAACATTAAAAAATTAAAAATGAGTCTAACCTAGATATTTATGTAAGGGACGGAACTACCCTTGCCCGAAGGGGTGTCAAGCGACACCCCTCCATCGGAAAATTACGTCGTATACACGTAAGTCAAATTCTGATTAAATACCTATATATATTTAAATTGACACTTCTGAACCAAGTTGAATTGTTGGTTTAGCGATTCAGGGGCCACCAAATTTTGTCTTGACATTTGACCCAGACGTCTCGTGTTTGAACCTTGCTGAAGCCAATTCTTTTTAAAAAGGCTTCAACAATTTTTTTAACTCTTTATATCTGTAACATTTTTGTCTTCACTTTTTACATAGCTAAACGTTTTTCTCTAATTTTTAAACCAATGAATTAAATTAACTTTAGTTTAATATTATATTTTTTAAAAGAAAAAACACAATTTAGGGATTTAAAGTCTAGGGATTAAACAAATCTCCAATTTCAAAATCAAAAGTTATGAAGAGGAAGAGTCCAAAAACAACGTCTTTGTTCGCAAACTGCTTCGTGCGGTCGTTTTCATACTTCAATCGCCATTGCTCGGTGTCAATCTACGTCGTGGTCATGACAACGGTAAGTTCCTACTTTTCTACACCTTGTATTTTTATTTTCCTCGTCCAATTTGTTGATGTCTTGTTGATATTATCATCATCTTCTTCTCTTTTTTTGTTCAAGTTTGTTGATAAATCTTGTTGTTGACTTGCTTCCATCGTAATGCTCTATTTATATTTACTTGTTTTGTTTAGGATTGATTTATTGTTTGCAATTATATATTTTTCTTTTGAAATTTCGTTTTACATTCAGTATCAAAAGTCAGTGAAGAATTATTTTTTTTCAAGTACCAAAATCAAATTTGACTTCTAATAGTCCAGTTACACGGGAAGAAAATGCCAACCAATCAGAAGTACCACTCCATTCTTTTCAAAGACAAGAAATAGATTTAAATTCTTTAGAATTTGATCCGGTGAAAAGAACTCCAATCTTAAATTATCATCCAAATGATCGTGATGTAATTAGAAGAGCATATCTCCGACAAGGTCCTTGTCAACCTGAGAATCATATTTTTCCTCAAACAGATTTTTATGGAGATATGCGTCATTTTAATCCTGAATGGTTTAAACAGTGTCATGATTGGTTGGAACATAGTGTATGTAACGATGCAGCATATTGTTTGAATTGTTATTTGTTTAAAGATTATAACATTCATCAAGATGGAGGTGAAGTATTTTCTACGGTAGGATTTAAGAGTTGGAATAAGAAGAAAAGTATTAAGCAACATATTGGTGGGCCGAATAGCATTGATAATCTGGAAAAAAAAGAAGAGTGAAGATCTAATGCGACAACAACAGTCTATTATATCTGCATTTGAGAGACAATCTGATCAAGTTAAGCATGAGCATTGACTTCGCTTGTCTTCCTCAATTGATGTAATAAGACTTCTTTTGAATCAAGAATTTGCATATTGGGGTCACGATGAATCTAAATCATTACTTAATAGAGGTAATTTTCTTGAAATTCTTTCATGGTATGCGAAACATTTGTGATAAAATTGATGATTATGTATTGGAACATGCTCCCCAGAATGACCAAATGACTTCTCCAATTATTCAAAAAGATATTGTGACTGCATGTAAGATAGAAACCATCAAGCTATTTTTCAAGAATTAAATGGTGATTATTTTGCTTTATTGGTTGATGAATATTTTGATGTGTCGCGTAAGGAGCAAATAACTACCGTTTTACGATATGTTGATCGAATGAGATTTTGATGGAGCGATTGATTGATATTGTACATGTTCGAGATCCAAGTGCTTTATCTTTAAAGGGGGAAATTGTCAATGTACTTGCTCAACATTCATTGAGTCTATCCTATGTGCACGGACAATGTTATGATGGGGCAAGTAATATGCAAGGCGAGATTAATGGCCTTAAAATGTTGATTAGGCAAGAAAGTGTCTCAGCTCACTCTATTCATTGTTTTGCTCATCAACTTCAATTAACTCTAGTTGCGGTTTCTAAAAAATGTATTCAAGTGGGAGAGCTTGTATTATTGGTTTCAAATGTTTTGAATGTGTTAGGATCTTCTTTTAAGCGTATGGATGAATTTCGAGATTCTAAAAAAAAAAAGAATTCAAGAGGCACTAGATATGGGTGAGCTTACAACCGGCACCGGCTTGCATCAAGAACTTGATATTATAAGAGCCAGTGATACTCGTTGGGGATCTCACTACAAATCTTTTAGCAACTTTATTCTTATGTTTGAATCTATTGTTGATGTTCTTGATGCACTTGTTGATGATGCATATTCTACAGATGAAAGATCTAAGGCTACAGGATATATCGAAGCTTGTCAAACATTTAAGATTGATTTTATGTTGCACTTGATGAGGGATATCTTAGGTATAACAAATGAGCTCAATAAATCCTTACAAAAGAAATAACAAGATATTCCAAATGCTACACTACTAGTTGAAGTAGCAAAGAGAAGATTACAAATGCTAAGAGATGATGGATGGGATGCACTTATTGATAAGGTATCTACATTTTGTATCAAGTATAACATTTTGTTGCCTAATTTTGATGAGCCAAATGTTAATTCTGGAAGATCAAGGCGTAAACTTGTTGACTACACGGTCTTACATCATTATCGTTTTGAAGTATTTTGTAAGATTATTTATTGGCAGCTTCAAGAACTCAATGATCGTTTTAATGAGGTGACTACTAATATGCTTCATGGAGTTGCTTGTTTGCATCCAGTTGACTCATTTTATAATTTTAACATCGACAAAATAATGAGAATGGCCAAGTTATATCCTTATGACTTTGATGATTTTAGTATGAATGCTCTTGAGAATCAACTTGCCACTTACATTATTGATGTTCGTGATATGGATGAAAGGTTCTCCAATCTTATAGGACTTGGTGATCTCTCAAGAAAATTAGTTGAGATAAGGAAGAACTTAAACTTTCCTCTTGTATTCCGCTTAGTGAAATTTCCTTGGCTTTTACCAGTTGCCACTGCATCGTTGAAAGAGTTTTTTCGGCAATGAAATTTATTAAGAATGCCCTACGGAATTGGATGAATGATAGCTTTTGAGCAGTTGTCTAGTTCCTTACGTAGAAAAAGATGTATTTATTAATATTTCTAATGATGCTATTGTAAAAACATTTCAAGAGATGAAACCGCGTCGAGTGCGATTGTAATAATGTAATTATGTTTTGCTTTTATTAGTAAAAATTTTTTGTTGATTTTTGTGTGTGCATACTACTTTATAATTCGACACCCCTCAATCTAAATCGTGGCTCCGCCACTGTGATTATTGCATTATGAAAGTACACATTGATTAAAAATGAGTCTAACCTAAATAATATTTATGAATGATTTTTGCATTATGAAAGTACACATGGATTAAAATGTTGTATTCTAGACTCATGTAAAAGAAATATTCTCGAAGATTAGAAAAATTAAAAATGAGACTAACCTAGATAATTCCAACGCTCAGCAATGACTTGGGACATGAAGGACAACAAATCTATGTTAATACACATATCTTTTGTAGCTTAAAATATTACATTTATTTAGAGTAGGTTATATTTCATATTTTTCAAATTAAGCTTGACTAAAATAGTCATATCTTAAGTCAAAAATATTTAGAAGAGTTGAATGAGAAAGGAAAAAAAATATTAAAAGGACGAAGATCTTTGTCATAGTGAGATTATATACATATCAAATAAAAAATAATCAATACAATTTTAAGGAGACAACAAAAGAGCGAGAAAAAACATACATTAAATGGAGTAAACTATGAAATATCCAATGATGATAAAAAATCATTCTAACATAAAAAGTTCCTTTGTTTTGAAATAAGATACCTCAAAACATTGACTAACACTTCAATCAACTTTCAATCATTAAAGTACTAATGATATCCACTAATAAATTTAGTACATGTAGACAACAACATAAAAATAAAAAAATATGGGCATGCATAGTTATTAACTCTCAGAGGTTTTTCTGAAGAACACAAAATCACATCCTTGTTTGTGAAGGAGACGTTGTTGATGAAGAAATTTGAGATTTGTAAGGGCTTTTTTTAATGTACCTTCAATAATTTCAGTAGAGAAAACTTGCTTGAATATTCAATTAACATTTGTGATTTAATTTGTACGAACAAATACTTATAATATTAACTTTATATAAAAATAAACAACAAAGTGTAAAACATATATGCAAAAACAACAATTAATAATATAAGCATAAACTGATGATTGTAAAAAAAATATTAGGATATGCAACAATGGAATGAAACAGAATGAAAAAAGTCGAGCCCACAATGCAAAATATATTCCTATATTTATAGACAACAAAGGATAGTGTAAAAAATTGATTGTTTTGTCTTATCGGCAAGTTCACAACTCTTTGGAAAAGTTACCACCCTTCGGAAAGGTCTCAACATTTCATAAACTTCACAACTCTTCATAAAGTCACAACTTTTCCTAAAAGTCACAACCTTTCTTGAAAAAAGTTACAACATTTCATAAAAAGTCACAATTTTTCGTAAAAGTCATAACTTTTCGGAAGGCTAGTTTCGGAAATAAAATAAATATAAAGAGAATCCTGGCTTGTGATGACGCCACGTAGGCATGCCTAGGGTTCTCTATTATATATATATATATATATATATATATATATATATATATATATATATATATATGATTAGTCTTGTAAATACTTCAGTTGTTCCCCTAGAAGATTTTCCTTTAGTTTCCCCCCTTAATAATACTATAAAAAGATGAATTTCTTTTATTTAGTTAAAATTTTGAATGTTAGATGAAAAGTCATTTTAGTCAATTCGCCGATCAACCGCAAGTTAGCAGACATTCTGAGGGCCTAACACCTTCTCGGAATGTCATTGAACTTCGAACCCTTTTATTTTCAATTGATTTTATCTGTTTAAGTCTTTTGAACATTTCTGAATTTTTACAGAAAACATCTAGTGGCGACTCTAATCTTTTTGGAAATTCGATTTCTCTTGCATGATAAGGTTAATTGATTTTTTGAAAACAAGTCCATTTTTGTTTTATTTTTTCGAGTAAATCATGAACAATTTCCTTAAGCAAACACTTCCACCTTCATACTTCTTAGGGATATGCTCCTCCATTACATCCCACACGCCAACAGGAACATCGCACTCATTCTCCAAACTTTTGGCCTCATCCAACGTCCAGTATCGCAGAATGTACTGAAATGTCTCAAAAAATGGAATCATCCACTTTTCTACAATAACCTCGTCACGTGTAATCTTTTTCTTGATCTTTCAGGGGGTCTTCTAATCAATTTTTGTGGGATGGTTTATGTCTCTTATCTAATTTAGTTCTAGGTCACTACTTGTGGAGTGTTGTAATGTTTGGGAGCTTCTTTTTCAGCTTTTCATGGAAAGAAATTGTAAAAGAATGTCTTCTTAAGGATAGCAAAGACTTTTTATCACACATTGAAGAAATTGTTGGAAGGATATATTAAAAAAAAATGGGAGGTCGTAACACTCTGTTTATAACAGTAAAATTAGGTTTAATTATTATTCCAACCTTCAGTGGGAACATAGAATTCTCGGTGGTATTTTTTATTGACCGACTTAATTTTTATTCCAAAAAATATTTTAATAATTATTGAGTTACCTAATTATCCAGATTTTTATATTTAAAGTTTTTCCTTTTATATCTCTCTCTTTATATTGACAAATGTATTTTTTTCACTCCTTAAATATTTATTTCTTCACACGAAAAATTGGACATTTGATCTTCCTCACACATTTTTTTTACATTTTCTTCAGTGATTAATTCAAAATTTTATTTTAATGAGCCAATTTATTTATATGTTTCACTAATTTTCTTATAAAATTTATTATAGATGCCACCATTTTCTTAACAAATACAAAAACTACATTATTGTATAGCCGCAAAAAAATAAATTTTCTTTTTATTTACACTAAAGAATGAAAGAAAAAATTAAGAGACTCAAATAATAATAATAAACAAAGTAGTCAAAAAATAATTTATGCATGAAAAAGATTAAAACACAACTTCAACTTTACTAGAATAATCACATTTAACCCCACATGTTTTTTTCTAAAAAAAAATAATTAAACGAAAAAATAATATTTTAAAACTAATTTTTTCACTTCCGTTATGTGAGCTTCTTTTGTAACGGTAGGGATATATGTGAGTCATTTATGTAACGTTAAGGGTATATGAGTCACTTTCATAACAAGAGATATACAAGATATAAATGACAAAATTGAGGGGTATATCAGACCCTTTTTACTTTGCCAAAAAACTTTAGATAATTATCCAATTAAAATTATACCATATATGATGTAGTCAGTGTAGATAATTTATGTTTATTTTCCAGTTTCATAATTTTTATCCTTGTTTTCGAACACGTGCACATGTATTTCATGCTAATTAATAAAATTACACCGAAAATATTATAATACGATTGTGATGAATTACATCAAATTTGAAGAGACCAAAACAATCTCATATCCATGACGAATAATGAGCCTATTCAATCGATATTGTCATTACAAGGCACAAATCATGCCCTTTTGTCAGTGTGTTAAAGAACTTACCAGACACAAAAATGTTGTCAAACAGGAGCTAAACCTTTAGAATCTGTTGATAAAGTGTTTGTTCTTGTTCCCTCACTTGAGCTCTGGTTTCTACTATTATAGATATTGACTTTTTTTAATGATATTTCCAGAGCTCATACTAACAAAAGATGGGAGGAAACTAGATTTGTTTCCTTTGATGTCGAAGATGGTTTAACTTATGGTGTGAAAGATTTCACACTAAACAGAGTAAGCTGAGAGTTCCCCTCGAGAATGTCTTGGCTGAACTAGCCAAACCTAGAAGGGAAGCATAAATGACTCAAGAAAAGTGTAACACCTCCTATATTTTCTATGCTAAGGCCTGAAATGTTCTTCAGTTGCGTATAAGGTCGTATCGGGTGATTCATAAATTTTCCATACGTGTTAAGGTCTATTATCTAGTATGGGAATGAATTTTGATACGAATTAAGGGACAAAAATCCTCTAGCACATAGTTGAGTTGTAAGATTTTTTATTGATTGAATTTTGATCTAAAGTTCTACTTAGGTAAATTTCCAACGATCACATCTCTTAGCACATAATAACCAATCAAATTGAGTCCTTTTTTCAAACTACACCAAGTTTGCCTCATTTCGAGATCAAAGTAAAACATTATGAATATTTTACTAGAGACTACCACAACAGTGTTTTCTGAGTGAGTGAACTACAAAACCCTTTTATGGGTCGTAATTTGGGGTCCAATTCCTATAGACCCATCTACGGGTGTTACCATAGTTAGAGCATTTAAAATGGGCTTGACCAGCTAGGCCAGCCCAACCCAACCCTTGAATTAATGTTGGGTTGGGCTTAATATTTTTGCCCATTTATGAACTGGGCTTTTTTTTCCAGCCTCATTTAGCCCGCTAACCTCGCGGCCCAACCCTCAAGCCTGAGAGGCTAACCCATGATCTATGACTATTTAAAAATATATATATATATATTTTTAGTTGTGATTTATTTGTAATGCTTTATCAGTATATATTTTTGAAAATAAAAAATCAATTCTATTAAACTAGCCAATTGTTTTGTGAGGAATGGTGGAATAATCAACATTTTTCCGCTAAATCTTACGTTGACGATTATGTGTTTTTGCAAGTTTTCATTGAAGTGCCTGATTCATAAATGTATTTTTAGAAGTATTCACCAAAGTGTGTGATATTTGTATGTATTGATGTCGTGTTCATAGATATCAAATCAATGTGCGATACTCTTAGATACTCTTTCTAAAGAGTAATATAGTTCATTTTGGGTTGAATGGTCAACCCGTAACAACACATGGCCCACTTAGGGTTGTGTTGGGTTGATATTTTATAATCCCTTTAATTAAAATAGTCATCCCGTCCCAACTCATATAAATCTCTAGCCCGTTAGGGTTGGATTGGGTTGGGTTGAGCCAACCAATTTTGACAGCTCTACATAGAATGAACCTTTTATCCTTAAAACTTCAATATGAATTCCATGGATGGGATCTACGGTATGTAGATCAAAAAATAAAGTGTAGATTGTCACATCCGGGTTTACCCCCTAGACGTAACCGGCGTCGTCGTCCTTTTTGAGGACTAAGACTATTCTCTTAGCTTACATCATTACATTCAAAGGTCAAATTTAGCGGAAAATTTGAAACTTTTCATTACTTCCACTTAGAGGTTTACATAGACCTCTACATACACATAACATATATATATATATCGAGTATACATAGACCCTTCGTATACTAAGGTTACATAGCCTTCTACTTTTATTGAACATATATATATATATATAGAAAATCTCATAGTCATAGTAGTCGTCTCATCTCATAACAATCTACTAAGAGCATATCAAATTCGGGCTATCCCATACATCAATCCAATAAGACCACATATAGGTCATACAAATGTATAGTACTCAACTGAAAAGAAAGAAACGAAAGAGTCTTAAACTCATAACACCTCCATAAGCTAGATAGTGGCATTGCCCTTAGAAATTGAGGACCTACCCTACTTGGATGAATAAGAGACCAAGCCTTTTTCAAGTCGCCTTCTAAAACACTTCAACGACCGGAACCTAAAATGTTGGGGAAAAGGAAGAAATGGGGTTAGTACTCCACTTGTACTAAGTATGAGACCATATGCACACATACTTTGAAATCATGCTAAGAAAAAGGGATATTTCATAGAGTATGCATTTTTCATTTAAAACCTCTATGCACATTCAACAAGACCATACTTATCAATAGCGCATATTCAAAAAGACCATATCAATCCATAGGACATGTTCATTAAGTCATCAACATCATCAAGTCTAATCAAGTCAACATGCATAGCCTATAATTAGGTACATATTCAAGTAACTCTATCATAAAGTCATATTAACAATAAGCATGAATAAGAGTACATTTCAATATAACCAAAGCAAGAAAATTACCCATGAACCCCTATCAAGCCAACAAGTGAAATGACCAAGCAAAGCCCCATAACCTTACTCAATCAAGTAACCTAACAAGAATCATGACTAACATCGTACTTCACATAACATGGCATTTAGGTATACATTCCATCTTACTTTAACAATATAAACCAATACATATTCATAAGTGAACTAATCAACATATAGTATCAACAATGTGCAAGTTCATCATATACATATCATGTTGCATTATAAGCATAATCATACATAAGAACATCCTCCTAAGACTCCCCTCAAGGCTAACTTGTGAAATGCTTAGGTAAAGTCCCATACCCCTACCTAGACTAAGTTAGACCCCTTAGATTATCTTAGTTAGAGTTCAATCCTTTGGTTCATTTTACCTTTTGGGAACATCTTGCCCTAACCGACATAGACCACATGAGCTATTATGGAATCCGGTATCATAAAACCCTACACCGAAGGAAGGCGGACTACTTGCCAAGGTAGTACCAAAACATAATACATAGCAACAACGTGGATCCACTAGCTAGTATTCCTATGGGGGCAACATAATTCAAGAACTAGGAGATATAGTTGGGACCCTCTTTATTCGACATGCATTATAGTCTCCAATCTCAAGAGTACATTAGTGATCCTACCTTCCCTATGTGGGAAGGGACACTCCTCACTCTAGTTCACTTGGTGCTAAGCTAGAGTCACTTTTTGAAATGTCTTTAAGCCTTTATTATCAATCATAGCTTAGTTTAGGTCATAGGGTCTAACCCTTGTATAACATCATCATCATCATAGCTCAATAAGAATTGCATGAGTATAAGTCCTTTCATTACAATTCAGATAGGTGAGGTTAACACATTAACATTCATGATAAGGCACATTGGTAAATCATTCACCCTCCTTATAACATTTATATCTTAAGCCAACACCTCACAATCATAATAAAGATATTTCAATTAAATATCATACCACCCTATCAATCCTAATACAAGGCATACTCCAATATAACATCATTACTTAATCATAATTAACCACCATTTGAAGTAAAGGATAAAGATCATAAGACTTACCAAGTCTCCTTCATAGTTCATCATCAAGGTCTTACCATAAACCCTCAAGTAAACCCAATTCAGGTATACATCATCGTAAGTCAATAATCAACATGATAACAAGGCTAGAAGAATCACTATATCACAATTCAATACTAGATCATATCTTAAGACAAGATACTTAGGTCAATTCACTTCCTAACCTAGATCATCTTCTAAAGAACTAGCATGAAAGACTAAAAATCACTCTAATTTGTTCATGATTAATGTAACAACATCATCTAATAGTAATTCAACCAATAACCAAATCAATTGAACGAATTACAACTTAATTCATATCAAGATCAAACCTAGGGTAAAGGGTTAAGGGTCATCATCTACAAACTAGACCAAACCATCAAGATATATCATAACTAAGTTAGAATACATGTTAATCTATTCATATTATCCAATTAAAAACATAAACAATCCAATTCATAGTATAAATTTGGAGATGAAGAAGAACCCACATGAAAACCCAACTTTTGAAAATACTTTGAAGGAACCCATTGAGGAAAGAGGTCTCAAAGGTGAATTAGATCCCATACCTCAACGTTTGATGAAGATTTGATGGTGAAATCGTCCTTTTAAAGACCCGAAATCCATCCCCTAGCTTGTCTTAAATGGTGTCTTTCAATAGAGAGAGAAGAAGAGAGAAGGAAGTGAGTTTTGTTTTGAGAGTTGTAATTAGACTAATGGGGTTGGGGTCTTTATATGGGGGGTTAATTAACTTAATTAGGATTCCCTAATACCCTTACTAACCACCAAACCCCTTAATTAATTAGATAAGACTTAGCTTAAAAAGTGTAGGAAAATTGTAGTGTCATAGACGACACCACGATCGACGGATCGTGGGTTAGTTGACGGACCAGCCCTCCTCCGTGCTGCACATCCATCGTTATTTTCAGAGACTGTGCAGGTGAGGTCCTCCAACAAATTGGCTATGTGTTAATCGACGGTTGGCATCGACGCCCCATCGATTGCACTTTCGTGGGTGCACACTGCCCAGGCAGTGTTGACTCCAACGTGGAAGGGTTCTCCTCAAGGGGCCTTGGTTGCTCCTTGGGAGTCGTACCCGGAAGTTTCAACCATGAATCGACTTAAACACATGTTATCTACCCTTCCACCAATTTTCATGGATTTCCAACTCCTAAAAGCTAGCCAAATAGGCTAAGGCACGCTAGTACCTCCTAGAACTAGTTTCTGGATGTCATGGACGTTCTTAGACGTTTTGGTTTCTAGACTTCCTAAATGGCTTATAAATATTATAATGGACCTTAAAACATTGTTTATACCTCATGAAACCTAGTTTAGGCTTTAAGACACGTCTTGGATTTTTGAAGTGTTACATTATCACCCCCTTAGGAACATTCGTTCCCGAATGACACAACAAAAAATATTTAGAAGGAAGGAATAGACTCAAGACTAGCAGCCCAACCAACAACAATACAAAACAACATCAACCGTATTTTTTACACAAGGCAATTCAAAACTTCAAGTACCACACATAAGGCTCAATATTACATTATGAGGAATATCCTTCTCACAACAACAAGAGCTCAACATAACATTTATTAGTCAATTATGTCAACGTTCAACTTACAACATGCTATATATCATTTCATAAAGACTCACCATATCAAAATGCACAAGATAGCTCAAACAAGCCAAAGAGCAAAATTTCAAGTTCAAATGGACAAGTTCACTGTAAGTCACAGTAAAGCTATTCAAAAATGCACATTTATCAAGACTTCACCAAAATCAAAGCAACTTCAATTTTTAGTCATTACTATAATATTAGTAAGAACTACTAACCTTAGTTATCAAATAGATGAGGGTAACAGAATTTCATATCGGCCTCGGCCTCCCATGTTGCACCCTCAACTAGGTGATTCTTCCATAACACCTTTACGGAAGCCACCTCTTTATTCCTTAACTTCTTGAGTTGCCTATCAAGAATTTGAAACGGAACTTCCTCATAAGAGAGGTTATCCTTCACAACAAGACCCTCAATAGGAAGAATAGACTCGGGATAACCAATACACTTTATAAGCATGGAAACATGGAAAACCGGATTAACCAAAGCTAATTCACTATGAAGTTTCAATTCATAGGAAACCTTACCAACCCTTTGCAAGATTTCATAGGGACCCACATAATGAGGACTCAACTTCCCTTTCTTGCCAAATGTAACCACCCCTTTAATAGGAAAAAGTTTTAAGTACACTTTATCACCTTTTTTAAACTCCAAATCCCTTCTCCTATAATCGGCATAAGACTTTTGCCGACTATAGGCCATTTGGAACTGGTTCCTTATGATATGAACTTTCTCCAAAGTCGTATAAATCAAATCGGGACCAAGAAGCGAAGGCTCACCCACTTCAAACCATCCAATAGGAGACCTACACCTCTACCATACAAGGCTTCATAGGGAGCCACGGGGATGGATGAATGAAAACTATTATTAAAAGAAAACTCCACCAAAGGCAAATGCTTATCCCAATTTCCCTTGAAATCAATAATACAAGCCCTAAGCATAACTTCAAGGGTTTGAATAGTACGTGCTGCTTGACCATCCCTTTGGGGAGGAAAAGCGGTACTTAGCTTCACCTTAGTACCCAACCCTTCTTGAAATAACCTCCAAAACCTAGATGTGAATTGTGCACCCTGATCCAATATGATGGATAACGGAATACCATGGTGACACACAATCTCATCTATGAAGATCCTAGAATAATCTTCTGCCGAATAAGTAGACTTGATGGGAATAAAATGAGCGGACTTGGTAAACCTATCTACTACCACCCATATAGAGTCATATTGCCTTTGAGTCCGAGGTAAACCCACTACAAAATCCATATTGATGCCTTCCCACTTTCAAGTAGGAACTTGGATTTCTTGTAGTAAGCCACCCGACTTTTGATGTTCGGCTTTTACTTGTTGGTAATTTGGACACTTAGCAACAAAATCCGTTATGTACTTCTTTATACCTTCCCACCAATATGTTTCCCTAAGGTCATGGTACATTTCTGTCGAACCCGGATGAATTGAGTAGCGGGACCCATGGGCTTCCTCAAGGATCCGGATCCTCAACTCATCTACCTTGGGAACACATAATCTTCCTTGGTACCTCAAAACACCATCCCCCCCTAAAGAGAATGCCTCATTAAGCTTGCCAATGACCGATTCCTTCAACTCCATCAATGATTTATCAAGGTGTTGTTTGGACTTCACCTCAACTACCAATGATGACTCGGAGTTATGATGGACCATGAATCCACCATTCGGAGAATCTTCCAACCTCACACCTAACCTAGCCAACCTATGAACATCCTTCACTAGGTCTTTCTTTGCTTTTTCTATTTGTGACACACTACCCATAGTCATACGACTTAGAGCATCCGCAACCACATTGGCCTTGTCGGAGTGATAGAGGACACTCATGTCGTAATCTTTCAACAATTCTAACGACCTTCTTTATCGGAGATTCAACTCTTTTTGGGCAAACACATATTAGAGACTCTTATGGTCGATATACACATCAACATGGACACCATACAAGTAATGCCTCCATATTTTCAAGGCAAATACCACGACCGCTAATTCGAGGTCATGAGTTGGATAGTTTCTCTCATGCATCTTAAGTTGTCTAGAAGCATAGGAAATCACCTTCCCATGTCGCATAAGCACACACCCTAAAACCACTCGGGATGCGTCAAATACACAACAAACCCTTTGTACCTCCGGTAAAGTCAACACCGGAGCGTAAGTAAGCCTATCTTTCAACATTTAGAAGCTTCTCTCACATGCCTCCGACCACTCAAATTTCTTACACTTTTGGGTCAAATGTAGTCAAGGGAGATGCAATGGACGCAAAACCCTCCACAAACCTCCTATAATAACCCGCTAAACCCAAGAAACTCCTAATGTCTATCGGAGTCAAAGGTCTAGGCCAATTTTTCACCGCTTCCGTTTTCCTTGGGTCAACCTCAACTCCCTCACTAGAGATGATATGACCAAGAAATGTCCCCGACCTCAACCAAAACTCACATTTTCTATACTTGGCAAACAATTGATGTTCTTTAAGTACTTGCAACACCACCCTCAAATGGTTCATGTGATCACCCTCATTTTTCGAATATACCAAGATGTCGTCAATGAAGACAATGACAAATGAATCTAGGTAACTTCGAAACACCCTATTCATTATGTCCATAAACGTCGCCGGAGCATTAGTGAGACCAAAGGACATTACTAAGAACTCATAATGACCATATCTTGTCCAAAATTCCGTCTTTGGTATATCCTCACCTCTCACCCTAAGTTGGTGATACCCCGACGTCAAGTCAATCTTAGAAAAGTAGCTTGCCCCTTGGAGTTGATCAAACAAGTCGTCAATACGAGGATGAGGATACTTGTTCTTTATTGTGACTTTATTGAGTTGGCGGTAATCAATACACATTCTTAAGGACCCATCCTTCTTCTTCACAAACAAAATCGGAGCACCCCGTGGAGAAATACTAAGTCTAATGAAGCCTTTGTCTAGTAAATCTTTGAGTTGTGCCTTCAACTCTTTCAATTCGGCCGGAGCCATCCGATAAGGAGGAATTGAAATGGGATTTGTATCCGGTAATAAGTCGATACCAAAATCAATTTTCCGTTCGGGAGGAATACCGGGAAGATCATTAGAAAAGACCTCCAGAAATTCAATCAGTATGGGGACCAACTCAATGGGAGGAATTTTGGGGTCTAAATCTTAGACCCTTACAATAAGGTATAGACAACCTTTAGAGATCATTTTGCATGCTTTTAGAAAAGAGATGATACGACCTCTAGAAATAGAATTTCCCCCCTTCCACTCCACAACGGGTTCATTTGGAAAGTTAAACTTCACCACCCTTGTCCTACAATCAATAGAGGAAAAGCAAGCATGCAACCAATCGATACCCAATATAATATCAAAATCAAGCATATCAAGTTCAACTAGTTCAACATAAGAAAATCTATTGGGCAACATTATAGGACAGTTTCTATACACCCTTTCTGCAACAACCGACTCACCTACATGAGTAGACACTATGAAAGGTTTATGAAAAATATCGGGTAAAATGTCAAACGTTTTGGCTACTAGAGGGGTAACAAATGATAAAGTAGCAGCGGGATCAAATAAGGATAATACATCAATAGAGAAGACTTTCAACATACCGGTCACCACGTCGGGAGAAGTCTCTTGCTCACCCCTAGAGCGGAGAGCATAGAAGCGGTTCTTCTTTGTAGCCTAATTTGAACCACTTGCTTGAGCTTGAGCATTACCCTTGTTGTAACACTTACAAAATCCAAGACGTGTCTTAAAGCTTAACATAAGTGTCATAAGTTCAATACACTTTTTTGATGTCACATCCAGGGAGTACCCCCTAGAAGTAACATGGCGTACTGGACCTCTCGGAGGTATTATACAAGCCCATAGTTATCATTCATCGCATTGACATAATATATTTAGCGGAAAATTTAAAACTTTCTTAGCACATCATATGCTAGGACATTACTTCATATATATAAAACATAAGTCATAACGCATATATAGACCTTAAGTCTCTTTGTCATATTAGACTCAACAACATTAGAGTACATTATGGACATGGCCCATAAGACACATTACATAACTATACAATATTTAAAGACTTTACAATAAAGACATAAGTAGGAGATCCTTGAACATAAGAATTCCTTTCATTGAGCTTGGGAATCATCTATCAAGCTCTTCACCATTCAAGACATCCTTTAAGCATCCATAACCTACACTTTGTGTAAAAAGTAGAGAAGAATGGAATTAGTACAATAATGCACTAAGTATGACAACCATGCAAAAACAAGCATTTAAAAGGGACATTTTCTTGAAATCATACTTCATGCCATTTTGAGTAAATCATCACAAAACCTTTATCCAATAACATTTATACCAATCATATACTTCATATAAACATATTCAAAGGCCATACATCACATAAGATCACATATAGAATTTTTTACTTTTTTGAAGCCACTTTACAGTAAGCTACTTTTATGTTACAGTGAGCATTCTTTCCTACTATTCATTAACTTCCAAAGTAACCCTCTAGTGATACTTGGTGCAACGCATCACCTTAAGGTCACAAGTAAACATACATATAACCTACATGAAGCAACACATACCATCATAGGAGTATAGTACAATATATACATATTTAAGCCAAGATTAAAAAGGCATTACAGTGAACTCCAAACCATGATGCACATATACTTATTTTGCTTCACATAGAACCTTATAAGACCTAACTCATGCCCCCAATCTAAGTCTATTAGTGCAAGGTACATATAAGGCCCCATAACCTCACACATTCTTAATAAACTTATCATGAGACCACAAGCCTTTACATCCAAGTCATTCATCAACATAGTGAGAGAAAACACTTCATTTATGTCAAGCAAGACCTTCATCATATGGTCAATGAGATCAACATCATGCATATAGACACATACCATGCACATCATCATAATAAGTAGACCAATACTACAAAGTCATGCGTAAAGAACATATACATAGTGACATGCATTAGAACACCTTCCTAAGATTTCCTAAGGAGCTACTTGTGCAATGTCTAGATGGGTTCATTACTTTCACCTATCCTAAGTAACCTCCCTTAGGTCATCCTAGTTAGGGTCCTAGTCATTTACTTCTATTGTCCATTTTACTTTAGGGAAACTATAACCTTAACCGACACTAAGACCATGGGTGCTAAACATGGAATTTGGTGTTGTAGAGCCTTACACCAAGGGAAGGTGTTCCTACCTATCCAAGGTAGAACATCAACACATACTTGCATATTAGGTGATATCACTTGCTAGATCCTATGTGGCAAACATAGTTTATGGAACTTGGGGCTATCATGGAAACATCACTCTACACCCATTTTGGGTCATGAGGCTATCCACCCCGTGAGGACCGTAGTGAACCCTACCTTCCCTATTTGGAAAGTGTCACCCTCTCATCTACAAGTTCACTCGATGCTAAGTTAAGTTCCCTTTTATTGAAAAAACCATTATTATCATTTATTTGTAAAACATAGGCTTAGAAGAGTCATCCCCTCCTATGCTTAGCTCATAGGTCATAGATGAGAGTTCATCAACCTAATCATGTGAGAGATCCTTTCATATGAACATAGCATATGCATTAGCGCTATCTAGTTAAGGATACACTTGAGCACATCTTTCAAGGTTCCATTATTGACTAGATCATCATTCATGTGTTTGTGTATACATATATGTGAGCAAACTTTCACATAACACATTAAGACCACACATGACCATACATTCATATTCATGCACATAGAAACCAAACTAGAACTATCCTATCAAGGTACACATGTGCAATGCATAGGCAAAGTCCCATACCCTTGCCCATACTAGTACACCTATCAAGTAATCCTCGCTAAGGAAACACATATCATACTTTTATAAACATCATCTTAACATACATAGTAGTAGACACTAGTGAATATGAGAACTACCTTTCATTTATACACCACGACCTATACTACTTGTAACATGCATGTAAAGTGAGTGTGTGCATACACTGGTCAACATGATCACATAATGGCTATCAACAACATATTGAGGCCCTAACTTTAGCTATTTACTCATTCACATAGGGGTACATGGGTAGAGGTCATCAACAATTAGCACCTAAACCATGGCAGCACCTACTCATGATATTACATAACCCTTTACATGCTCATAACAATAGTAACATAACCTAGATTCACAACTCAAATAGAAGACTAGGCACAAGTTACACATAAAGTGATCATCATAACCACTCATTCATATAATCATCAATTTGCCTTCAAGGCCATGGTCAACACATATTTAATGACATAAAGTAAACACCTCCACCATAAGTGGACCATACCACACAATACACTACAAGGCTTTATCAACTACATTAATATAGAAAAGTAGAGGGATTAGCCATTCTTACCAATTCATCAATCTTTGATCATCATTGATTAATACTCCTTTCTCATCATTTATACATTATAAATCAGAAGCTATAAGTTCTTAAATCATAAATGAAACCATTTACAAGTCGTCACAAGATCGTGATTCAACTAGTACACTATATCACATATATGGTAGGAAGTACAGAGTTATAGATCATCGAGTAACTTCCCTAGATTTTCTCATCAATCATAATGTATCGTTAATATAAATCTAGGGAAGTATACAAATATATATAAATCAAATCTAAATCATGCCTCATTTACCCTAGAATTAGGATCACCTAATGTTCAGTACAACTTTCAAATTGTAGGCTAGAAGAACCTAGATCAATTCATGCCAAGACGCTTTTTCTTTGATCATCAAGAATTCATAGCCACAATTCATTAATATCATATATACAAGGCAATAGTTGAGGACCATATAATCTACACGAAATCCTACTACCATTACTATAACCTTTAGATCACAGTGAACATGCTATTTTAGACATCAATGGAAAGTAGAAGCATATAGGCCAATCAAACCTTGAACCACATGAATCACATATATATAACTCAACAATAATGTACAAGTGAGACAGTAGGTACAATTATCCCTACACAATTGAATTCCACATTCATGCATAATAAGGTCCATGTTATAGTGAAGGCCATGCTTATCATTCAATAGGACGTATAGTTCACATTCTTTAAGTATCCATCCACATTGATCCAATATCATGTAATGCATCATCAATACACATTATAAACAGTAGATGTAAGCATATTAACATAGTTGAATCACATTTCGACATGCATAAGATCAAAATCATAAAGCCATACATAGACTAAAAACGAGTTTGTGAAAGAGCATGGGTTCATCATGCAATTGGATTTAAAACCACGTCCAAATCAGTAGATAATCACTAATACATTCATATTATGCCTTTGAAATAAATTTAAGAAAGAACCCATGGCAGATTGAAGAAGAAGATATTTGATCATAAATCTCTTTCGAAACTTTGAGATTTAACTCTCTAGATGGAAGGATAACTAGAGATGTAGGATCACCATTCCTTTTTATTCATGAAAACCTCTAAAACTTCATGAATCGTCCATGTAAATCTGAGCTCCAAGTTGTTCTTGAGCTTCACCAACAATGGTGGTTTCTAGGGAGAATATTTTTGGAGGGAAAGGTTTCTTACGTGTGTATGGGATTGGGAATGGGAGTTTCACGTGTTTGATCCTTTATATACACCCAAATATTGGTAAATAACTCAATTAGAGTTGTTTTAGGACGTGGGGTGAATTTCCCATTTACCCCTTTAATAAAACAGTACGCAGGCAACAAGTTGCAGGCCACCATCGACGGAACCATCTACTGGCCATTGGTCAGTCGACGGGCCGTGCATAGGCTTCCGTCAATTGATCCTTGGCCAATTTTTGGCTTGATACCTGCCCAATATAAGTGTAAAACGAAGATACCTCACCTACGGGCCGTTGGTTGACCAACTGGCCATCGTTTGGTCCATCGATTGACACTGCCAAGGCAGTTTCTCGACCAACCTTGGGTATTTCTTGTGGGCCATTTTGTGGGGCCCTTTTGAAGTCGTACGTGGACGTTTCCCACGTAAATACAACCTTTAACAAGTTGTAGACCTCCCATATAAGTTGTACCTAAAATAAACACATGCAACACGTCCAAACATGCAAGGCCCCATCAAGACACACACATGCATGTCTCGAGGCTATCTTTCGAACATCTTGGGCGTTCTAGGACGTTTGACCTCCAAACTTCTCGAAACATCATATAATACCATTTAAAATAATTATAACTCATTTTAAGACTTCATAATCTCAGTTAATACAATTTTAAGTATGCATAGACACATGAGGCACATAGGTGACTAGTCGTCGAACGTTTTGGTCGACCCTTGACGTTTGACTTACAAATCACCTCAAACTTTATACATTGCCTCTAAACCATATTATAAGTCATTTTAGTACCTTATAAACTTAAGACAAACATGTTAGGCTCTAGACACCCTAACTCATTTTGGGGTTCTTACAATATCCCCCACTTGGGAACATTCGTCCTCGAATGACACTTAGAACATTTCAATCAAAAGAAGGACTTCAATGCATCATAGAGCAGTTCATCACAATCATAACATCATGACATAGAATTTAATGCACCAAACTTACAAGGAACACAACATCATAATATTTTAACATTCAATGCACACAAGCAAGCAAAAACCTTTATTCACTCACTCTTTAATGAATCAAACATAAGGCTCTTATCATGCTTATAGGAGGAACATCCTTCTCCTAAGAATAACATGGTCATTACACACCATTTAATTAAGATATCATCTTGCAAGGACACACATAGGCAGATTACAACAATACGCAAAAGCAAGTAGGCACTCATACTTCCATGCACATAGACTTGAGTTAATTGAATCAACAAGGAACTTTATTAGTTAGACCTAGCGCTATGAGGGTCATACTCAACCATACCATGCTTAGTTGTGTCCATGGAGGAATGTCCATCTCCTTAACAAACTTACATGTATCATGAGCTCACACCCAAGCAAGTGCACAAAGGCCATCTTTACTGTAATATGAGAAATTCTCAACTTTTTAAACCAAGACATGATCATGTTTCCTTCCTGGTGAAGTCTAAATGGTAAGTCACAACAAATACATCACAACAAATAGGAAGCCATTTCACAAAATCTCAATTTCTAACCTAGTACTCACCTTCACAGTAAGCATCTTTTAGGAAAAACAATACAAATTATAGGCACACACATGAACACTTAGCTAAACATGCTTTCACTTTTCAAGAGTGAGCCTACAATCATGCTTCCCAAACCATACAAGTCACATAATTTTCAAGAGACTCAACATATTTCATGATAAGGAGACTCAACTTTTCATTACAAGGCTAAACATTACACCTCACAAGTGACTAAAACCAAGTTCCTTATCTTACCTCATGAAGTCAAATTCACAATTATCATGTTAAGATGCAATTCAACATGAGAAAATCATGAATTTTATCAAAATTTCCATTCATGCACCTTGGAATCTTAAAAAATATCCTTAAGGTAATGTCAATAAATACATACCAAACATATAAAGTTCATGCAACTCATACTTTATGCAAGACTATATTTATGAGCAAACTTACTAAGAATTCATTAGTTTCAAGTCCAAGTAAAAATAGAAGGACAAGGTAGAAAATATCTACAACCTTACCATTTCATCACCATCCCTCACTTAGGATAAACCCAATTAAGAGCAACTTAACCCAATCTTCAAGAGGATCTTAGTTATCAATCAATAAGGGAATTACAGCAACATACCATGAGGGCCTCAAAGGTGTTCTAAACTTCATTACCTAGGCAATTTATCCCCAATCATCAAGTTAGGTCATCTCATTCAACCACATAAGATTTTAATACAATACTATAGACACCAAGGTCATACAACATTAGGGAAAACAACAAGGAGACATAGCCATAAAATTTCTTCTTTTCCCTAGAACATTACAGTAAGGTGACTTCTAGGTCACTAAAACCCACATCATCACCCTACCAAGTCATGCGTACTACCTTTACACCTATTATCAAGTATATACAAAGGACTCCAAACCATACTAAGTAATAATGAATGTTCACGCATCCCAACTAAGGCAACATTTGAAACATCATGCATATATTCAAAGGGACATATTGACCATCTTTAAGCATATATTCCTAGGGTAGCATTCTTTCATAGGTAGTCACTAAGCATTTCAAGTTCAAATCATAATAGTAAGCCACCGACATGTAAAACCATATAGTAACACATCATTTCAAAAGAAACTCATGTCAACCGTAATAACTTCTAACATGCATTAACTATATCTTGACATACATTTTCAACATAATATGTTATTTCACATAAATCTCATACATAGCCATAAATGACATCATAAACTCAAAACATGTCAAAATTCACCTTCAAACATACTCATTCAACCATAAAACCAAGTTAAGCATTAACTCACCTTTTCTCCCTCAAACATAGAGATACAATCTCATCCAAGCAATCATATCTATAAAGACTACCAGACAAGAAAACACAAAAGAGAGATATTATAGAGTTAAGTTCTATGGAACGATATGAGAATGATGAAGAAGGGAAACTCTATCGCCCTATAGCCTCCCGTACCATTTGATGTGTCGCGACTCACCACCAATGCTACGAGACTCTACTAGACATGGCAATATGAGACTTTTAGAACCTAAAACACTTTATAAATCTCATGCTCTGATACCACGTTTGTCACATCCGGTGAGTACCCCCTAGAAGTAACATGGAGTACTTGACCTCTCGGAGGTATTATACAAGCTCATAGTTATCATTCATCGCATTGACATAATAAATTTAGCGGAAAATTTAAAACATTTATAGCACATCATATGCTAGGACATTACTTCATATATATAAAACATAAGTCATAACGCATATATAGACCTTAATTCTCTTTGTCATAGTAGACTCAACAACATTAGAGTACATTAGGGACACGGCCCATAAGACACATTACAAAACTATACAATATTTAAATACTTTACAATAAAGACATAAGTAGGAGATCCTTACACTTAAGGATTCCTTTCATTGAGCTTGGGAATAATCTATCAAGCTCTTTACCATTCAAGACATCCTTTAAGTATCCATAACCTACACTTTGTGTAAAAATTATAGAAGAATGGGATTAGTACAAGAATGCACTAAGTATGACAACCATGCAATAACATGCATTAAAAGAGACATTTTCTTGAAATCATACTTCATGCCATTTTGAGTAAATCATCATAAAACCTTTATCAAATAGCATTTATATCAATCATATACTTCATATAAACATATTCAAACGCCAGACATCACATAAGATCACATATAGAATTTTTTACATTTTTGAAGCCACTTTATAGTAAACTACTTTTATGTTACAGTGAGCATTCTTTCCTACTGTTCATTAACTTCCAAAGTAACCCTCTAGTGATACTTGGTGCAACGCATCACCTTAAGGTCACAAGTAAACATACATATAACCTACATTAAGCAACACATACCATCATAGGAGTATAGTACAACATATACATATTTAAGCCAAGATTAAAAAGGCATTACAGTGAGCTCCTAACCATGATGCACATATACTTATTTTTCTTCACATAGAACCTTATAAGACCTAACTCATGCCCCCAATCTAAGTCTATTAGTGCAATGTACATATAAGGCCCAATAAACTCACACATACTTAATAAACTTATCACGAGACAACAAGCCTTTACATCCAAGTCATTCATCAACATAGTGAGAGAAAACACTTAATTTATGTCAAGCAAGACCTTCATCATATGGTCAATAAGATCAACATCATGCATATAGACTCATACCATGCACATCATCATAACAAGTAGACCAATACTACAAAGTCATACATAAATAACATATACATAGTGACATGCATTAGAATACCTTCCTAAGACTTCCTAAGGAGCTACTTGTGCCATGTATAAATGGGTTCATTACTTCCACCTATCCTAAGTAACCTCCCTTAAGTCATCCTAGTTAGGGTCCTAGTCATTTACTTCCATTGTCCATTTTACTTTAGGGAAGCTATAGCCTTAACCGACACTAAAACCATGGGTGCTAAACATGAAATTTGGTGTTGTAGAGCCTTACACCAAGGGAAGGTGTTCCTACCCAGCCAAGGTAGAACATTAACACATGCTATTGTATTAGGTGATATCACTTGCTATATCCTATGTCGCAAGCATAGTTTATGTAACTTGGGGCTATCATGCAAACATCACTCTACACCCATTTTGGGTCATGAGGTATCCACCCCGTGAGGACCGTAATGAACCCTACCTTCCCTATTTGGAAAGTGTCACCCCCTCATCTACAAGTTCACTCGGTGCTAAGCTAAGTTCCCTTTTATTGAAAAAGCCTTTATTATCATTTAATTGTAAACCATAGGCTTAGGAGAGTCATCCCCTCATATTCTTAGCTCATAGGTCATAGATGAGATTTCATCAACCTAATTCATGTGAGAGATCCTTTCACATGAACATAGCATATGTATTAGCACTATCTAGTTAAGGATACACTTGAGCACATCTTTCAAGGTTCCATTATTGACTAGATCATCATTCATGTGTGTGTGTATACATATATGTAAGCAACCTTTCACATAACACATTAAGACCACACATGACCATACATTCATATTCATGCACATAGAAACCAAACTAGAACTATCCTATCAAGGTACACATGTGCAATGCATAGGCAAATTCTCATACCCTTGCCAATACTAGTACACCTATCAAGTTATCCTAGCTAAGGAAACACATATCATACTTTCATAAACATGATCTTAACATACAAAGTAGTAGACACTAGTGAATATGAGAACTACTTTTCATTTAGACACCATGACCTATACTACTTGTAACATGCATGTAAAGTGAGTGTGTGTATACATTGGTCAACATGATCACATAATGGCTAAAAATAACATATTGAGGCAGCCACCCTCTTAAGACCGCAATACTCTTTTCAAGCATAGACCACACAACACAAAATAGCATAGGAGGCAAGACAATCTTCACATTATAATCAAAACTCCTAACTTTAGCTATTTACTCATTCACATAGAGGTACATGGGTAGAGGTCATCAAATATTAGCACCTAAACCATGGCAGCATCTACTCATGATATTACATAATCCTTTATATGCTCATAACAATAGTAATATAACCTAGATTCACAACTTAAATAGAAGACTAGGCACAAGTTACACATAAAGTGATCATCATAACCATTCATTCATATAATCATCAATTTACCTTCAAGGCCATGGTCAACATATATTTAATGACATAAAGTAAACACCTCCACCATAAGTTTACCACACCACACAATATCCTACAAGGCTTTATGAACTACATTAATATAGAAAAGTAGAGGGATGAGCCATTCTTACCAATTCATCAATCTTTGATCATCATTGATCAACAATCCTTTTTCATCATTTATACATTATAAATCAGTAGCTATAAGTTCTTAAATCATAAACGAAACAATGTACAAGTCGTCACAAGATCATGATTCAACTAGTGCACTATATCACATATATTGTATGAAGTAGAGAGTTATAGATCATCTAGTAACTTCCGTAGATTTGCTCATCAATCATAATGTATCATTAATATACATCTAGGGTAGTGTCAAATAGATATAAATCAAATCTAAATCATGCTTCATCTACCCTAGAATTAAGATCAGCTAATGTTCATACAATATTCAAATTGTAAGCAAGAAGAACCTAGATCAATTCATGCCAAGAGTCCTTTTCTTTTATCATCAAGAATTCATACCCACAATTAATTAATATCATCTATACAAGGCAGTAGTTGAGGACCATATAATCTACACGAAATCCTACTACTATTACTATAACCTTTAGATCACAGTCAACATGCTATTTTAGACATTAATGGAAAGTAGAAGAATATAGGCCAATCAAACCTTGAACCACATGAATCACATATATATATCTCAAAGATAATATCCAAGTGACACAGTAGGTACAATTATGCCTACACAATTGAATTCCACATTCATGAATAATAAGGTCTACGTTATAGTGAAGGCCATGCTTATCATTCAATAGGACGTTTAGATCACATTCTTTAAGTATCAATCCACATTGATCCAATATCACGTAATGCATCATCAATACACATTATAAACAGTCTAAGCATATTAACATAGTTGAATCACATTTCGACATGCATAAGATCAAGATATAAACCCATACATAGACTAAAATTGAGTTTGTGAAAGAGCATGGATTCATCATGCAATTGGATTGAAAAGCACGTCCAAATCAGTAGATAATCACTAAATTCATATTATGCCTTTGAAATCAATTTAAGAAATAACCCATGGCAGATTGAAGAAGAAGATGTTTGATCATAAATTCTCTTTTGAAACTTTGAGATTTAACTCTCTAGATGGAAGGATAACTAGAGATGAAGGATCACCATACCTTTTTATTTATGAAGACCTCTAAAACTTGATGAATCATCCATGGAATCCAAGCTCTAAGATGTTCTTGAGCTTCATCAACAATGGTGGTTTCTAGGGAGAATACTTTTGGAGGGAAAGGTTTCTTACCTGTGTATGGGATTGGGAATGAAAGGTTCACGTGTTTGATCCTTTATATACACCCAAATATTGGTAATAACTCAATTAGATTCAATTTAGGACGTGCGATGAATTTCCCATTCACCCCTTTAATAAAATAGTATGCAGGCAACAAGTTGCAGGCCACCATCGACGGAACCATCTACTGGCCGTTGGTCAGTCGACGGTCCGTGCATTGACTTCCGTCAATTGGTCATTGGCAAATTTTTGGATTGATACCTGCCCAAGCTAAGTGTTAAACGACGAGACCTCACCTACGGGACGTTGGTTTACCAACTGGCCGTCGTTTTGTCCGTCGATTGACACTGCCAAGGCAATGTCTCGACCAGCCTCGGGTCCTTATTCTGGGCCCTTTTGCGGGGCCATTTTGAAGTCGTACCTGAAGTTTCCCACATAAATATAAACCTTAACAAGTTGAACACATCCCACATAAGTTTCACTCAAAACAAACACCTGCAACACGTCCAAACATGCAAGGCCCCATCAAGACACACACATGCATGTCTCGAGGCTATCTTTCGAACGTCTTGGGCGTTCTAGGATGTTTGACCTCAAAACTTCTCGAATCATCATATAATACCATTCAAATCATTATAACTCATTTTAAGACTTCATATGCTCATTTCATACAATTTTAAGCATGCATAGACACATGAGGCACATAGATGACTAGTTGTCGAACGTTTTGGTCGACCCTTGACGTTTGACTTCCAAATCACCTCAAACTTTATACATTGCCTCTAAACCATATTATAAGTCATTTTAGAACCTTATAACCTTAACACAAACATGTTAGGCTCTAGACACCCTAACTCATTTTGGGTGTCTTACATTTAAGGCCTATTTTAATGTTTATAATTCATTTATGAAGTCTAGAAACCAAAACGTGTAAGAACGTCCATGACATCCGGAAACTAGTTCTAGGAGGTACTACCGTTCCTAAGCCTATTTGACTTGCTTTTAGGAGTCGTAAATTCATGAAATTTAGTGGAAAGGTGTATAACATGTGTTAAAGTTGTTTCATGGTCGAAACGTCTGGGTACGACTCCCCAAGGACCAACCAAGGGCCCTTGATGAGGACCCTTGCACGTTAGAGGCAACACTGCCTGGGCAGTGTGCAACCACGAGAGGCAAACGACGAGGCGTGTGCGGATCGACGGGGTGTCGATGCCAACCGTCGACCAACACTTAGCCAAAATGTTGGATCCCTCGCCTGCACAGATCTCATACCAAAATGACAAGTGTGAAGCATGGAAGGGGGTAGCAACTTTCTACTCACAGACAGACCATCGATCGGGGTCACGTCTATGAGGGTTCATTTTGCTGCACGTTTTTAGTAGGGTTATATTATATTAATTAAGGGGTTATGTCATTATTAGGGGTTTAAGGGAGTCTAATTAAGTCAATTAACCCCCCATATAAAGGCCCCAACCCCATTAGACTATACACAACTTACAAAACAAATTCTCTTCCTTCTCTCTTCTTTCTCTCTCTATTGGAAGACACCATTGAAGACCAAGCTAGGGAAGGGTTTTGGGGGATGTAAAGAGGTGATTTCACCATTAAATCTTCATCAAACGTTGAGGTATGGGATCTAATTCACCTTTGTTACCTCTTTCCTCAAAGGGTTCCTTCAAAGTATTTCTAAAAGTTGAGTTTTCAAGTGGGTTTCATCTAATCTCGAAATTGATGTTATGAACTAAGTTGTTTATGATTTATTTAGGATATAATGAATATATTAACATGTATTTTAACTTGATTATGATAATTCTTGTTGGTTTGGTCTAAATTGTAGAACATGATCCTCAACCCTTAACCCTAGGTTGTGATCTTGTCATGCATTGTATAATGTTCATTCAATTGACTTGTTTATTGATTAAAATACTATCCTATGTTGTTTTTGTGTAAATTAGGAATAGATTGAGATGAATTCTAGGCAAATTATGCTAGTTCTTGAGATGTTGATTTAGGTTATGAAATATATTGTGAAATTGACCTAAGTATCTTGTCTTAAGCTATGATCTAGTGTTGAATTGTGTTATAGTGATGCAATTGGACTTGTTATTCTATTGATTATCATTGTGTGATGATGTTACTCCCATAATTGGGTTGAGTTATGGGTTGATGGTAAGACCTTTACGATGAACTATGAAGGAGACTTGCTAAGTCTTGTGATCCCTATACTTTACTTCAAACTATGGTTAATTGTGATTAAGTCATGATGTTGTGTTGGAGTATGCCTATTTTAGGATTTGATAGGGTGATATTATGTTGAATTGAAATGTCTTGACTATGGTTGTGGGGTTGATTAAGATGAAAAGTTATAAGGATATTGATGACTACCAATGTGCCTTATTATGATATGAAATGTTAATGTGCTAATATCACCTATATGAATTGTAATGAAAGGACTTATACTCATGCAATTCTTATTGAGCTATTATGATGATGATGTTATACAAGGGTTAGACCCTATGACCTAAACTAAGTTATGATTGATAATAAAGGCTTAGAGACATTTCAAAAAGGGACTCTAGCTTAGCATCGATTGAACTAGATTGAGGAGTGTCCCTTCCCACATAGGGAAGGTAGGATCACTAATGTACTCTTGAGATTGTAGACTACAATGCATGTAGCATAAAGAGGGTCCCAATTATATCTCCTAGTTCTTGAACTATGTTGCCCCCATAGGAATACTAGCTAGTGTATCCACGTAGTTGCTATATTTTATGTATTGGTACTACCTTGACAAGTAGTCTGCCTTCCTTTGGTGTAGGGCTTTATGACACAGGATTTCACACTACCTCATGTGGTTTATGTCGGTTAGGGCAAGATGTTCCCAAAAGGTAAAATGAACTAAAGGATTGAACTCTAACTAAGATGATATAAGGGGTCTAGTTTAGTCTAGGTAGGGGTATGGGATTCTACCTAAGCATTGCACTAGTTATCCTTGAGGGGAGTCTTGGGATGATGTTTTTATGTATAAATATTCTTATAATGCTATATGACATGTATATGATGAACTTGCATATTGTTGATACTATATGATGATTAGTTTCACTTATGTATATATGTTGGTCTATATGGTTAAAGTAAGATGATATGTGCTCTTAAATGCTATGTTATGTGAAGTAGGATGTTAGTCATGATTCTTGTTGGGTTACTTGATTGAGTAAGGTTATAGGGCTTTACTTGGTCATTGCACTCGTTGACTTGATAGAGGTTCATGGGTAATTGACTTGCTTTGTATATGCTGAATGGTACTCTTATTCATGCTTATTGTTAATATGACTTTATGATAAAGTTACATTGAGTATGTAGTTACTTATATGATATGTATGGTTGACTTGACTAGACTTGATATTGTAGTTCTTGTAATGTACATGCCTATGACTTAAGGAGTATGTAGTATTGATTGGTATGGTTTTGTTGAATGTGCATAAGGATTTTAAATGAAAAGTGCATATTTTATGAAATGTCCTTTCTTAGCATGATTTCAAGGCATATGTGCATACGGTCTCATACTTAGTACAAGTGGCGTATAAACCCCATTTCTTCCTTTTTCCCCAACATTTTAGGTTCCAGTCATTGAATTGTTTTTGAAGGCGACTTGAAGAAGACTTGGATCCTTTGATCATCCAAGTAGTGTAGGTCCTCATTATCCGAGGGCGATGCCGAATATCAATTTTATGTTGTTGTTTTAGTTCTAAGACTACTATATTATATCTCCTTTCATTTGAGTACGGATTGTATAAAGCCGATATGTGGCTCTCTTTACATTGATGTATGGGCTATGCCCAAATTGCTAATCGTGTTATATGGTTATGAGATGAGACAATCTTTGAAAACTATGTTCTATCTTATATATATAATTATGTGCAATAAAAGTAGAAGGCTATGTAACCTTCCTATACGAAGGGTCTATGTATACTCGATATATATATGTTATGTGTATGTAGAGGTCTATGTAAATCTCCAAGTAGAAGTAATGAAAAGATTTAAATTTTCCGCTAAATTTGACTTATGAATGTAATGATGTAAACTAAGAGGCTAGTCTTAGTCCTCAAAGAGGACGACGACGCCGGTTACGTCTAGGGGGTAAACCCGGATGTGACACTTGTCTGGAACCCTCACATTTGGGCAATCCCTAACCTTGTGCCCACTTTTACCACAGCCAAACCAATTGCCCGTCCCCTTAAGGCAATCACCATAGTTCTTCTTGCCACACTTTCCACAAGTTGGCTTCTTGGTTGTTGAACTAGGTACCTTTTCCCTTCTTAGGCTTAGGGTTAGAACCCTATCACCACTAACCTTAGGGAACTTGGAAGGAACTTTATTAGAAACCCGCTTCTTAGATCTAGGCTTGTCTTGTATCTCAAGCCTATTCTTTGAAGAACCTCCATTAAAAGATCTTGCCCTCTTAGCATCTCTACTCTTCCTCTTAGCCCTTGCCTCTTACACATGTTTGTCATGCACCATAAGATGAGAAATGTTCATGTTGTCATGTAGCATAGCCGAATGACACTCCTCTTGAAAATCATCTAACACTCCCGTCACAAAGCGGCTCATTTCATCTCTAGGATTAGAAACCAAAGAAGGAGCATATTTCGACAATTTAGTGAATTTTAAGAAGTATTCATGAACACTCATAACTCCTTGGCGAAGGTTGACGAACTCTACCACTTTAGCTTCCCTCATCTCCCTAGGAAAGAACCGATCAAGAAAAGCCTTCTGAAGATCTCCCAAGTCACCGGACCACCTCTTAATGGCCTGTTATCCCTCCATTGGACATATCATACTGGAACCACATCATTGAGTTGATAAGTGGCTATCTCGGCCTTCTCACTAGTGGATAACCCCATAGACAAGAGTATCTTATAGACTTCATCGATGAACTCTTGGGGGTCTTCTTCAACCTTAGACCCGTAGAACGTAGGAGGGTTAATGCTAGTGAAGTCCCTTAGACGGGAGGCCATGGTAACAATTTGTTGATTTGGATGGGGTACAACCTCCCGGTTAGCTTGGGCCGTCATGGCTTGGTCTTGTGTAGTGACAACTTGGGCCAATTGGATAAGGGCAACCCTTATGTCACCATCCATCAAGGGTGGAGGATTGACCGGAGCTTGTTCAACATTAGCATCTTATTCAAGAGGAGGATATTCATCACAACGGGGAGGAGCTCCCACATTGGCAATCTCCTATTCAAGCCTTCATGCCGCATTTCTTCGAGTGTTCATTTCCTAAAATTACAACAATAGGATTAGATGCAAAAGCAAACCATAAGTATACTCTAATGGAACGATATTAGATTTCCAAGAAAGTGATAGTTTCCTAGGCATCACTTATGTTCATATTCATAAGTGTGGCGCACTTCACAATTATGAATACGAACTTACATAGACGTGGTTGATTGAGACACTGACTCAAAGATAATTCAACCTCATGCTCTGATACCAAGTTTGTCACATCCGGGTTTACCCCCTAGACGTAACTGGCGTCTTCGTCCTCGTTGAGGTCTAAGACTAGCCTCTTAGATTACATCATTATATTCATAGGTCAAATATAGTGGAAAATATGAAACTTTTCATTACTTCTACTTGGAGGTTTACATAGACCTCTACATACACATAACACACACACACACACAAACATATATATGTATATATATATATATATATATATATCGAGTATACATAGACCCTTCATATAGTAAGGTTACATAGCCTTCTATTTTTATTGCTCATAAATATATATAGAAAACATCACTGTCATAAGTCGTCTTATACAATCTACTAAGAGTATATCAAATTTGGGCCTAGCCCATACATCAATCCAATAAGACCACATATAGGTCATACAAATGTATAGTACTCAATTGAAAAGAATGAAACGAAAGAGTCTTAAACTCATAACAACTCCATAAGCTAGATAGTGGCGTCGTCCTAAAAAATTAAGGACCTACCCAACTTTGATGAATAAGAGATCCAAGCCTTCTTCACGTCGCCTTCTAAAACACTTTAACGACCGGAACCTAAATGTTGGGGAAAAGGAAGAAATGGGGTTAGTACACCACTTGTACTAAGTATAAGACCATATACACACATACTTTGAAATCATGCTAAGAAAAAGGGACATTTCATAGAGTATGCATTTTTCATTTAAAACCTCTATGCACATTCAACAAGACCATATCAATCAATAGTGCATATTCAACAAGACTATACCTACCCATAGGACATGTTCATTAAGCCATCAACATCATCAAGTCTAATCAAGTCAACATGTATAGCCTATAATTAGGTACATATTCAAGTAACTCTATCATCAAGTCATATTAACAATAAACATGAATAAGAGTACATTTCAATATAACCAAAGCAAGACAATTACCCATAAAACCCTATCAAGTCAACAAGTGCAATGACCAAGCAAAGCCCCATAACCTTACTCAATCATGTAACCCAACAAGAATCATGACTAACATCCTACTTCACATAACATGGCATTTAGGTATACATTACATCTTACTTCAATAATATAAACCAACACATATTCATAAGTGAACTAACCAACATATAGTATCAACAATGTGCAAGTTCATCATATACATATCATGTAGCATTATAAGCATAATCATAAATAAGAATATCCTCCTAAGACTCCCCTTAAGGAAAACTAGTGCAATGCTTAGGTAGAGTCCCATACCCCTACCTAGACTAAGTAAGACCCCTTAGATTATATTAGTTAGAATTCAATCCTTTTGTTCATATTACCTTTTGGTAACATCTTGCCCTAACCGACATAGACAACACGATTTAGTGTGAAATTTGGTGTCATAAAACCCTACACCGAAGGAAGGCGGACTACTAGCAAAGGTAGTACCAAAACATAAAACATAACAACTACGTGGATCCACTAGCTAGTATTCCTATAGAAGCAACATAGTTCAAGAACTAGGAGATATAGTTGAGACCCTCTTATTCTACATGCATTGTAGTCTCCAATCTCAAGAGTACATTAGTTATCCTACTTTCCCTATGTGAGAAGGGACACTCCTCACTCTAGTTCACTCAGTGCTAATCTAGAGACCCTTTTTGAAATGTCTTTAAGCCTTTATTATCAATCATAGCTTAGTTTAGATCTTAGGGTCTAACCCTTGTATAACATCATCCTCATCATATATCAATAAGAATTGCATGAGTATAAGTCCTTTCATTACAATTCATATAGGTGAGGTTAGCACATTAACATTTCATATCATGATAAGGCACATTGGTAAATCATTCACCCTCCTTATAACATTTAAATCTTAAGCCAACACCTCACAATCATAATAAAGACATTTTCAACATCATACCACCCTATAAATACTAATACAAGGCATACTCCAATATAACATCATGACTTAATCATAATTAACCACCATTTGAAGCAAAGGATAGAAATCATAAAACTTACAAAGTCTCCTTCATAGTTCATCATCAAGGTCTTACCATAAACCCTCAATTCAACCCAATTCGGGTATACATCATCATAAGTCAATAATCAACATGATAACAAGGCTAGAAGAATCACTATATCACAATTTAATACTAGATCATAGCTTAAGACAAGATACTTAGGTCAATTCACTTCCTAACCTAGATCATCTTCTCAAGAACTAGCATGAAATACTACAAATCACTCTAATTTGTTCATGATTAATGTAACAACATCATCTAATAGTAATTCAACCAATAACCAAATCAATTGAACCAATTACAACCTAATTCATATCAAGATCAAACCTAGGGTTAAGGGTAAGGGTCATCATCTACAAACTAAACCAAACCATCAATATATATCATAATTAAGTTAGAATACATGTTAATCTATTCATATTATCCAATAGAAAACATAAACAAACCAATTCATAGCATAATATTCGAGATAAAGAAGAACCCACATGAAAACCCAATTTTTGAAAAGTACATTGAAGGAACCCTTTGAGGAAAGAGCTCTCAAAGGTGAATTAGATCCCATACCTCAACGTTTGATGAATATTTGATTGTGAAATCGTCCCTTTACAACCCCCAAATCCCTCCCCTAGCTTGTCTTCAATGGTGTCTTCCAATAGAGAGAAAAAGAAGAGAGAAGGAAGAGAGTTTTGTTTTGAGAGTTGTAATTAGACTAATGGGGTTGGGGTATTTATATTGGGGGTTAATTAACTTAATTAGGCTTCCCTAATCCCATAAATAACCACCAAACCCCTTAATTAATTAGCTAAGACTTAATTTAAAACGTGCAGGAAAATTGCAGTGTCATAGACGACACCATGATCGACGGATTGTGGGTCAGTCGACGGACCATCCCTCCTCCGTGCTGCACACCCGTTGTTCTTTTCAGAGTCAAGTGAGGGACTCCAACAAACTGTCTAAGTGTTGGTCGATGGTTGGCATCGACGCCGCGTCAATCAACACACGCCCCGTCGATTGCCCTTTCGTGGGCAATGTTGACTCCAACGTCCAAGGGTCCTCCTCAAGGGCCCTTGGTTGGTCCTTGGGGAGTCGTAACCGGACGTTTCTACCATGAATCAACTTAAAAACATGTTAGCTACTCTTAATCCAATTTTCATCGATTTCCGACTCCTAAAAGCTAGTCAAATAGGCTAAGGCACACTAGTACCTCCTAGAACTAGTTTCCGGACGTCATGGACGTTCTTAGACGTTTTGGTTTCTAGACTTCCTAAATGACTTATAAACATTACAATGGACCTTAAAACAATGTTTAGACCTCATGACACTTAGGTTAGGCTTTAAGACACGTCTTGTATTTTGAAGTGTTACATTATCCCCTAATTAGGAACATTCGTCCCCGAATGACACAACAGAAAATCTTTAGAAGGATGGAATAGATTCAAGACTAGCAGCCCAACCAACAACAATACAAAACAACATCAACCATATCTTTTACACAAGGCAATTCAAAACTTCAATTACCACACATAAGGCTCAACATTACATTATGAGGAATATCCTTCTCACAATAGCAAGAGCTCAATATAGCATTTATAAGTCAATTATGTAAAAATTCAACTTACCAACTTGCTACTTATAATTTCATAAAGACTCACCATATCAAAATGCACAAGATAGCTCAAACAAACCAAAGAGCAAAATTTGAAGTTCAAATGCACAAGTTCACTGTAAGTCACTGTAAAGCTATTCAAAAATGCACATTTTCCAAGACTTCACCAAAATCAAAGTAACATCAATTTTAAGTCATTATTTTCATTATTAGTAAGAACTACTAACCTTAGCTATCAAATAGATGAGGGTAACAGGACTTCATATCGGCCTAGGCCTCCCATGTTTCACCCTTAACTAGGTGATTCTTCCATAACACCTTTACGGAAGCCATCTCTTTATTCCTTAACTTTTGACTTGCCTATCAAGAATTTGAACCGGACCTTCCTCATAAGAGAGGTTATCCTTCACACCAAAACCCTCAATAGGAAGAATAGACTCGGGATTACCAATACACTTTTTAAGCATGGAAAACCGGATGAACCAAAGCCAATTCACTAGGAAGTTTCAATTCATAGGCAACCTTACCAACCCTTTGCAAGATTTCATAGGGATCCACATAAGGAGGACTCAACTTCCCTTTCTTGCCAAATCTAACCACCCTTTCATAGGCGAAATTTTCAAGTACACTTTATCACCTTCTTCAAACTCCAAATCCCTTCTCGTATGATCGGCATAAGACTGTTGCCAATTATAGGCAATTTTGCAACCGGTTCCTTATGATATGAACTTTCTCCAAAGTCTTACAAATCAAATCAGGACCAAGAAGCGAAGGCTCACCCACTTCAAACCATCCAATAGGAGACCTACACCTCCTACCATACAATTCTTTATAGGGAGCCATGGAGATGGATGAATGAAAACTATTATTATAAACAAACTCCACCAAAGGCAAATGCTTTCCAAACTTCCCTTGAAATCAATACATGCCCTAAGCATATTTTCAAAGGTTTGAATAGTATGTTCCGCTTGACCATCCGTTTGGGGATGAAAAGTGGTACTTAGCTTCACCTTAGTACCAAACTCTTTTTGGAATGACCTCCAACACCTAGATGTGAATTGCGCACCCCGATCCAATATGATGGATAACAGAATACCATGGCGACACACAATCTCATCTATGAAGATCCTAGCATAATCTTCCGCCGAATAAGTAGACTTGATGGGAATAAAGTGAGCGGACTTTGTCAACCTATCCACTACCACCCATATCGAGTAATATTGCCTTTGAGTCCTAGGTAAACCCACTACAAGATCCATATTGATGTTTTTCAACTTCCAAGTAGGAATTTGGATATCTTGTAGTAAGCCACCCGGCTTTTGATGTTCGGTTTTTACTTGTTGGCAATTTGTACACTTAGCAACAAACTCCGCCATGTCCTTCTTCATACCTTCCCACCAATATATTTTTCTAAGGTCATGGTACATTTTTGTCGAACACGGATGAATGGAGTAGCGGGACCCATGGGCTTTCTCTAGGATCCGGTTCCTCAACTCATCTTCCTTGGGAACACATAATCTTCCTTGGTACCTCAAAACACCATCCCCCCCTAAGGAGAATGCCTCATTAAGCTTGCCAAGGACCGAATCCTTTAACTCCATCAATGATTTATCAAGGTGTTGTTTGGACTTCACCTCAACTACCAATGATGACTCGTATTTAAGATGGACCATGAATCCACCATTCGGAGAATCTTCCAACCTCACACCCAACCTAGCCAACCTATGAACATCCTTCACTAGGTCTTTCTTGGCTTCATCTATGTGTGACACACTACCCATAGTTATACGACTTAGAGCATCCGCAACCACATTGTCCTTGCCGGGGTGATAGAGGACACTCATGTCATAATCTTTCAACAATTATAACCACCTTCTTTGTTGGAAATTCAAATCCTTTTGGGTAAACACATATTGGAGACTCTTATGGTCGGTATACACATCAATATGGACACCATACAAGTAATGCCTCCATATTTTCAAGGCAAATACCACGGCCGGTAATTCGAGGTCATGAGTTGAATAGTTTCTCTCATGCACCTTAAGTTGCCTAGGAGCATAGGTAATCACATTCCTATGTTGCATAAGCAAACACCCTAAACCCACTCGGGATGCGTGATAATACACAATAAAAACCTTTGTACCCTCTGGTAAAGTCAACATCGGAGCGTAAGTAAGCCGATTTTTAAACATTTGGAAGCTTCTCTCACATGCCTTCGACCACTAAAATTTCTTACACTTTTGGGTCAATGTAGTCAAGGGAGATGCAATGGACGCAAAACCCTCCACAAACCTCCAATAATAACCCGCTAAACCCAAGAAACTCCTAATGTTGTTTAGAGTCCAAGGTCTAGTTATTTTTCACCTCTTTCGTTTTCCTTGGGTCAGCCTCAACTCTCTTACTAGAGATGATATGAAAAGTAAATGTCAGGGACCTCAACCAAAACTCACATTTGCTATACTTGGCAAACAATTGATGTTCTTTAAGTACTTGCAACACCACCCTCAAATGGTTCATGTGATCACCCTCATTTTTTGAATATACCAAGATGTCGTCAATGAAGACAATGACAAATGAATCTAGGTAACTTCAAAACACCCTATTCATTAGGTCCATAAACGCTGCCGGAGCATTAGTGAGACCAAAGGACATTACTAAGAAATCATAATGACCATATCTAGTACGAAATTCCATCTTTGGTATATCCTCACCTCTCACCCTAAGTTGGTGATACCCCGACATCAAGTCAATCTTAGAAAAGTAGCTTGCCCCTTGGAGTTGATCAAACAAGTCATTTATCCGAGGGAGAGGATATTTGTTCTTGATTGTGACTTTATTGAGTTGGCGGTAATCAATAAACATTCTTCAGGACCCATCCTTCTTCTTCACAAACAAAACCGGAGCACCCCATGGAGAGATATTAGGTCTAATGAAGCATTTGTCTAGTAAATATTTGAGTTGTGCCTTCAACTCTTTGAATTCCGCCAAAGCCATCCGATAAGGAAGAATTGAAATGGGATTTGTATCCAGTAATAAGTCGATACCAAAATCAATTTCTTATTCGGGAGGAATATTGGGAATATCATTAGGAAAGACCTCCAGAAATTCACTCACTACGGGGACCAACTCAATGAGAGGAATTTTCGGGTCTAAATCTTGGACCCTTACAATATGGTATAGACAACCTTTTGAGATCATTTTTGCATGCTTTTATACAAGAGATGATACGACCTGTAGGAATAGAATTCCCCCCCCCCCTTCCACTCCACAATGGGTTCATTTGGAAAGTTAAACTTCACCACCCTTATCCTACAATCAATAGGCAAAGCAAGCATGACCAATCCATACCCAAAATAATATCAAAATCAAGCATATCAAGTTCTACTAGTTCAACATAAGAAACTCTATTGGGCAACATTATAGGATAATTTCTATACACCCATTTTACAACAACCGACTCATCCACCAGAGTAGACACTATGAAAGGTTCATGCCAAATATCGGGTAAAATGTCAAATATTTTGGCTACTAGAGGGGTAACAAATGATAAAGTAGCACCGAGTAAGAAATATACATTAATAGAGAAGACTTTCAACATACCGGTCACCACGTCGAGAGAAGTCTCTTGCTCACCCCTAGAGCGGAAAGCATAGAAGCGGTTCTTCTTTGTAGACTCATTTGAACCACTTGCTTGAGCTTGACCACTACTCTTGTCTTGACCCCTCACATTTGGGAAATTCCTAACCTTGTGCCTACTTTTACCAAAACCAAAACAATTGTTTGTCCCCTTAAGGCAATCACCATAGTGCTTCTTGCCACACTTTCCACAAGTTGGCTTCTCGGTTGGTGAACTAGTACCTTTTCCCTTTTTAGGCATAGGGTTAGACACCCTATCACCACTAACCTTAGGAACTCGGAAGGAACTTGATTTGAAACCCGCTTCTTAAATATAGGCTTGTCTTGTACCTCAAGCCTATTCTTTGAAGAACCTCCATCAAAAGATCTTGCCCTCTTAGCATCTCTACTCTTCCTCTTAGCCCTTTCCTCTTCCACATGTTTGGCATGCACCATAAGACGAGAAATTTTCATGTTGTCATGTAGTATAGCCGAATGAAACTCCTCTTGCAAATAATCATACACTCCCGTCACAAAGCGGCTCATTTCATCTCTAGGATCAGAAACCAAAGAAGGAGCATATTTCAACAATTTAGTGAATTTCAAGGAGTATTCATGAACACTAATACCTCCTTGGCGAAGGTTGATTAACTCCACCACTTTAGCTTCCCTCATCTCCCTAGGAAAGAACCGATCAAGAAAATCCTTCTTGAAGATCTCCCGAGTCACCAGACCACCTCTTAATGGACTATTGTCCCTCCATTGGACATACGATGCTTGAGACACATCCTTGAGTTGATAAGTGGCTAGCTCGGCCTTCTCACTGGTGGATAACCCCATAGCCAAGAGTATCTTATAGACTTCATCGATGAACTCTTGGGGGTCTTCTTCAACCTCAGACCAGTAGAACATAGAAGGGTTCATCTTAGTGAAGTCTCTTAGACGGATGGCCATGGTAGAAATTTGTTGATTTGGACGGGGTACAACCTCCCGGTTAGCTTGGGCCGTCATGGCTTGGGCTTGTGTAGTGACGGATTGTGCTAATTGGATAAGGGCAGCCCTTTTGTCACCATCCGTCAAGGGTGGAGGATTGACTGGAGCTTGTTCAACATTAGCATCTTCTTGAAGAGGAGGAACTTGATCACCACGGGGAGGAGATCCCGCATTGGCTATCTTCTCTTCAAGCCTTCGTGCCGCATTCCTTCGAGTGTTCATTTCCTAAAATCACAACAATAGGATTAGATGCAAAAGCACACCATAAGTATACTCTAATGGCACGATGTTAGATTTCCAAGAAAGTGAGAGTTTCCTAGGCATCACGTAGATTCCTATTCATAAGTGTGGCGCGCTTCACAATTATGAATACGAACTTACTTAGATGTGGTTGAGAGACACATTGACTCAAAGATAATTCAGCCTCATTCTCTGATACCAAGTTTGTCACTTTCGGGTTTACCCCCTAGACGTAACTGGCGTCGTCATCCTCTTTGACGACTAACACTAGCCTCTTAGCTTACATCATTACATTCACACGTCAAATTTAGCAGAAAATTTGAAACTTTTAATTACTTCTACTTGGAGGTTTACATAGACCTCTACATAAACATAACATATATATATATATATATATATATATATATATATATATATATATATATATATATATATATATATCAAGTATACATAGACCCTTCGTATAGGAAGGTTACATAGCCTTCTACTTTTATTAGACATAAATATATATAGAAAATATCATACTCATAACAGTCGTCTCATCTCATAACAATCTAAGAGTATATCAAATTCGGGTCTAACCCATACATTAATCCAATAAGACAACATATAGGTCATACAAATATGTAGTACTCGATTGAAAATAAAGAAACGAATGAGTCTTAAACTCTTAACAACTCCATAAGCTAGATAGTGGCATTGCCCTCAGAATTGAGGACCTACCCTACTTTGATGAATAAGATATCCAAACCTTCTTCAAGTTGCCTTCCAAAACACTTCGACGACCGGAACCTAAAATGTTGGGGAAAAGGAAGAATTGGGGTTAGTACGCCACTTGTACTAAGTATGAGACCATATGCACACATACTTTAAAATCATGCTAAGAAAAAGGGACATTTCATAGAGTATGCATTTTTCCTTTAAATCCTCTATGCAAATTAAACAAGACCATACCAATCAATAGTGCATATTCAACAAGACCATACCAATCCATAGGACATGTTCATTAAGTCATCAACATCATCAAGTCTAATCAAGTCAACATGCATAGCCTATAATTAGGTACATATTCAAGTAACTCTATCATCAAGTCATATTAACAATAAGATTGAATAAGAGTACATTTCAATATAACCAAAGCAAGACAATTACCCATGAACCCCTATCAAGTCAACAAGTGCGAAGCCCCATAACCGTACTCAATCAAGTACCCAATAAGAATCATGACTAACATTCAACTCCACATAACATGGCATTTAGGTATACAAATTTCATCTTACTTTAACAATATAAACCAACACATATTCATAAGTGAATTAATCAACATAGAGTATCAACAATGTGCAAGTTCATCATATACATATCATGTAGCATTATAAGTCATACATAAGAACATCCTCCTAAGACTCCCCTCAAGGCTAACTAGTGCAATGCTTAGGTAGAATCCCATACCCCTACCTAGACTAAGTTAGACATCTTAGATTATCTTAGTTAGAGTTTAATTCTTTGGTTCATTTTACCTTTTGGGAACATATTGCCCTAACCGACATAGACCACATGAGCTAGTTTCAAATCCGGTGTCATAAAACCCTACACCGAAGGAAGGCGGACTACTTGCCAAGGTAGTAGCAAAACATAAAACATAGAAACCCCTACCTATACTAAGTTAGACATCTTAGATTATCTTAGTTAGAGTCCAATTCTTTGGTTCATTTTACCTTTTGGGAACATCTTGCCCTAACCGACATAGACCACATGAGCTAGTGTCAAATCCGGTGTCATAAAACCCTACACCGAAGGAAGGCGGACTACTAGCCAAGGTAGTAGCAAAACATAAAACATAGAAACTACGTGGATCCACTAGCTAGTATTCTTGTGGGGGCAACATAGTTCAAGAACTAAGAGATATAGTTTGGACCCTCTTTATGCTACATGCATTATAGTCTCCAATCTCAAGAGAACATTAGTGATCCTACCTTTCCTATGTGGGAAGGGACACTCCTCACTCTAGTTCACTCGGTGCTAAGCTAGAGTCCCTTTTTGAAATGTCTTTAAGCCTTTATTATCAATCATAGCGTAGTTTAGGTAATAGGGTCTAACCCTTGTATAACATCATCATCGTCACAGCTCAATAAGTGCATGAGTATAAGCCTTTCATTATAATTCATATAGGTGAGGTTAGCACATTAATGTTTCATATCATGATAAGGCACATTGGTAAATCATTCACCCTCCTTATAACATTTACATCTTAAGCCAACACCTCACAATCATAATAAAGACATTTCAATTCAACATCATACCACCCTATCAATCCGAACACAAAGCATACTCTAATATAACATCATGACTTAATCATAATTAACCACCATTTTAAGTAAAGGATAGAGATCATAAGACTTACCAAGTATCCTTCGTAGTTCATCATCAAGGTCTTACCATAAACCCTCAATTCAACCCAATTCTGGTATACATCATCATAAGTCAATATTAAACATGATAATAAGGCTAGAAGAATCACTATATTACAATTCAATACTAGATAATAGCTTAAGACAAGATACTTAGGTCAATTCACTTCCTAACCTAGATCATCTTCTCAAGAACTAGCATGAAAGACTAAAAATCACTCTAATTTGTTCATGATTAATGTAACAACATCATCTAATAGTAATTCAACTAATAACAAAATCAATTGAACCAATTACAACCTAATTCATATCAAGATCAAACCTAGGGTTAAGGATTAAGGGTCATTATCTACAAACTAGACCAAACCATCAAGATATATCATAATTAAGTTAGATTACATGTTAATCTATTCATATTATCCAATCGAAAACATAAAGAAACCAATTCATAGCATAAATTTCGAGATGGAGAAGAACCCACATAAAAACCCAACTTTTGAAAATACTTTGAAGCAACCCTTTGAGGAAAGAGGTCTCAAAGGTGAATTAGATCACATACCTCAATGTTTGATAAATATTTGATGGTGAAATCGTCCCTTTAAAGCCCCCAAATCCCTCCCCTAGCTTGTCTTCAATGGTGTCTTCCAATAGAGAGAGAAAGAAGAGAGAAGGAAGAGAGTTTTATTTTGAGAGTTATAATTAGACTAATGGGGTTCTGGTCTTTATATGGGGGTAAGTTAACTTAATTAGGATTCCCTAATCGCCTAACTAACCACCAAACCCCTTAATTAATTAGCTAAGACTTCACTTAGAACGTGCAGGAAAATTGCAGTGTCACAGACGACACCACGATCGACGGATCGTGGGTCAGTCAACTGACCAGCCCTCATCCGTGCTGCACATCTGCCGTTCTTCTCAGAGAATGTGCTGGTGAGGGCCTCCAACAAATTTTCTAAGTGTTGGTCTACGGTTGACATCGACGCCCCGTCGATCAACACATGCCCCGTCGATAATCACATGCCCCGTCGATTTCACTTTTGTGGGTGCACACTGCCAAGGCAGTATTGACTCCAACGTGCAAGGGTCCTCCTCAAGGGCCCTCTGTTGGTCTTTGGGGAGTCGTACCCAGAATTTTCAACCATGAATCGACTTAAACACATGTTAGCTACCCTTTCATTAATTTTCATGGATTTCCGACTCCTAAAAGCTAGTCAAATAGCTAAGGTACGCTAGTACCTCTTAGAACTAGTTTCCGTACGTCATGGACGTTCTTAGACATTTTCGTTTCTAGACTTACTAAATTACTTATAAACATTATAATTAACCTTAAACAGTGTTTATACCTCATGACACTTACGTTAGTCTTTACGACAAGTCTTGTATTTTCGAAGTGGTACATAGATGGCCTTGTGGGAGGTTTTCGACAACTTTTTAAGTGGGGTTTCTTTTTGTATTTTCCCATTCATAATCCCATGCCATTTTGTTTTAGATTCAATAAGGGGATTATATTCTATAAATTACTGAGTTTTCATTTATTTTGACTATGTTATTGTTTAATGCTTTTAGATAGACTCAAGAGCCCGATAATACAAATTTTTGTTCAACGGATCATTCTGAGTTCAACTTCAAGTACACTTATACAATGGGGATAAGGATACCATTTCTTACTCCTCATACTGTGTGCATTTTGAAGAGGCAAAAAGTTCATTTTCTTCATTTTCCGAAATTGACGTATAAGAAATCTCATATAAGTATCTTCATAAACATAGCTTTTATATAATTAAAAAAAATAGGGTTCATGTGATACAAAACATGAACAAAAATATAGAATTCAATTTTTTTACATAAAGGAAGTCAAAATATCAATGGTTAAGGTATTGGAACTCAGAATAGGAAATACAACTGAATTCTCATTACGAGAAAATAATGATATAAATCTAAACATAACGTTTCACTAACTGAATTAAGTTGTTTGAGATATCTATCGTTGTTTTCTTTAAATCTGATTCAGTTGTGTTTCTTATTCTGAGTTCCTATAAGTAACTCAATAGTCGCTAATATGAAGTTTTAATATTTGAGAAGGACAAAAAAAAAGAAGAAGTATTTTTTGGTCATATTTTAAAATTTTAGAAGATATATTTTATCAAACGAAAATTACAAGGATGCTACAAAAACTAAACTAAAATAATACGGATGAATTTAATTAAGTCAAAAATACATTAAATTCCATGCATATATTTGTCTTTATGTTTTGATATTTCACCTATTTTTCTCCTCCATTTTCAAGAACCAAAACAGCTATCTTTCTCCTTTTATATTCACTTCGTTACAACCAACAAAAAAGCTTAAACAATCCATAAAACCCAATCCATCTTCTCCAATCATCCATTTTCATCTTCGTTAATCCCGTCAATTTCTTCTCTATTGCTAAAACAGTTACAAAAAGCATAAAAATCCAACAAAGTCCTTGTCCAGTTCCTAATTCCTTTTTCTAACTCAAAATCTTAATTTCACTTGCAATTTCAATTAATTTCTAACCCTAACCCTAAATCTGGTTTGATCCTGAATCATTTCCATCTCCAGCTATGGATAGAAGACGAGGTAGATCAGACAGTAAACAATCTTTAGATCAAGAATCCAATGGGTTTCTCGATAATGTCAATGAAGAACAATAAAAATTGGTTTCTTCATCTTCTTTAGGTAAAGTTAGCAAAACCCAAGTGAAAATCACTGATTTGTTTAATAGAAATGTGATTCTAAAGTGGTTAGAAGTAAACATTCGAGAAGGGGAATTGCTCTAAATGAGTTATTTGTATAAAAAAAGACTCAACTTGTGAGGCTTTAGTTGCGTTAACGACTGAATTTCCATCTTATAAATTAAAGGATGAGAAAGTTGAATCTAGGGTTGTTGGTGTAGTATGTGAGATATAATAATCACTTTATTTTACGTAGGATTCACATTATTACAAAACGACGTGAAAATGTATCGATATGGGTAAAAAACAAAAATGTTTGGTGATGTTATACCTGGATGGTGTAGAGAGTTACTGGATTTTGCCTATAAATATTTGTATCATATAGATATATTACTTTTTGTTTGGAGTTGACAATTAAGAACATGATCCCTGTTGCGGCAAGCAAAGACAATGATTGTTTTATGGAGATATTTCTTGGTTGGCGGCTGCACGACAATTGATGTTAGTTTGAGGTTATTTTTTGGAGGGACGAAAACATGCAGGTGGATAGGTGTATCAAAATTGATGGAAGTAGGGTGATGGTTGTTGATCTAGGAGGGAGTGTGTTGACAGATACACTAGGAAATCTATTTGGTCTATTGGCTCGTCAGTTGTCGTATACATTTCATAAGGTCAGAGATCAACGTCCACTCTATCAGGCTTATGGAAAGCCCGTAGATGAGTATTTGGATTAAAAAGTGGAGGTTGCTTACTATGAACTTTTGAAGAAGGAAATCAAGTTTAGACAAGAATTATCTCAATTGTTTTCTCTTCGAGAGGGATGACAAACTTTGTGAAAGGATTCTACTGTTGCGATTAATGTTGGGGATATGAGCTTGTTTAACTGGCATCTGGTAAATCTGGAATATGAAAATGTAAGTTTTCTTTCACAGATCTCCTTAGAATATTGGGACAAAAATGACCCCTATGATATGGGAGGGCATCATTGCTTCTTTCCCCGTGGAAATGGAAGATTAGTTCATGCTTTCACTAAAAATGTGCCTATTATTTTTGAAAAATTATGTATGCCACTGTTATGGTAGAGAAAGTGTGAATGTGATTATCGGAGGCCAATTATTTGAGGGAGATATGGCATTGTGCATCGTTCCTCTTGATGTTTTGAAGAGTGGTTCCATCACATTCATCCCAGAATTGCCTTAGTAAAATCTAGACACAATAAAAAGATTAGGTTTTGGACTATTAAATAAGGTTGCAACGTTATTTTCACATGTGTTTTGGGACTGAAATGTTGACATATTTTGTTAAGTTGCTGATGATCCTAGTTGTCGGGGGGAATTTTTTCTATTCTACAACAATGCAATAGTTGCTGGTGGGCCTTTTTTGTTAGTTCTAGTCCCAAGAGAAATTGCACACATGTTTTCGAGAATGACCCCCTACTCATGCATTAACAAAAGTACTTCAAATTTTAAAAGGTAAATGATACGTTCCACATTAACTTTGCATTGGTAAAAATAATATTTTCGTATATTGACAACAAAGTTAATGTGGAACCTATCATTTACCTGTTAAATTTTGAAGTACTTTTGTCACTGCATCACAAGGGGCAATTCTCTAAAACTCATGTGCAACTTCTCCTGCGAATAGAACTAACAAAGATGGCACACTAGCAACCATTGCATGGTTGTTAAAAAAGAAAGAATTCCCCCTGACAACTAGAATCATCAACACCATCAGCAAACATATCAACATTGGAGTTGCAAAACACAAACGGCAAGAACATAGCAACCTTATTTAATAGTCCAAACCCCAATCTTTTTATTTTGTCCAACTTTTCTTGAGGCAACTCCCGAATGAATATGATAGAACCACTCTCAAAAAATCCGAGAGGAACGGTGCACAATGCCTATCTCCCTCAAATAATTGGCCCCAAGTATTCAACTTTACACAATCTCTACCATAACGAATGACATATATGACCTTTCTTTCATTTGTTATTAAGGAAATAACTATGTAGTGTGCTATTGTACATGCATGTCAACCCATAAGAAAGATTTTGCTATTCATAGCATACAAATAGGTAAAAAGAATCTTTTATAGTCAATAATGATAAAAAGTAATTTCAGAATTTTGATTCTCTTGCAACACATTTCTATTTATGCTTTACTTATGATGAGGGTCTATCGGAAACAACCTCTCTATCTGTATGACGTAGAGGTAATATTTACCTACATCCTACCCTCTTCAGACTCCACTTGTGGGACTACATTACATATGTTGTTGTTGATCTGCTCTCCATTGAATAGAATATGTTGCAACACCTCATGATCTAGACTTGTAACTTACTTGAGATCTTTTTGTCTCAGATTTACTCGAGCAGTTGCGTTAGGCCAAGTACTTGTTCATGTCCTCATTTTCTTGGTCTATTTCCAACCATTTCTCAGAGGATAAAAGCTTCAGCACGCTGTATGATTGCATCCATATTAGCGTTGAACATTTTGCTCGACTTCTCATGATGAGGGAGAACTTACTGCTTCTTCATAATGCACCCAATACAATCATTAACTGCATAAAATTTATCTTTGCCGATATCTTCAGCCAACACGTTTTTACTTTCATCTGTATGAGGAGGAAGCCAAGCTTCAGTTGTATTCAGAATGATCAGTTGAACAAACATTTGTGTTGCCGGGCTCTTCAGTTAATCTGAAAGCATTAAACAATAACAGAACAACAGTTCCTTAAGGTCAAAATTTGCATAGATGTTACCTACTTAATGAATGCATCCATGTAAATTTAGGGCTAATTGGTTCCACGTTTTTGTAAAATACAGTGAGATATTTGTTAATGCTAACTGAAATCGCATAGATACAACATATAATTCTTCCTTTATGTGTTTGTATGTGAGATGAATTGTACATGTATATGTGTTTTTAAGGCAAAAGTTGGATGTTTGTGAAAACATCAATAACTGTATGTGTCACTAACTATATTTAAGTAGCATCGATTTTCCAGTGCCAAATTTTCGAGTAGCAGTTTTTATAATTGCAGTAACTAAACCAAATGAGGAGTGTTCAAATTTGCTTTTAGTTACTGCAGTCGTTTCTAGCAAAATAAGTTGTTTTAGTTGTTGATATATTTTAGAATTCTGAAATTTTAAATTATGCAGATTATGTATTTTATGTTTTCTATTTAAAGCACCTAATACTTAGTAAAATTATTGAAATCAATTGAAAGTTATTCAAAATCCAAAGAGAGACATTTAAAATCCTATTTCGCTGCCACATAATTTTAGAAAAACCAACAGTATGTATACACAATCAAAAGGCACAAGGGTGTGATGTAAATAGTCTACCCTTGTGCAAGCATTAGCGACTTCTTACATATCTTGAACTAGAGACCTACAAGTCACACATAGACAACTTTACGTTTTTTCAAGGCTCTCCTTCCGAAATAACATTATATGTAAACCTAGTAATAGATTCACATGATTAGAAAATTACTAAAAGAATGTGACAATACTCATGAAAGATAGACTCATAATACGAAAATATTAAACAATGTGACAATAAATGTGACAAATAGATTCAGAATATGAAAATATTAAATAATGTGAAAATACATGTGAAAAATAGAATTGTGCACTTCCTATAAATTACCCTAGTGTTCTTCTTGAAATCACACAGTCTAATTTGGCCAAAACATCTTCTTATTTTCTTCTTTAAATATTTGTTTGATCTAATAGAAAAGAGGAATACTTGGGTAAGCAAAGGATTGAAATGGATTTGATTAAATCAAAGGAAGCGCGCTTCTACTTTCTTGCAAAGGAAAAACCCTTTAGAAAAAAGCAGATGAGCTTTAAACTCTAACCGGAGAAGATGTTTGTGTTTTGCTCTTTTCACCAAGTGGAAGTCAATATTCTTATGTCTCTACAAATATAAAACAAAAATAATTAAAATTTCATGAATTGAAATCAAATGATCGCCAACACGATCATGCTGATGTGGACAAATCAAATAGCTTCATTCTTGGAATCTCTTGATTTAAATCCAGAAATTCCAAGAAATACAACAGGTCTGATGGATTGTGAAACTAAAGATATTTTGAAAGGAAAAGGAGAACTTCCTGTTGTAGTTGTCTCTTCTAGTGCTTGTTTTCATTTAACTCAGTTAACGCCTCTAAAACAACATGACATATCTGATGTGTGGAGGTATTGAAGATTTCAAGTTGTTACTAATTTGATCTTTTACATGTGATGTGAATCAATGTTTTCATATTTCATTGTTGTGTAGATGTAGCTATGCATGATTTCCCACTTTAACTTGGAATATGTTGATAAAGTATTTGCTCTTGTTCCCTCATTTAAGGTATGGACACTACTATTATGAAAATTCACTTTTCTCTAATGACATTCTAAGAGTTTAGGTTGTTTGGGTGTTGAGGCAGCCTCCAACTGCTGCTATTAATTAAGTTTTCAGTTTTACTAGATAGGAAGATAAAAGCTGTTATTAATTTCTTAAAGAACCTTCTATCGATGCTAATACTAACAAAGTATGGGATGAAACCAGATTTATTTTGATTACGTGAAATTTTTTACAAATCGTGAGAAGGAAAGGAGACTTATGATTTCGAACCCTTGGGGATTTAGGTTTATAATTTGGGTGTAGGCATTACATTAATTGGCTGCGTTGTTTATTAATTTGTGTGAGTATTTTAATTATAGATAAAAACTAAATAAATATCGGGTAGGTTTTAAGATTATGACACGTGTCCCACAATTAATAGAAAGAGTATATACGCCGCAAAATTTGTAGGGTAAGGAAATCAGTGTCCTAAAAGTATTACGAAGGGTATATAGATACCATTTATGATAGTTCAGGGGTTTATTTATCCCTTTTCCCTTTCGGTTTTAGCCTTTATCGTGCACATAATAATTTCGACAGACTCCATTTTATTAACCACATTTCAGTATTCTGGCTCCGTATTTTATAACTTGGTCATTACTTTCAGATTAGTCATGTTCAGTATTTCAGCATCTATATCATGTTTAGATTATTTCATTGCTTTATTGCTCTGTTCAATTATATGTCAAGTATTTATGCATACGTGCGCAACATCTTATCGTGATGTAGGTTAAAGTTCTTAGAATCCACATCACGCTTAGATCGGTTCCCGGTCTCCTCGTGAGAAGAATCAATGTTGATTCCTCATTCACTAAGGACAATAGTCATTAGCTTCTTCTCCATATTTTTAGTCCTTTAGTTTTAGTTTTGCTAGAGTTAGGTGGGGCCTGTCCCAACATTTCTAGTCAGTTAGAGGCTATTTTCAGAGATAGATTGATTTAGCTTAGTATTGAGTTAATATCTTCCTTGTATTAAACTTATCAGATTTTCATATATCTCAATTATAGTACATGGACATTCCCCATATTTTCATTTTATTTATGATTATAGCTTCTGCACATTTTCTATTATTCAATTTATATTTAGTATGCTCATGATCATGCCAATAGGGTTATCTTAGGATCACTTGTGGTCCTAGGTCCTATCTCGGGGCGTGAAAAACTTGATATAAGAACCTTAGGTTTACGTGTCCTAGGATGTATAAAAAGGCATACTAAGTAGACTCCTTTTTATTTGTATGAAGTGCACCACATCAAATGAGAGGGAGGCTACAAAGTGTTATAGGAAAAATCTTCTTTTTCTTGTTACTCTTATCATGCGTAAGGTATGATCTAATTTCATTATAACTCGACATTCTACGTTTAAGTGATCAGGCCTCCACGTAGAGCTAACGCCAGGAATGCAAATATGAGAAACGCTAACGTAGTTCCTCTAGTTCCAAATCAGGAAGTACCCAATGCTGAATTTAGGAATGATATTTAGATGTTGTCTTAGAGTATCGCCAACAAGGAAAATCAACGGGTTCAATCTCATGTTAATACAAATGGAGGATCGGCTGCAGCAAGGGTCCTTGATTTTGTTAGGATGAATCCGTTTGAGTTCTTTGGATCGTAGACTAGTGAGGATCCCCAGAACTTCTTGGATGAAATAAAGAATATCTTTGAGGTAATGCAAGTCAATGGGAGTGATCGAGTTGAGTTGGGATCATAAAAGCCAAAGATATGGATCATATCTGGTACACTCAGTTGAATCAAAATAGGGGTACAGATGCAACCCCTATTACTTGGAAATGTTTTAGTGAGACCTTTCAGGATAGGTTTTTCCCGATAGAGTTGAGAGAAGAAAGGGCCCATAAATTCATGAAGTTTAGGCAGTGTAACATGACAATGAAAGAGTATAGGTAGGGTAACATCACAATCCATGTTTAACTAAATCTCTAGGTATGATCCTCACATGGTTGCTGACTCCAGGGCTCAGATGAATAAGTTCTTGTATTGAGTGTTAGATTTGTTGAAAAACGGAGGGCAGAAATCTATGTTACTGGGAGATATGAACATCTCTAGGCTCATAAATCGTACTCAGCAAGTTGAAGGTGATAAGTTTAAAGAACAGTCCAAGGAGAACGAGAAGGCTAGGACTAGAAACTATGACTACTCTTAGCAAAAGTTGGGTGGTGGAAATCGCTCGCAATTTCAGTAGAAGTCTTAGACTCCAGCACCATCATCATCTAGTGTGCCATCCTCCAGAAATAGGTATGATCATAAGGATAGCGCACCAGTCTCCAAGTCTCAGGGAAGTATTTCAGGCACCAAAATATGCCCAACTTGCCCAAAATATAGTAAGAACCATCTGGGTGAGTTCCTTGCAGGTAAGGAAGGATGATTTGGATGTGATCAATCTCTACATAGATTGAAGGATTGTCCTTCTATACAGGGTCAAGGAGGAAATAATTGTAGAGCTAAGTCTACAATTCAGCCACACCAGCAAGTCGTCTGACTCAGCATGGTAACTCTTCTAGTACAGGTGGCGATCAGTGCCAGAATAAGTTGTATGCTTTTCAAGCTCGCTAGGATCAGGAAGCTTCTCTTGATGTAGTCACTGGTACGTTACGAGTATTTGATTTTGATATTTACGCATTTTTTGATCCAGGGGTTACTCTTTCTTTTGCAAGTCCTTATACAGTAGTCCAATTCAGTGTTAGTATAGAAACTCTCTCAAAGTCTCTACTCCAACAGGTGACCCAGTTATAGCTAGACAGGTATACAAAAAATTCCCTGTCACTGTCTCTAAAAAAGTCACATCAGTAGATCTTGTATAGTTAGAAATGGTAGACTTCAATGTACTTTTAGTCATAGATTGGTTACTTTCCTTATACGCCTTAGTGGATTATAGAACAAGGAGTTTGTTTTTTAGTTTCCAAACGAACTAATCTTAGAATGGAAGGGTAGTAGCTTAGTGACTATGGGTCGATTCATTTCTTACCTTAAGGCTAGAAATATGATCTCTAAGGATTATCTCTATCATCTACTTTGGTTTATGTATTCTAGCTCCAAAACCCCAACTCTTTAGTCTGTTCCTGTAGCCAATGAATTTCCTAAAGTTTTTCCAGAATATAATCTCGTGGAGTTCTTCCCAAAAGGGAAATCGACTTTGGAATTGATCTTCTTCCTCATACCAAGCATATTTCTATTCCTCCTTACAGAATGTCTCTAGCAGAGCTTAAAGAATTGAAAAAATAGTTGAAAGACCTTCTAGATAATGGCTTCATCATACCTAGTATTTCTCCATGGGGTGCACCAGTGTTGTCCGTAAAGAATAAAGATAGCTATCTCTCATAATGTGCATTGACTATTGACATTTTAACAAGGTCACAATCACTAATAAGTATTCCATCCCTAGGATCGATGACTTGTTTGACCAACTTCAGGGTGCTAGCCATTTCTCAAAGATAGACCTCAAATCTAGTAATCATCAGCTTAGAGTTAGAGATAGTGACATTCCAAAAATAGCCTTCAGAACTTAGTATGTCCCTTATGAATTTGTAGTTATGTCATTTGGACAAAACAATGCTCCTATAACATTCATTGATTTGATGAACAGAGTGTTCAAGTAGTACTTGGACTTATTCATTATCATCATTATTGATGATATCCTCATTTACTCTAGGAATGAGGAAGAACATGCAAGTCATTTAAGAGTTGTTCTGAAAACACTAAAATATCACCAATTATTTGAAAATTTTAACAAGTTCTAGTTTTGGTTACAATCAGTTGTGTTCCTTGGGCATATTGTGTCTAGTGAAGGAATTCAAGTAGATTCCTAGAAGATAGAAGTAGTAAAACAATGGCCCAGACCTACCTCTACTAGCAATATCAGACGTTTCTTGGGTCTAGCGGGTTATTACAGAAGGTTCGTGGAAGTATTTTCATCCATAGCCTCACCATTGATTAGGTTGACTCAGAAAATGGTCAAGTTTCCATGGTCTGATGATTGTCAAAAAAGCTTTGCAGAATTGAAAACTAAATTGACTACAGTTCCTGTCTTGACTTTACCAGAGGGTTCATATGGTTATGTGATCTATTGGGATGCATACATATTAGGACTAGGTTGTGTGTTGATGTAGTGATAAAGATTATAGCTTATTCTTCTAGACAACTAAAGGTGCATGAGAAGAACTATCCACGTCATGATCTCGAGCTTGTAGCAGTAATGTTTACACTCAAGATCTGGAGGCATTACTTGTGTGGTATTCACGTATATGTGTTCATTAACCATAAGAGCCTTCAATATGTGTTCAACCATAAAGATTTTAATCTTCTCCAGAGGAGATGGGTTGAGTTCTTTTTAAGGATTACGATACGAGTGTGCATTACCATCCTTGTATAGAAAATGTTGTTGCAGATACTCTTAGAAGATTATCTATGGGTAGTGTAGACCATGTTGAGGAAGAAAGAAAAGAATGAGTGAAGGATGTTCACAGGCTTTCTCGCTTGGGAGTTCGCCTAATGAGTATATCAGACAGTGGTGTAACAATTCAGAATGGGGCAGAATCTTCATTTGTAGTGGAGATTAAGGAAAAGAAAGACAATGATCCAACCTTGCTCGAATTGAAGGGTGCAATCGATAATCAGAGATTTCTCCCAAGAGGGAGATGGTGTATTTCGCTACCAAGGTAGATTCTGTGTTCCTGAAGTGGGCGAGTTGAGAAAACATATTCTTGGAGAATCCAATAACTCCACATATTCTATTCATCTAGGCGCCACAAAGATGTACCACTATCTGTGGGAAGTCTTTTGGTGGAATGGCATGAAGAGGGATATAGCTGATTTTGCGAGTAAGCGACCCAATTCCCAGCAAGTGAAGGTAGAACATCTCAAACCAGGGGGTATGCCTAAAGAGATTGACATTCCTACTTGGAAGAAGGAAGTTATACATATGGATTTCATTATAGGGTTACCTCGTACTCCCAGACAGCTTGACTCTATTTGGGTGATAGTTGACAGAATGACTAAGTCCTCTCGCTTTTTTGCAGTCAAGACTACATATTCGGCGGAGTACTATGCCAAGCTTTACATTAATTAGATACTCATGTTTGATGGGGTTCCTTTGTCTATCATCTTAGATAGAGGTCATCAGTTTACCTCTCATTTGTGGAAGTCATTTCAGAAAGGTCTTCGTACTTACGTTAATCTTAACACAACATTTCATCCGTAGACGGATGAACAAGAAGAGCGTAACATTCAGACCCTAGAGGATATATTGAGAGCTTGTGTGATAGATTTCAATGGTAGTTGGGATGATCATATTCCTCTTATTGAGTTTGCCCAAAATAATAGCTACCATTCCAGCATTCAGATGGCCCCTTATGAGGCACTGTATGGGTGTGGATGTAGATCTCCTGCACGTTTGTTTTAAGTAGGTGAAACAACCTTCATATGACCAGATTCAGTCCATTATGCTATGGAAAAAGTGTACCTCATTATATATAGACTTAAGACATCCCAGAGTCGTCAAAAGTCTTGTGCAGACGTAAGTAGAAGTGAACTAAAGTTCCAAGTTGATGATTGGGTTTTCATGAAAGTGTCACCTACGAAGGGGGTGATGAGATTTGGCAAGAAAGGGAAGCTCATCCGTAGATATGTAGGTCCCTACAAGATCTTGAAAAGGGTTGGAAAAGTGGCATATGAGTTAGAGTTTCCAGAAGAACTCGCAGCAGTGCATCCGATCTTCTACATCTCCCTTTTGAAGAAGTGTGTGGGTGATCCAACATTCGTAGTGCCATTAGAAAGTGTGGCAGTGAAAGATAGTATTTTTTATGAGGATGTACCAGTTGAGATTCTTGATCGTCAGGTTAGAAAGTTGTGAAATAAGGAAGTCATTAAGTCAAGGTTTTGTGGAGGATTCCGTCCGTCGAGGGAGCTATTTGGGAAGTAGAAGCAGCCATGAAAGGCAAGTATCCTCACCTCTTTCCTTCTGATTCCACTCAGCTTGAGGTAATAGTTCCTCTTATGTTTTTCAGTCATTCATACGTAAAATCAGTCTCATGCTCCTTCAGTTTGTACTTGCATTTTCAACGTAATTTCATGTTCGTGGAATCCAGTTAAGTCAAAAATTCAATTCCCAATATCTAGTGGTAGGGTTGTAGTTCCTTCCCTCCATACTCAAATAGTTTAGACTTCATTCGAGGATGAATGCTCCCAAAGGCGAAATAATGTAATACCCCGTCCATATCAAAACACAGACCAGATTTTAGTTTTTTCATAAATTGCAGGTGCAACCTCTGGTCGCCATCTACAGACAGTAGTCCGATCTACGGCCCATGTTGTAGTTCTGTGGTTCACCACTGCAACCTGTCCCCTAAAGAAGCTCAGAAAATTGGCTAAGTCTAGACCCACATAATAGACCCATGGTCCATAGAATAGACCATGGTCCATGGTCTGTGATCGTAGATCAAGGCCCCCTTTACCTAGCCTCTAACACAAACCACGATCGATCAGTACCATCCGTACATGGACCTACAAACCATAGGTATGACCTTTGGTGAAGGTCAACAGTCACTTAAAGGGGAATTGTTGATTGGTTCAACTTCAAATGGGCATAACTCTTAGAATAAAAGGAGTTAGGTGTCCCATAACCTATGATAATGCCACCGAGTTTCCTTAAATCTGATCTCCAAGTAAAATGTTATTCTTGTTTTAGTGAAAACTTGTTGTGAATACTTTACCTACGACCTCAATATACGGACCGCACATTGACCTACGGCCTGTAGGTCCTGTCCATCAGTCACTCAAAGAGCAATTAAGTCAGGGGTATTTTGGTCTTTTCCTATTTCGTTGGACCTCTAACCTACGTCATTAGACTCTAAATTAGGAGGTTTTAATTAGTTTAAGCCAACAAACATAACTAGAACTTAACTAAGTAAAATCATTAATCAAAATATAGAAAAATTAGAAGCAAGAGAAGAGAAAAATGTCGACAAACCCTAGTTCAAGAAAGCAACAAGTTTCCATCAGCTCTAGCCCTAAAATGGAAAGATTTCTCTATGGAATTCATAACCCATTATATGGGATTTAACTAGAGGGTTCCTTTGACCCATTAGGTCTCTAGTTTTTAGTTAGTTTCTTAATTCCTTATTATGACTAGACTTAGGGTTTCTAGAAAGTTAGAACTGTTGGGTTCTTAGCTGTTAAAATGATCCAAATCAAATTAGTACGTTAATATTAAGTTTAATGCATGAATTCCTGAACCCTAGCTATGTAGCTCTTTAGTTCTTGAATTACACATGTTAGGTCAGATATTTTACTTGTTCAGTTATACATGCCTTAGTTATTAAAGCATCAATATCAGTTTAATTATTGCCTTCTCAGTTTGCATGTTAAGTTTGAGCTATCAAGTAACTTACAAAAATTAAGTCATAATGTGTTTATTACTTAATTTATTGAGAGTAGCATAATACCGAGTTGGACTAGGGTTCAGCATACTCAAATAGTCCTAGAACTACTAGCCATATAGGTTGTAAGTACCCTCCGCGGGCATAATTTTAGTGATCACGCCAACATGTCTCTATGCCTTTGGTAGGGTATATTTGATCCTCTCGATGGGACGTATACATCTTACTCCAAATTTAGCTCATGTGGTTTTATTATCGGTTATTAGTATCTCCCATAGTTCAGTAAGATTCCATTATATGGACCACATTTAAGTAGTCAGTCTCAGTATGTTATAACTTGGTCATTACATTCAGATTAGTCATGTTCTGTATTTCAGCATCTATATCATGTTCATCTTATTTCATTGATATTGGTTTGTTCATTTATATGTTATTTCAGCTTTACTCTATCATGCATGCTCAGTTCCTTTCAAGTACTGACACATATGTGCGCTACATCATCTCATGGTGTAGGTTCAGGTTCTTAGCATCCAAATCATGCTTAGATCGGTTCCAGAACTCTTGTTAAGGAGAATCACTGGTGAGTCCTCATTCTTAGAGGACAATAGTCATGAGTTTCTTCTCCGTATTTTTAGTCCTTTAGTTTCAGTTTTGCTAGACTTAGTTGGGGCCTGTCCAAGTATTTTTAGTCAGTTAGAGGCAATTTTCAGAAATAGATAGATTCATGTTAGCATTAAGTTAATATGTTCCTTGTATTAAACTCAACAATTTTTTCATATATCTAAGTTATAGTATAAGCGTATTCCCCATATTTTCATTTTATTTATGATTATAACTTCTGCACAGTTTCCATTATTCAGTTTATATTTAGTATGGCTATGATCATGCCAACAGGTTTAACTTGGGATTACATGTTGTCCTAGGTCTCGTGTTCGCGTCTCATGGGTAGCTCAGGGCGTGAAACTCCACCTAGGCGTTTAAACTGAAATATTTTTGTGATGTCTGTCACATGAAGAAGTAGAACAAGTTTTGTAAGAATGTATCTTGTCAATTGGTACTTTCTTAGAATTCCAACAATTTGGAGTTGATTCTCCCACATACGCACCTCAATTAATTTGTAGTTTTCACATAGAAAAGACATGTGTTATTTATAGTCATAGAAACGATAATTTTCTTGTCAAAGTATGATATAGTTGCTAGATATAGTTTCTCTAAATAGATAATTCTTGATTCCGATGGAAAATAATAATATTTATATGAACAATCCTGATACTTTTTGCTCAATACTGCCGGTGCACAAAATATGACTTTTTGGCATGACTTGGAGAACTTACCAGGGTCGCATCCATTCTTGTTTGCAACTTAGAAGAGAAATCAATCAATGGAGAAATTATTATTTTAGAAAACTGAATTGGGAATTTGAAGAATGATCATACTCATAATGGAAATGTTCCAATCGTTAGCTATTACAACTATATGAAAGAGAAATACTAACAAAAAGACTATGGTATGTTGTTATTGGTCTTAAATTCTTGGAACTTTCACTAAGAGTAAACCAGAGAAGGTAACTTTAACATTAAGCTTGAAGATCTAGGATCCCAATAAATTCCAAATTCATCATGACCGCTTAATCCGCGACTCTTGAACAACTTTGTGCACAAAAGATAAAAATCATCATTAAACAATATCCTTAAGCAAACACTTTCACATTTATACTTCTTAGGGATATTCTCCTCCGTTATATCCAACACCCTACAGGAACATCAGATTTCCTACAATAACTCATCACGGGTAATCATTTTCTTGATCTGTCTGGGGTTTGTCAAATAAATTTTTGGGGAGGGTATATGTCTCTTATCTCAATTTGTTATTGGGTCACTAATGTGGAGTGTTGTTAAGTTTGCAAGCTTCATCTTCATCTTTTGATGGAAAGAAATTGTAAAAGAATGTGTTCTTAAGGCTAAGCAAAGACTTTTGATCAGACTTTGAAGAAATTGTTGGAAGAATACATTGAATAGGTTTTTATTTTTGTTCCAACCTTGAGTGGGAACATAGAATTCTGGGTGATATTTTTTTTTTGACCGCCTTAATTTCTATTCCAAAAAAGATCTTTTAATAATTATTGAGTCACCTAATTATCCAGATTTTTATATTTAAAGGTTTTCCTTTTATATCTCTCTCTATTTTCGATAATGTAATTTTTCTGTTCTTCTCTCCATAAACATTTCTTCACACGAAAAATTGGATATTTGATCTTCCTCACGCATTATTTTTACATTTGTTTAGTGATTTAAATTATTATTATTTTACTGGGACAATTTATTTATATGTTTCACTAATTTTTTATAAAATTTATTATAGGTGCGCCCATTATTTTACAAATACAAAAAGTAGATTATAGTATAGCCGTAACAAATTAGTTTTTTATTTTTATTTAAACTTAAGTATGAAAGAAAAAACTAAGAGTCTCAACTAAGGATAATCAATGAAGTCAAAAATTAATTTATGTATGAAAAAGATTAAAACACAACTTGAACTTTACAAGATTGGTCATATATACCCCCAAATATTTTTTTAAAAAAATAATATAAAGTAAAAAAGAAATTAAAACTAATTTTTTCACTTTCGTTATGTGAGTTTCTTTTGTAACGGTAGGGATATATGTGAGTCATTTATATAACTGTAAGTGTATATATGAGCCACTTTCTAACGAGGGGTAAACAAACTTTAAATGACAAAGTTGAGGGGCATATAAGACCATTTTCCCTTTCCCAAAAAACATTAGATAATTATCCAAGTAGAGTCATACCATACATGATGTAGTCAGTTTAGATAATTTGTGTTTGATTAATATTCCAGTTTCATGATTTTTATCCTAGTTTTCAAACACGTGCACGATATTGAAAATATTATAATACGATTGTGATGAATTGCACAAAATTTGAAGAGAACAAAAACAAGCTCATATCCATGACGAATAATGAGATTATTCAACTGATATTGTCATTACAAGGCACAAATCATGACCCTTTGGCAGTGTGTTGAAGAACTTACAAGACACAAAAATTGTTGTCGAACGGGAGCTAAAAACTAAAGATATGTGGAATATATCAAAATCTATTTTGATCTTGTGACTTAAAAATGTTATGTGAATGGAACATTCTTTTTATTCCTTTAGAATTTGTTGATGAATTGTTTTCTCTAAAGAACTTAAGATACAATAAATTAAAGTGAAATATGACTGAAGGAGTCTGAGATAATATTTTCCAAAGAATAAGAACGATGGACTGATTGAATTAAAACTTATAATAGAGTCACAATCCCACTAAACCACTAACTAAATCCACTAACCTAACTCTCTTAAACTTTAGGGAAAGGTGCTGCTACTCTAGAAAATAATCGAAATCCACGTACTAATCAAATATCAAACTAGCAACTAAGCTAAGAAATAGCTATACTACAGAATTCGTCAAATTAAACTAGGAATGATGTTTTCAACTTTAAAACCCCTTCTCAACATCAACTCTCCGTCTTAACCATGTTAGCATTTTTAAATGCTGATATGGTCCGTATTACATGAGTCCATCCCACTTCATGGACCCATTATCCCACTAATGGGAAGGTAGTTAACTACCCATTATCCCATTAATGGGAAGATAGTTAACTATCCATTATCCCACTAATGATAAAGTGGTTAATTACATATTATACCACTAATGGGATAATGGTTAACTACCCATTATCCCACTACATGGATCAACTATCCTACTACTCTAGTGGTTGGTAACTTTCCATCCATAACCTCTTAACCGTTTTTGATGGAAGCATGGTTATAAACATTTCATTTGTTTCAGAGTTCCCTAAGTACATTACTTCTAAAAACTTCATACCATCTAAGAGTGAGGTTTTGAGTGATTAGAAGATCTTTGAAGAAAAGAAAAATTGTATACTCCGACTATATCGCTAACAATGGATGGAGGTATGTCGATCACTCTATATTTCTGCTGCTTCATTGCTCTACAATATCTTACATATGGCATCAGAGCCATTGAATTTACTCTGCTTTGTTAGTTGTCGGAATTCTTTAAACTCGCTCAAAATGGTTCTTTAAAATCAGATCTTGTTTTAAAATTTTTGAAAATATTTTCTAATAATAAAAAGCAAAGAGATTGTTGTTTTGTTGTATAATGTTCAACAATAAATCTTGTATATGATTTTGAGTTAATATTTCGTGATTCATACAATTTTATTTGATTGAGATTTAGCCACAACAATCTTAATGAAATGATATTATATATTATATTTTGGATCACTTAAAGAAATAAATGTCTAAGTGATCTAGAATTTATTTGATTAAAGTTTAGCCACAACATCTTTAATTGAATAAAATTTAAAAGTTAAGGAACACATAAAGAAATTTTAGACATTAGAATCGTAATTAATTATGCATGATATTATAACTTAATTTATTTATTATTAAGTTGCATAAACAATTAAGATGAAATATTAAATAATTTTCATAATTACCTACAGGAATTATGAATGAAAGTTTAATAGTTTTTTCATAAAGATAGAACATCATGATATTAAATTGATAATTTTATCATAAATATGAATATAATTGAATTAAAAATTTAGCCCACATGCAATTTTTATGTCAGTAGATTCAACTTTATATTACTTGCCTCAAATTAATGTTAAGTATGTATGTATATTTTTTGCAGTTATGCAACATGCAAATTTCACTGATATTTCTGATATTCTCGATCTGAATAGCGAGAACTATAAGATTTGGAAGGAGAGAATTCTCCTTCACATAGCGTGTATGGATATTGATTATGCTATCAGGAAACACGAGCCACCTATTAATGAAATCAGCACTCAAGATGATATTTTTCTTTATGAACAATGGGAACGCTGTAACCGTTTGAGTTTTATGTTCATTAAGACCAAAATCTCTGTTGGTATTCGTGGTTATGTCGAACAGCATAACAATGTCAAGGCATTACTGAAGGTTGTTGATGAAAAGTTTGAGACTTCAGATAAGGCACTTTCCAGCACCTTAAATATGAAATTCTCATTAATGAGGCTCACTAGAGTGAGAAATCTGCGTGTGCACATTATGAAAATGCGAGACTTAGCGGCTCAACTAAAGATTCTTGAAGTCGAAATGTCTGAAACTTTTTTTGTGCACTATATCCTGAATACTCTACCTGCACAGTATGGTCCCTTTAAGATCTCTTATAACACACATAAAGATAAATGGTATATTAATGAACTAATGGCCATGTGTGTTCAAGAGGAAGGTCGACTACTTATGGAAACAGGAGAAAGTGCATTCATGACTACTCAAGGAAAGAAGACCAATCAAGCCAACAAGAGGTCTAAAGGAAAGTCACCACTTGAAACTGGCATAAAAAAGGAAGCCAAGTGTCGCTTCTGTAGAAAGAAGGGGCACATAAGGCAGGATTGTGTCAACTTTCTACAATGGCTTGTTAAGAGAGGTTCTTCTATCTCTCTTGTTTGTTATGAATATAATATGATTGATGTTAATCATAACACGTGGTGGATTGAATCTCCTTCTACAATCCATATTACGAATTCCTTGCAGGATTTAAGAAACCTATGGAAGCACTTGGAGCTGAGCGAAGCTTCTATTCTGTAAATAAGATGCAGTCGCATGTGGAAGCTATTGGGACATGTAGTGGTTTTATTTTAGAGTTGAAAAAAGACTTTTGTTGTTCCAAATTTTTCTAGGAATTTAATTTTAGTATCAAGACTTGTACCTTTGGGATATTCCTTCGTTCTAGAATGTGATTCCAAATTATTTTATAAATCTAAACTTATTGGATATGGTACATTGTATGATGGTCTTTTTCTCTCTTAATTTGCAAAATGATTCCACTCATACTATTATGCATGTACAAACTGGCACTAAAAGATGTGTTATAGATGAAGATTCCTCTATCTTATGACATCAGAGATTGGGAAATATCTCCATCGATAGAAATAAGAGATTAGTAAATGATGAATTACTTAGTACTTTAAATTTTACTGATATTGATACCTGTACGGACTGTGTTAAAGGCAAACAGGCCAACCAGTCACAGAAAGGTGCCAAGAGGAGTTCAACCATATTAGAAATCATACATTCAGATATATGTTGTCCACACACGGACGCATATGGTCAGAAATACTTTATCACTTTTATAGATGATTACTCACGATATATGTATCTCTACATGCTTCATAATAAGAGCGAAGCATTAGAAGCCTTTAAAGTTTTCAAGGCTGAAGTAGAGAAATAATGCAAAAAACAAATTAAGATTATTAGAACTGATAGAGGTGTTGAGTATTATGGTAGATATACAGAAGATGGACAAGAACAAGGTCCTTTTGCGATGTTTCTTCAACAAAATGGGATTGTTTCTCAATATACTATTTCTGGTTCTTCGGATCAAAATGGTGTAGCAGAAAGAAGAAACCAAACATTATTGGACATGGTGTGTAGTATGTTAAGTAGCTCTAAGTTACCTAAGTCCTTGTCTCTTAAGACAACAACGTATATATTAAACTGAGTTCCAACCAAGGCTGTTCCAAAGACGCCTTTTGAGTTATTCAAAGGCTGGAAACCTAGTTTGACACATATACGTGTATGGGGATGCCCGTCTAAAGTTAGAATTTACAACCCACAGGAAAAGAAACTGGATCCTAGGACCATTAGAGGATATTTCATTGGATATGCTCAAAGGTCTAAAGGATACATATTTTAATTTCCATCAAACAGTACTAAGATTGTGGAATCAAGAAATGCAAAATTTCTTGAAAATGACTTAATTAGTGGGAGTGATCAATTTTAGAATACAATTTCTATAAGAGATCAACCTTCAACTTGAAGTCAAAAATTAATTTTTTGTACATAATACCCGTCAAGTTCAATTGGGTGTTGAGAAACCAATCAATGAGATTCCTGATGTACCGTGGTTTCACGGTATTTCTAATACTTTTGCCTTAAGTTTAGTGTGTGTCGAAAGCCTTTTTGTGTTGATTTTGATATAAGTTTCTTTTTGTTTGCAGAAAATCTGTCCAAGGATGAACGCGGGAGTTTTTGAGAAAGAATTGCAGAAGAAACCACCTACGGAACCTATGATGGTCCATCGCGGCTGTGACGGTCCGTAGGTGGCACCGTAGTGAAGTGAGAAGTTGCTGAAGGAAAGTTGGGGAAGTCTGACAAGTGTGGGATTACGGAAGTCCATGACGGACCGTCACAGCTACGACGGTCCGTCCTGCATGTTCGTCGTAATGATCAGAGAGTAATCCCAGTACCCAAAATTCCAAAGTTCAAGTGTTTTGGAACGAAGACCCTCGACGGGCCGTCGTGCTTGCAACGGTCCGTCATACCTGTCCGTCGAGGGGAATGAAGAAAGCAACATGAGAAGATGTGAAGTATGGGACGACGGAGGCTATGACGGTCCGTCGTGTCCATGAAGGTCCGTCACGTGGTCCGTCGACCCAGACGCGTTTGGACAGATTTTTAGTAAATAGAATCCTTATTTGATTAGGTTTTGTTTTTCTTATAAATAGTTGGAAAAACCTCGTTTTTGGGGTTAGACTGTCTAGATAATTTTTAGTTTATAGTTCTTCAATTATATTATTAAACTCTCGATTTTGGGAATTAAGATATTTTCCGGGAATTGATTGTTGTGGATTTCGTTGATTAATCAAGTTAAATTCTGGGAAATTATTCGTTTTCATAAAAGTAAGTGCATGAACTCTTCCATTAACGATATGAATTGTGTAATTACGAACATGGGTAACTAAACCTCATAGCTAGGGTTGTGGGAACCATGGGTGAATAACAAGGTAGTAATCTAACTTCAATAACAATTCTAGAGTGGTGTCTTGCATGTATTGATAATTCTTTCGTTTAGAATTCTTTTTAACGGTGGCCAACGTTAGAACTCGCCTTATTGCTACTTGCCGGACCAAGGAGGTAGATAATAGGAAAAGAATTATCAACATAGATTTAGTGTAGACTATCTAATAGACTAGTATTGGTTGGTACGAGTTAATAGCTTAGTCAAATACCGAATACGATGTTTAATATGAGGTAAAGATAAGGGTTAGTATAGCAACACACGTAGCCGGACCAAGGTGCGGAGTGAAATTCTCTAGATGCCGGACCAAGGATTTAGAGATACATAACTTATCACTTTACGTGCAAGATATCAGGATAGAGCTGTTATAGTTAGATTTACCAAGTTAGGAACCTGTGGGGAACACTAAAACCCTAGTTACTTTTATAATTTGATTAAACTCTGAAAGTTAAATTTGTTAGTTGTTCATTCTTATTTAGTTAATCATTTTCATTAATTTAGAAATAAAACCCCCCTTTTTGTCTTTTGGTTTATTGGAAAACAGTTGGCTAAATAATAGTAATAATAAAATAAAGTTAAGTCTGAACTATTTTCCTTGTGGGATCGATCCCAACCTCATTAGTTGGGTTCTTTACTTGATACGACCGCTTTACTTCTTATTTGAGAAGTAAGTTTGAGCGTATCAAATTTTGGCGCCGCTGCCGGGGAAAGTAGCTTTTAGATTAACTTAAATTTATTACTAAAATTTAGTCAATATTTTCCTGATTTTACTTTTTCTGGTGTTTTTGATTTTGCCAGGTTTGACGTCCTTGTATGCCAAATACACGGAGAGGAAGAGAACCCTTGTTTCCCTACGATCACGAGTTAGAGCGTACACTACGCAAAATGAATCGAAACTTGGGTATAAATGATGATGATCCAAACCTGAACATCCCAGCTCCGGTTGATGCTCATGGTCGATTATTACCTGATGATCCTGATCAAGGTGCACAAAGGGGACATAATCCCGCTCCACGTCCTCAAGAATACTACAGAGGGTATGACAATATTGCAGATTCTGATGGGCCACTTGTCTTGCCCCCTCTACCAGAAGGTCACACCTTTGTAGTCACTAGTAGTCTAATGCAAATGCTCACGGCTAGAGGTTTGTTTTCAGGACTACCGTCTGAGGACCCACATGCCCATATAGCTAAGGTGAGGGCAGTGTGTAAAAGCTGTGTAGGGAGGCCTGATTTGAATTTGGATGTAATAGGGCTAAGAGTATTTCCTCTCTCACTGACGGGAGAGGCTGCCATTTGGTTCACTGAGCTCCCTTATAACTCAATTTTCACTTGGAACCAACTGAGGGACGTTTTCTTAGCACGTTACTATCCGGTCTCCAAGAAACTAAATCACAAAGACAGAGTTAACAACTTTGTGGCACTACCAGGAGAGTCAGTTAGTAGTTCTTGGGATAGGTTCACTTCATTTCTGCGAAGTGTCCCCAATCACCGCATAGATGATGAGTCACTGAAAGAATACTTCTACCGGGGACAGGATGATAATAATAAAGCGGTATTGGATACTATAGCAGGTGGTTCTTATGGGGAGTGTCCCTATGCTGAAATTGCCGAAAAATTAGAGAAAATCTCCCGGAATAATAAAGCATGGAGTACTAGGAAGACAGATACTGGGAGAAATACTTTTGCAGTGCAATCCACACACAATCCAGCCACAGATGAGATTCGTGAAGAGATGGCACAGATGAGAACTGAGCTTGGGTTAGTGTTAAAACATGTCACTGGGGGTGCAGAAAAGATAAACGCAGTGAACTACTTGTCTAAACCACCACCACCAACTGATGAATATTATTATGAGGAAGATTCTTATGCAGTAAATGATCAGACGGGGGGTTTCCGACCAAATGCCCAAGGCTCCAATCAGGAGAATTGGCGCCAAGGTCAAGGAAATCAAGGTCGGAACTATGGTAACTACAACCGCGAGGGTAATTATGTTCGTGATGGAAATTACAACCGCGACAACAACTTCAACAGTGGTAACTATGGTAACAGAAATGAGAGGAGTGGGCCCTATGTTCCTCCTCAAAATCGTAAAGTTGCTCCTAGGGATGGTGGAGGTAGTATGGCGCGAGTTGAGGATATGTTGCATAAGATGATGAGGAGGTTCGATGCTAGTGATGAGCACACCAAAGAGTTAAGGAGTGATGTAGCAGGTATTGGACAGAAAGTTGATACACATGCCATATCAATAAAGCAGCTTGAATTGCAAATGGCTCAATTATCTGCAACTGTGAACACACGGCAACCGGGCACTCATCCTAGCAACACTGTCCAAAATCCGAAAAATGATGGACACTATATGGCAATTACTACTCGTGGTGGTAAACAAACTATTGACCCACCTATACCGTCTATTGTGGAAAAGGTGATGAAAGATAATGATGAAGTGGTAGAGATTAGTGATGAAGTAGAAGATAACACTGAGAAAGTTGCTGAAGTGCCTAAAAAGGTAACTCCCATGCCTAGACCTCCACCCCCCTTTCCTCAAAGATTAGTGAAAAAGACCGAGGATGGCAAATATCGGCGTTTTATAACAATGTTGAAGCAACTTTCTATCAATGTTCCTTTGGTAGAAGCTCTTGAACAAATGCCCGGTTATGCCAAGTTTATGAAAGATTTGGTTACAAAGAAAAGATCGGTCACTTTTGAGGATGATGACAGAATGCAGCATTGTAGTGCTATTGCTACAAGGTCTTTAGTGCAAAAGAAAGAAGATCCGGGTGCATTTACTATTCCTTGTACATTCGGGTTATTACATTTTGCGAAAGCATTATGTGATCTGGGGGCAAGCATAAATCTCATGCCCCTCTCGATTTACAAGAAGTTGGGTTTGGGTGACCCAAAGCCCACTGCGATGCGGCTACTGATGGCCGATCGAACAGTAAAAAGGCCTATAGGGATACTCCATGATGTGCTAGTAAAAGTGGAGTCGTTCATATTTCCAGCAGATTTTGTCATTCTTGATTGTGAAGTCGATTTTGAGGTGCCTATTATTCTTGGGAGGCCATTCCTTGCTACGGGTAGAGCTTTAGTTGATATGGAAAAAGGGCAGATGAAATTTCGGTTGAACAATGAAGAAGTGACTTTCAACATTTGTAGGTCCATGCGGCAGAGTGGTGAGCTCCAATCGGTATCTGCCATATCCTACAAAGTTGGTGAATCATCCAAGACACAAATAGAAGAACGGCTAGGTGTAGAAGCACTGGCGGCAGTGATAATGAATCTTGATAATGAAGGCATTGAAGAATTTATGTCATTAGTCGCTGCCCTTGATCGTGGTAATGTCCGGTTTAAACCGAAGAAATATGAGCTAGACATGAAGAATCGCGAGTCTCCACCCGCTAAACCATCCATAGAGGAGGCTCCAAAGCTAGAACTAAAAGCTCTCCCACCTCATCTAAGGTATGAATTCTTAGGAAACGGTGACACATTACCGGTAATCATTGCATCAGATCTAAATGAACAACAAGTTGAGAGTTTGGTCAAAGTGCTAAAAAGGTTCAAAAGAGCTATTGGGTGGACCATTGCGGACATTATTGGGATCCCTCCTGGTATTTGTTCTCATAAAATCCAACTCATGCCCGATCATAAGCCAAGTATTGAGCACCAGAGACGCTTAAATCCACCTATGCAAGAGGTCGTGAAGAAGGAAATCATAAAGTGGTTGGATGCAGGAGTAATTTATCCAATTGCCGATAGTAGTTGGGTATGCCCTGTTCAGTGTGTACCTAAGAAAGGGGGAATGACTGTGCTCCCCAATGAAAAAAATGAACTGGTTCCAATGAAGCCGGTGACTGGATGAAGGGTGTGTATGGATTACCGGAATTAAATGCATGGACCGAAAAGGACCATTTTCCCATGCCCTTCATGGATCAGATGTTGGATAGACTCGCCGGAAAAGGGTGGTACTGTTTTCTTGATGGTTATTCAGGGTATAATCAGATCTCTATTGCACCAGAAGATCAAGTGAAGACCACTTTTACCTGTCCATATGGGACCTTTGCGTTCAAGAGAATGCCGTTTGGGTTGTGCAATGCACCCGCCACATTTCAGAGATGTATGATGTCTATATTCTCCGACATGGTGGAAGATACTATTGAGGTCTTTATGGATGATTTTTCAGTGGTTGGTGAATCTTTCGAGCAATGTTTGAGCCATTTGTCTGAGGTTCTTAAGAGATGTGAAGATTGCAATTTAGTTCTCAATTGGGAAAAATGCCACTTCATGGTCAAAGAAGGTATTGTTTTGGGCCATCGTATTTCAGAAAAGGGCATAGAAGTTGATCGAGCCAAAGTTGAGGTGATAGAGAAACTTCCTCCACCTATCTCTGTAAAAGGTGTGAGAAGCTTTCTTGGGCATGCAGGTTTTTACAAGAGATTCATCAAAGATTTCTCGAAAATTGCACATCCATTGTGCAAACTGTTGGAGAAAGATTGTAAGTTTTCTTTTGATGAATCCTGTCTGAAAGCATTCGGCGATCTCAAAGAAAAACTGGTATCTGCACCTATCATTATTTCTCCAGATTGGAACAGTCCATTTGAGGTAATGTGTGATGCGAGTGGGGTTGCCCTTGGTGTGGTATTGGGACAAAGAAGGGACAAAATCCTTCATCCCATTTACTATGCTAGTAAAGCCCTCAATGAAGCTCAGAAGAACTATACAGTCACTGAACAAGAGCTCCTTGCCGTAGTATTTGCTTTTGAAAAATTTCACTCCTATTTGATAGGTACTAGAGTCATAGTGCATACTGACCATTCAGCCCTGAGATATTTGATAGCGAAGAAGGACGCGAAACCAAGGTTAATTCGTTAGGTATTACTACTGCAAGAATTTGACTTTGAGGTAAGGGATAGAAAAGGGACCGAAAATCAAGTTGCTGATAACTTGTCCCGTTTAGAAGATGAAGCTATGAGAGAGTTGGGGGATAAGACTGATATTGATGACACGTTCCCCGATGAGCATGTATTGGCTGCCTCACACGACCTGATTCCGTGGTTTGCAGATTTTGCGAACTACCTAGCTAGTGACCTTGTTCCATCGGACTTGTCTTTTCATCAAAGGAAAAAGTTCATGTACGATGTGAAGAAATTCTTTTGGGATGAACCATACTTATACAGGAGTTGTGATGACGGGCTTATTCGGCATTGTGCCCAGAAGTCGAGATGTTGAGTATTTTAGAGGCATTCCATTCCTTACCCTTTGGTGGACATCATAGTGGTGTCCGGACTGCTCACAAGATCTTACAAAGTGGTTACTATTGGCCAACTATTCATCAAGATGCTCATGAGTTCGCCAAAGCATGTGATAGATGTCAAAGAGATGGCGGCATTTCAAGAAAGCAAGAGCTCCCTCTCAACCCCATTCTTGTAATTGAGTTATTTGATGTTTGGGGTATTGACTTTATGGGTCCGTTTGTGAGTTCTCATGGAATGAAGTATATTTTAGTAGTAGTGGATTATGTATCCAAGTGGGTGGAAGCTATCGCCCTCGCAAACAATGAAGGGAAGAGTGTCACTGCATTCTTGAAAAAGAATATATTTTCTCGATTTGGTACCCCACGGGCAATTATTAGTGATGGGGGATCCCACTTTTGCAACAAATTGTTCAAGGGATTATTGGAGAAATATGGGGTTCGCCATAATGTGGCCACTCCTTACCATCCTCAAACTAGTGGGCAAGTTGAAGTATCAAATAGGGAAATCAAACAGATTTTGTCGAAAACAATGAACGCTAGTAGAACAGATTGGTCAAGGAGGCTTGATGATGCTCTTTGGGCTTACCGGACAGAGTATAAGACTCCCATAGGTATGTCCCCATACCAACTAGTATATGGGAAAGCATGTCATCTTCCGGTTGAATTAGAGCATAAAGCCATGTGGGCTATGAAGAAGCTAAAAATGGACTGGAACGAAGCTGCAGAACAACGATTAAATGGGTTAAATGAACTCGATGAATTTCGCCTTAAGGCTTATGAAAGCTCAGCCCTCTACAAAGAGAAGATGAAGAAGTACCATGACCTAAAAATCAAGAAACGAGAGTTTATGATTGGGGATTCGGTGCTTTTATTCAACTCTAGATTGCGCTTGTTTCCGGGCAAGCTAAAGTCTAAATGGACTGGACCGTACTTGATCACCAAATTATTCCCTCATGGAGCAGTTGAGTTGGAAAACAAGGAAGGTGTGCGGTTTAAGGTGAACGGACAACGTCTCAAAATCTATATTGGTCATGCGGAATCGGCGAATGAGGTGGTTGAGGCATATCATCCTGATGAAGTCTGAGTAATCAAGTGTCCTCAGTCGTGCCGCGACGTTAAATCAGGCGCTGGTTGGGAGGCAACCCAATAGTTATCATCTAACCACTTTTATAGTTTTTTCTTTCTAGTAACGGTAGCATTTTCTATTAATGGGTTGTAAATTTTCAGGTAGCACATCTACAGGAAGTTCTGCAGACAAGTTATTCTACATCAGTCACTGACGGATACATCGACGGACCGTCACGCCTGTGACGGACCGTTGCATGACTCTGTCGTGCCAGGTACGCTCTTTTGTATTTTGAAGAATTAGGGCACATGCGACGGACCGTATGACGGACCGTCACAACTTCGACGGACCGTCATCGGGGTTTCGTCACGCCATTACCCGGCTACCCGACCCGACCCGGCTAAAGAATTTTAAAAGTTTAAAACGTTTTAAACCCCCCCCCCTTCATTATCAGTTTCATTTAATCTTCCCTCCATTTTCTCCCCTTCCAACTTCACTCTCTTCCCAAATTCCCCATCTTCTCCCATTTTTCATCCCAAAATTTTCCCTCTTGGTCGGAATCTGCTGCAGTGAGTCTTAGTCTTCTAACTTGAGTGCCATAAATTGTGCATTGTTGTCTCCTCTTCCAAGGTATGTATTCCTGAAACTCTACCCTTTACTATTTTTGGTTGTTTTACTGTTTTTCCCTATAAATTGCATATGGGTTTCTGTTTTTGCCTAGATACTATCTAACTTAGGTATTTAATTCCACAAAATGCCTGGACAATACTAGAGAAATTAGGGCTTTAAACTTGCCAATTTGATAGGGCTTTAAACTTGTCCATTAGGGTTCTAATCTGTATTAGAACATTGTTGGGTTGTCGTTTCGACTCACATGGGGTAAATTTGGCACCCCTCAATTCTGTCTCTGTTTGAGAGCACGACAACCCGATGACGGACCGTCATACCCACGACGGTCCGTCCTGCACAACCGTCGTGACGGTCAGAGACCCCTATCCTAAGGGTCTCAACACTTTTTCTAAGTGTCCACTGACGGACACATGTGACGGACCGTCATACCCACGATGGTCCGTCCTGCACAACCGTTATGACGGTCAGAGAACTCTATCCTAAGGGTCTCAACACTTTTTCTAAGTGTCCACTGACGGACACATGTGACGGACCGTCATACCCACGACGGTCCGTCCTGCACAACCGTTGTGACGGTCAGAGACCCCTGTCCTAAGGGTCTCAACACTTTTTCCAAGTGTCCACTGACGGACACATGTGACGGACCGTCAAACCCATGACGGTCCGTCCTGCACAACCGTCGTATCGGTCAGAGACCCCTATCCTAAGGGTCTCAACTCTTTTTCTAAGTGTCCACTGACGGACACATATGACGGACCGTCATACCCACGACGGTCCGTCCTGCATAACCGTCATATCGGTCAGAGACCCCTGTCCTAAGGGTCTCAACTCTTTTTCTAAGTGTCCACTGACGGACACATATGACGGACCGTCATACCCACGACGGTCCGTCCTTCATAACCGTCGTATCGGTCTGAGACTTTCCCTCTGATACTTTATATTGCCAAGTATTACATAACGGACTGCATGACGGTCCGTCATACGCACGACGGGCCATCACCAGGTCCGTCGTGCCCTACTGCTACTTCAGAGCTGTTATCACTGGTTTGAGTTTCTGTGTATTATTGTCTCAATTTTTTATTTCTTTTTGTGTCATGTTTCATCCTTCAAGTACTAATGATGATTCGTTACAGGTACTACCTATCATGGCACCTAAACAAGATCGCGTTTACGCACGTGGGCGTTCTAAATCTGTCGCCCCGTCTGCCCGATTGGTGATAGGCTCTGATGATGAGCATGATCCAGAATACGTGCCCCCAGGCACTGCTACTCCAGCACGATCTCCACGTGTACCGCGAGTCACGCCCAAGAAGGTGGCGCCCGGCGTAGTCACTGCCTCCCAGTCTGATGAGGAGCGCACACTGACCGGCACTCCTTCTGGGTCAGCTGCCCAAGACGAAGGAGCATCTGGCTCCTTAGGAGTTTCGTGGTCAGAAGAAGCCTCTGGGTCTGCAGAAGCCTCTGTCCCTACCACAGCTACACAGTCTGCTTCCGATGATGAGGCTGACAGCACTGACTCCACCCCTGGCTCACCAACAGGAGTCCCTGCCCCGGTTGCCGATCAGCCCAACCGGTGGTGTGTTGACGGGCAATACAAAGTATACTTAGACGCCAAGGTACTCAATGACAAAGGCGTCATGACACGGACTCTTACACTGGAGAGGCGGGTCCTCACGGGAAGTCTCCCCACCATGCCAGATATTCACACCCTTTTCACCAGACACCGGCTAGAGTGGACGGCTCGTTCTTTGGGTCGCTACAGTGAGGAGCTAGTCCGCGAGTTCTATGCCTCTTATGTGGCTACTCTTCGCTCGCAGATCGTTAGGCGGTCTGCCCCCGCCAAACAGGCCCCACTTGAGCACGTCCGAGTATGCGGCATCCAGGTTGACATCTCCCTACCAGCCATCCGCCGATATCTGTACGGCACGGATTCTGACTCCACCAGCACACCTCTCACCGCCGAGTTTGATTACCGGTGGCAAATTGTTAAAGAGGGCCGGTTCTTACGCGAACCTTCACTGAGAGAGACCACCAAGAGGTGGATGGCACTGCACCTATCTATTGATGGAGAGGCTGCGGATTGGGTGATGGAGCCGAAGGGGGCCATCAGGACGGCCAACTTGACCTTTACGGCCAAGTTTCTCTGGTTGATCGTCCGCCATTGTCTATCCCCCACTGCTGTGGATAACATAGTTACCTGGGATCGTGCAGTACTGATGGCTGCAATGATGGCAGGGTTCGAGGTCGATTTCGCTTGGCTTCTCCAAGCGGTCATGCACGAGAGAGCCTTCAAGGTCACCACGACTTACCCTTTCCCTTGCATGATTTTCTCTTTGTGCAGATCAGCAGGTGTGCCCATTTGGCACATTGACCAGCTCAAGACCCCGCCAGAAAATGTTGACATCGGCCTCATCAGGGATGAGGCCAATGAGTTGGCCCTACATAGAGGGCCCCGTCCAGAGGTGGCCCCATTTGGTGAGAACCTGGCCGACACCGTAGAGCATGCTCATGATGCTTCCCATGCTGCTTCTGCACACACTGACACTACTCCGGTCGAGTCTATCCCGGGTAGTAGCACTGCCCCAAGCTCCTCTCGCTCGGCTCCTTCTGCCACTCTGGTCCCACTTGCTCGGGTCCAGAAACTTGAGGCACAGATGGCTACTCTTCTGCATCACATCCAGCCGTGGATGCAGAAGACTATTGCTGAGGCAGAGGAGCGCATGGAGCGCAAGATGGTACAGCACACAGAGAGGCAGATCGCCGAGGTACACCAGCGCTTAGACGCATTTGAATTACGAGTACTAGCCCGACCAGCCCCTCCGGTGGACATGTCGACCCTCCAGGCTGCGGTTGAGAGTCTGCGGGCGGATCTTGATATGATTTTAGAGGCAAGGGTGCCTGAGTCTGAGGCCCCTTCTGCAGCGCCTGCTGATGACACCGTGATTGCTGCCCTGTTTGCCACTTCTGATATTCCACCCCCTCCCCCATGAGAGCATGTCAAGAGACGCAGGGGTCGAGAGGAGGATGAAGCTAGGGCGAGGAAGAAGGAGCGCCGTGAGATGGAGGCTGCGAGGAGAGCCTCGATTGCTGATGAGGAGGCCCGTAAGTTGAGGGCTGTAGAAGTAACTGCCGGGGCGTCTAGCTCCAAAATTGTAGATTCTGTGGGAGGCACTACTGATGGTGCTGTGGATGCTGAGGACATTACTGAGGATGTCCAGACTACGCAGGGAGTGGGTTCCGGTGAACCGAACCCACCAGCTTGCTGATCATCGGCACTTAGCGCCTCAGGTTTGCTTCACTTACCCTTTTACGTAGTTTAACTTTTCTATGCATTGGGGACAATTGCATATCTTTTGTTGGGGGTGGGGTAAATGGAAAGTGAGCACTTGGGTGAATTCTGAGTAGCCCAAGTTCACGATCCTCTTTTGGGGTTTTCTTGCCTGTGTTCTTTTTCCCCAAAAGACTGATTACTTTTATTGTTGAACCGGCATGTCACATCTGATGTACATAGCATAAATCTGAAGCATGATGGCTAAAGTAAATATGATATCTCGATAATCAAAATGATGCATGACTAGGCATAGTAAGTGAAAATTGTGTGGTTTGAATCATGAAATTAAGATAAAACTACTGCATGATCCTGAATCTAAGATTTGAACTAGGTGTCGAATAATCTGGGATTGCAAGGAATGTCAAGAGAGTGTGAGGTGAAATCGAATGTCCACCATTAATACTGAGCTAGAACCTGCCTGGTTAGTCCTGCTAAAAGTGAGTCAAAACAATCACTTAGGAAAGGATCATAGGCCCTTGTTCGAAAGAGTCAATCTTGAGCCTAAAAATAACAGAAAACCAAATGAAGTTAATCCCTTTTTGATCCAAATGAATTGAGCCTAAAATAGATCTTTCTTTTTCACCCCAAATGATCTTCTCTGGGAATAATGTGTTGGCCCTGGTCCCTCCTTGGACATGTGCACCTCAGTTTATGCCAAAAGCATAAGTTGAGGGTGGCTAATGCAGAAAGTAACCTTGTTTTGGCCCTGACCCAACCATGGGTATTGTGAACCTTGACTCATGGCAAAATCATGAGTTGAGGGTGGCTGCTATAAGGAAAACCCCGGAAAGTGGGGTTGAAAAAATGAAGAGAAAGAAAGAATAAAACAGAAGTGACTAAAAAAAAAATATATATATATATATATATGAATAAAAAGCAAAATAAAAACAAGAAAAGAGAAAAGTCACTTACACATAAGGATAAGAAAGGGAAAACAGTAAAGTGAAAAGAAAATTTAGTAATAGGGCGAAAGAAGATGATAAAAAGATGGTTCGCTTAGCCGATATGTCAAGGAGGGCAACAAGTCACTAAAGTATACCTAAATACACCCTACCTGACCCTGAGCCTATGTTACAAGCTAAAAAAAAAAAGTCCTATTGTGATCCTAAGTGCGTATGACGAACTTGAAGTAGTGAAAATAAGGGCAAGCCTATGGCAATATGTATAAATGAGTGGCGAATTTGTTCTGAGAGTGAGTGTCGAAACGTGATCCTTATACTCAAACTAAAATCATTGTGTGAAAAATGAGGATGTTATTTGAAGTGAGGACAGGAGTTGTAATACCAGAAATATTAGCATCTCCGTGAGAAATTGAAGAGGATAGGCATCATTGCGTAGTAAATCTGGGTTATGGTTTGATTCTACACAAATCAATGCCTATTAGTGAGACCATGCATGAACATAATGAGAATAATCGAGATTGATAGCCAAATGATTGCGGAAGTTAAAATATGGATACTTTTGTACAAAGAATTTGTAGTGAGTCATAGTGCGTCGCTTGAGGACAAACAACGAATTTAAGTTGAGGGTGTTGATGTACCGTGGTTTCACGGTATTTCTAATACTTTTGCCTTAAGTTTAGTGTGTGTCGAGAGCCTTTTTGTGTTGATTTTGATATAAGTTTCTTTTTGTTTGCAGAAAATCTGTCCAAGGATGAACGCGGGAGTTTTTGAGAAAGAATTGCAGAAGAGACCACCTACGGAACCTATGACGGTCCGTCGCGGCTGTGACGGTCCGTAGGTGGCACCGTAGTGAAGTGAGAAGTTGCTGAAGGAAAGTTGGGGAAGTCTGACAAGTGTGGGATTACGGAAGTCTATGACGGACCGTCACAGCTACGACGGTCCTTCCTGCATGTTCGTCGTAATGATCAGAGAGTAATCCCACTACCCAAAATTCCAAAGTTTAAGTGTTTTGGAACGAAGACCCTCGACGGTCCGTCATACCTGTCCGTCGAGGGGAATGAAGAAAGCAACATGAGAAGATGTGAAGTATGGGACGACGGAGGCTATGACGGTCCGTCGTGTCCATGACGGTCTGTCACGTGGTCCGTCGACCCAGACGCGTTTGGACAGATTTTTAGTAAATAGAATCCTTATTTGATTAGGTTTTGTTTTTCTTATAAATAGTTGGAAAAACCTCGTTTTTGGGGTTAGACTGTCTGGATAATTTTTAGTTTATAGTTCTTCAATTATATTATTAAACTCTCGATTTTGGGAATTAAGATATTTTCCGGGAATTGATTGTTGTGGATTTCATTGATTAATCAAGTTAAATTCTGGGAAATTATTCGTTTTCATAAAAGTAAGTGCATGAACTCTTCCATTAACGATATGAATTGTGTAATTACGAACATGGGTAACTAAACCTCATAGCTAGGGTTGTGGGAACCATGGGTGAATAACAAGGTAGTAATCTAACTTCAATAACAATTCTAGAGTGGTGTCTTGCATGTATTGATAATTCTTTCGTTTAGAATTCTTTTTAACGGTGGCCAACGTTAGAACTCGCCTTATTGCTACTTGCCAGACCAAGGAGGTAGATAATAGGAAAAGAATTATCAACATAGATTTAGTGTAGACTATCTAATAGACTAGTATTGGTTGGTACGAGTTAATAGCTTAGTCAAATACCGAATACGATGTTTAATATGAGGTAAAGATAAGGGTTAGTATAGCAACACACGTAGCCGGACCAAGGTGCGGAGTGAAATTCTCTAGATGCCGGACCAAGGATTTAGAGATACATAACTTATCACTTTACGTGCAAGATATCAGGATAGAGCTGTTATAGTTAGATTTACCAAGTTAGGAACCTGTGGGGAACACTAAAACCCTAGTTACTTTTATAATTTGATTAAACTCTGAAAGTTAAATTTGTTAGTTGTTCATTCTTATTTAGTTAATTATTTTCATTAATTTAGAAATAAAACCCCCCTTTTTGTCTTTTGGTTTATTGAAAAACAGTTGGCTAAATAATAGTAATAATAAAATAAAGTTAAGTCTGAACTATTTTCCTTGTGGGATCGATCCCAACCTCATTAGTTGGGTTCTTTACTTGATACGACCGCTTTACTTCTTATTTGAGAAGTAAGTTTGAGCGTATCAATTCCATAATCTGTTGAAAACATGCATATAGATCAAGTTATTCAAGTAATTCCTGAAATTATCGAACAACATAATCCACAGGAAAATGTTGGTGCAACATTGAGAAGATCTACTAGAGAAAGAAAATCAACAATTCCTAGTGACTTTGTTGTATATTTGCAAGAATCTCACCTTGGATTTGAAAATAATCCTGAGTCTTTTTCACAAGCCATGAATTCTAAAGAGTCTGAATTGTGGTACAATGCCATGAAAGAAGTGATGAATTCTATGAAAAATAACGAGGTCTGGGATCTTGTCGATTTGCCTAGTGGTGTTAAAGCAATTGCATGTAAATGGGTTTTTAAGAATAAAAAGGACTCATCAGGTAACAAAGAAAGATATAAAGCAAGACTCGTTGCTAAAGGATTCACTCAAAAGGAAGGAATTGATTACACAGACACATTTTATCTTGTGTCTAAAAAGGATTCCTTGCGCATAATATTGGCATTAGTAAAACACATTGACTTAGAATTGCAACAGATAGATGTGAAAACCGTATTTCTCAATGGTGATCTAGAGGAAGAGGTTTATTTGAAACAACATGTACGATTCTCCTCTAGTAATGGTGAGAACTTTGTATGCAAGTTAAAGAGATCCATATATGGACTAAATCAATCTTCCCCTCAATGGTATTTGAAATATCATAATGTTATCTTTTCATTCAACTTTGTTGAGAACCTTATGGATCAATGTATCAGTGGGAGTAAAATATGTTTCTTAGTTCTATATGTGGATGATATCTTACTTCCATCCAATGATAAGGGAATTATACATGAGGTGAAACAATTTCTCTCTAAAAGTTTTGATATGAAATACATGGGTGATGCATCTTATGTTATTGGTATTATGATTCATTGAGATAGACATCAAGATACCTTAGGTTTATCTCAAGAATCCTACATCAATAAAATTTTAGAGAGGTTCCGAATTAAATATTGTTCACTAAGTGTAGCTCCTATCTTAAAGGGTGACAAGTTCAATTTGAATCACTGCCCGAAGAACGATCTTGAGAGGGAACAAATAAAGGACATTCCTTACGCTTATGCTATCGGAAGCTTGATGTATGCTCAGGTTTGTACAAGAAATGACATATCATTTATTGTTGGAATGTTAGGAAGATATCAGAGTGATCCAAGTCTTGACAACTAAAGAGCTGCAAAGAAAGTCTTAAGATATCTTGAAAGAACAAAAGATTACATGTTTATGTACAAACTATCAGATGACTTAGAAGTCATTGACTACTCTGATTCAGACTTTGCTGGTTGTGTTGATTCACGAAAATCAACTTCAGGATACATATATATGTTAGATGGTGGAGCTATATCTTGGAGAAGTGCCAAACAGACTCTAGTTACTACTTCCACGATGAAGGCTGAGTTCGTTCATTGTTTCGAGGCTACCTCACATGGTATATGGTTAACGAGTTTTATTTCTGGACTTAGAATTGTCAACTCTATATCTAAGTCATTAAGGTTATATTGTGACAATTCAACTGATGTCTTTGTGGATAAGAATAATAGAAGTGGTAGGCGAAGCAAAAATATCGACATCAAATATTTAGCCATAAGAGAATGTGTTAAAGACAAGAAAGTGGCCATTGAACACGTTAGTACTGAAGTAATGTTAGCTGATCCTTTAACTAAAGGAATGCCACCACAAAAATTTAAGGATCATGTATTCACAATGGGAATTAGTCCCACTATGTAAAATGTAACAATGAATGTTGACAAAACTCTATTTTATATGATATTTCTCGTGCACATTCAGTTTTATTTTCAAAAATGTTACTAAAGTATGGACCTTGAATAAATATTGAGTTTATTTATCAATTATATGGACTAAAGTTTAGAGATATAGTGCATTGTGATACATGGAAGATGCTACTCACTGCAAGAGAAACTATCGTCATGATTCATGTATTATATTTCATTAATGGGATTAGAATATACAGACCAAGTGGGAGAATGTTAGAATTCTTTAATGCTGATATGGTCCGTATTACATGGGTCCATTATCCCACTTCATGGACCCATTATCCCACTAACGGGAAGGTAGTTAACTACCCATTATCCCATTAATGGGAAGGTATTTAACTATCCATTATCCCACTAATGGGAAAGTGGTTAATTACCTACTATCCCGCTAATGGTATAATGGTTAACTACCCATTATCCACTAATGGGATAATGGTTAACTACACATTATCCTACTACATGGATCAACTATCCTACTACTGTAGTGGTTGGTAACTTCCCATAACATCTTAATCATTTTTTATGGAAGCATGGTTATAAATATGTCATTTGGTTTAAAGGTTCTTAAGCACATTACTTCTAAAAACTCCATACCATATAAGAGTGAGATTTTGAGTGCTTAGAAGATATTTGAAGAAAAGAAAAATTGTAGACTCCGACTACATCGCTAAGAATGACTTGAGGTATGTCAATCACTCTATATTTTCGCTGCATATTGTTCTGCAATATCTTACAAACCATGCCTAGCTGCTCTTGCAGAAACTCTTCCACTTGTTGACACTAAAACATTAGGTGAAAAAGTCTGCAATTTGATGTTCCATTTTATTGTGCTCCAAGTCAATCTCTCCTTGCAACACTTTTTCCCAAATAAATGGTAATATATCTCCACATGTTTAGTCCTTTCATGGAGAACTGGATTTTCAGCCAAGCAAATTGCTGACTGATTATCACAGTACAAAGGAACTGCATAACCTATTGTTGTCTTAGATCCTTCATCAACTGCATAAGCCATGTACTTTCCTGAGCTGCAATTGTTGCTGCCCGATACTCTACTTCTGTTGTTGACAGCAACACTCTTGTCTGCCTTTTGCTGCACCAAGAAATCACTCCAGCTCCAAGGTTAAACACAAATCCAGCAGTTGAACGATGGGTATCATGGTCTCCTCCATAGTCAGAGTCACAATATCCGATCAATTTTCATTATTCACCTTTCTTATACAACAGACCATAGTAAATATTCCCATTTACATATCACAAGATTCGACGAACTCCATCCAAATGAGACTTCTTTGGATTTTGCATGTAATGACTCATCACACCAGTTGCATAAGAGATGTCGGGTCGTGATAAATTTAAGTAAATCAAACCACCTACCAATTGACGATACATTGTTGCATCTTCCAAGTCTTTCCCTTCATGAAGACACATCTTAACATTTGTATCCAACGGTGTTGAGGTTGGTTTGAAATTTAATATCCCAAACTTCGTCAATAAAACTTTTGAGTATTTTTTCTAATGCAAGCAAATTCCTTCTTCATTGTGATCAACCTCCAAGCCAAGAAAATGGTTAAGATGTCCGAGTTCCTTCATCTGGAAACATACTAATATATTCTCCTTTTTCGCATAATTTGTTCTTCACAATATCCTTTTAGGATCAGATCATCAACATATACTAGCACAATAGCTTGTTTTCTGCCAACAATTTTCACAAACAGGCTGGAATTTGATGGTGCAACTGAAAAACCACTTTGACTAAGAAATTTAGAAATCTTATCATACCATGCCCTTGGTTCTTGCTTTAATTCGTATAGTATCTTTCGAATATTACACACGTACTCAGGATAATTGTGACTCTAAAAACCCATTGGTTGACACAATTAAATCTCTCCATCCAAGTCTTTGTGCAAGAATGCATTCTTTACATCCATCTTTCATTGGTTCCAATCTTTACTTGCTTGAAGTTCAAGTAAAACTAAGACAGTAGTAAGCTTTGAAGCTCGATTAAACGTTTTATCATAATCTAGTCCATATGGCTAAGAAAAACTCCAAGCTACAAGTCGTGCTTTGCGCCTTTCAATTGATCCAGTTGTGTGACGCTTTATCTTGTAAAACCATTTTGAGGAAATAGGTTTTGCATCCCTTGGTTTTGTCACGAGTTCCCAAGTTTGATTCAATTGTAGTGCACCAATTTCCTCCTCCGTAGATTTAATCCACTTTGGATTCTAGAATGCTTCCTCAAAAGCTTCTGGTTCCTTTTCATTTCCATCTTCTACAATAGCAGCATTGGCGAACTTGGGATTTTTATTTATGATCCTCGTTGACCTTCTGAGTGGAGGTGGTGAATCTGCTCCAATGAGTTCACCTTCTTCACCTGGTTGTTTATACATAGTAGTTTTCCATGGATTTTTAGCCAAAACTTCATCAACGTTGTCTTCATTAGCTTCACCTTCAGCTCCACATAGACTCAATTGGACATGGGATGAGCCCAAAACATATTTTAAGACATATGAATCTGGAAAAAATTCCTTATTTAAAGACCACCAGGAAGAAGCTTCATCAAATATCACATTTCAAGATGTGTAGAACTTCCATGTTGTTGGATCACAACATCGTCACCCTTTTAATTGACTGTCATACACTACCAATATACACCTAACAACCTTTTTGTCCATTTTGCTATGTAAATTATTAGTTACAAATACATAACATACACATCCAAAAACACGAAAATAGCTAACAGAGGAATTCATGTTCCACAACTTCTCAAAAGGTTAAAGAAAATGTAACCTTTGTTGAGGAAGTCTGTTGATCACAAAAGCTGAAGTCTTCATAGCTTCCTCCCAAAATAGTCCTGGGATATTTTGTGCGTGAAGCAGACTCTGATAGATTTCTACTAGGTGTATGTTCTTCCTTTCTGCTACGCCATTTTTTAGTGGCGTATTTGGACATGTGAATTGATGGCATATTCGAAATTTCACAAGGAATTCAAAAAATTCATGTGAGGTAAATTCCCCACCATTGTCAGTTCGTAGAAAAAGAATTTTCTTACCAACTTCTCTTTCAGAAACCTTTTTGAATTATTTGAATTTTTAAAATACCTCAGACTTCTCCTTTAAAAAATAATTCGACACGTACCCAGAAAACTCATGAATGAATGTCAACATATATTTCATCCCACCAACAGAGATTTGCTTGACAAGGCGGAACACATCTGAGTGAATTAACTTTAATGGTTCCTTGGTTGTATATTTTGAATCCTGATATGGCAACTGGTGTGCTTTACCATACTTACAACCTGTACATATTATATTTGGCTTTACTGGAAGTTTGGGAAGACCATTCAACATTGAATTTTCCATCTTAACTCTAAGTTTAGAGTACCTAACTTGACTCAACCGCATGTGACATAAGTCTACCGTCTCATTCTTCCTTGTATTGTATATATATGTGGTTTCTGTCGACATCACATAAATATAGTTTAACCTTTGCTCCTTCATCAGTGGATCCTCCTTAACCTCAAGATCACGGTGTATTCTTACATCTTACAGACCAAATAGAACATAATGACCCGAAGATATCAATTGTACTACTGAAAGAAGATTTTTATTCATACTTGGGACATGATAAACATTGTGAAGCAACAACAGATAACCACAACTATTTGGGGACACAATAGTCTTACTAATGTGAGCTCACTAATTTTGTGTCATCTGCTGTCACGACTTCACGACTTTCCTTTTACTCGTACAAACTTTGCATCTTCTTTTTGTCACCACTAATATGGTTTGAGCATTGCGAGTCAACAATCCAGTCATTCTCATAGTTAATTTTCTTAGAGGTTGTTACAGTAAGAGCTAACCCTTTTTGTTCTATAGCAAATAACGCTTCAACATCCCAATCATCTCAACTATTTTCCTTTGGACCGGAGGTAGCAGCAGCTTTGCTCCCAACATTCCTCTTTTTGAACCAGAAAATATTGACTTTATGTCCCTCCTTCCCACAGTTATGGCATTTCCCTTCAAACATCTTCTTGTTTCTCCAATTGTTTTTCGAACTTCCCCCTAAATGAGAGCTTCCTTCTCCTTGATAACATTTTGACTTATCATCAGTTCTTTTTTATCCACCGGCATTGTACGGCATGGAGTTCCTTCTGCATTTGTTGACGTAGAGTTCTTCCTCCTCGCCTTTAAGAGAGACTCCGTTCATTTACTTAGCCAAGCTTCCTGACCTACTAGCCAATTCTCGAATTCTACAAGTGATGGATGATTTTGCAATCCTTGTACAATAGCAATGAAGCTTCTATATTCAGGCTTAAGACCATGAATTATGATCCGCTTCATCCTCCTCTCTCCAATTAGAGCTTGTAGATCTAACTCTGAAATCTCTCGACATAGATCTTCACCTAACGAAAGTATTGTGCAATTGTCATGTTTCATTGTCCTATCGAGAGTAATTCACTCTCTAAGAGTTGGATTCTTATATCATTTTTCTTTGAAAATAGATTGGAGAATGTATCCCAAGCCTTCTTTGGGAGTGTGGTGTCTCATATGTGCTCTAGCACATCCTCTTTGGCCATTATTTTCAAGTGAACATAGCCTTCCGAACTTTTATCTTCCACTTTTGCAGAGCGCCGTTTGCATCTTCTGCTGCTGGTTGTGTCACCTCGCAACCGTTTACAACCTGCCACAGATTTTTTCCTAAAATATATGACATTATGCAAGTTGACCATGTACTGTAATTTCTGTTGTTGAGCTTTTTCATTCCGCCAACAGCTTGTAGGTCTGTCATTGTGTCAGCAACAAAAGTCTCAAAAAAACAAAAACTACGGTAAATGATCTCTCAAGGAACAACCTTGCTCTTATACCAAATGAAGAACTTAAGATACAATAAGCTCAACAAAAATATGACTGAAGGAGTCTGAGATTAACATTTTTCGAGAATAAGAATGATGGACTAATAGAATTACAACTTTTAATAGAGTCACAATACCACTAAACCAGTAACTAAATCCATTAACCTAACTCTCCTAAAATTTAGGGAAAGCTACTGCTACTCTAGAAAATAATAGATATCCATGTACTAATAAAATATCAAACTAACAACTAAGCTAAAGAATAATTATACTACAAAATTCGTCAAATTAAACAAGGAATGATGTCATCAACTTTAATATGCGCTGGTTACCTCATTTGAGCTGTGGTTTCTAGTATTATGGATATTAATTTTTATAATGATATTTCAAGAGTTCATACTATCAAAATATGCGAGGAAACTAGATTTGTTTCCTTCGATGTTGAAGATGGTTTAAGTTATGCTGTGAAATATTGCACACTAAACGGAGAAAGCTGAGAGTTCCCCTCGAGAATGTCTTGACTGAACTAGTAAAACCTACAATTAAACCATAAATGACTAAAGAAGATTGTAACACCCTCTAAATTTTCTAAGCTAAGGCCCGAAGTTTTCTTAATTTGCAAATAAGTTCGTATCGGGTGATTCCTATATTTTCCGTAGGTGTTAAGGTCTATTATTTAGTATGGGGATGAATTTTGATATGAATTAAGGTCACAAAAATCCTCTAGAACATAGTTGAGTTGTAAGCTTCCTTACCGATTATGTTTTCATGTAAAGTTCTACTTAGGTCAACTTCACACGATCATATCTCTTAGCACATAATAAATTAGGTGGCCCATGACCAATAAATCTGAGTCCTATTTCTAACTCCACCAAGTTTTCCTCATTTCGAGTTCAAAGTAAGATGTTATGAATACTTTACAAAAGACTACCACCACAGTGTTTTCTGAGTGACTGAACTACAAAACCCTTATATGGGTCGTAGTTTTGGGTCCAATTCCCATAGACGCAGCTACAGGTGGTGCCCATCTATAGGTGGTACCTTGTAATGAAACTTTTAGCCTTAAAACTTCAATATGACTTCCATGGATGGGATCTACGGTGTGTAGATTAAACCATAAAGTGTAGAGTAATGAAACTTTTAGCCTTAAAACTTCAATATGACTTCCATGGATGGGATCTACGGTGTGTAGATTAAACCATAAAGTGTAGATGTTCTTGTGGAAGGTTTTCAACAACTTTTTAAGTGGGGTTTATTTTGTATTTGCCCATTCATAATCCTAAGCCATTAAGTTTTAAACTAGGTAACTTGTCCGCGCTTCGCGCGGTCATAAATAATGATTGCATTTATCTTGCAAATAATTTTTTTACTAATATACATGCATTAAAAATAATGGGAAAATAGGTTCTTAAAAAACTATTTACAATATTCCAACATGAATTTAATTATTTGTCATTATCACATAACTCAAGAACCTCTAATGAATGAATTATTCATGAAATAATGAATCATTAGTTCTTTAATCAACATTAAAAAGGAAAATAAATAAGAAAATAAGAATATATACAAAGACATTTCGTAATAAAAATAAACATTTAAGGTGCATAGATTATAGAATTTTGATTATATGTCTTAGGAAAAAATTCAAAAATTTGTTAACATATTAAAAAAAAATTAAGCTTGAATATGAAAGAAATTATAACTTTTGAACTTGCATAATGATTTTCTTCAATTGATAAGTGAGAAATTTCATATCTATGTAAATATAGATAATATGTAAGCTTATATATAGTACTTTTAAATTATAGAATTTGATATTGAATATCAAAACATGAATTCTTGGAACTGAGTACCATAATTATTTTTTGCACAGTGAATATACGTACTATATGTGTATATGTTCAATATAATCGGAGACAATACATTGCAGAAATATAAACAACAGAGTTTAAAACATGTACTCAAAAACAACAATTAATATCATAAGCATAAATTAATGAGTGTAAGAAAAATACACCACGATATGTAAAAATAGAATGAAATAGAAAGAAAAAAGTCGAGTTCACTGAATGCACATTGTCCCCTTAAAAAAACTATTTTCCTTCAATCCCAGATGTTTAAAGAATTACATTAGCAAATCACACGAATATTTAAGTTTGCGGAAGTAGAAGAAGAAGATCACAATTTTGGTTGTTTTAAAATGAGAGGAAATCCCTCTATTTATAGACAACAAAGTATAGTGTGAACAAATGTTTATTGTGCCTTATCAGAAAGGGTACAACTATTTGGAAAAGTTGCAACCCTTCGGAAAGTTCACAATATTTTATAAAAGTCACAACTTTTCATAAAGTCGCAACTTTTCATAAAAGTCAAAAATTTTCATAAAAGTCGCAACTCTTCATTAAAGTCGCAATTTTTCAGAAAAGTAACAACTTTTGATAAAAGTCACAACTCTTCATTAAAGTCGCAATTTTTCATAAAAGCCATATCTTTTCATGAAAGAGGAGGGCTAGTTTTGGCACAACTTTTGATAAAAGTCGCAACTCTTCATTAAAGTCACAACTTTTCATAAAAGTCACAACATCTGATAAAAGTTGCAACTCTTCATTAAAGTGGCAACTTTTCATAAAAGTCCCAACTCTTTATTAAAGTCACAACTTTTCATAAAAGTCACATCTTTTCATGCAAAAGGAAGGCAAGTTTTGGAAATAAATAAATTTAAAAGGAAATTCTTGCTTGTGGTGACGCCATGTAGGCGGACCTAGAATTCTCTTTTATATATATATATGATATGATTCAATAAGGGGATTATATTCTACCAATTATTGAGTTTTCATTTATTTTCACTCTGTTATTGTTTAATGCTTTCAAATAGACTAAAGAGACAGGAAACACAAATGTTTGTTCAACTTATCATTCTCAGTACAACTTCAAGGTCACTTACACAATGAGGATAAGAATCCCATTGCTTCCTCCACATACTATGTGCATTATGAAGTGGTAGAAAGTTCTCTTTCTTCATTTTCTTAAATTGATGTATAAGAAGTTTCATATAATTATCTTTATAACACATGACTTTTATAAACAAATAGGGTTCATGGGATACAAAACATGAACAACAATTTAGCATTCAATTTTTTACATAATAGAAGTCAAAATCTCAATGGTTGTATTCACATTTCAAGAAATCGACGATAGAAATCTAAACATAACGTTTCAGTGACTAAATTAAGACCTTGAGATTTCTATCGTTGTTTTCTTGAAATTTGAATATAGTTGTGTATCTCATTCTGAGTTCCAATAAGAAACTCATTAGTCTTTAATCTTAAGTTTGAATATTTAAACATATCAAATCTGAAATTGAATTTATTGAAGATTGAGAAGGACGAAACAATAAATAAAACAAGTATTTTTTGTCATATTTTATAAATTTAAATGATATTTTTGGTTCAATTAATATTACAAGGACGTAACAAAAACTAAATTAAAATAATAGGGATAAACTTAATTAATTCAAAAATACATTAATTGACATGCATATATTTGTCTGTTTGTTCTATATCACCTCGTTTTCTCTTCCATTTTCAAGAACCACAATATCTATCTTTCTCCTTTCATCATCACTTCGTTACAACAAAGAAAAACGTTGAAACAAACCATAGAACCCAATCCGTTTTCTCCAATCATCCTTTTCATCTTCTGTGATCCCGTCATCTTCTTCTTTGTTGCTAAAACCGTTACAGAAAGCATAAAAATCCATCAAAAATTTGGTTTGATCCTGAATCATTTCCATCTCCTACTATGAATAGAAGATGAGGTAGATCAGAAAGTAAACAATCTTTATATGAGGTATCTAATGATTTTCTCAGTAATGTCAATGAAGAACAATCAACTTTGGTTTCTTAATTTTCTTCAGGTAAAGTAGCAAAACTCAAGTGACAAGTTCTGATTTTTCTAATAGAAGTGTGATTCTGAAGTGGTTAGAAGTAAATATTTGAGAAGGGGAGTCATTTCAGATGAGTTATTTGTATAAAAAAAAGAGTCAACTTGGAGGCTTTAGTTGCGTTAACAGCTGAATTTTATTGTGACAAATTAAAGAATGAGAAATTTGAAGGTAGGGTTGTTGGTGTAGTTTGTGGGATAGAACAATGTCACTAGATTTTAATCAGGAACCACATTATTACAAAATGGCGTGAAAATGTATTGATTTGAGTGACAAACAAAATGTTTGGTTATGTTACACCTGAACAACGTAGCGAATTATTGGATTCTTCCTATAACTATTTTTTACCATACAGATAATTAATTTTGGGTTTGAGTTGACAATTATTAATATGATCCCAGTTACGCCAAGCAACGACAGAGTGATTGTTATTTGGGGCAGGTCTTGCTTGGTTAGAGGCTGCACGACAACTGATGTTATTTGGTTTGAGGTTATTGTTTGGAGGGACGGAAGCGTGCAAGTGGATAAGTGTATACAAAAAGGATAGATGGAGGGAATAAGGAGACAGTTGTTCATCTAGGAGGGTGTGTTTTTACAGATACACTAGGAAATCTACTTGGTCTATTGGCTCGACGGTTGTTGTATACCCTTCATAAGGTGAGAGATGAATGTCCACTCTATCGGGCTGATGGAAGCCCGTAGATGAGTATTTGGATAAATAATTGGAGGTTGCTTACTATAAACTTTTGTACTAGGAAAGAAAGGTTAGAAAAGAAGTATCTCAAATTCTTTTTCTTCGATGGATAAGAGACTTTGCGGAAGGATTCTAGTGTTGTGATGAAAGCTGTGGAGATGAGGTTTAACTAGCATCTGCAAAATCAGGAATATTAAAATGCAAGTTTGCTTTCACAACTTTCCTTAGCTTATTGGGGAAAAGATGAACCCGAGTTGGTATCCTTGCTTCTTGTCCCGCGGAAGTGGAAGTTTAGTTCATGCTCTGGATGAAAGAGTGCCTATTATTTTTGAACAATTGTGTATGCCATTCGTTATGGTAGAGATAGTGTGAACGTGATTACCGGAGGCGAATTACTTGAGGGAGACATGGCATTATTAACCGTTCCTCTCGGAGTTTTGAAGAGTGCTTCCATCACATTCATCCCAGAGTTGTCTTAGTAAAAGCTGGACACAATAAAAAGATCGGGTTTTGGACTATTAAATAAGGTTGCAATGTTATTCCTGTATATCTTTTAAGACTCAAATATTGATATATTTGGTCATGTTGTTTATGATCCTACTTTTCAGGGGGGATTCTTTCTATTCTACAACTATGCAAGAGTTGCTGGTGGGCCGTTTTTGTTAGTTCTAGTCGCTGGAGAAGCTGCACACAAGTTTTAGAGAATGACCCCTACTAATGCAGTAACAAAAGTACATCATATTTTAAAACGTAAATGATAGGTTCCATATTAACTTTGCCTTGGTAAAAATAAGATTTTTGTATATTGAAAGCAATTTTAAAGCGGAACCTGTCATATACCTTTAAAATTTTGATGTACTTTTGTTATTGCATTGGTAGGGGCCATACTCTAAAACTCGTGTGCAACTTCTTTTGCGACTAGAACTAAGAAAAAGGGCCCACTAGCAACCGTTGCATGGTTTTTGAAAAGAAAGAATCCCACCGATAACTAGAATCATCAACCGCATGACCAAACATATCAGCATTAGAGTCCCAAAACACAAACGTGAATAACATTGCAACCTTACAACCTTATTTAACAGCAAAAAACCTAACCTTTTTATTTGTGTCCTGCTTTTGTTGAGGCAACTCTAGAATGAACCTAATAGAACCACTCTTCAAAAATCTGAGAGGAACAGTGCACAATTTCGTATCTCCCGCAAATAATTCGCCCCAAGTATTCACCTTCACACTATCTCTACCATAACAAATGACATACGCGATTTTAAAAAAAATAATAGGCACATTTTCAGACAGAATATGAACAAATCTTCCATTTTCACCAAACAAGAAGTATTGATCCCCTCCCATATCATAGGGGTCATCTAGGTACAAAAATGCTAAGGAAAACTGTGAAAGCAAACCTACATTTGTATATTACAAACTTGCTAGATGTGAGTTACACAAGATCATCTTCTCAATATCCATCGCAACACTAAAATCCTTTCGCAAAGTCTCCGATTCCTATCCAATAGAAACAACCTAAGAGAATTCTTGTTTTGCCTTGCTTGACTTGTCCAAAAGTTCATTGTATGCAGCCTATACTTTTCTTTTTATACAAAGTCTTGTCTAACAGCTTTTCATTAGCACGATAGAGTAGACATTGGTTTCTCACCTTATGAAGTGGATACGACAGATGTCGACCCAATAGACCAAGTGGATTCCCTAGTGTACCTGTCAAAACACTACCTCCTAAATCAGCAACTGCAACCTTATTCCCTCCTTCCATTTTTTTGTATGCACTTTCCTGCTGCATGCTTTCATCCCTCTTAAATAGTAACCTCATACCCAAATAATATAAGTTGTATTGCAACCGCCGACCCCGCAAGATCTGGCACAATAACAATCTCTCTGCCTGTACTTGGCTCATATGAAATCATGTTAGTAATATCCAAAGCCACCCCAAAATTAACATACTGTTATCTCCTGTATTCAAATTAGCAAACCAGAAGAAATAAAAGATGAAAAGAAAAACACAAAAAACTATCCGAGTCCATAGAATCCACCGTGTGTCCTTAAGAAATTTAATCCCCTCAAGTACCCGAGGTTACAAATTAATTCCTCCCAAGATAAAACGGATGAACCATTAAAGAAGTAGCAGTACCTCAAACTTCAATAGTTTCAACGAACTCGAAATGACAACAACGAATCACACATACACACACGATCGGTCGATTTTGTTTTGTAAGAAATGTATGTAAAAGAAGGGAAGAATTCAATGCTGAAAAATGAGAGACAACCTCTCTATTTATAGACAACAAAGGGTAAAGGTCACAACTCTTAGTAAAGAAGACAACCTTCCAGAAATGTCACAACACTTTAGAAAAGGCACAACCTTTTATACGGTCACAACCCTTTAGAAAGGACACAACCTTTCATAAAGGTCACAAACCTCCGACAAAGTGACAACCCTTCAGGAGAGTCACAACCCTCCATTTCTTTTTCACACCTTTAAAACCCAACAATCCCCTACATAAATAGGGAATGACTATTTTTTTAAAAAAAACATATACATGAAAAACTTTGTGATTCGTAAGTAAGGGTTAATCGCATTTGGATAAGTAGGTTTCCCTTTAAACTTTTGGTAGTGAACATATATTGGATATACTCGGTAATTCGATAGATTTGATATCTTTGAACCATCGAGCTTTTGTGTATACCTAGACAACATAAGTCACACAATCAACCATTGAACTATTTTTGGTTCTCATTGTTTTGTTCATTTCAACCATGAACACATCTCGGTTAATAAGTGATTAGAGAACTGGCCTTACTGGATTCTCCTTGAAGCGGATTACACTTCACACTTAGATAGGTGATTTATAAATGTGTTATCTCGTAGATACACCATTTGTTATACCTTGTATCAAACTTAGAAAACATTAAAAAGTTCTAATGCCTTTATCCTTGTTACTAAACATTGTCTTACCATGAGAATGGATCATAAAAAATAATTTTTGACAATGTTGAATCGTCATTAATGAAATTGTTTGATCTCCTTGAACCTAGATCTTGGGCTCTCCAGTCTTCTAGGTAGAGTTACCGTCACAATGACTCATTCTCGGTCATAGTCTAATTCCCTTTGATAATCTATCAACTTCCTCTCTAGTTAGGCCTTTTATAAGTGGATCCGACACATTATATTTTGACTTTACATAGTCAATTATGATAATTCCACTAGAGAGTAGTTCTCTAACGATATTATGTCTACGTCATTTATGACGAGACCTTCCGTTATACATCATGCTCCATGCCCAACCTAGTGTATGCATACAGGATCTAAAGGTTTGAGCCAAAAATTGTTCAAAAAATTTCGGAGTCATTCAACTTCTTCACCGGTCTTATCCAGAGTGATAAACTCAGATTTCATAGTAGCACGAATGATACATTTCTATTTGGAAGATTTCCAAGAGACTGCTCCTCCACCAAGAGTAAATACATATACACTAGTGAATTTTATTTAATTTGACCTGGTGATTCAATTTTCATCACTATATTCTTCCAATACTATTGAATACAAGTTATAATGCAAAGCAATAGTTTGTTAAGTATGTTTTTTTTTTAAAAAAAAATACTCAAAACTCTTTTCATTGTCATCCAATGAGTTTGATTGAGATTACTTGTGGACCGACTCACTTTACTAATAACACCTGCTATATCTGATCGCGTACACTTCATGATATATATCATACTTCTCAATAATCTAGTATAATCCAATTGTGAGTCATCTTTTTCTTCATTATTTTGAAGTACAAAGCTCACATTTATTGGAGTCTAGTAAATATTGAATTCCAACTACTTGAACTTTTCAAGTACCTTTTCAATCACATCGGTAACTTTAATTTCTTTCATATCGAAGTTAATTTCTAGCATATGCTTAGTAGCATTTATGTCATATGTGTCTCTTTTGATGATCAACATGTCATCAACATAAAAAAAAATAATGACCTTGTGATTTGGAATGTCTTTAATGTAAAACATTTATCACATTCATTAATCTAGAATTCATTTGTCAATGTAGTTTGATCAAATTTCGCATGTCATTATTTAGGCTTGCTTTTGTTCCATAAAGTGACTTAACAAGTTTACACATTTTTTTACCAGGAACCACTAAGCCCTCAGGTTGTTCCATGTAAATTTCTTCCTTCAAAAAAAATATTTTTACATCCATTTTGACAAATTCGTAACTAGCGCAATTAACATCTGAAATGATATAATCCTAGTTAGAGGCCATTATATGTCAAAATAATCAAGGATTTGTCATTGTCTAAAGCCTATGACAACAAATCTTGCTTTGTATTTGTCAATAGTTTCATCAACTTTTTTTTTCTTTTGTAGATCCACTTTGAACCCAAAAGTTTATTTTCTAAAGGAAGATCAACCAACTCTCAAGTATGGTTACTCACGATTGAATCTATCTTACGATTAACAGACTCTTTCCAAAAAGGATGAGTCCACAAAAGACATATCTTTTTCGACTATATGGACTCATTTTCAAGAAGAAATATTACAAATTAAAATACGGAGGATGTAATTTGTCCATTGACATTTACGCCTCTGAATCTCCTTATTAAGCACATTCTCCTTTGGTTCTTTCCAAGGTCGTTTAGACCCTTTACATGAATATCCGGTGGTTCGGACTTATTAACCATAAATCAACATGTTTACTATTTGTAGCATATTCAATTAACATACAATCCACAATCTTAGGTGCTATTTTGACCTGTTTGGGAATAGTTCTCTCATTTCCATTTCTCATTGGAATAGACTGTATTGAAAATTGTTAGATCACTACCTTTCAAGAGTTATTGCTTGTATATACTCTAAGGAACGACAAACAGTTTTCTATCAGGATACAACAAAGTCTGATAAAACTTTTTGTTGCTCCCTTTCTTAACAAACAAAAGTTTTATGTTTGTTGCCCCTTTATTAACATATAAAACTTTTTGTTTCTCTCTTTCTGAACATACAAAATAAAAATTGTTTCCTCTTTTGCTATAATGATAGCATTCTCCCACAAGTTTTGTGGTAAATCTGAACTTATAAGTAGGAGATTAACATTTCCTTCAAAGTTCATTTTTTTTTCTTGTCAACAATTTTATTAGATTGAAGTGAGTATGTGTAGTAATTTAATGGATGATTACATTTTCCAAATATATTTCTGCAAAAGAATGTTTATATTCTCCACATCTACCAGTTCTAATCATGACAAACTTTTTATCCAACTGATTTTCAACTTTAGTTTTATATTACCTATATGTTTCTATTTCTTTATCCATATCATTCAGCAAATAGACATAACAATATATAGTGCAATTTTTAGTAAAATCTATGAAGCATTTTTTCCCACCATGAGATGGTGTTAACTTCATATCACAAATGTCACTGTTAACGAATTTTAAGGTATTCTAATTCATTTCAACAACACATACTTGACATTGATTTATCGCACTAGAAATTAGGAAAAACTTCTAAGTTGATCAGTTTTTGCAAGATTTTGTAATTGACATGTCTCAATCATTTATGTCACAAACAATTTGAGTCAAGCAAGTAAGAGCAAACAAAAAATACTAAGTTTGAAAAGATCTTCGGTGAGATAACAGTTTCCCACAAATATTTTGTTCTTTACTTCTTTTTTTTTTTTATAATTTTCTTAAATACAGACATTGTTTTACAGTCCTTGTCATATGTCCTTTTCAGAAGGACCTTTCGATAACATTCAATTTGTTGTAGAATTACCCATGACCATAATCTCATTGGTCCAATAAGGGAAATATGACCCAAAAGTTTGTTTCACAACACAAACATAACATGTCACTTTTCACCAATGTTCATGTCTATAAAAAAAAATATTTTAATAGATATATTTTTTCATGAAAAATCACAATATTTTAAGTGAAACTTTTTCATCAGAGAATACAATTCTTTTGAACGAGTAATATATTTTTGTGATTTTATGCTAGTCATATCATATACTAGAAAAGAGAGAATCAACGACCACAATATCAAATATACTCCAAAAGTTTTGTGGGTCTAACATAATACAAGAATGTCATCAAATTTCATATCTTGTACTTTCAAATTTAAATTAGATAATAAGTCTAATTTTGTTTTTATCACAAGTAAAGAACCCCAACATTTTAAATATGTTCTCAAAAAATATTTTTCAAATATTTGAAATTATTTTCCACATATTTTTTTTTCATGCTTTCAAATTGTATACCATCAAATACACATTGACAATACAAACCTTCTTTTAGAGATTTAATCCATAGAAACACCGATTGCAGGCACAAAAATCACTAATTTAATGTTACTAGTCGTTTATTTTTTCATCTGTCACAACTAGACAGGCCACTTAGTATTTAGAATACTAACAATAACGATACAATCTTTATACAACTTGTTCCTATTTTAACGATGAAGTTTTTATATTCTTATATTCGTTCACCGAATGAACCTTGAATTTTGATGAAGTTTTTATATTCTTCGAATCAATTTCACATTCAGACAGAGTAGTAAACCAAAAAGGCTTTAATCTCCAGAAACCTCAAATACAACACCGTTTCTAGCTAACGATGAAAATTTTATGTTTTTCCAAATCATTTAGCCTTAATATTCGTGAAGAAGATTTTGTACTCTTCACGTCAGAATAATCATTGAAACAGAGTATCTAACAATTGGTGAAGTTTCTATATTCTTCAAACCACTGCACAATCTGATTTGTTCGTGAAGTTCTTATATTCTTCAAACCAAAGGAGTAAAAAAATCATAAACTTTTAGTCTCCTAAAGTCAAACACAATAAAAAATTTCATGGAGTATAAAACTACAAAGTTTTTTTTCCCACTCTTAACATAATACATATTAGTAATAATCATCACATAATGACAATCTATAATACATATTAGTAATAATCATCACATAATGACAATCTATCTTAAAATTTATGAGATAAATATCATAACTTATAAAGGATAGGGAGAAAAAAAATCAAGTGAAATAAAAATAGAATTTGATTTTTACTCTCATTGAATCATATTCTATCAGCAATGATTCCATGCAAGTCACTTACCTTGCTATTTTTTTCCTTTTCTCAGTTTTGATCATATTCTTATTTTTCTTAAGAATACATTTAATTTCAACAAGAAACTAAAATCAGGTTCAAATATTTGAACATTTACTTCTATGTGCATGTTAATCCATAAGAAAGATTTTGCTATTGCTAGCATATTAACAGTTAAAATGAATCTTTTTACATGTACTATCAATAATGATAAAGAGCCATTTGAAAATTTTGATTCTCTTGCAACACATTGCTATTTATGCTTTACTTACGTCGAGGGTCTATTGGCAACTTCTCTATCTCTATGAGGTAGAGGTAAGATTTGCCTACATCCTACCCTCTTCAGACTCCACTTGTGGGACTACATTGCATATCTTCTTGTGGATCTTTTCTCATTGAATAGAATGTGTTACAACACCTCATGATCTACACTTGTAACTTATTTGAGATCTTTTTTGTTTCAGATGTAGTCGAGCACTTGCGTTAGGCCAAGTACTTGTGCAGGTTCTGATTTTCTTGGTCTATTTCCAAGCATAAATCGGATGATAAAAGCTTCAGTCCGCCGTTTGATTGTTTCCATATCAGGATTGAACATTCTGCTAGAGTGCTCATGATGAAGTCTAACTTTCTACTTCTGTATAATGCGCCCAATACAACCAACAACTACATAAAGTCTATGTTTGCGGATATCTTCAGCCAACACCTTTTTACTTTAATTTGTATGGGGAGGAAGCCAAGTTTCATTTGTATTAAGAATGATTAGTTGAACAAACATTTGTGTTGCCTGGCTCTTTAGTCTATCTGACAGTATTAAACAATAACAGCACAACAGCTTGTCAAGTTCCTTATCAGTACAATAGTTTTAAGTCAAAATTTGCATAGAGGTTTCCTATACTTGATGAATACAACCTTGTCAATTTAGGGCTATTGTCTTCCGCATTTTTGTAAAATACAGTGAGAGTTTTGTTAATGCTAGCTGAAATCAAGCAAATACAGTATATAATTCTCCCTGTATGTGTTTGTATATTTGATCAACTGTACACGTATGTATGTGACTTCATCACAGAAGCTGGGTCAATAACTGTATGTGTGATCAACTGTATCTAAGCAGCATCGATTTTCCAGTGCCATTTCTGGATGTAGCTTTCAATATAGAGGTAAAAAATTGAGGAGTAACAGTTTTTATAATTGCAGTAACTAAAGTAAATAGGGAGTGTTCAAATTCGCTTTTAGTTACTGCAGTAGTTTTTAGCAAAATAAGTTGTTTAGTTTAAGATGAATTTAAATTTGAATCTTAGTTATGTTGTTTTAGTTGTTGAGATATTTTAGAATTCTTAAATTTTAAATTATGCAGATTATGTATTTTTTGTTTGCTATTTATAGCGCCTAAATGCTTTTTAAAATTATCGAAATCAATTGAAAGTCATTCAAAATCCAAAGAGAGACATTTTTAACCTTATTTTGCTGCCGCATAATTTTTGAAAACTCAACATCTATACACAATCAAAAAGTCACATCTGGGTCACTCTACCTAGTCGTATGAAATTGAAATATATTTGTGATGCCAGTCAGATGGAGAAGCTCAACAACCCTTGCAAGAATGCATCCTTTCTTTCGAGACTCGTTCATAGAATTCCAAAACAATTCATTTACTTCTCAAAGCCTACTAGAACACTGTTGATGCTCCTAATAAGCCCCTCAATTAATATGGAGTTTTTACATAGAATAGATAGGTCTTTTTTTAAAAAGTCATAAGAAACAATATGTTTTTTTCAAAGTATGGTACGATTGCTTGATACAATTGCTCCGAATGGTGAGTTCTATAGTTCGAAGGAAACAAATAATTCAATCTTCAAAGCCTTAGATTCAGCATTGAAGAACCAAGGTATTATACGATGATATTACTTGTTTGTACCTAATAACACTAAAATATTAACTCATCATGAACGTACATAACTCACTAATGAATTAAATCTAATTGAACTTTTAAGGTTTGACAATGTTTGTCAATATACCCACATACTTTATTATTATTATTATTATTAATAATTTTGTATTAAAAAATATGTATTGTGTGACATATGCACATGTATATCATGTCCAGACACTAGTCATATACATAAATCTAGTAATAAATTAAGATGATATGAAATATACTAAATAAACGCGACAATACTCACGACGATAGACTCATATTGTAAAAATATTAAATAATGTGAAAATACAGGTGACAAATAGATTCATAATATGAAACTATTAAATAATGTGACAATACACCTGACAAATAAACTCGTGCAATTACTATAAATTACCATGGTGTTCCTCTCAAAGTTCCTCGGGCTTATTTTAGCCAAAACATCTTCTTATTTTCTTTTGCAATGGGAACGAATATCATCAACGATAAGCAAAAGATTTAAATGGAGTTAATTGAGTCAAAGGAAGCACATGCTAGTTGCTAGATACAATTTCTCCGAATAGTTAGTTCTAGGTCCCGATGAAAATAGAGAATCTACAAAGTGTTGGGACAAAAAACTTTATATGACCGATCATGATACTTTCTTTGTCTATAATGTCGGTGCAAAAAACAAACTAGCACCCTGGAGTTGGTCAAAAAAGTCATCAATCCTGGGTATGGGATACTTATTTGGATTATGACCTTGTTCAACTGCCTATATTTAATGCACATCCTAAGATATCCATCTTTCTTAATCACGATGAATATATGTGCTCCCCATGGCGAAATACTAGGTCTGATGAAGCCCTTATATAGAAGGTCTTTAGACTTCTCTTTCAATTCCTTAAGCACTAATGGAGCCATTTTGTAAGGAAGAATAAAAATAGGCTGAGTATCTGGAAGGAGATAAATTCCAAAGACGATTTCCCTTTTGGGAGGGACTCCGAGAAGATCTTCTGGAAATATTTCTGCAAACTCATTAAACACTTGAACTGATTCAAGAGTTGGGGTTTTGGAGCTTGAATTCTTAAACCAGACTAGATGATAAAGATAACCTTTAGAAATTATTTTTTTGGCCTTAAATTAAGAAATAAATCGACCCATAGGCACCAAGCTACTACCCTTCCATTCTATGATTTTCTCGTCTAGAAACAGAAAACGAAAAATCGTAGTTCAACAATCGACTGATGCATGTCAGGAATGTAACAAATCCATATCGAGAATGACATCAAAGCCTACCCTTTCTAACTATACAAGATCTACTAAGTTGACTTTCTGGGAGACTATGACACGGAAATTTTTGTATATTCGTCTAGTTATAACTCGGTCACGGGCTAGAGTAGAGACTGAGAGGGGTTCTGAGAGAGTTTCAGTGTAGCATCAAACTTGACTAATATATATGGAGTTAGAAAGGAGAGATTATCCCCTAGGTCTAACAAAGAATAAAAATCTAGATTAAAGACTTGTAACATACACATCACTACATTAGGAGAATCTTCCTGATGATGACGAGCCTGAAGAGAATAGAGCCTATTTTGATATTGTCCGCCACCTGTACAAGATGAGTTACCCTGATGGGTAGGGCGACTTGTTGGTGCTTCTGAAGTTGTGGACTTAGCTTTACCATTGCTACCTCCTTGAAACTATTTAGAAGGTCAATCCCTCAACTCGTGACCAGACTGACCACATCCAAAGCATATATCATTTCCTGCAAGGTACTCGCATGGATGGTTCTTACCTCAAAATGACAGCAACGAATCACACATATAGACACAATCGATCGATTTTGTTTTATAAGAAATCTATGCAAAAGAAGGGAAGAATTCAATGCTGAAAAATGAGAGATAACTTCTCTATTTATAGCCAACAAAGGGTAACGGTCACAACTCTTAGGAAGACAACCTTCAAGAAATATCACAACACTTAGGAAAAGGCACAACCTTTTAAATGGTCACAACCCTTTAGAAAGGACACAACCTTTCATAAAGGTCACAACCCTCCGGCAAAGTGACAACCATTCAGGAGAGTCACAACCCTTCATTTCATGTTCACACCTTTAAAACCCAACACATACATGTTTGATAACAAATTATATATAGGCAGAATCTATTAACCCACCACACCTTTCAGGTATAACATCACCAAATATATCCTAAGTCACCCAAAATCGACACGTTTTCACGTCATTCTATAATAATGTGATTCCAAATTAAAGTACAGTTACATTGTTATATCCTGCCAACTATACTAACAACCCCAACTTTAATTTCCTCATCTAGTAACGAGTAAGAAGGAAATCTATCCGTTAACGCAACTAAAGCCTCAAAAGTATGCTCTTTCTTTAAACAAATAATCTCATTCAAAGCAACTCCCTTCTCAAATTCGCACTGTTAACCACTTTAGAATCAACATTTGTATTAGAAAAATCTGAACTTTTTGCTCGAGTTTTGTTAACTTTGCCTGAAGAAGATGAAGAAACCAATGTTGACGGTTCATCACTGATATTACCGAGAAAGCCACTAGATACATCATCCAAAGACTGTTTACTACCTGGCCTACCTTGTTTTCTATTCATGGGGATATATATGGGATGGAATTGTTTTGGTATTGAACTTGAATTAGGGTTAGAATTATAATTTTGAAAGTGAATAGAACTTGGGAGTAAAACTATTGTTCAGGTTTGCGCAAGACAAATGAATTGGGAATTGAAGAGGAATTTTGTTCATCTAAATTCAAGCCTTGGTGATAAATTTTGGGTTGGTGTCACTGGCTCTATTGCTACCCCTATGAATCCTTGTGTTGCAGGAATAATATTTGTTGATGGTAGCTCGGGACATGTACTTCGTCTTCTGGCACAAATCATGATGGTTGTTAAAAGAAGATATTATGGGAGCAGAAACTTTGTATTTCTTGGATCTTCTATGGTAATTATTTTTATCCCATTTTTTCTCTTTCCTCAATTAAATCTTAAAGCTTTTAAGAATCTTTATAATCCTCTACCATTATATCCTCTTTGTCATAGCATAGTCAGTGAGAAGTTTCATATCTTTTATGATTGTTTTCTAATAACTCGTCTTTAAAAAAAACCTAGATATATGACAACTCTTTCTTTTGCTGTTGAGGAAATAAGTATGTACTGTGCTATTCTATGTGCATGTTAATCCATAAGAAAGATTTTGCTATTGCTAGCATATTAACAGTTAAAATGAATCTTTTTACATGTACTATCAATAATGATAAAGAGCCATTTGAAAAATTTGATTCTCTTGCAACACATTGCTATTTATGCTTTACTTACGTCGAGGGTCTATTGACAACTTCTCTATCTCTATGAGGTAGAGGTAAGATTTGCCTACATCCTACCCTCTTCAGACTCCACTTGTGGGACTACATTGCATATCTTCTTGTGGATCTTTTCTCATTGAATAGAATGTGTTGCAACACCTCATGATCTACACTTGTAACTTATTTGAGATCTTTTTTGTTTCAGATGTAGTCGAGCACTTGCGTAAGGCTAAGTACTTGTGCAGGTTCTGATTTTCTTGGTCTATTTCCAAGCATAAATCGAATGATAAAAGCTTCAGTCCGCCGTTTGATTGTTTCCATATCAGGATTGAACATTCTGCTAGAGTGCTCATGATGAGGTCTAACTTTCTACTTCTTCATAATGCGCCCAATATAACCAACAACTGCATAAAGTCTATGTTTGCGGATATCTTCAGCCAACACCTTTTTACTTTAATTTGTATGGGGAGGAAGCCAAGTTTCATTTGGATTAAGAATGATTAGTTGAACAAACATTTGTGTTGCCTGGCTCTTTAGTCTATCTGACAGTATTAAACAATAATAGCACAACATCTTGTCAAGTTCCTTATCAGTACAATAGTTTTAAGTCAAAATTTGCATAGAGGTTTCCTATACTTGATGAATACAACCATGTCAATTTAGGGCTATTGTCTTCCGCATTTTTGTAAAATACAGTGAGAGTTTTGTTAATGCTAGCTGAAATTATGCAAATACAGTATATAATTCTCCCTGTATGTGTTTGTATATTTGATCAACTGTACACGTATGTATGTGGCTTCATCGCAGAAGCTGGGTCAATAACTGTATGTGTGATCAACTGTATCTAAGCAGCATCGATTTTCCAGTGCCATTTCTGGATGTAGCTTTCAATATAGAGGTAAAAAATTGAGGAGTAACAGTTTTTATAATTGCAGTAACTAAAGTAAATAGGGAGTGTTCAAATTCGCTTTTAGTTACTGCAGTAGTTTTTAGCAAAATAAGTTGTTTAGTTTAAGATGAATTTAAATTTGAATCTTAGTTATGTTGTTTTAGTTGTTGAGATATTTTAGAATTCTTAAATTTTAAATTATGCAGATTATGTATTTTTTGTTTGCTATTTATAGCGCCTAAATGCTTTTTAAAATTATCAAAATCAATTGAAAGTCATTCAAAATCCAAAGAGAGACATTTTTAACCTTATTTTGCTGCCGCATAATTTTTGAAAACTCAACATCTATACACAATCAGAAAGTCACATCTGGGTCACTCTACCTAGTCGTATGAAATTGAAATATATTTGTGATGCCAGTCAGATGGAGAAGCTCAACAACCCTTGCAAGAATGCATCCTTTCTTTTGAGACTCGTTCATAGAATTCCAAAGAAAATAATTTACTTCTCAAAGCCTACTAGAACACTGTTGATGCTCCTAATAAGCCCCTCAATTAATATGGAGTTTTTACATAGAATAGATAGGTCTTTTTTAAAAAAGTCATAAGAAACAATATGTTTTTTCTAAGTATGGTACGATTGCTTGATACAATTGTTCCGAATGGTGAGTTCTATATTTCGAAGGAAACAAATAATTCAACCTTCAAAGCCTTAGATTCAGCATTGAAGAACCAAGGTATTATACGATGATATTACTTGTTTGTACCTAATAACACTAAAATATTAACTCATCATGAACGTACATAACTCACTAATGAATTAAATCTAGTTGAACTTTTAAGGTTTGACAATGTTTGTCAATATACCCACATACTTTATTATTATTATTATTATTATTATTATTATTATTAATTTTGTATTAAAAAATATGTATTGTGTGACATATGCACATGTGCATCATGTCCAGACACTAGTCATATACATAAATCTAGTAATAAATTAAGATGATATGAAATATACTAAATAAACGCGACAATACTCATGACGATAGACTCATATTGTAAAAATATTAAGTAATGTGAAAATACAGGTGACAAATAGACTCATAATATGAAACTATTAAATAATGTGATAATACACCTGACAAATAAACTCGTGCAATTACTATAAATTACCATGGTGTTCCTCTCAAAGTTCCTCCGGCTTATTTAGCCAAAACATCTTCTTATTTTCTTTTGCAATGGGAACGAATATCATCAACGATAAGCAAAAGATTTAAATGGAGTTAATTGAGTCAAAGGAAGCACGTGCTAGTTGCTAGATACAATTTCTCCGAATAGTTAGTTCTAGGTCCCGATGAAAATAGAGAATCTACAAAGTGTTGGGACAAAAAACTTTATATGACCGATCATGATACTTTCTTTGTCTATATTGTCTTGTGCAAAAAACAAACTAGCACCCTGGAGTTGGTCAAAAAAGTCATCAATCCTGGATATGAGATACTTATTCTGGATTATGACCTTGTTCAACTGCCTATATTTAATGCACATCCTAAGATATCCATCTTTCTTAATCACGACGAATATATGTCCTCCCCATGGCGAAATACTAGGTCTGATGAAGCCCTTATATAGAAGGTCTTTAGTCTTATCTTTCAATTCCTTAAGCACTAATGGAGCCATTTTGTAAGGAAGAATAAAAATAGGCTGAGTATCTGGAAGGAGATAAATTCCAAAGACGATTTCCCTTTTGGGAGGGACTCCGAGAAGATCTTCTGGAAATATTTTTGCAAACTCATTAAACACTTGAACTGATTCAAGAGTTGGGGTTTTGGAGCTTGAATTCTTAAACCAGACTAGATGATAAAGATAACCTTTAGAAATTACTTTTTTGGCCTTAAATTAAGAAATAAATCGACCCATAGGCACCAAGCTACTACCCTTCCATTCTATGATTTTCTCGTCTAGAAACAGAAAACAAAAAATCGTAGTTCAACAATCGACTGATGCATGTCAGGAATATAACAAATCCATATCGAGAATGACATCAAAGCCTACCCTTTCTAACTATACAAGATCTACTAAGTTGACTTTCTGGGAGACTATGACACGGAAATTTTTGTATACTCGTCTAGTTATAACTAGGTCACGGGCTAGAGTAGAGACTGAGAGGGGTTCTGAGAGAGTTTCAGAGTAGCATCAAACTTGACTAATATATATGGAGTTAGAAAGGAGAGATTATCCCCTAGGTCTAACAAAGAATAAAAATCTAGATTAAAGACTTGTAACATACACATCACTACATTAGGAGAATCTTCCTAATGATGACGAGCCTGAAGAGCATGGAGCCTGTTTTGATATTGTCCGCCACCTGTACAAGATGAGTTACCCTGATGGGTAGGGCGACTTATTTGTGCTTCTGAAGTTGTGGACTTAGCTTTACCATTGCTACCTCCTTGAAACTATTTAGAAGGTCAATCCCTCAACTCGTGACCAGACTGACCACATCCAAAGTATACATCATTTCCTGCAAGGTACTCGCATGGACGGTTCTTACGACACTTAGGGAAAGTTGGGTAGGTTTTGGTACCTAAAACACTTCTCTGAGACTTAGAGCATGATGCCCTATCTTTTTTATCTTGTTTGAACTTGGAGGATAGAACACTAGCTGATGAAGGTGCTGGAGCTAAAAGTTTCTACTAACCATGTGAGCGATTTCCACCTTGATTTATGTTGAGAATACCCAAAGTTTATAGTGTAGTCTTCTTGTTCTCCTTATCTTGTTACATAAGCTTATCACCCTTAACCTTCTTAGCATCATTCCTAAGCCTAGAGATGTTCATATGTTTTTACAACAAAGCATTTCTTTATTTTGTTTTCACCAAGATTGACACTCTATATAGAAACTTATTCATTTGAGCCCTAGAATAAGCAACCATGTGTGAAGCATACCTGGAGAGTTGGGTAAACTTGATTCCATAATCTTAGACTTTCATGCTACCTTGCCTTGAATTTATAAATTCCTGAGCTTTTGCCTCTCTCAGCTCCATTTGGAAGAATCTGTCCAGAGAAGTTTCACTAAAGCAATCCCAAGTGATAGGAGTTGCATTTGTACCCTTGTTCTCCTTCCACTAAGTATACCAAATATGAGGCACATCCTTAAGTTGGTAAGATGCTAACTTAACCTGATCATTCCAAGTTACTTGCATCACTTCAAAGATTTTCTTGACCTCATCAATGAAGATTTTGGGGTCCTCACCAATCTTTGATCCAAGGAACTCTAGAGGATTCATCTTAACAAAATCTCGCACTCTAGCTGCAGCTAACCCAACATTAGCATTGTCAGAACTGGAAGTCGGCCAAAATTTGAATGGTGTTCCAAAAAAACTTCATTGACGACTTCTTGGTTTGGAACTGGAGGAGTTGCTTTTAAGTTCATGGTATTCACATTCCTAGGTTAGCTATACGATGAGACATGATATGAAATGTTGAACGTCGAGCTTAAATGAAATTAGATAATACCTTACGATTGGAGATTTTTCCTGAAACACTTTGCACCCTCCCATTAATTAGACGTGGTGCGCACTACACATCCATGAAAGGAATATACCTCGTGTGGATTTTTATACATCCTAGGACACTTAAACCTAGTGATATGATTCCAAATTTGTTACACCCTAAGTCTACCCCCTGGACGCAGACACATGAGCTAGGATCATCAGTGATCTTAAGCAGACACAGGAGCTAGGATCTTCAGTGAACCCAAGCTAACCCTGCTGGCAAGACATGCACATACTAAGAGTAATAATAAATTATGTGAAGTTAATCATAAAGTAAATCTGAAATGATTGGGGAAAACCCATGTACTAAACTGAATAGATCAAATCTGAGATTTCAATACAGAGAAATATCAAACTCAAACTACTAAGTTGAATCTAACTATATCTCAAAATAACCTCTAAATGATTAAAAGTGTTGGGACATGCCCCCAGCTAAGTCTAATAAAACTGAAACTAAAAGACTAAAACTTGTAAGATAACATGATCATTGTCCTCAAAGGATGAAGACTCATAACTGATGCTACTGAACTAGAGATCAGGAATCGATCTAAGAATGATCTGGTTGTTGAGAACCTGAACCTACATCACGAGAAGATTAGCACAGAGTATGTTTCAGTACTTGGAAAGTATTAATCATGCATGATAGAGTAAATACGAAATAAACATCTAACTGAACAAGCAATAAAGCAAGAGTATAATTTGAACATGATATTGATACTAATTTAATGACCAAATGATAACATGTTGAGAGTAAATACTGACTATACTAAATTGTGGTCAATGCAATGGAGTCTAAGTGAATTGTTGGAGCTAGTAATAACCGATAATAAAACCACATGAGCTAAATCTGAAGTCCCATATATATGCCCTATCGAGAGGACCTAATACAGTCGGCCATAGGTGTAGAGGCATGCTGGCGTGATCACTAAATGATGCCCACAGAGGGAACTTACAACCTACGTGGCTCGTAGTTACGGGACTATATGGGTTACTGACCCTAGTCCAACTAGGTATTATGCTACTCCTAATAGATTAAATGACTAACGCATTATGAATGCATTTTTTTAATATACTAGATAGCTCAAAATTCATATGAAACCTTGGAATGCACATTAATATGTTGATTATTACATATTCAAGACTGAGGCATGTATATCTGAAAAACTTAAATGTCGTACCTAGCATGTGTAATTGAAGAACTAAAAAAATCATATCTACGGTTCTTAAATTCATGAAGGAAACAAAGTAATAACATGTTAATCTAATTTGGAACATGTAAATAACTAATTCATATCAATCTGCTGAGGTTTTAGATACCCTAGGTCTAGTTGATAATAGAGAATCAAGAATCTGACTTAAATTTAGGGATCTAATGGGATAAAGGAACCCACTAGTGAAATGCCACATACCTAGTGATTAATTACCCCGAGAAATCTTTCGATTTTGGGGTTGGAACTAGTGGAACCTTGTTGCGTTCTTAAGCTAGGATTGCTTGACTTTTTCTCCTTCTATGTTCTAAATTTTCTATGTTCTGATGAATGAATTGACTTAGGTAAGTTGAACTTATGTTTCTAGGCTAAAACTAACAAAAATCACATAGATTACTGTTAAAATGACGTAGTTTAGGGGTCCAACGAAATAGGAAAAGACCAAAAGACCCCTGACATAAACTTCTGACAAAGCTGACCACGACCACTTTCACAAATAGTAAAAGGGACCACGGACCGTGAATCTGGTCGTGGTATGTGGTCCAGTGTATACTAATTTTGAGGGTTTTGTATCACGAGCCCTACCACGGAACGTATGAAGGACCACGAACCATGAAGGTCCTTGTGGTTTTCACTTGGGCATGGGGTTTGAAGGGATTTCTAGGGGAGGCTACTACCTCAACTTCCACGGACGCCACGACTGTCCATCGTCATGACCCTGACCCGTGAAGGGTCCCGTGGTCTGACATCAGGTTCAAAGGACTTTGGTCCCTATCACAGTCCGTGAACCTTTTCGTGGTTCATTGCTTTAGGTTGGTTCTGCAACTAATTTCTAGGTCTAATTTTCGAGGTGTTGCACAACTAGGGATATTGTGCCAAAGAGAAATTGTTTTGGCAAGAGTTTAATCCACTCAAGACTTGTGATAGAACTAGTTGATACTTGAGAATGACCTACTTGATACTTGTGATTGGCATACTTTAAAATTATTGGTTGTTGAATTGCGATTATTGGACTATGAGTGTAAAGCCTTGAAATTGTGTATTATAATATTGTTAGGTTAGATTGGTTTATGCATATTGTAGTTTGAGGAGTTTATGTTTGGATTAAATGAGAACTTGTAATGTAGAATAATTTTCATTTAATTAGTAGATTGCTTGTTGAGTACCATTGATACGTTTAAATTAAACCTCCCTAAAGAAGTATAATCGGTCGTAATCAAATAGAGACCCCAACTAGTAGGTTGGGGTCGATCTCACGATTAAAATGGTTTAGACTTAATTTCAATTCACAAAAATATCTATTTAGTCAAAGTCTTTCCGAAAACAAGTAATTAAGGAGGGGAGGGGGGGGGGTTATGAATCAATTTCATAAAACCCTCTAAGTTAACAAGTAAGCAAAAGTAAACATTGAGTTTTTATCAAGTTGTGACACTAACTAGGGTATATGTGTTCCCCGTAGGTTCATAACGCCGTAATCCTAGCAATAGCAATTTTTCCCTAGTGTTTGTATGTATAGTGGTAAGTTATATATCTCTAAATTCTTTGTCCGTCATCTAGAGAATTTCACCCCATACCTTGGTCCGTCTACGTGTGTATAAGCTACTAACTCTTACCTTTACCTCGTATTAGACATCATAATCGATGAATGGCTTAGTTAATACTTCGCACCAATCGACACTATCCTATTAGATTGTATCCCACTAAATCTATGTTGATAATTCTTTTCTTATTAACTACGTCCTTGGTCCGGCAAGTAGCAACAATGAGAGTTCTAACGTTGGCCACTGTTAAAAATATTTCTAAGCGAAATAATTATAAATACATGCAAGAACCTATTTGAGAATTCCTTAGTTGATAGGTTTACTTTGTTAATTACACAAGGTTCCCACAACCTTAGTTGTGGATTTAGTTACCCATGCAAGCAAGACCACAATTATAATTTTTAATGAAGAAATCATGAACTTACTTAACAATAAGAAGAAACCCAGAAATTCAACTTGAAATTTCAAGAAAATCCTTCAAACCAAATTCGGAAATCAATTAATTGCTAAAACTTTGCAACTAACAATCTCCAACACAAAGTAAAAAAATACTAAGAGTATCTAACCCCCAAAACGAGGTTTTAATCCCCTATTTATAGAAACATTGTCCTAAATTAAAAGGAATTAAAATAAGGAAAGTTTGCTCAGCTCATATTGCTTCAATCTACGGACCAACTGACGGACTATCAACTCCTTCCGTCTTTCGGGACTTAGAATAACTTTTCTCTCCTCAAATGGCACCTTCTCTGAATCAATCGATGGACCAAAAGCATGGTCCGTCGATTCATCTACGTTCCTTCGATGCCCTCCGTGGTTCCATCCTTAGAATTTTCCCAACTTTGGGTACTCGAACTTTCTCTGATCAAAACAACGGTCCACCAGTACGGTCCGTCGATCCCTTTCGTAGTTCCAAATTTAGTCAGATTTCCCTGAGTTGTCTACAAAGTCCTATGCTTCTCATTTACGATTCCTAAATACGGTTCATTGATCAAATGACAGACTGTCGATGGCCTCCGTAAGTCCTGTTCTGCATTTTTTTCAGTTGTTTCTTCATCTAGGCACCTGGACATCTTTCCTGTAAAATAAACACAAAAACATGTTAAAACTACTACAAAAAGGCTCTACACATACACAACTCTTAACAAAAATGCATTGAAAGCATCCTGAAACTATGGTACATCAACACCCTCAAATTAAATTTGTTGTTTGTCCTCAAGCGACGCACTATGACTCCATACAACAATTGTACAAAAGTATACTCTTTTAAGCTTTCGCAACATGGCTACCAATCCCGACTCTTTCTTTGATTTAGTGCAGGCATACGCTCTTAGGTTCGACAAGCTAACTCATGTGGATCACATCATGACACAAACTGACCATGCACATACACCTCTACTATTTTACCTCCAACCAAGGTACCAAGTTTCCGTCACCGCAACTAGTGCCCTCACTTCAAAAGAAATCCTCATTTTTCGCACAGTGATTTTAAGTTTGGGTACAAGGACCTTTATTCAATACCACGCTCATGAACAAGTTCAAATACAGTTAGTACTCATTGCCATAGGCTTGCCCTTATTTTCTCTGCATAGGTTCACCACACTATACTCCAGGATCACGGTAGGACTTTCTTGGCTTGTAACGTAGGCTCAGGGTAAGGTGTAGTTCATTTGGGTACATTTTTAGTGAAATTTTTCACTCCTTGACATTTCCTCTAAGCTTCATACCTCTTTTCATTGCCTTTTACACCCTACTTTTCTTCTCTTTTCATCTTTATCGTGCTCTCTTTTTTGGATATGACTCTTACTTCTTTTTCAACTTTTTCTCTTCAAACTCTTTCTTTCTTTTGTTTTACTTTTCTCTTCCTTTTCATTCAATTGATAATTTCACCGAGTCACATCTTTTGCTCGCTTTCTCTTTTCTTTTTAACATTCAACTCTTTTAGCACCCATTTTTGGGTCCTCACTCATAATAGCCACCCTCAACTCATGACTTTTCCATGAGTTGAGGTACACAATACCCGAAGTCGGGTCAGGGCCAAGACGAGGTCATTTTCTGCATTAGCCACCCTCAACTTAGGATTTTGGCCAAAGACGAGGTGAACATGTCAAAGGAGGGACCAGGGCCAAAACATTAGAACCTGGAAAGGTGAGTTGGTGATCAAAAAAATATAGGTCTATAATAGGCTCAACAGATTTGGATCAAAAGGTATAATTCCTTTGTTTGGTTAACTTCATTTTAGGGTAGATGTTTGCTAATTCGAACAAGGGCTTATGATTCTTTCCTAACTTCTAAAGAGATTTCCTTCCCATGACTAACCGAGCAAGTCCTAGTAAGGTACCAAATGTTAAACATTCTAATTTCCTCACACTCACTTGGCATCTCATTACACTATCAGATTGTAAGACTTCCTAATTTAGGTGTTAGTTGAGGATCATGCAGTGGGTGCCTATCTATGTCATGTTTAGAGCTAACACATTCAACTCATTTTCACCTATTCATGCAAGAACTATCTAGGAAGGGATATAATTATTTCTTTATCCATCATGCTTCATTATTTTGATGCTTTTATACTTTGTACAAATGACGATATGTCGGTTCATCAGAAAATTAATTAGTCTCTTGGAAGAAAACAATACAGACAAGAAAACCCCAAGAGAGGACTATGAATTGGGCTACTCAGACTTCACCCTAACACTCACTTTCCATTTACCCCACCCACAACAAAAAGAGCATGTCATTGTACCCAATGCATAAAAATCATAAGTACATGGTGGTAGGTGAAGCAAACCTGAGGTGCATAGCGCCGACGATCTATCAATATGCGGGCGGTTCGGTTTCTCGGAACCTGCAATATCAGTAGATGCACCATTGGTGGTTCTCCTCTCACCGGTCACTGGTATGGAACTAGATGCCCCAGCAGCCATCTCTCGTGCCCGTATCTGATGGGCCTCCTCATCTGCCAAAGAAGCCCTCCTAGACAAATCCAAGTCTGCCCTCTCTCTCTTCTTTGTACGCGCCTCATGACCGACCTTGGTAGTGCATCTGGAGTGGTGCCTATTGGAATGACAATGTGGCTCAGACGGTGGCTCAGCAGAGGGTTTGAATAAGGAGTCTAACACTGTGTCCTCTCACAGCTCGATGGGTGCACTCTCCGGCTCAGCCCCCCCCCCCCCCCCATATTTAGAATGACTTCCATATCCGCTCGCAAACTAGCCACCGCAGCCTGAAGAGTAGTAGGTCTATGGTAGGTGCTGGTCGTGCTAACACCCCCAGCTCGAAGGCTTCTAGGAGCTGGTAAACCGCCCGAATTTTCTGCTCTATCTGCTGGGCCACCCTCTTCTCTATTCGGCCTTCAGCCTCAGTGATGGGTTTTTGCATCCAAGGCTGCATATAGTGAAGCAAGGTGGACATCTGAGCCTCTAACTTATGGACTCACGGTAGGGGGACCAGTGCTGTAGAAGGGGGTGTGGATCAGGATGAGCTGGGGGCCCGACTGGCGGAATGGGTGGAATCAGCCAGGGTGGTGTCAGCAGGCTATGGAGTAGCAGGGTCAGCCCCTCTGGCTAACTCCATTGTATACGTCAATTTCTCTCTCAATGAAAGGACCTCAATCTGGGGACCTCCCCGTGGTGCCTCTACGTTGGCCTCATCCCTACTGAGGCCTATATCAACAGTTCTCACCGCACTGCGGAGTGTGTCACAGTGCCAAATTGAAACTTCAACTTTCCTGCACAATTGGAAAATAAGACAAGCAAAGGGGTAGGTGGTAGAGGTCTTGAAAGCCCTCTCATGAATCACCGTGATCAGCACCCTAGCATAGTCTATTTCCAACCCTGCAACCATAGCTGCGACAACCACCGCTCTATCCCATGTAAGGACATTATCAGCATTTGTGGGCGATATGCGGTGTCGGACCAGCAACCAGAAGAACTTGGACTCAAAGGTGAGGTTCACCTTCTTGATTAACTCTCGGGGATCTAACACCCAGTCAGCCCTCTCACCATCGATTGACAGATACTGCGCAAGCCATTTCTTGATCGATTCTCGCTGCACTATGGTCCTCTGAAATGCTCCACTCCTTATAGTCTTCCACTTGTAGTCGAATTCCGTAGTGGTCGGGGCCCATTGTGTGCCAGTAGTAGGGCCATACAGAAACCGGTGAATGGTGGCCTCAGAGAGATCAACCCGGCAGCCTCGAACTAGTAAAGAGGTTAGCGGGTCTTGTTTGGCAGGTCTCGCCCGCCTATTGATAAAGCCTCTGAGAGTAGCCATATAGGAAGGTAGAACTCCCTGACTATCTCCTCGCTGTAGGATCCCAAACTCCAAGTCGTCCACTCAAACTTGTGTAGGTTGAACAATCTATACACCTCTGGGACTGTGTGCAAACAGCCTGTGTGGACTCGGCGCTCCACTGTAACTAGTTGGGTCATTACCCCCTTGTAATTCAGCATTTTGGCATCCCTTTATTCCTGATATTGTCCATCGATGCACTAACAGTTAGGTTCCTCAACAACAGGTACCAAGATAATTGCTCGAGGTGCAGGTTAGACTCCGAGCTAGTAGCCTCATCAAACGAGGCTTGGTGGTCATGGCTCTCCGACCGAGTGGCTCACTGGGAGGCGGAACCGGAGGCAGTGGATGCATTTGACCCAGAAGATTGGGCCGACCCTGATGCAGAAACAAATTCGAAGCCTGATGCTCCTTCAGAACTAGAGGCAGCCCCGGATGGGAGCCGGTCAGTGTACGCTCCTCATCAGACTAGGAGGCAGTGACTACGCGGGGAACCACTTTCCGTAGAGTACCCCTAGTGACTCGTGCAACTGGTGTTGGGGTTGTGGCACCCGGGGGGACGTATGCTAGATCTTGATTGTTGTCGGAGTTGGCAACCATCTGATAAGTTGCCGGAGGGAACCATTTGTACTTGTAGAACAGTTGTTAGTATCACTTCATCATTACTACACACTATAAACACATTGGGCGAAGACAATTTGAAAAATAAACAACACAGTTTTGTTCTGCAGATTCAGTTCGACAGGCACCATCGACGGTCCGTCGATGGGGTCTATCGTCTGACACTTAGGATTATTCAATTAAGAGACAAAATCATACTTTTCGGATAGAAACGATGGATGTGCAGAATGGTCCATCAATCAATCGACGAACCATAGTCCACTTCCGTCGTCTGACACTTAGATTATTTTTCGAAGATAGCTCTTTTCAAGTTCTCTAATGGAAACGACGGACGTGCAGAAAGGTCCGTCGATCAATCGACGGTCCGTAGTTTACTTCCATCGTTTAAGACTTAGACATTATTAGGTTAAGGCAATCGACGGACCCTATCGACGGCCCGTCAATCAATCAACGTTCTGTCGATGGGGTCTCATACGGTTGGCCTTAGACAGATTTCAAGCCTTCTTTGCAAGGTCTAATTTTTAGACTCTTTTTGACACACTCATGTTTAGACATGCAATTTTAAAACCCAAAAGACAAATTCTTCATTCCTAGGATTTCATTTTGAAGCAATTTGTGTTCTAATTCATCCACAGTAAGAAACCCTAAGTTGGAATTGTCAAAACTACAGAGATACGCACCTTTCATATAGATTACATGGCGACACAACCACACTCTATCATTACGAGGGACATACTAAACAAGTTTTAGCATGCGTTTTCAGTGAATTTAGTCCCACGGTCAAGAACCACATCCGGATTTCTATTGATAACTATGAACGAGAATTCAGAGTGTAAAGGAAATTGAAATACCTTTAGTTTGGAGTAGTTTGGTTGTGAGATAAACTTTGATGCAGTAGCGTACGCGCCCGAACTCGGTCACCAGCCAAAAAACAATGGAGAGAAAAGAGAATTTGGGGAAGAGAGAGTTGGGGAAATTTGAAGTATTCTGATTTGGGAGTGAAATGGAAAGTGAGAGGTTGATGTTTTGTGATAAAGAAAATAAATAAAGGGAGAAAAACGGTTTGGTAAGGGAATTTTAAAAGAATATTAAGGTGCGAATGAATGTGAACCGTTATGTCCTTTAATTTTACCAGCCGAGTCGGGTCGGATCGTTGGCAGTTTGGACCTACGAAACCCCGTCGATGGTCCGTAGGTCAGTTGACGATCCGTCGACTGGGACCGTCGATTAATTCTAGACTTAGAAAATTTAAGAGACATACCTGGGATCTACGGACACCATCGACAGTCCGTTGATGGAACGACGGCCCATCAATGGGGTTCGTAGACCTCTACACTAGACCATTTTCTGCAGATTTTTATTTTAGTCCCTGCACATGTAACACCCATTAGGCCATTCTTTTTGTGTTTTTCTGGACACATTTTAGACACAGATCCTACACTAATCTCTAGCCAACACTAGTACACAAGCAAAAATTGAATAAGACTAAAAACAAAATGAAACAACAAAAAATACGACTATTCCTACAAAGAAAATAAGACCTATCGTTGGCTAGAGGATAAACCTTGGGTTACCTCCCAAGAAGCACTTGATTTAACATTGTTGCACGGCATAGGCTCCTTGATTACTTAGACTTCATCAAGATGATATACCTCAACCACTTCATGGACACTCTCCGCATGCCCCATGTAGATCTTTATCCTTTACCCATTGACTATGAATTTTGTACCTTCCTTATTCTCCAACTCAAACGCTCAATGTGGAAACACTTTAGTGATGAGGAATGGCCCTGTCCACTTTGACTTGAGTTTGCCCGGAAACAAGTGTAGCCTAGAGTTGAATAAAAATACCAAATCACCAACCGCAAATTCTTGCTTTTCAATCCTTTGGTCATGGTAATTCTTCATCTTCTCTTTGTAGATGGCTGAAATTTCATATATTTGAGGCAAAACTCATCAAGATCATTCAACCCATTTAGTATTTATTATGCCGCTTCAGTCCAGTCCATCATCAGTTTCTTCATTGCCCACATTGCTTTGTTCTCTAACTCGACCGGCAAGTGACAAGCCTTCCCATAAACAAGTTGGTATGGAGACATACCTTTGGGAATCTTGTATGCAGTGCGGTAGGCCTAGAGAGCATCATCAAGCCTCCTTGACAAATCCGACCAATTAGCATTCACCGTTTTCACGAGAATTTACTTGATCTCTCGATTGGACACCTCAACTTGCTTGCTAGTCTATGGATGGTAAGGAGTAGCCACATTATGGTGAACCCCAAATTTCTCCAATAGCCCTTTGAACAACTTGTTATAAAAGTGAGAGCCACCATCACTAATAATGGACCTAGGTGTGCCAAATCTGGAGAATATATTCTTTTTCAAGAACGCGGTGACACTCTTTCCTTCATTGTTAGTAAGCGCTATTGCTTTCGCCCATTTTGACACATAGTCGCCCGCCACAAGTATATACTTCATCCCATGAGAACTCACAACCGGGCCCATAAAATCAATGCCCCATACATCAAACAACTTAATCACCAGAATAGAAGTTAATAGGAGTTCTTGTCTCCTCGAAATTCATCCATCTCGTTGGCACCGATCACATGACTTGGCAAAATCGTGAGCATCTTGGTGAATGGTTGGCCAATAGTACCCACACTGCAGGATCTTATGCATAGTCTGAATATCAGAATCCTTCCCACTCACAGGCGAGGAGTGACATGCCTCCAAAACAATCAACATCTCAACCTCAAGTACAATACAACGAATAATCCCATCGGTACAACTCTGGTATAAATAAGGCTCATCCCAAAAGAATTTTTTCACATCATGCATAAATTTCTTTCTCTGATGGAAATTCAAGTCCGACGGAACCAAGTCACTTGCCAGATAATTTGCAAAGTCTGCGAACCATGGGATCAAATCTTGAGAAGCGGCCAATACATGTTCATCTTGGAATGCATCATCAATTTCTGCCTTTTCACCCAATTCCCGCATAGTTTCATGCTCCAATGTTGACAAATGGTCGGCCATTTGATTCTCAGTCCCCTTTCTATCTTTCACCACAAAATTGAACTCTTGCAGCAATAATACTCATCTAATCAACATTGGTTTGGCATCCTTCTTTGCCATCAAGTTTTTCAAAGAGGAGTGGTTTGTATGCACTATAACCCTTGTACTAAGTAAATAGGAGCAAAATTTTTCGAATGAAAACACCACCGCAAGAAGCTCATGTTCAGTTACCGTGTAGTTCTTTTGAGCTTCATTCAGGGCCTTACATGCATAGTAAATGGTGAAGGATTTTATCCCTTATTTGTTCCAATACCACACCAAGTGCAACCCCACTAGCATCACACATCACCTCAAATGGCTCACTCCAATTTGGAGAAATAATAATGGGTGCGGATACCAACTTATCCTTCAACTCTCCAAATGCTTTCAGAAAGAGTTCATCAAAATAGAACTTACATTCCTTCTCGAGTAGTTTGCATACAAGATTTGCAATTTTTGAAAGATCCTTAATAAACCTCCAGCAGAAGTTAGCATGTCTAAGAAAACTTCTCACACATTTTACAGAGATGGTTGGAGGGAGCCTCTCTATCACTTCCACTTTAGCTCGATCAACATATATCCCCTTATCCGAGATGCAATGGCCCAACACTATACCTTCTTTCACCATAAAGTGACATTTTTCCCAATTAAGCACTAGATTATAATCTTTACACCTTTTGAGCACCTCAGCCAAATTGCTCAAACACCAATCAAAGGAGTTGCCAACCACAGAAACGTCATCCATGAACACCTCAATAGTGTCCTCCACCATGTTAGAGAATATCGACATCATACAACGCTAGAAGGTGGTTGGCGCTTTACACAACCCAAGTGGCATCCTTTTGAAGGCAAATGTCCCATAAGGGCAAGTGAAAGTGGTATTTTCTTGATCCTCAGGGGCAATAGAGATTTGATTGTAGCCCGGATAGCCATCAAGAAAGCAATACCACCCTTTGCTTGTGAGTCTGTCTAACATATGATCCATAAAGTGCATAGGGAAATGTTCCTTTTCAGTCCAAGTGTTCAACTTCCGGTAGTCCATACAAACTCTCCATCCGGTCCCCGGCTGCATTGGAACAAGCTCGTTCCTCTCATTAGGCACCACTGTCATCCCGCCCTTTTTAGGTACGCACTGAACAGGACACACCCAACTACTATATGCAATAGGATAAATGACTCCAGCATCTAACCTTTTGATGATCTTCTTTTTCACTACCTCTTGCATATGTGGATTCAACCTTCTTTGGTGCTCAATACTTGGTTTATGATCAGGTATGAGTTGGATTTTATGGGAACAAATACCGGGGGGAATCTCAATAATGCTCGTAATAGTCCAACCAATGGCTCGTTTGAACCTCTTCAATACCGCCACTAAGACCTCTACTTGACATTTATTCAAATGAGCTGCAATTATCACTGGCAAAGTGTCATCTCTACCCAAGAACACATATCTCAGATGAGGTGGTAGAGCCTTAAGCTCTAATTTTGGGGCCTCCTCAATAGATGGTTTCACGGGTGGAGACTCACGATGTTCATATCTAACTCAAATTCTTTGGTTTTGACCGACATTCGTGTCGTTCAAGTGCAGCCACCAAAGACCCATACTTTTTAATACCATCACTGTCAAAATTCATGATCACTGCCGATAGTGCCTCGACACCTAGTCGCTCATCAATTTGTACATCAGATACACTCTCAACCCTATAGGCTATAGCAGATACCGTTTGGAGCTCACCACTCTGCTTCATGGACCTATATATGTTGAAATTTACTTCTTTATTGTTCAACCTAAACTTCATATGTCCTTTTTCCATATCAACCAATGCACGCCCGATGGCAAGGAATGGCCTCCCTAGAATAATGGGAACCTCAAAATCAACCTCACAGTCAAGAATCACAAAATCGCCCTAAAATATAAAGGAATCCACTTTCAAAAGTACATCATGGAGAATACCAATGGGCCTCTTCACCGTTCGATCGGCCGTCAGCAACCGCATCGTAGTAGGCTTTGGGTCACCCAAGCCTAACTTATTATAAATGGAGAGAGGCATGAGATTTAAGCTTGCACTAAGATCATATAGTACTTTAGAAAAGTGTAGCAGCCCGATTGTGCAAGGAATGGTAAATGCGACAGGATCTTCCTTCTTCTGCACAAGAGACCTTTTAGCAATAGCACTACAATGCTGCATTTTGTCATCATCCTCAAACTCACCGATCTCTTCTTTGTCACCATATCCTTCATAAACTTTGCATAACCGGGCATTTTTTCCAAAGCTTATATCAAAGGGACATTGATAGAAAGTTGTTTCAACATAGTAATAAATCGCCGGTATTTACCATCCTCAGTCTTCTTCACTAATCTATGAGGGAATGATGGTGTAGGTCTAGGAATGGGGACCACTTTCTGAGATACCTCTTCTTCTTTCACCATGTTGTCCACCACTTCTCCACTAACTTCTACGACCTCTTTGTCTTTTCTCATATCATCTTCTACCACAGATGGCATAGGTGGATCAATGGTTTGCTTACCCCGTTGAGTAGTGACTGTCATACAATGCCTATCATTTTTAGGATTCTGGATAGTGTTGCTATGAAGAGTGCCAGGTTGGCGTGGATTCACAGTAGTAGAAAACTAAGTCACCTGTAACTCAAGGTACTTAATCGAAACCGCATGTTCATCCACCTTTTTCCCAATGTTAGCTAAGTCACCTCTCATCCTGTGGAATGCTCATCACTAGTATCAAATCTCCTCACCATCTTCTGTAGCATATACTCAACTCGCGCCATACTACCTCCAACGTCCCTAGGAGCAACTACTCGACTTTGGGGTGGAACATAGGGCCCACTCCGATCATTCTTATTACCATAGTTACCTCGGTTGAAGTTTTTATGGTGGTTCTAGTTCCTACTCAGACATATGACCCTCTCAGTTGTAGTTACCATAGTTCCGACCTTGATTTCCTTGACCTTGGCGCCAATTCTCCTGATTGGAGCCTTGGGCGTTTGGTCGGAAACCCCCCATCTGATCATTCACTGCATAAACATCTACTTCATAATAATACTCATCTACTGGCGGTGGTGGTTTAGTCAAGTAGTTTACTGCATTTACCTTCGCTGCACCTCTAGTAATATGTTTCAAAACCAACTCTAACTCAGTTCTCATTTGAGCCATCTCCTCACGAATCTCATCTTCCGCTGGGTTGTTTGTAGCTTGCATTGGAAAGGTGTTTCTCCCAGTGTTCGACTTTCTAGTGCTCCGAGCCTTGTTGTTGCGAGATATTTTCTCCAACTTCTCAGCGATCTCTGCATATGTGCACTCTCCATAGAAACCCCCCGCAATAGTATCAAGTACTGTTTTGTTGTTATCATCTTGACCTCTGTAGAAGTACTCTTTCAACGACTCATAATCAATGCGGTTGTTTGGGACGCCTCTCACGAACGCTATAAATATGTACCAAGAGCTACTCACCGATTCTCCAGGTAGTGCCACAAAGTTGTTCACTTTATCTTTGTGGTTGAGCTTCTTGGACACTGGGTAATACCTTGCTAAGAACACATCTCTCAACTGATCCCAAGTATAAATGGAGTTGTAGGGTAGCTCAGTAAACCATATCACGGTATATCCTATTAGTGATAAAGGAAACACTCGTAGCCCAATGACATTCATATCCAAGTATGGCCTACCCACACAAATCTTACACACAGACCTTAGTTTGTCTATGTGAGCATGACGGTCCTCTAATGGCAGCAAACAAGCCCCTCGCGGTGAGTATCTGCATCAAGCTACTCGTCACCACGAATGTATGCCCATGGGGTAGAGGAGGTAGGACAAGAGGCCCATGATGTTCACATTGCCCCTATAGAAATCTTGAGGTCGTGGGTTAGAGGATGCATCCTCAACGCATTATCCAATTGATTATCATCACGAGCTTGGTTGTGTGCCTCAACCGGTAATGGAGGTTGACGCATTGCCCCATCACCTAGATTGGCTGGGATCTGTTGATTTTCAATTATTCTCAATGTGTGGTTAAGTTCAGGATCAAATGGAATGAGTGGTTCTCCTCGGCTCCGTGTACATGGCATACACTAGAGCTGGACCTGAAATAAAAAAAAAGCAAAAAAAAAAAAGTAAAATCAGGAAATCGTTGACAAAATTTCAATAATGTAATTAAAGTTAATCTAAAATCCAGATTCCCCGGCAGCGATGCCAAAATTTGATATGCTCAAATTACACCTCCCTAAAGATATATAAGCGGTAGTAATCAAGTAGAGAACCCAACTAGTAGGTTGTGGTTGATCCCACAGGGAAAATGCTTTAGACTTAACTTCAATTCATAAATATATCTATTTAGTCAAAGTCTTTCCGAAAACAAGTAATTAAAGGGGGTTTTTATGAATCAATTTCCTAAAACACTCTAAGTTAACAAGTAAGCAAAAGTAATGATTGAACTTTTATCAAGTTGTGAGACTAACTAAGGTATATATGTTCCCCATAGGTTCATATTATCGTAATCCTAGAAATAACAATTCTCCCTAGTGTTTTGCATGTAAAGTGGTAAGTTATGTATCTCTAAATCTTTGGTCCGGCATCTAGAGAATTTTACCCCGTACTTTGGTCCAGCTACATGTGTATAAGCTATTAACCCTTACCTTTACCTCATATTGGAAAATATAATTGATGTATGTTTTAGTTATTACTTCGCACCAATCGACACTAGCCTATTAGATAGTATCCCACTAAATCGATGTTGATAATTCTTTTCTTATTAACTACCTCCTTGGTCCGGCAAGTAACAACAAGGCGATTTCTAACGTGGGACACCGTTAAAAAGACTTCTAAGCAAATAAATTATCAATACATGCAAGAACATATTTGAGAATTGCTTAGTTGCTAGGTTTACTTTGTTAATTACACATGGTTCCCATAACCCTAGTTGTGAATATAGTTACCCATGTAATCAAGATCACAATTCATAGTTTTTAATGAAGAAATCATTAACATACTTAACAATAAGAAGAAACCCAGAAATTTAACTTGAAATTGCAAGAACATCCTTCGAACCAAATCCGAAAATCAATTCATTGCTAACATTTTGCAACTAACAATCTCCAACACAAAGTAAAACATTACTAAGAGTACCTAACCCCCAAAACAAGGTTTTAATTCCCTATTTATAGAAAATATTGTCCTAAATTAAAAGGAATTAAAATAATGAAAGTTTGCTCAGTTCACGCGGCTTCAATCTATAGACCAACTGACGGTCCGTAGATCAATCGACGGTTCGTGGACTCCTTCTGTCGTTCAGAACTTGGAATAAATTTTCTCTCCTCAGATGGCACCTTCTCTGAATCAATTGATGGACCAACAACACGGTCCGTCTATGCCCTCCATCGTTCCATCCTTAGAATTTTTCCAACTTCGGGTAATGGAACTTTGTCTGATCAAAATAACTGTCCACCAGTACGGTCCATAGATCAATCGACGGACCGTCGTTCCCTTTATTAGTTCCACACTTAGTCAGATTTCTCCGAGTTGTCTCCAAAGTCCTAAGCTGCTCATCTATGGTTCCCAACTACGGTCCGTCGATCAAATAACGGACCATCGATGGCCTCCGTAAGTCGTGTTCTACATTTTTTTTAGTTGTTTCCTCATCTAGCCGCCTGAACATCTTTCCTATAAAACAAACAAAAAATCATGTTAAAACTACTACAAAAAGTTTGTAGACACACACAACTCTTAAGCAAAATGCATTGAAAGCATTGTGAAATCACAGTACATCAACCATGTTGTTCGGTAGTCACTTCTTTCTTCTACACTTATGTAGGTTCGACCCTAGTTCTGTGTGATTGCTTTTATTCTTCACCATTCTCCGTGGCTCAACAAAGATTTTGATATGTAGCTTCTTGTGATCCTAACGGGCCCTCTTCTTCCTATATGTTTATGGTTTTTTCTATTAGAGAAATAAATACTTTTGAATCTTGTAATAATCTTTCGATTCTGTCTTATTACATTAGTGGGTTTAACATCTGACAGCAAGATTCTTAAGTTATATTAGAATGGCTAAGATGTTTGCTCCTTTATTTAAATTATCTTCCTTTTCGTATTTCTTAGCATTTTAGGGTTTGAGGTTGACTTGTTGTAGTGAAATAGATGAGTGTAATCTCTTCCATTTTGGGTCGCGAGACTAATTTATTCTTAATTTTGTTATGTAATTCTAGAAACTATCAATACCTATTTTTAGGATCTTATTAAGGTGGTTCTTAATTACGGTTGATCTAGTTTGTAAGTTCTTAAAATGCTATTGTCGAGAGAGGAATTTGTTGCTACCTTGTGATAGAATCTATGGTTATTGAATATAATCTTGTCTTTTCACCCGTCTTGGAGATATAAGGTTTTGAAAGTCTTGTATTGAGAGCCTTGTCTCTCTGTTATCAAGGTTTTCCTCTTAAATATAATTCTAGGACATTATAGGAAGAGGCAACTCTTTTCCAAATGGACAAAAATAGGAGTGAAAATTATTGGGGACATTGTGGGGTGTTGCTATGATGGCTAAGGGACCACTAGAGTGGTTCGAGCTATAGCATCTAAGGGAATGATATAGTGGTCCAAGACAATCGTTTTCTGTATAATCCTATGTAAGAGATATTATTTTTCTGCCAAGGCAGGTCAATCCCAGCTTCACTCGACTAGATAGACCCAATTTGAGATTTAATTAAATAAACATCACATAAACTCAATTAAATTAAAGTTCTTTCTTCATCTCTCATATAAAGAAACTCAGTTAGAAAGAGTCAAAGAAATATTTATATGGATTGCAATATGATTAATATTTATCTTATTCACCATAAAAGGAGATTATTTTATCAGACTAATAAATGTACATATTCAATTGATAAAACTTTAGTAAGACATCTTCAAATAATTTCAATTCATCTTGAGTATTTTTTTTAAAATAAGTAAAATATATCTTTTAATTTTAACGAAATTGTAAACACATCAGTTTGATATGTGTTTTGTGCAATTATTTCATATTGACTTGTCTCAAAACTAATATAGAAATATATATAATGTTAATTGAGTGAAAGGTTGGTGAGTATCGGACGTTAACAAAAATGTATTTTACCAAAGATTTTATTGAAATATAATTGGAAGCACATGATTTTTTAACTAAATATGGTTTATCAAAAATGAAAGAAAATAATAATGTGCTTCGACAAGCGATGTAACTTGAATCATACAAACAACACCATTAAAGATTTAAAAATATTTGTGTTTTTTAAAACAACCATCAGACTGAATATTTGTAAGCATATTCAAATACTGTCAGAATTTATATATCAATTTTCCTACCAATATTTAAATGTTCCCTTGTTTAAATATTTATTTATGTACATCCTTGAATCAAAATATACTATTTGTTTAAAAATAAACTTGGTGAAGGAAATGAGTAAGCAAATACGTTTGTGATAACTTTATAACCACTTTCTATGGACACTACTTAAATTTAAACCACATTAATATTTTTCCTTATAAGTTGGTCAACATAATACCAGAGCCATAAGTAAATATATTTTGAGATGATTCTATCTAACGTTATCTAATATCTACTCATTTAATATTTTTCCAAAATAGTACTTGCTAGCAAGAAAAAAATATCTATTTCAAACTTTTAAAAATATACATAATTATATTTTTCTCTATAAATAGGAGTCAATCCTAGGCAAAAAAATCACAACAACAACTACTACAACAAAGCCATTTTATTCCTCATGTCCAAACAAAATCATTTCTCTTCCCCTTTATCCATGAGTATAAACAAAGTGAACTATGTTTTGATTGAAGATGATAGTAAAAGAAAAGTCTCATATAAGAAAAGATTGAATGGGCTCTTGAAAAAATCTTATGAACTGAAACCACTTTGTGATGCTGAAGTTGCTACAATCATATACGATCCTTACAGAAATGAACTATATGCATTTCCAAATAATGATGTTGTACGCAATACTTTAATAAATGTTTAAGGAGTTGCAGACATTGGAGTGATCTAAAAATATGGTGACAAAACAATAGTTCACCATTCAAAGGATTAAGAAGTTGGAGGAACAACTTTAAAAGGTAAGAATGAGAATAGGGTTAAGGAAATGACAAATGATATGTATGAGGTGCTCAAGAGAAAAAAATTTCTATCGACACGAACCCTTCCGATCTCAACAACCTACGTTGTGTAATCATGAAAAATCTCAAACAGGTATGTGAACTAATGATAAAAGAAGTTGATGGAGCTACATCGAATGCCCATGAACATATTGTTGAACCAATGGTACCTAGCAAGAACAACTCTGAAAAAACCAAGTGATCCTTCTCCTATATTGTTTTTACAAATGTTTCCTCCAATGGTTCCACAATTGTTTTCTCCGATTCCCAAACACATGGCTGTTGGAAAACCACCTGGACTGACCCCTCCAATGTCGTCAACAATAATGGATTCTTTGATTCCTTCACCAATGATGGATTCTCTTATGCCTTCATCAATGATTGATTCTCCGGTGCCTTCATTAATGATGACTCTTCCTGTGTATTCTCACGTGTCTCCTACAGTCACACAACAAATAGAACCTACACAGGATATCCCTTCAATCGGTGTATCAACATCAATGAATAATAATTTAAATTCCTCTTTTTATTTACCAGATAGTCCTACAATATTTGGGTTGCTCAACTGGAATGATGATGTTGTGATGACTTTATTGTATGATCCTTTTTTTAAAAATATTAATGCGCAAGATCCTGACCACACCAAAAAATTCTAAGGATCAATGTGTGTATTTTTAATTAGCACTATTTTCTATGTACAAATGGTCAAATGGATTATTTCTGTCGTTTACTATTTTTCATATCTAAATTGTCTCATTGGAGTCTCCGAATAAGTTACCCTTTGTCCTCCTTTGAAGTGTCCTTTTGTCGTATTCCTTGATTTGTTTCAAAGTTTGTAATTTCATTCACTTGTTAAATCGATGGTCAATTATTTTAATGTTTATTAGATATAGATTTAGTTATTTTTCATTTACTATTTTATTATTGAAATGTTTTTGTTAGTATAATTTTTTAATGGACCTCTTACACTTCAAGATTGAAACTTTCTAGTGTAAACTAGTAACACATCTAGTATTAAAATTGAATAAAACAATTTAATTAATTGTTTTACTTAATATTCATACATTTTTCAATATGGTGATAGTAAAAGATTCACTAATTTTGTGGCTTTTGTATCTTAAAAACTTCAACCGTTCTATTTTAACTTAATTTTTAGAATTGATGTTTGCACTCCCCAAACATAAAATTGGATCATCAAATTTATATTAGGTTCAATTTTTCTCATTTTTTTCTCCCTTCGTGAAGTAGAGTAATTCTTTCAATGTTCGGAGTCTATTGGACAAAATAAATGTATCCCCGAGATTAAAAATAGATTTTTTTTGTGTTTATTTATCAATTGGAAGACACAAATATTCAGATATGAAATTTAAAAAAAAAGGCAAGGGAGATGATCATATATTAATAGGTAAAAAGTGAACCATGAAGATTAATATTACACCAAATTTAATATAAAAATCGATATTTACAAATATCATAAGGTTACCGAAACATGTCAGTGAATGTTTTAAACTTGTTGAGGTATTTTTTTTTATGTTCATTTAACCCGAATGAGAATGTTTTTGTTCTGATAATTTTTCTGTGTGACCATGTATTGTTAATTTTGAACAACTGTTGGTCTGTATATCTATTTGTAATTGTGCATATTCATGTGTTATAGTATATATTCTGGTTTTTATTTATGTTATAGTCTTTCTCAATAGTTGTCTTTATTGTCAAATCGGGTGAATTGTCCAATTCATGATTTTCTTGTGACAAAGTCAATGTAAGATATTATGTATAGTTTGGTTGATAACATTTGATAGGATCCAAATAAAGTAAATCAATTTTAAAATGAACCATGATATTAAGTGTTAATGTTTTCATTTAGTTGTTGGCATTCCTACAGAGTCTAATGCGTCAAGTTGACATTGATAGTTGTTTTCTAGTTGGTCGACATTTTCCATGAGTGGTGACTATTTGTCTTCACCTTTTTTTTATTTCTCGTACCCCAGAAATCCTAATTGATCTTAAAATGATAGTATGTATGAATTAGAAAAGAAATACATAATAGACAAGCTTATGATACGACGTGTGTGCGTGTTAACATATTCCTGAGAGTGAGTGTTTTATTTTGAATCTCAAGTTCTCTAGTTTCATTTAAACTATATGTTGACATCAAATTTTGGTCTGATAGTTTTAAAATTAATATTTTTTTGAATATTTTATTCTAAATAGTTCAAAATATATGTTTTGTCATTTTAATGCAATTTGTTGATAATCAATTTTTTTCTCAAAGTACTAGGATTTTTATCGATTGTTCTGTTTATATTATTTTATCACAGCAGGACGTTCAAATATTTGTTCATTTTTATAAAATCATTATATCTGTTAGATTGCATTTTTACATGTCATTAGTCACATTCATTACATTTTTCATATTCATTTTTCTCTGTTACATTATTAATATTCATTTTGATACTTTGCATAGTTTAGAAAATCATTCAAATCCAAATACAATTAGCACGCGTAGATATTTATCAACCAACAAGTTTGGGGCCACAATCTCGAGCCAATAACTTGGCATATGTTTAACAATTCCCTATATATTAATAGGTGGTTCACTAGGTTTAGGGGGTGGAAAGACTTAGGGGTATTTTTCAGATTTTTCATTCATTTATTATTCATTATTTTTCGGTGACAAGTTCCGCCGGAATCCGACGAATTGACCCCAAAAGACCCCATTTTTTCTGATAGCTTTCCCTTTCACCCATTTTTTCCATTGCTTCCAGCATCCAAACCCCTTTTCCATTTTTTCAGAAACAACCAAACCACCCATTGCACCACTATCTTCTCAACGCCGGAGATGTCACTCACCACCCAACCAAACCTCCAGCCACCTGAAATCACAACCAAAAGCACCAGTGACCTCAAACCCTAAACCCCCTTCCTTTTCCGTTACAGTTTCCAGCAAAACAGTCACCGGAAACCACCTTCAGATCCACCACCAATGCTTAGCCAAAAGAAGACCAAACAAACCTTAGGTCGTCCTCAAAACCACCAGATCACCATCAGAACCTTGGCAAAACAACCAGAAAAAATCAGCTTTGTTCTCCTCTTCTCCGACCAGACCTCAAAGCTCCACAAAAGACCATCGGAAAAGACCCCAAAACAGTCCACAAATTACCACTTCAAACTACCTCTGTTCTCTTCATGCGCTGGAAAACTACCAAACCAGACCACAAAACCCCATCTCCATTCGCCACATTTTCTAGCGAAATAAGCAATGCCACCAAACAACCCAAATGACCTTCAAACCAGGGAACAAACAGACCCTTTACTCCTCCATTTTTCCCGACCAACAAATGACCAGAATCCTACCAGTTCAACGTAACCGTGAGCTTCAAGCTCTGGCGAACAACGGACCACGCCTCCAAGGCCCTCTCGTCTACGATTTTTTGTTTTGTTTTACAGGTGTTTTGTCTCAACCTCAACCACTCTGAAGCTGCAAGCTCCAAGTTCCGACTAAATAGCTCCGGCGAAGCTCAAAGCTTCGGCCGTTTCCAATAATAGCGACAACCAGCAACCACCGGCGTGGCTCCAACTCTAGTAAATAAACTATTTCTCTTTCATTTCGTTTTTTTTTGTTTTCAGATCTTGCCGGAGGGGTTCAAACTCCGGCCAACGTTGATTTCGGCGATATTTTATCTTCTCCGGTGATAAAGCCACTTGTCATGATTTTTTATTGTTTAAAGTTTTTATTGTGAATTTTGTTCTCTCTAAATTTTTGTTTCTTTTGAAATATGTAATTATCATATTTTTCCTTAACTTTATATTTACATGGATAATAGACAATAGCATTTTATTATTATTATAATAATTGGTAGCCGTTCTTTTCATTATTATTGTATTATCTTACTGTCTTTCTATTTTGCTGTTGTGTTTCTTCTTTGAATTTTTAAATTATTATGTTTATTAATTTTTCTTTAATGACTTGTATTTGTTTCATTTAATAGTTGTTGCTCCATTCTATTTGTAGTCTCGTTATTTTTAATTTTGTTAGATTGATTTCATACTTTCTCTAAAGAATTATGATTTGTTGGATATTGCTTTGTCTTAAGTATGATTAGTTTATAATAATTATGTGTTTGAAAATATAAGTAAAATGGCCAATGAGAAAATCTATCCGTCGATTTTGAAGGATTCTCCATTACAAAAGACAGAAATTTAGTTTAAGTTCATACATTTTGTTTGTTAAAATTGGCCGATGAAGAAATTACCGTTAATTTCTATGACCTCCCATGTTAATAAAACGGGTTTTTATTTTTGAATTATTTTTTTGATTCATCTATTTTTATTCATTTTATTCATTACTAACACTTTTACTAAGTGTCTTTACAGGTACCCGGAGATGCTTCCCATTAAAGTTATTCGAGTTATATTCTTATTCACTATTATATATTATTACCGATAGGCAAATTGAGGTTGATTTCTATATTTTTTGTTTTATCATATTACTCATGTATATTGCATGTTTATTATACTTGTACATTATTGTTGTCTCCTTCTCAATTTTAAAAAATAAACTCAGTCGGGAACGCAATTGTGGATTTTAAAGGATGCCTAACCCCTTTCCTTCGGAATAAAAACCCCTTACCTAGAATCAATATGTTTTGTAGACAATTTTTAAAAGTTAATTCATTAATTGATTTCCTAGGTTTTCTAAAAATTAGGTGGCAACTTCATTTTTACTCGTTTTACCCTTTTTTAAGAAAAACTCTTTTATTCTTTTTCAATTCTTTTAATTTTTTTTAAAATTGAGTCACCACGATGTTGCGTTCTCTCACGGTATATTAACAGAATGGCAAATGTGCTAGCGATTTATATTTTCTAACTATTATGAGTTCATTTTTTCAAACTGAGGAGTCTATTCTTTTATTGTGTTATTTATTATATCTTATGTATTTTGTTGATTATTTGCATATAATGCTTATCATTTATTCATTATTTGTTGTATATTGTCATTGCATTTCATGGCATAATTTTTGCCAAATGGAAAATATAATGTATTAGGATAAAGGCGGTTACGCGGCTTTTAACGGCTGTCTTTCAGAAAAACACCTTTGAATTCTTTTGAAGTGATAAACGAATAGTTGACTTCTGGTCATCCAACGTCGTTTATTATACTTCACCCCGTATTTTTTCCAACTCGGGTAACCATGTCTCTTTTTAGCCCACTCTAAGTCAGCTAGTGTAGAGCGAAGCCAAAACCTCGGATTTAGCGCATTTGTTTGAGATGACACAACACTCAAGAAACATTTGTATAAGACATGCATTCATTAATTGTATGTTATGTGATATATATATATATATATATATATATATATATATATATACATACATATATATATATATATACATGTTATTTGTGAATATGTCGTATGATAGTCCATTATTTTAAAACATCTTGCTAACGTTATTTTAGAATATTCATAATTCAAGTCCAATCTTTGTTCAAGTAAAAATCTGTTGGAACTACGTTTGACCATATTTATGTTTCAATGGAATACGTAGGTGACATAAGGGCTCGATCATGCTCTTCGTTAGCTTTCCAAATTTTAAAAATGAAAACTGGGAAATTTTCTTGAGGAGGCCTCCAAAAAATTTACAAAGGAGACAATTGCTATAAAATTGAATACCGAATATTTTTAAAGCTAAAACAGAGGCAAATTTTGTAAGGAATACCCTCAAAGTATACACCAAGGTTGTACTCAAACTCCAAATTTGGGGGGAATCACTCCAAATTTGGTTGTACCTATTGTATTAACTTTTGTACATGATGTTAAATTCATTTTATATCTTTGATTTTATTTTTCTTACATTTCATTAAAAATATTCTTTTATTTGACATTTGTAAAGTTTGGGTGGTCCTTCTCCAATGTGACTCATTTATTTTGTTTTTTTGTTACTTTTCTTTAATTAATAAAAATATTTTTTGTTAAATTTAGGTGGTCCGCACTGCAATGTTGACTCAGTAATTTCTTCATTCTTGTTAAATTTTCTTTAAATAATAAAAAATGTTTTTTTTTTTAATTTGGGTTGTCATTCTTTCAATATGATTCATTGGTGTTTCATTTCCATTATTTTTCCTTTCAAAATTCATTTATTGTTCAAAAAAAGATTTTATGACATATATGAACGAACTACGCAAACCTGATTCTCATAACTGAGATACGTAGGCAGCCTTTTTTCGGTTCGGTATTTTTTATTCAAATGATTCTTTATTTTTTATTCTTTTTTTAAAATGTTCATATTTTTAGAATCAGTTTTTTATTTGGTTAGTGCCAACACAGTTTGAGTGCGCATGTGAAAAATAATTTGTATAATAAAGATATTGACTTCTTGTTAAACCATAAATTCTTTTATATTTATTTTTCTCTATTACATTATAAATATTCATTTTGATATTTTGCATAGTCTATAAATTCATTCAAATCCGAATACAATTTGCACACACAGATATTTTATCAACTAAAAATATTGGATCCACAATTTCGAACCCATAACTTAGGCCCATTTTTTACAATTCCCTGTATATAGAATAGTTGGTTCACTAGGTTTAGAAGGTGGAAAGATTTAGAGGTATTTTTTTGGATTTTTTATTCTTTTATTATTTATTATTTTTTTATGACAAGTTCACCGGAGTTCTGCCGAAATCCGGCGAATCCACCCCGAAAGACCCCATTTTTTAAGATTCCCTTTTACCCATTTTTTTCCATTGCTTCCAGCAACCAGACCGCTTTTCAATTTTTTCAGAAACAACCAAACCACCCATTGCACCACTGTCTTCTTCCTCGACCACTCTGAAGTTGTAAGCTCCAAGTTCCGACCAAATAGCTCCGGCGATGCTCAAAGCTTTGGCCGTTTCCAATAATAGCGACAACCAGCAACCACCGTCGTGGATCCAACTCCGGTAAATAAACTATTTCTCTTTTATTTTGTTTTTTTTCTTTTCAAATATGGCCGGAGGGGTTCAAACTCCGACCAATGTTGTTTCCGGTGATATTTATCTTCTCCGGTGATAAAGCCACTGGTCATTTTTTATAGTTTAAGGTTTTTATTGTGAGCTTGTGTTCTCTCTAAATTTTTGTTTCGTTCCGAATTTATAATCATCATATTTTTCCTTAACTTTATATTCACATGGATAATGGACAATAGCATTTTATTATTATTATTATTATTATTATTATTATTATTATTATTATAATTGGTAGCCGTTCTTTTCATTATTATTGTATTATGTTACTGTTTTTGTATTTTGCTGTTGTTTTATTTCTTTGATTTTTAAATTATTATGTTTATTAATTTTTCTTTAATGACTTGTATCTGTTTCATTTAATTGTTGTTGCTCCATTCTATTTGTAGTATTGTTATTTTTAATTTTGTTAGATTGATTTCATACTTTCTCTAAAGAATTATGATTTGTTGGATATTGCTTTGTCTTAAGTATGATTAGTTTATAATAATTATGTGTTTGAATATATAAGTAAAATGGCCAATGAGAAAATCTATCCGTCGATTTTGGAGGCCTCCCCATTATAAAAGACGGAAATTTAGTTTAAGCTCATACATTTTGTTTGTTAAAATTGGTCGATTAAGAAATTACCGTCGATTTTCTAGACTTCGCATGTTAATAAGATGGTTTTTAATTTTAAATTGTTTTTTGATTCATCTACTTTTATTCATATTTATTCATTACTAACACTTTTACTAAGTGTCTTTACAGGTACCCGGAGGTGCTTCTCATTAAGTTTATTCGATTTATATTCTTATTCACTGTTGTATATTATTGATGATAGACAAATTTAGGCTGATTTCTATATTTTTGTTTTATCATATTACTTATGTATATTGCATGTTTATTAACTTTTACATTATTTTAGTCTCCTCCTTAATTTGAAAGAATAAACTCAGTCGGAACCACAATTGTGGATTTTGAAGGATGTCTAACCCCTTGCCTTCGAAATAATTTGAACTCATTACCCAGAATCAATTGGTTTCGTAGACAATTTTATAAAGTTAAATTCATTAATTGGTTTCCTATTTTTCCGAAAAATGAGGTGGCTACTTCCTTTTTACACAGTTTACCCTTTTTTAAAGAAAAAATCTTTTATTCTTTTTAAATTCTTTTAATTTTTTAAAAATTGAGTCACCGTGATGTTGCGCCCTCTAAGGGATGTCAACACTATATATTTTAGGGATCCTATTTTCCTGAATTGGCACATATAAATAGAAGAGGTGATTGCCATTATCAAATATATTTTATTAAATAAGACATATATTGTGTGAATTATTACTGAGCTTAAATGTTTTCATGTGATAAACTTTGGCTTCTATGATTAAGCATTCGTGTCAACTTGAATTCTTACTAGGTAGAAGAATGAAGTCTTAGTTTGTATGATGTTGAAGTTATGTATTCCTTGACGATAAGAAGTAGTTTATGTTTTTGGTGATTTGAGAAGTTTGTATTTTACCGACTTGTAGCTTTCTAAGCTTACACTATAGTGTTTTCAAAGAGAAAGAGAAGGCATTTACAATGTTTAAGACTTGAAAATTAGGTTTTCATAATATACATGTGATCGAGTAGAAACAATTTAAAAAGTTCCAAAGTTGAAAGTGATCAAATTGTCATGCCCTAAGCCTACACCCTGGGTAGAACTGGCACTCGAGAACCATTGTTTGTCCCAAACGAATCCTTAACCTGACTTACTTACTTAGTGAAAGATTTAACTTAACAATATAAACTCAAACAAAACATAGAATGGTATAGAGAATACATTGAACTAGACAATAAGGAATACCCAGTCTCAACATAAGATAATGAAATGAAAATACTAAAGAACTAACATCTTACAGTCTATGAAGCCGCTAAAACAAAGAGGGATATTGTAACAAGACCCTCGATCATCTTAACAATGAATTATTGAAAGCAACGTAAAAGGAGTCCTCCAGAATGCGAGTTGGAATGCTAAACACAACATAGGCTTGAAAAGATTCTGAAGGGAACACTTACCTTGACTACACTTAATTCCTGAATACCTGAACTCATATAATGCAATAAAGCATATGCAATATATAGAAAGCTTGTAAGAACAGAGGAAACAAATTAGTTCGTTGAAGAAAATGCAATAACAAACTCAACTTTACTCATATAATAAAGTAATATAGTTTTTGTGGGTTTTTCTCTAACCGACAACAACCACTATGAACCTAAGTGGTAATACAACGTCTTGCCCACATTGCCAGAATTTTCATATACTTTGTCTTCATATTGGACGCCTTAACTAAGTGGATCTACTATTCTACGCTAAAAAGAAACTTACGGAGTCATCTAAAAAGTGTGATCCTTTACCCATGATGGTTGCATGATTCACGGAGTCTTGAGTTAATATGGACTTGCATGCCCATATCAGTGCTCAATGCTACTCCCATAATATACTTAGCTCATTTGTTTTAAAACAAAACCTTTTTATTTGGTTTGAGATAATTACTCAAAACTTTGGCTTAAAAGCTCTCTTGGAAATTGGTGTTTCCATTTCTTGTTCAAATCTGAAAACATTTTTACACTGTTGGGAATACTTAGTTCCCTTATAACTTTTGGATAAATGAACTCAACTCTTTACTCTTTGCTTAACTTGAAACTTAAGTCATAAACAAAGTTAAAACGTTTGTGGAAGACTTCTTGAAAAGACTCTAAGAACTTCCTAGACTTGACTCTTAATATTCCTTGAATTTGAATTTATAGATTCAATGTTATGATTCATGTTTATCATTTCTAAATGTTTAGAAGTAATTTAGGGTAGTTAGAATCAATGGAAAGTGTTAGTACACTTTAGAAAGAATTAAACGAACTGAATGAAGAAAAATTGATGAAAAACAATGATTTGGTCGCATCATGGGCACACCGCGCCTTCCCCAACTTACTGAGGTCTCTAAAATGGTGCACTGCTGGCGCGCCGTCCCAGTCTTCCTGGCGCTATGGGGGCGCGTTGTGCCAGCCTCCCTTTAGGCAAATATTGAGGAAGTTTTGGTCTCATTTTTTGATTTTAAATCTATTTAATCCAACTCTTTTTCTCAAATTCACTTTACATTCATATACCCAAATCATATACACAAGGATCTAACTTAAATAACACAAGGAAATAACACTTTAATATCAAGAAACTCCTTAATCTCAACTCATGTTCAAGAACAAAATCAACTTAAGAACAACTATCAAGAACATTTAAATTTCAATCTTTTTCGAATGAATTCGAGCTGAATCAAACATGCTTGGCACGTGGGTGAACAAACCAAATGTTATGGAAGTATCACATACCTTGTGGGATCAAATCCTTTATGAAGCCCGCAATCAATTCCTTAATTACGAAGATGATGAAATCTTGATCTTTTTTCTCCTTTCTTCTCATTTCCCTATTGTCCAAGCCCCAGTGTGAACTTCAACTTTTTATAATGACTTAAATCTTATTTTACCCCAATTAATAACCTAAAAATGAATTAGAATAATACGGTATGTAAAAGATGAAAACACCCTTTAAAAATCCAAATTGGACATTTCCTTATTTGAACAACCCAACTTCCAATGGACATATCTCACTTATATGAACTCTGAATCGCAAAATTTGGCGGCGTTGGAAAGCTTATTCGATGAGCTCTGTTATCTGGAAACACACATAACTCATTATGAGCTAGGAGTTATGATCGTTTGAAGTTGACCAAAACTCAACTTTAACACACTTGTAAAATTTCCAAATTTTTATATTCTTTCCAAAAATGACTATTTCCAAATTCTAACTTCTTTCTAGTTACAGGGTGTTACGCAAATAGTTTGTTGCCATAAATTTATGTTGATGTCCTCGCATCTCCACATGCGGCTCCGCATCACTAACTTACTGAATTGCAACCAGAGGAAGAATGGTTGCAGAAAAATGTTGGTGTGTGGTAAACATATGTGGCTGAAACTCTTAATATGAGGATGCATCTCACCTACAATTCGAATTATGTCAGAAGTAATAATTTTCATCATACTACTTGACATGGGAAATCATTTGTGACTGAAACAACAAACGTTGTAATACAGTGCATTTGTGAGACCTAATTGTAATGACTCAGATGGTTATTTTTGTAAAATTATTATTTTACCCCTCCCGATATTGGCGCAAAATAATTTTTGAATTAGTATTGAAATTTATTTTGACTTCTAAGTTAAAAGTTGTAAAAATTTGAATGTTTGGAAATTTGGAAGGCTAAAGTTGTTAAAGAGTGGTTTTCGGTCTCTTTTGCAGCTTCGAGTGTTATAATGGAATTATTTCAGTTCTATTAGTTTTGGAATGTGGGAATAGGTCAAACGAGTATTTAGTTTTTGATTTAGAGTTTTTTTTTAGAATTTGAGGTCCTAAGTTGGAAAATTGTGTAAATTTAGCCTTTTGGTTGTCTTTAATCAATATTCAGGGTTTAGATGTTCGGATCATAATTCTCAGAGTTCTGTTTGATTTGGGCAATTATTTTGGCCTTGGTGAGTTCTTGATTGAACTTGCACAGGTCCCAGCTTGATTTAGCCTTTTTAGGCACCGTGATTAGTTTCTTGTGATTTACACGGAACTTTGGTCTAGGAGATTTCAAATTCGTGTTTCGATGATTCCATTTTGAATAGAACGTCAAGTTAGTTGACTTTCAAATATGATTTGTATGTACGAGAATCCGAAAATATTCTGATGGTCCATTTGATATTTTGGGAGTTGGTTGATTTTGCTGGTCCATGAGTTATATACCCTCCTGGGATTTATGCAGTTTTGATGATTGACAAAGAAAGAAGAAATACATCATTCAACATGGTCCAAAGGTACACTGTCACGAGTTGTTTAATTCGAGAAAACTTCTAAAATGAATAAAGACAAGAGTGCAGAAATAATAGAATGGATAATGTTAAATTCGTGAGAAACCCCACAGATATAAACATCTAATGAATTGAAGAGAAAGAATCAATGAGTTTGATTTGAAGAAGGAGTCTAAAGAGGCAAGTAGTTTTAATGAAAGAAGAAGTCTTACTTGAAGTAGAAATCTTCAAGTTACTGCTGAATTAAAGTGTTGGAGTTCGACTAGAATACAAAAGAATCAATGTATGTAATTTGAAGAAGAAGTCCAAAGAAGCTAGGAGTTTGAATTGAAGGAGTCCTACTTGAAGTAGAACTCTAAGTCAACAGAGTTAAAGTCAATAAGGAGTTTGAAGTAAACAATAACTCTATAAAGAATTGAGCTTAAATAGAAGTGAAGCCGTTCAAAATACTTGTGCCTTAAGAGAAAAAAGAGCAATTGAGAAATTGACTTCACAAGTGCTACCAACAAACAGAAGGAACACATAGAAGAAACACATCAAAGACCTAATCCTTTACAGAGTTTATGTGTTAGGAGTTTTTATTGTGAATGAGTCTTGATGTAATCTTAGTTCAGTAAGTTATAAACTGAATTAGGAGTGTTGACTTGGGGTTGTGATAACTCGAAGAGTTGGGAACACATACCTTGAGAGGTTTGTGTTGAACGTTAGGAATAAGAGTTGTTCCTAGGATTACAAGAGTTGTAGTTCAAATCCATAACTGAACCTAGGCTGGTAGTTGATTTAGTGAAGTTGGAGTTAAATCTTGTAAGGGTACAGGTCGTGGTTTTTACACCTTTTGAGCTGGGTGTTTCCACGTAAGAATATTGTGTTTTTACTTACTGTCCATACTGCTTTGTTGGAACACATTAGGCAACTTGTTTCACACTTAGGCGAAAACATAAAATCAGTAAATTACTAGGTCGTGTAGAATATCAATTGGTATCAGAGCAGGGTTTCTTTCAAAAGTGTAACCACTTAAGAATAGATCGAGATGAATTCTGCACCTCCACTAAGATATTGTGAAGGACAAGATATCAACAAGCCTCTGTTATTCAGTGGTCAGTATTACTCTTCATGGAAATCAATGATGAAAACTTCTATTCAGGCTAAGGATTATGAACTTTAGAATATAGTTATTGATGGACCAGAATAACCAACTAAAAAGGATGCTGAAAATAATAACGTACTAAAGGAAAAGAGTGAATACGATGAGGATGATTACAAGATTCTTGAAGAGAATGCAAAAGCTAAGTTTATTCTTATTTGTGGAATTGGACCATATGAGTATCGTCAAATATCTAGTTGCATAACTGCAAAACAAATTTGGGATACTCTCATGGATGCACATGAAGAAATAGGATCAGAACATACTGGTGATGAAAAGGTAGATGAGATTGCTCTCATGGCTATTGAAGATTCAGACGTGGAAGAAAAAGAAGAAAACTCTGAGGTTAGTATCATTGATCTTAAAGAAAAATTGCATCTATTTTCAAAACACAAATTAATTGAATTGTTGAATGGGTTAATTGATGACTTTGAAGAATTAACATGTGAAAGAGATTAGTTGTTTAAAGCCTTTGTAGACCAAAAATTTGAGTACATGGATCTCAAAGATGACAAAACTGTAACTGATAAACAAAATAAATGTATGAAGAAACATGTTGAAAACCTTGATTTATCAGACCTAGATCTAAAGTCTGAAATTTTAAGGATGATAGTTACTGAAAAAAGAAAAGGAAAAATGAGTGAAACTGAAGAAAACCTGAAAAAAGAGTTGAAAAAATGCAAAAATGATTTTTTTTTTAAAAAAAGAAAAGGTGAGGAAATTAAATATAGAAATCTCTCAGATAAAAGTAAAACTTGAGAATGCAAACACATGGACTCACTCATCTAGAATTTTCAATCAATTGAGTGAGAGAAATCACAATGAGAAGGCTGGCATAGAATTCCACAAAGAAAATATTATCTCTCAAGATTTATGTTATATTTGTGGAAACATTGGTCATCCAACTACTGAGTGTCCAGTTGCTATTGATTTTAGAAAAATAAATACTAAATTTGCAAACGGAAACATATTTATGTCTGTTTGTAGAAACAGGTCCACTAACCGGTTTTCTAGATGGGTGAGAAGAAATTTGATTCACCCTTTTTATCATAAGAAAGGACCCAAGCCTGTATGGGTTCCTAAGACTAACCCCTAAGCTATTTTGCAGGTGAAACAGAAAGGAAGCAAGTGATATAATTCATAAATATTGCTTGCTTAAGAGATATCAATGAAGACAAACAAAATTTCCTTTCGTTCACTTCACAAAAGGGGAATGTGTCATTAAAAAAAAGAGGAGGTAATACACGTGTAAGAGGGAAGCAAATAAAAAGGGAGAGGATGTAAGTGAAATTGATGAGTGTGCATTGGAACATGTTGTACCACATGGTTCATTTGTTGAACAAACTAAGGGCATATTGATAAGGGGAACAATGAATCTTGAAACTGATTTATCCATAAAAATATGTGTTTGCTGAATCACGTTGTTCGTTGTCAAACAAAAATTGATGAATTGTGACACTAAGTAGGGAGCATTATGAAAAGAATAAGTTAGACTAGGGGATGATTAAGATTGCATGAACTCCCTTCAATGATTGACTAGAATAATTGTTCTCCTTAATTTTATGAGCTAAAATGTTATTCAATTCAGTCTTACACAATTAGTTGTGTGTCCCAATTCCAGATCCTTGACTTGTTTTAACCTAATTTTGTATTAGATTGTGCAGAGAAATGGTAAAAACATGCAATGATGATTAAAAAATTGCTCTTATTGGGTATGTTATATATTGATAGAGGTTAATATTGTATAAAGTGAAATAGTAGCACTCATGTTCCATGTATGTTCTAATAAAGAAAAAAATTAACCGTCCAAGCGCAAGAGTCTCATTCTTTCAAATTGTTCTCTCTCACTTTGTCTTCTTGGATTTTTTTTCAAGCTTAAAGCAGATAGTTTATCATTTTCATTTCATGAGGAAGAATCAACTCCTAAAACACATCTTCTTTTTCTATTCCACCTTGAACTCTCATGTAGAAATCAAAAGTGTCAACAAGATGTCATTATCTTAGCACTACCATGAAATAAAAAGGATAGCATGATTTCCATTGTATGTTTTGAGGAATACTCAATTCCAATTCATGCATGGTCTTTCCCCCCCAAAAAAAAAACAGTTATTCAATAGATGAACCATGCTGACCTACATGCTCAATGAGGAAAATTGATACTCCAATGAAAAGGTTGAAGTAATATTTTCACTGATAAGATTGTTGAACTGGAGGTTGGTCATATGGCTTATGGAAAAAAAATCATATATGAATTTAAGCTCTAAAGACTGTTCTTGATAAAGATTGTTGACACTACTATCTCCACTTCTTCCATTCTTTTCTTTACTTCCAATGTTAGTGCCTTTGGCTCTATTCTACTCATGTCAAGTATTTGTTTTTTGATTAGTGCTCAATAGTTTTTGCTTCATTTAGTATGACTTTGATCTTCTATAAAACATTATATGGTAGTTTAATGGATTAATTATTGATTGCTTTAATGGCTCATGTTCTTTCTCTCTATAATACATTATTATGTTGCATGAAGTCGTTATCTGATTCTCTTGGTGATAGCCAGTGGCCATGAATAGTTTAACTGATCAATCTAGTTCGTATATTATAGGATTGACATATCTTTTCAATGATGCCAAAAGGGGGAAGATAAGAGTTGTGCAGTGTTTATAACCCATTGACTAACTTGTTTCATGTTAGTATTTCATGCTTCAATGTCTACTGAAAAAACTGTTTGAATGCACAAAGAATAGAGGTTTGTCATCATCAAAAAGGGGGAATTTTTTGGGATTTATGCAGTTTTGATGATTGACAGAGAAAGAAGAAACACATCAGTCAACATGGTCCAAAGGTATACTGTCACGAGCTATTGAATTCGAGAAAGCTTCTAAAATGAATAAAGACAAGAGTGCAGAAATAAAGGAATGGATAATGTTAACTTCGTGAGAAACCCCACAGAAATAAACATCTCATTAATTGAAGAGAAAGAATCAATGAGTTTGATTTGAAGAAGGAGTCTAAAGAGGCAAGTAGTTTTAATTGAAGGAGTCTTACTTGAAGTAGAAATCTTCAAGTCACTGTTGAATTGAAGTGTTGGAGTTCGACTACAATACAAAAGAATCAATGAATGTAATTTGAAGAAGAAGTCCAAAGAAGCTAGGAGTATGAATTGAAGAAGGAGTCGTACTTGATGTAGAACTCTAAGTCAAGAGAGTTCAAGTTAATAAGGAGTTTGAAGTGGAGTTTGAAGTAAACAAAACTCTATGAATAATTGTGCTTAATAGAAGTGAAGTCGTTGAGAATACTTGTGCCTTACAGAGCAAAAAGTGCAATTGAGAAATTGACTTCACAAGTGCTACCAACGAAATGAAGGATAACATAGAAGGAACACATCGGAGAACCTGATCCTTTACAGAGTTTATGTGTTAGGATTTTTTCTTTGTGAATGAGTCTTGATGTATAGTTCAGTGAGTTAACTGAATTAGGAGTGTTGACTTCGAGTTGTGATAACTCGAAGAGTTGGGAACACATAGCTTGGGAGGTGTTTGTTGAAGGTTAGGAATTAGAGCTAGTTCCTAGGATTACAAGAGTTGTAGTTCAAATCCATAACTTGAAGTTAAGGTAGGTTGCAAAGTTAGTAATCTATCTTTTGTGGAGGGTCATAGTTGATTTATTGAAGTTGGAGTTAAATCCTGTAAGGGTACAGGTCATGGTTTTTACACCTTTTGAGCCGGGTGTTTCCACGTAAAAATATTGTTATTTTACTTACTGTCCTTAATGCTTTGTTGGAACACGTTAGACAAATTGTTTCACACTTAGGCTAAAATATAAAATCTGTAAATTACTAGGTCGTGTAGAATATCATACCTTACGCGTGTTTGATAGGCCTTTTGCTTAAGCGACCTTCAATTAAGCCAAGGCATGATCACTAAACAGAAGGGCCAACATTAGCGGGGTTATCTTAAGTGAGCCAAGGCTTTCTTTAGAAATGATTACATAAGTAGAGGCTGATTTACAAAAGCGAGACCCCCACTTTGAGTGGGGTTCACGTAAGACATTTTGAGTAGAATTTTGGCCTACCATTTCGGGGTTTAATTTCCATTATCTATTTTTAAGCTTTGTAAAATCCTTCAAGGTATTTTAGAAAATATTTCTAGGATAGGACATTCGTAAAGGCTTTTGTGACCCTAAAACTTCAATTTCGTTTAAATATTTATGGATGTAACCATCACAAGTTCGTGTATCACCCATAAATTTTCTAAACTAAAGCTCGAACCATTATTTATTTACATGTAAGGTTGTGTCAGGTTATTTTTATATTTATCATATGTATAAAGGTCAATTCTTTAATGTCGGAATGGTTTTAGATATAAATTAAGGTCACCAAAACCCCTCATCACAGAGTTGATTTGAAACCTTCCTTATTGATTAAGTTTTTACATAAGATTTTATAATTAAACTTCAAACAACAATATTTCTCAGCACAAAATGAATTAGGTGACCTATGGCTTATTTAATTGAAGTTATATGAGTCCCCTTTCCAACGCTACCAAGTTTGTCTCATTTCGAGTGCAGAGTAAAAAGTTATGACTATTTTATCAGGGATATCACACCACTATTTCCTGAGTCAATTCCTACCAACTAGTAAAATTATCCGCGCTTCGCGCGGAAATTTTATATCAGTGTATTTATAAAATAATATTTAAATCTAACAGTTATTAAAACTAAAACACTATATTATCTCACATACAAGATTATGTGGTAACAAAGATTCATAACGCAAAGGAATATGAAATTTATTACATATGATCATTTATCCTTACTAACATAAGCATAATTTAATGACTAAATAAATTATACAAACATATGTAACATAAACAATCGTCATTGAGCAACTTAACATGAACAAGTACATAAATATTTAGCTGTAAAGAATAAGAAGAGGTTTAGATTTTTTCATTGTTTTAAAATGAGAAAAAATCCCTTTATTTATAGACAACAAAGGAAAGTTTGCACAAATGTTTATTGTGTCTTATCAGAATTGTAACAACTAACTGAAAAAGTTGCAACCCTTCGGAAAGGTCACAACCTTACATAAAAATCACATCTTTTCATAAAAGTTGCAACTCTTCACAAAAGTCACAACTTTTCATAAATGTTGCTACTGTTCATGAAATTCGCAACTCTTCATAGAATTCGTAACTCTTCATTAAAGTCACATCTCTTCATTAATGTCACAACTTTTCATAAATGTCACAACTTTTCCTGAAAGGGGAAAGCTAGTTGTGGAAATAAATAAATTTTAAAGGGATTTTTGGTATGTGGTGGTGCCACATAGGGAGGTTTAAGGTTTTCTTTTATATATATACGAGGTAATTTGCTCGCGCTTTGCGCGGTCATAAATAATAATTACATTGAACTTGCGATTTTTTTTTACTAATATCCATACATTAAAAATAATGAGAAAATAAGTTCTTAAAAAGTATTAGCAATATTCGAACATGAATTTTATTATTTGTCATTATCACATTACCCAAGAATCTCTAATGAATGAATTATTTATGATAAATAAATTATTGATTCTTTAATCAACATTAAAAAGGAAAATAAAGAAGAAAATAAGAATATATATACAAAGACATTTCGTAATAAAAGGAAATATTTAAGTTGCATAGATTATACAATTGTGATATATGTCCTAGGAGAAAATTGAAAAATTTGTTGATATATTCAACAAAGAAATTACGCTTGAACGTGAAAGCAATTATAATTTTTAACTTACATAATGAATTTCTACAATTGATAAGTGCGAAATTTCATATCTATGAAAAAATAGATAATATGTAAGATTATGTATAATACTTTTAAGTTATAGAATTTAATATAGAATATCAAAACATGAATTATTGGAAGTGAGTACAAGAATTATTTTCTGCACAATAAATATACATACTATATGTGTATATGTTCGATATAATCAGAGACAATAACTTTGCAGAAATATGAACAACAAAGTTTAAAATATGTACTCAAAAACAACAATTAATATCATATGCATAAATAAATAAGTGTAAAAAACCATACCACGATATGTAAAAATAGAATGAAATAGAAAGAAAAAAATTTAGACCCTTGAATGCACAATGTCCCCTTAATAAAACTATTCCCCTCTAATATCAGCGGTTTAAAAAATTATAGTCTCTCAGAATAAAACGATTTTATTCACCAACTTATTGATACAAAAACATAGTTGTCAGTAAGTCACTCAAAAGGGAGTAATGCACATGAGTATTTAATTTTGCGGATGTAGACGAAGTATATCAGAATTTTTGTTGTTTTAAAATGAGTGGAAATCCCTCTAGTTATAGACAACAAAGGATAGTGTGAACGAATATTTATTGTGCCTTATCAGAAAGATTAAAACTATTTGGAAAAATTGCAACCCTTCGGAAAGTTCACAACATTTCATAAAATTCGCAACTTTTCATAAAGTCGCAACTCTTCATTAAAGTTGCAACTTCTCATAAAAGTCACAACTTTTGAAAGAAGTCGCAACTTTTCATTAAAGTCACAACTTTCGATAAAAGTCACAACTTTTCATTAAAGTCGCAACTCTTCATTAAAGAGCATCTTATCATAAAAGTCACATCTTTTCATGAAAGTGGAAGACTAGTTTTGGAAATAAATAAATTTAAAAGAAAATTCTTGCTTGTAGTAGCGCAATGTAAGCGGGTTTACAGTTCTCTTTTATATAAATATATGATATATGATATATATGACTGCTTCTATAGGCCATAGAAATTTCGATGACACATATTGTCAATTCATAGAAAACTTTAACGATTTGGGTGAAAAAATGGTCCAAATCGATGAACTGTTGTTTGATCATTAATTTTAAAGTTAAAACATGTAATTTTTTGAAATTATGTTGGAAATGCAACTACATAAAAAAAATAAAAAAAATTGAGATTGAAAGTCTCAAAAAGCCAAACCTGAAAATATTTGGAAATTAATTTTTCAAAATCTAATCATGAACAAACAGATTTCTAAAGAGAATATTTGAAAAGCTATCGTGAAATCAAATGCTAGTTAAGTCATATGCATTCTTCTAAAACTTGAGATTTATTGTGTTGCAACTATAATCTTCAGTTCCAGTAAAGCTTGAAATCTATTAGCATGTCTTTATATTTTTAAATACTAACAACGGTGAGAACAATCACTTCGAATAACTTTAAAGTAAAAAAGTTAATGATTGACATGTTGAAATAGCTGAACTTAGGTATATATAAGCAAAGCAATAGAAGAGTTCTTGAAATTAACTTTCTTAGCAGAAAAAAATAATGTTATGATGTTAAACTTTGTTCATTATACTCACTTCTTTATTTCCCCCCAAAGGATCATGCACAACTCCAACAGTACTCAATGACAATTAAATGAAGAGTAATTCTAACAAAAAAATTATTTAATATCCAGCTAATACAATTATATGAAAGAGTAATACAAAACAAAAAGACTATTACACATTATTTTTAGGGAAAATGCTCAAGTACCCCCCACCCCCCTAGACTATGATCGAAATCTAAGAGACACACCTTAACTAAACTAAGGTCTTATTACCCCCTTGAACTTATTTTTAAAAATAATTTTATACACCTTTTGTTTTACATGGCACACTCCGTGACTCCACACAATTGAGATGCATGAGAGATATTTGGATGCCACGGAATCCAAAAAGGTGCACACGATTAAAAAAAATAAGTTAGGCGGGGGGGGGGGGGGGGGGGAGGGGTAATAGGACCTTGATTTAGTTAAGGTATGTCTATGAGATTTCGGTCATAATCTAGGGGGTACTCGTGCATTTTTCAACATAATTTGAAAATAATTTAAAAATTGAACTTGAAGACCTTGGATCCCAATATAACCCGATTTCATAATCAACATCCAATGTGCGATTATTGAACAATCTCATGCACGATAGAGAATACTCATGATCATTGTACAACTTCCTAAAGCTAACACGTTCACCTTCATACTTCTTAAGGGCCATTCTGCTCAGTTATATCCAATATATTAACACACATCTCGTAACCATTCGTCATACTTTTGGCCATGCCTAATTTCTATTATCGAAGAATATACTCAAACATTTCGAGAAATGGAATCACCAACTTTCCTAAAATTACCTCGTTATGGGTAATCTTTTTCTTTATCTGCCATGGATCTTCCAGATCTATTATTGGGGCAGAGCATGTACCTTATCTCTACTAGTTCTCGAGTCATTACCCATGATGTGTTTTTAACTTGGAATGCTTCTTCTTTAACTTTCAATGGGATGAATTCATGAAAGAATGTCATTTTCATGCTAGTCAAAAACTTATGATCAGCCATTGAAAAAATTGTCAGAAGGATACAATTCCCCCAAAAGTTTTAATATATTGAAAATATGTAATAACATCTCTATTTATAATGGTGCAAGACCTACTTTGAGTAGAAATTGGTAACCTATTTCCTAATCCTAAAAAAATTAGGATTTAATTTCTTTTCCAACTATGCGTGGGAAAGAGAATGTATGTATCAGTTTGATGTTTTTCATATTGTAACATGTATACATATATCGAACCCTTCCTTTTCTCCAAAGTGATACATAAATTTTCAACATTCGAGATGTGTATAAATGTTACAAGCTTCAATGAAAACACAAAGGCACTGACAGAAAAATGAAGGGGAAGGACTTGAAAAGGCACTGACAGAAAAATCTTAAGTAGTGCTCCTGGAAGCCTTTTCAAATGTTGTAACACAATTTTTTTGTTGTGGTAATTACAGAACAGAGGCTCATAGGGTCTGCCTCTATTTCCATCATGCTTTGTATTGATAGTTTGTGTGTAATTTACTGCTGCAGAGTGCAATGGAACATTTACCATAGCAACATCAAATGCATGTAAATCCCGACTCTGATTTTTTTTTCTTTCTTGGTTTTAAAGGAGGAACCTAAAGAAAGAAAAACATATCAATTGACATATGAATGTTTACATTACAAACTACACAAAGGTCATCTAACCAAAGTGCAAGGAGAAAAACTCTAAGAACACCTTGCAATGCAATTTCGTTACTTTAGGATCCACGTTGTACCATAAGGAGGAAGACAAGTTCATATGTATCGGAGATGAGATATTGACACCAAAGAGAGACCTCAGGATGTGATGTGAAGTATCATACAAGGAGTAGTCGTTGTTATTTCTTGTATTCAGATTAGTCCATAGTACAGAAATAGAAGATAGATGAAATAGAAAGAATACAGTAAATCTGAGTCCGCTAAAACAACTGTGTTTCCTTAAGAAATTTAATCCCCTCATTATACCCTAGGTTGCATATTAATTTCTCCCAAGATAAAATGGATTAACCTGTTAAAGAAGTAGTGGTACCTCAAACTTCAATAACTGCAGTGAAAGCAAAAGCATTAACAAGAGCACACACAGACTCAGTCGATCGACAATTTTATTTATGTGAGAAAATGTATGCAGAGAGGAAAAATTTTTAGTGTTTGAAAAAATGGAAAAAAACTCTTATTTATAGCCATTTTTAGCAAGGAACGTGTATGTTCAAACAAATCTGTTCAGACATATTTTTTCCAGACCATAGTGTCTTTTGGAAAGAGTACCAACTATTCAGAAGGAACAAGTCTGTTCAGACGTTATTACCGTTACATGCGAATTTCAAACAAATTCTGTTGCGCCAAATTAAATCTTCTATTTAACTAACATTTGGAATTAATTCATAGGAGAAATAAAATCAATTAACAAGATTGATTAAATTGAATAAATAAATTTTGTCCAAAAATATTATCAATCAATCACATCATTTGCCAAAGCCAAAGCCAAAGCCAAACTCGAAGCCGGAGCCAAGGCCGAGGCCAAGCGAGCGACGTTTAAGGCGCGAGGGGGAACCTTCTTCTTAACTCTTTAATAAGTAAAGGAAGTGTTCCATAATATAAGGACAACAATTTCCTTTCTTCTACCAATAAGGGAGAAATGCCTTTTCATTTGCACTTTGCAATCACTTTATAATCATTTTGCATTTTCCCTCCAAAATTGGTTTCCCCACTTTTCCATTTTCTCTTCCCAATTCCTATTCACACTTTGCTAAAACCCAACAATCCCACACAAGAATGGAGAATGACTATTGTTAAAACATATGCATGAAAAACTTGTGTGTTTTGTAAGTAAGAGTTAATCGCATCTGGATAAGTAGGTTTTCCTTTTAACTTTTCGTGGTTAACATATATTGGATATACTCAGTCAATAGGTAGATTTGATATCTCTGAAATGTCGAGATTTGGTGTATACATAGACAACCTAAGTCACACAATCAACGCTTGAACTTTTTTAGTTCTCATTGTTTTGTTCGTTGCAGCCATGAACACATCTGAGTTAGTAGGTACTTAGAGAACTTGCCTTTACCGGATTCTCCTTGAAGAGACTTACACTTCACACTCACATAGGTGGTTTATAAATGTGTTATCCCGTAGATACACTATTTGATATACACTGTATCAAACTTAGAAACCATTAAAAAGTCTTTATGCCATTGTCCTGGTTACTGAACATTGTCTCATCATGACAATGGACCATAAAATAATTTTTGACAATGTTGAACTGACATCAATGAATTTGTTTTATCTCCTTGAACCTAGATCTTTGGGATCTCCAGTCTTCTAGGTAGAGTTAACAACACGATAACTTGTTCTCGGCCATAGTCCCATTCCCATCTATGATCTCTCAACTCCCTCTCTAGTTAGGCCTTTTGTAAGTGGATCCGACACATTATCTTTTGACCTTACATAGTCAATTGTGATAATTCCACAAGAGAGTAGTTTTCTAACAGAGTGATGTCTTTTTTTTATGTGACGAGACTTCCTGTTATACATAACACTTCCATCCCTTCCTATTTCAACTTGAATATCACATTGTATGTATATAGGGGCCATTGGTTTGGGCCAAAATGGAATATCTTCGATGAAATTTTGGAGCCATTCAGTTTCTTCACCTGCCTTGTCTAAGGCGATGAATTTAGGCTCCATAGTAGAGCGAGCTATAAAAGTTTATTTGTAAGATTTTCAAGATATTTCTCCTCCACCAATAGTGAAAACATGTCCACTTGTGGATTTTGTTTCAGTTGACCCAGTAATCCAAATTGCATTACTATATCCTTCAAGACCTTTGTGATATTTGTTATAATTCAAAACACAGTTTTGAGTGTCATCTAAGTACCCCAAAGCACTCTTCATTGCCAACCAATGATGTTTATTGGGATTACTTGTGTATCGACTCAGTTTACTGATAGCGCAAGATATGTCTGGTCGTGTACATTCATGACATACATCAAACTTCCCAACATTCTCGCATAGTCCAATTGAGACTGACTTTCACCTTTATTCTTTGTAAGATAAAGGTTCACATCGATTGGGGTCTTTGCTTTTTTGAAATTCAAATACTTGAACTTTTCAATACCTTTTAAATATAATGAGATTCCGAAAATGCTATACTGTTAGGAGTTTTGAGAATCGTAACTCCCAATATCAAATTGGAAACTCCTAGATCTTTCCTATCAAACTTACTAGTGAGCATACACTTAATAGCTTTTACATTGACAATGTCTTTGCTCATTATCAACATGTCATCCAAATATAGGCATACAATGACGTTCTGATTCGGAGTATCTTTAATGTAAACACATTTATCACATTCACTGATCTTAAATCCATTTTACAATATGGTTTGATCAAACTTTGCATGCCATTTTTTCGGTGCTTATTTTAGTCCATAAAGTGACTTAACAAGTTTGCATACTTTCTTTTCTTTACCAGGAACTACAAATCCCTCAGGATGTTCCATGTAAATCTCTTCCTCCATCTCCCCATTTAAGAAGGCGGTTTTCACATCAATTTGATGGATTTCAAGACCGTATACTGCAACTAGAGCAATTGTCATGCCTCGGGCTACCCCCGAGACACGGACAGGGGACCTAGGACCACAAGTGATCCCAAGCTAACCCTGCTGGCATGATCATGAGCATAAAAAGATAATAAACTCGTGCAGAAGCTAAATCATAAATAAAATGAAAAGATGGGGAATACACCATAACTGAGATAAATGAAATACTGATGATTCTAATATAAAGAAGATATTAAATCAACTCTAAGCTGAATCTAACTATGTCTGAAATAAGCTTCTAACTAACTAGATAGAATGGGACAAGCCCCAAATAAGTCTAGCAAAACTGAAACTAAAGGACTAAAATACTGGAAAAAAACTCATGACTATTGTCCTCGGAGAATGAGGACTCGCCACGGATTTTGCTGAACTTGAGATCTGGAACCGATCTAAGCGTGATCTGGATGCTGACTGATACGATTTAATTACACATACCTAAAGAAGTATAAGTGATCGTTATCAAGTAGAGAACCCAACGGTAGGTTGGGGTCGATCCCACAAGGAAAATGGTTTAGACTTAACTTTAATTCACGATTATCTCTATTTAGTCAATGTATTTCTGAAACAAGTAAGTAAAGAGGGGGGGGGGGGTTGTGAAACAAATTCCTTAAACAGTGTATTTATCAAGTGGACGAAAATAGACTTTGGCTTTTATCAAGATGAGAGAGTAACTAAGGTATTTGTGTTACCCACACGTTCTTTAACGCAGTATTCCTAACAATAACAATCCTTTCCTAGTGTATTACATGCAAAGCGATAAGTTAGGTATCTCTAAATCCTTGGTCCAGCATCTAGAGAATTTCACCCCTCACCTTGGTCCGGCAACATGTGTATAGTTTACAAACCCTTACCATTACCTCATATTATACATCATAATTGATGTATGCCTTAGTTATTACTTCGCACCAATCAACACTATCCTAGTAGATAGTATCACACTAAATCTACGTTGATAATTCTTTTCTTATTAACTACCTCTTTGGTCCGGCAAGTAGCAACAAGGCGAGTTCTTACGCGTGCACTTGTTGAAAAGACTTTTAAACGGAAGAATCAACAATGCATGCAAAACACTATTCAGGAAAGTCTTAGTTACTAGTCATACTTTGTTAATCACCCATGGTTCCCACAACCCTAGTTGTAGATTTAGTTACCCGTGTTAGCAAGATCACAATTCATAGTTTTAGATGAAGAATCATGAAGTTACTTTAATAAGAAGAATAAATACAGAAATCCCACTTGAAATTGCAAGAAAAATCGTTCAAACCAAATTCGTAAATCGATTAATAGCAAAAATTTGAAAACCAATCTCCAAGACACAAATTATAACAAAATTAATGGTAGCTAACCCCAAAAACGAGGTTTTAATACCATTTATATAGAAAACAAAGTCCTAATGAAAAAAGAATTCAAATAAGAAAAGTTTTGTTCAAGTAACGCGGCATCAATCGATGATCCAACTGACGAAACGTCGATCAATCGACAGTCGTAGACTGCTTTCGTCAATCAGGACTTAAAAATATATTTTTATCCCCAGATAGCACCCACTCTAAATGAAACGACGAACCACCAGTATGGTCCGTCGATCCATCTACAAGTTGTCGATGCTCCCCCATAGCTCAATACTTATAACCTTCCAAAATCAGGTACTGGAACCTTTTCTGAACCAAACGACGGTTCACCAGTACGGTCCGTCGATCAATCGACGGAGCGTCGTTGCCTCTCGTGGTTCCACACTTGGTCTAGTTCTACATTATTTTCAGTTGTTTTCTTCTCTTGCTACCTGAATATCTTTCTTGTAAAATAAGACCCAAAACTTGTTAAAATAGCTACAAAAAGGCTGTAGACACACACAACTCTGAAGTGAAATGCATTAGAAATGTCGTGAAATCATGGCACATCAACACCCTCAACTTAAATTCATTGTTAGTCCTCAAGCGATGCACTATAACCCTAAACGACACTTGCACAGAAGCATGCACTTTTGAGCTCTATCAATGACATGACTATCAATCCCGACTCTTTTTTGATTGAGTGCAGGCTTACACTTTCAAGCTCTAAAAGCTAACTCATGCGGATCACATCATGACACAAATTCACCATGCAACAGACAACTCTACTTTTTTTCCTCTCACCAAGGTACCAACTTTCTCATAATGCAACTAGTTCCCTCACTTCAAAAGAAATCCTCATTTTTCACACAATGATTATGCATTTTGGGTACAAGGATCTTTGTTTCAACACTCGCACTGAGGAATAAGTTCATATACAGTTAGTACTCTACGCCATAGGCTTGCAATTATTTTCGCTGCTTAGGTTCACCACACTAGACTTTAGGATCACGGTAGGACTTTCTTGGCTTGTAACATAGGCTCAGGTCAGGTGTGGTACATTTGGGTACATTTAGTGACTTTCTGCCCTCCTTGACATTAACACTAAGCTTTCTAACTCTTTTAATTGCTTTTGACCCCCTATTTATATTCTTTTCTCTTCTTTGCCTTGCTTCCCTTTTTAAATGTGACTTTCACTTTTCTGTTGAATCATTTTATTAGAAAACTCTTTTTTTTTCAACTGTTGTTTCATTTTTTTGGAAGTAACATCTTTCGCTTACTGTAAGCTTTTCTATTCGACATCCAACTCTTTTCATACCCATTTTTGGGTCCTCAGTCAAAATAGCAACACTCAACTCATGGTTTTTCCACGGGTTCAGGTACACAATACCAAAGTCAGGTTAGGGCCAAGACGAGGTCACTTTCTGTGTTATCCACCCTCAACATAGGCTTTTGGCCTTAGTCGCGGTGCACATGTCCAAGGAGGGACTGGGGCCAAAACATTAGACCCTAGGAAGGTGAGTTGTTGAATAAAAAAAATTGGTCTAGTACAGGCTCAACATATTTGGATCAAAATGGACAGTTACTTCATTTGGTCATTGGCTATTTCGAAGAAGGGACTATGATCACTTCCTAGCTTCTAGAAATGATTCCCTTTGGAGGATTAACCGGGAAAGTTCTAGCTAGGCACAAACTGTTGAACACTCGAATCTCCTTACACTCTCTTGGCACATCATTGCACTATCAAATTATTAGATTATCCAGTTTGAGTTTTAGTTGAAGGTCATGCAGTGAGTGCCTATTTATGTCATGTTTAGAGCTAACACATTCAACTTATCTTAACCTATACATGCAAGCGCTATAATGGACGGTGTATAATTTTTATTAACCATAATGCTTCATTTTTTTCATGCTTATATACTTGTACTCACTAACACATGCCGGTTCAACAGAAATTTAAGCAGTCTCTTGGGGAAAAAAACACAGGTAAGAAAACCCCAAGAGAGGATTGTGAGTTGGGTTACTCAGACTTCACCCAACCACACACTTTCCATTTACCCCACCCCCAACAAAAAAATTTGCAATTGTCCCCAATGGAATAAGAAATCAAAGACATAGGGTGGTGTGTCCGGACTTGGTAGGCCCTCATGCTTTTGAGGATGTCTACCGTTATATCTAGATTAGATGTAGGCTTACCTAGTGGAGCATGTTCCACTATAGCGCCGAAAACCTCTTAACAAGAGGGTCGATCCGGTTTCCTGGAACCAACAGGATCATCAATTGGGCCACCATCAGTAGTGCCCACATATCTATAAACGGCACCATCACTAGTGTCATCCACCTCAGTAGTGCTCTCATGCATAAAAATGCATACCAAATAGTCATCTCTAATGCCCTCCTCTAACGTATCGCCTTTTCTACTAAAGAAGCCCTCCTAGCCTGCTCCAGCTTCGTCCGCTCTCTCTTTATTGCACGGGCCTCATTACTGGCATCAGTGGTACAGGTGGAGCAGTGCCTCTTGCTACGAAATCGTGGCTCAGCATGTACCTTGAATAGGGCCTCAACTACAGTGTCCCTCTGGGTCAGCCCCACATATCTAAGATGGCATAAACAACGAAGCGCAGGCAGGCCAACTCATTCTGGATGGAAGTGAGGTCAGTGGAAGGGGCTGGTCGTGCTTGAACACGCAACTCAAAGTCATCAAGGCATTTGTGAACCGCCTGAATTTGTTGTTCCGACTTCTTGGCCACCCGCTTCTCTATACGGTCCTCTGCCTGAATTTTGCATCCATGGCTGAATGTGATGGAGAAGGGTGGACATCAATTCCTCTAACATCTCGACTTGATATAGAGGGGACTAATGCTGCCGATGGTGGCACAGATCTAAAAGATCTAGGGGCTCTGCTGGATGCATGTGAGGATGAGGCCGGAGTGATATTCGCATGCTCTGGTAAGATAGGGTCACCCCCTTAGCTAGCTCCACCGTGTCTGCCAAATTCTCGGACGTTGGGGGAATATCGATCCGGGGCCCTCTACGGGGTTCCGGTAAATTATCCTCATCCCTAATAAGGCCTATATATATTGTTCCTGCTGGTTGATGGAGTCTATCACAGTGCCAAATTGGCACTTCTGCGTCCCAGCACATCTGGAAGATAAGACACAAAAAAGGGTAAGTGGTGGAAGTCTTGAATGCCTTTTCGTGAATCTCAGCTATAATCATCCGAGCGAAGTCTATCTCCATATCCTGTCCAGCTAACATCGCTACCACCATCACCCCCTATCCCATGTATGTATATTGTCAGCTTTTGTGGGCGATAATTGGTGTCTAACCATTAGCCAAAAAAACTTGGCCACAAAAGTGAGGTAGCCTTTTTGATCAGCCCTCGAGTATCTATAACCTAATCCTCCCTCTCACCATTGGTCGCGATATATTGATCCAACCATTTTTAAGTGCCTCATGCTTCTCCGCACTCCTCTGAAACTCAGCACTCTGGAAAATCTCCCACATGTAGTCTAACTCTGAAGTATTGTTGTTCCACTGTGAACCGGTGGTGGGGCCATATAGGAATCGGCGAATGGTGGTTTCTGATATGTAAAACCGATAGCCCCTGACTAGTGTAGAGGTAAGAGGTTCTTGTTTATTGGGTTTTTCCCTCAAATCGATGGACCTTGGGAGAGTAGCAATGAAAGAGGAACAGAACACCTGAATGATCTCCTTGCTATAACTGTCCAAGTCTCGAGCCATCCAGTCAAATTTATGGAGATTAAAGAGTCTGTACACCTCGGGAATAGTGTGCAAACTCCAAGAGAGGACTCGACGCTCCTCAGTGACCAGCCAGGTCATCACCCCCTTCTCATTAAGCATTTTGGCATCTCTATAGACCTCCCACTGCCCCTCCACACACCACTTGTTTGGTTCATCGACAATCGGTGTGGCGTCATCTGCTCGAGGTGTTAGTGAAACATCCGAACTAGTGGCCTCATTAGACTAGGCTTGTTGATCTTGCCCCCCCACCCCCGATCTAGTGGCTCCCTGAGAGTTGGAACCGGAGGCAGTGGATGATTTTGACCCTGAAGATTGGGCTGACCCTGAAGCTGAGGCAGACTCGAAGCCAGATACAGAGCTCTTTTCTGAATTGGAATCATCCCCGGTTGGTGAACCGATCAGTGTGTGCTCCTCATCAGGATAGGAGGCAGTGACTATGTTGGGAGTCACCTTCTGGGGTTCCCCTAGTGGCTCGGGCGGATGCTGTCGGAGTTGTAGTACCCGGATGGACATAGGCTGGGTTATGCTCCTTGTCGGTGTCCTCATCGATCAGCCGATAAGTCGGGGTAAACAAATTGGATTTTCCCTTCTTGGTGTAGATATTTACCCTCTTTGGAGCCATTTGTATATGCGGAGTAGTTGTTCGTATCATAGCAGCATAGCGACACACTAAAAAACAACAGAAAGAAGAAAACATTAAAATCAAAATGTAAATCTGTGCTGCAGAGTCCGATCGATGAGACCTATTGATGGCCCGTAGTTCCTGTCCATCATATCACACTTAGAATTATTCTTGGATTGTTTTAAAACAGATTCTCTGATGGAAATGACGGACATGCATAATGGCTCGTCGATCCGTCGACGAACCGTAGTCCACTTGCTTGTTTGAAACTTAGGATTATTTCTGTGTGTTTCAATCGACGAACCCCCATTAACGGACCATTGACTGATCGACGGTTCGTAGACGGGGTCTCGTAGTGTGACAGTTTTCAGGCTTCTGTCATGTTCAGGTTTTGAGTTTCTTTAGTGACCTATTTTATCACAATAAAGTGTAAACATGCTTCTTACCTAAATACTAGTTGTTCATTCCTAGGTTTTCTATTTCTTAAAATGATTGAACCCAATTAAATGAATACATGAAACCCTAAGTCGGAACCTTCAGAAAGACGAAGACACACAACATTTTAGATAGACCAATTTGCTATACAACCACTATATATCATTCCAAGGGAAGTAATTATGCAATGTTTAACATACAAATTAACTTAGTTCAGTCCCAAGGCCAAGACCTACTCCCGTATTCCTATATTCAACTTTGAACGAAAATTCAAAGTCAAGGGAAATCGAAGTACCTTACAAGCAGTGTAGAGTGTTGTGGTTGTGTGACTTTAGTGATCAGAAATCCGATGAAGTAGCCTAGTCTTCGGAACCTGATCACCGAACTCTTGGGAATAGGAGATAAGACAATTTAGAAGAGAGGATATTTGGGATTTTGGGGAAACTGATGGGACAAATTTGGGAGATGATGAGCTTAATTTTGGAGTGAAATAGGGAAGAATTTGTTGGATGAAAATGGTCAAGGAAGGAAATATGAAAGAAAATTGAAAGAGGGAAAGAATTTTAAAGAGCTGACTTTTAATATATCAAGCCGGGTCGGGTGGGATCACTGGCAGAGTTGGATCCATGAAACACCATCGACGGGCCGTGGATTGATAATGACCGTCGATCACTCTCAAATTTAGAAAACGTTTGGACTTACCTGGGATCTACGGACATAATTGACGATCCATCGATGGAACAATGGCCCGTCGATGGGGTCCATAGACCTCTACACCAGACCATTTTCTGCAGATTTGTGATTTTGCGTCCTACACGTGTAACACCAATTAGGCCATTCTTTTTGTGTTTTTCTGGACACTTTTTAGATACAGACCCTATATAATCTAAAGCCAAGACTTGCACACAAATCCAAATGAAACAATTCGAATAACTTCACCAAACAACGATTATTTCAACAAGGAAAAACAAAACCTATCGTTGGGTAGAGGGTACACCTTGGGTTGCCTCTCAAGAAGCGCTTGATTTAACGTCGCGGCATGACTCAAGACCCTTGATTACTCAGACTTTATCAAGATGATAGGCCTCAATTACTTCATGAACACTTTCCGCATGCCACAGATAGGTCTTTATCCTTTTTCCATTGACTGAGAACTAAGCGCCTTCCTTGTTCTCCAGCTCAACCGCTCCATGTGAGAACACTTTGGTAATGAGGAATGTCTCAGTCCACTTGGACTTGAGTTTGCCCGAAAATAAGTGCAACCTAGAGTTGAATAGAAGCACCAAATCACCAACCGCAAATTACCGATTTTCAATTCTTTAGTCGTGATACTTCTTCATCTTCTCTTTGTAGATGGCTGAACTTTCATATGCTTTTAGGAGAAATTCATCAAGAACATTAAACTTATTTTTCCTTTGTTCTGATTCTCCAGTCCAATCCAAATTCAGTCTCTTCATCACCCACATCGCCTTGTGCTCTAACTCGACAGGTAAGTGACAAGCCTTCCCATATACAAGTTGGTACGGGGACATACCTATGGGAGTCTTGTATGAAGTTTGGTAGGACCAAAGAGCGTCGTCTAGCTTCCTTGACCAATTCATTCTATTAGCGTTCACAGTTTTCACCATAATCTATTTGATCTCCCGATTGGACACCTCCACTTGCCCACTAGTCTGTGAGTGTTAAGGTGTAGCCACATTGTGACGAACACCATATTTCTCCAGCACCTATTTGAACAATTTATTACAAATGTGTGAGCCGCCATCGCTAATGATGGACCTCGGTGTACCAAATCTGGAGAAAATGTTCTTCTTTAGGAATGCAGTGACACTTTTGCCTTCATTGTATGAGAGCGCAATTGCTTCCACCCATTTAGACACATAGTCAACCGCTATAAGAATGTACTTCATATCGTGAGAACTCACAAACGGCCCCATGAAGTCAATGCTCCATACATCAAATAGATCAATGACCAGAATGGGATTTAAGGAAAGCTCTTGCCTCTTTGAAATTCCTTCATATCGTTGGCACCGATCATATAATTTGGCGAACTCATTAGCATCTTGGTGAATGGTTGACAATAATACCCACACTGTAAGATCTTATGCACAGTTCTGATACCACTATGGTGCCCACCCACGGGCGAGGAATGACACACCTATAGAACACTCAACATCTCAACCTCAGGTACACAGCGACGAATAATCCCATCGGCACAAACTGTGATATAAGTAAGACTCATCCCAAAATAACTTTTTCACATCATGCATGAGCATTTTCCTTTGGTGGAATGTCAAATCTGACGGAACTAAATCTCTTTCCAGATAGTTTGCAATTTCTGTGAACCATGGGATCAAATCCTGAGAAGCAGCCAATGCATATTCATCTGAGAATGTATCATCAATTTCAGCCTTTTCTCCCAATTCACGCATAACTTCATCCTCCAATCTATACAAGTGGTAGGCTACTTGATTATCAGTCCCCTTTCTATCTTTCACCTCAAAATCAAACTCTTGCATCAACAATACGAATATGAACAACCTTGGATTCACATCCTTCTTCGCTATCAAATACCTCAAAGCAGAATAGTCGGTATGCATTATGACCCTCGTGCCAAGAAAATAGGAGCAAAATTTCTCGAATGCAACACCACCGCAAGAAGTTCTTGTTCAGTTACTGTGTAGTTCTTTTGGGCGTCATTCAAGGCTTTACTCGTATATCAGATTGGGTGAAAGATCTTATCCCTTCTCTGTTCCAATACCACACCAAGTTCAACCCCACTAGCATCACACATCACCTCAAATGACTCACTCCAATCTGGTGAAATAATAATAGGTGCGGACACCAACTTCTCTTTCAACTCTCCAAATGCTTTCAGAAAGGATTCATCGAAACAGAACTTACATTTCTTATCGAGAAGTTTTCCAAATGATGTGCAATTTTTGAAAAATCCTTAATAAACCTCCGATAAAATCCATCATGCCCAAGAAAAATTCTCACACCCTTGACAGAGATGGGTGAAGGAAGTTTCTCTATCACCTCCACTTTAGCTCGATCAACCTCTATCCCCTTCTCCGAGATGTGATAGCCCAACACTATGCCTTATTTAACCATAAAGTTACATTTCTCCCAATTTAGCACCAAATTACAGTCCTCACATCTTTTGAGTACCTCAGCCAAATTACTCAAATACCGATCAAATGAGTTGCCCACTACAGAAAAATCATCCATGAACACCTCAAAAGTGTCCTCCACCATATAAAAAAATATCGACATCATACAACGCTGGAAGGTAGCCGGTGCATTACATAACCCAAACGACATCTTTTTGAATGAAAAAGTCCCATAGGGACAAGTGAAAGTGGTCTTTTCTTCATTTTCTGGAGCGATGGGGATTTGATTGTAGACCAAATATCAATCAAGAAAGAAATACCAACTCTTTACTGCAAGTTTGTCTAACATCTGATCCATGAAGGGCATGGGTAAATGGTCCTTCTCGGTCTAAGAATTCAACTTCCGGTAGTCCATGCAAAATCTCAAACCGGTCACTGGACGCATCGGAACAAGCTCATTCCTTTTATTAGGTACCACAATCATCCCACCCTTTTTAGTCCCACTGTGAATAGGACACACCCAACTACTGTCCTCAATAGGATAAATGACTCCAACATCCAACCACTTGATGAACTTCTTTTTCATTACTTCTTGCATAGGTGGATTCAACCTTCTTTGATGCTCAATACTCGGTTTGTGGTCTGCATGATTTGGATTTTGTGGGAACATATACACGGAGAGATCCCAATAATATTTGTAATAGTCCAACCAATGGCTTGTTTGAACCTCTACAACACCACAAAAAAACACTTTACTTTTTGCCCATTCAACTCTGCTGCAATTATTACTTGCAAAGTGTCATCTCTACCCAAGAACACATTCCTCATATGAGGTGGTAGAGCCTGAAACTCTAATTTTGGAGCCTTCACAATAGATGGTCTCACAGTTTGAGACACGTGATGCTTCATATCCAACTCCAATTTCTTTGATTTTGACTGATATTCGTTTTGTTCAAGTGCAGCCACCATAGTATCATACTCTTCAATACCATCACTGTCAAAATTCATGATGACCGCCACTAGAGCCTCAATTCCTAGTCGCTCTTCAATTTGTACTTCGGATACGCTCTCAACCTTGTAGGATATATCAGATACTGTTAAGAGCTCACCACTCTGCTTCATGGACCTAAAGATATTGAAATTTGCTTCTTCATTGTTCATCCTAAACTTCATCTCCCCTTTTTCCATATCAACTAGTGCACGCCCAGAGGCAAGGAATGGTCTTCCTAGAATAATGGGGACCTCAAAATCAACCTCATAGTCAAGAATCACAAAATCAGTCGGAAATATGAACAACTCCACTTTTACAATCACATCATGGAGTATACTTATGGGCCTCTATCGCCATCAGTAACCACATCGTAGTAGGCTTTGGATCTCCCAAACCTAACTTCTTATAAATGGACAGTGACATGAGATTTATGCTCGCACCAAGATCACATAGGGCCTTAGCAAAGTGTAGCAACCCTGTCGTACATGGAATCGTGAAGGTGCCTGGATCTTTCTTCTTCTGCACAAGAAACTTGTAGAAATGGCACTACAATGCTGCATTCTGTCATCATCTTCAAAACTCACCGATCTCTTATTTTCACCATATCCTTAATAAAATTAGCATATTTGGGAATTTTATCCAAATCTTCTATAACGGAACATTGATGGAAAGTTGTTTCAACATAGTGATAAATCGGCAATATTTACCATCTTCCGTTTTCTTCACCAATCTATATGGAAAAGAAGGTGGAGGTCGAGGGATGGGGACCACTTTCTGAGATACATCCGCTTCTTTCATTGTTGTGTCCACAAAATCTCCACTAGCTTCTACTACATCATCTTCCTTTCTCATATCCCCTTCTACTATAGACGAAATAGGTGGATCAATGGTCTGCTTACCTCCTCGAGTAGTGACTGCAATGTTATGCCCATCATTCTTTGGGTTCTGGATAATGTTGTGTGGGAGAGTTTCAGGTTTGCGTGGGTTCACTGTAGTAGACAACTGATTCATCTGTAATTGAAGATTCTTTATCGAAACCGCAAGTTCTTTTGTCTAATGCCAAATAAGTCACTTCTTATATCCTTGACATTCTTATCAGTTGCCTCAAACCTCCTCATGATCTTCTTTAGCATATCCTCAACCCGTGCCATACTACCTCCACCGTCTCTAGGGGCAGCTTTCCGATTTTGAGGGGGGACATATGGACCACCTCGTTTATTCCTATTACCATAATTGTTTCGATTGAAGTTGTTGTCATGATTGTAGTTCCCATCTAAAATTTATTGGCCATCTCGATTGTAATTACCACAGTTCTGACCTTGGTTTCCATGACCTTGCCATAAATTTGATTGATTGGAACCTTGGGAGTTTGGTCGGAAACCCCCCGTCTGATCATTAAATGCATATGCATCATCTTCATAGTAGTACTCATATGATTCGGGTGGTGGTTTAGTTAAATAGTTCACCGCGTTCACCTTGTTTGTACCTCCCCTAACATGTTTCAAGACCAACCCTAATTTAGTTCTTATCTGCGCTATCTCTTCACGAATCTCATCTGCGGTTGGATTGTTTTAGCCTGTACTGCAAAGATGTTTCTCCCAGTGTCTGACTTTCTAGTGCTCTAAGCCTTATTGTTGTAAGATATCTTTTCCAACTTCTCTGCAATCTCAGCATATGTGCATTCTCCATAGGAGCTACCTGCAATAGTGTCAAGCACCGCTTTGTTGTTGTTATCTTGCCCTCTATAAAAGTACTCCTTCAGTGACACATCATCAATGCGGTGGTTTGGGACACCCCTTACCAACACAATAAATATGTCCCAATGAGAAAAAGTTGTTCACCTTATTCTTGTGGTTGATCTTCTTGGAAACTAGATAGTACCTCGCTAAGAACACATCTCTCAACTGATCTTAAGCATAGATAAAGTTTTAGGGCAGCACAGTGAACCATATAGCAGCATCTCCTGTCAGTGATAAAGGAAACACTCGCAACCCAATGACATTCATATCTAAGTCTGGTCTACCCACAAAACTTTTGCACATAGATCTCAGTTTAGCTATATTAGCATGTGGCTCTTTCGATAGCTATCCTGAAAACAATCCCCTTATAGTGAGCATCTACATCAAGCTACTCGTCACCACGAATGTGTGCACAGGGGGCAGAGGGGGTAGGATAATAGGTCCATCAGATTCTGCAATGTTCACGTTGCCCGTATAGTAATCATGAGGTCGTGGAGCTGCTGGAGGCTGCATACCCAAGGCTTCACTTATTTGATTCTCAATGTGTGCCTGGTTGTGTGCCTCGACAGGTAATGGATGCTGCTGGCCTGATCCATCACCTAGATTCTCTCTGTTAGGGTTAACTGGAGCCCCTTGTATTTCCATTTTTCTCAAGGTTCGATTCAGTTCGGGATCGTATGGAGTGAGTGGTTCACCTCGGCTCCGTGTACTTGGCATACACTAGAGCTAGACCTGAGAAAAATAAAAACAAAAAGAAAAAATAAAATCAGAAAATAGTTGACTAAATTTCAATAATATAATTAAAATTAATCTAAAATCTAGATTCCCCGGCATCGGTGCCAAAATTTGATACGCTCAAATTACACCTCCCTAAAGAAGTACAAGCGACCCTTATCAAGTAGAGAACCCCACTAGTAGGTTGGGGTCGATCCCACGAGTAAAAAGATTTAGACTTAACTTTAATTCACAATTATTTTTGTTTAGTCAATGTCTTTTTGAAACATGTAAGTAAGGGGGGGGGGGTTGTGAAAAAATTTCCTTAAATAGTATAGTTATCAAGTGCACAAAAATAGTCTTTGGTTTTTATCAAGATGAGAGAGTAACTAGAGTATTTGTGTTCCTCACAAGTTCATAACGTAGTATTCCTTGAAATAGCAATCATTTCCTAGTGTATTACATGCATATCGATAAGTTAGGTATCTTTAAATCCTTGGTCCGATATCTAGAGAATTTCACCCCACACATTGGTCAGGCTACGTGTGTATACTTTACTAACCCTTACCATTACCTCATATTAGACGTCATAATTGATGTATGCCTTAGTTATTATTTTACACCAATCGACACTAGCCTAATACATAGTATCACACTAAATCTATGTTGATAATATTTTTCTTATTAACTACCTCCTTGGTCGGCCAAGTGGCAACAAGGCGAGTCCTAACGCGTGCACTCATAAAAAAGACTTCTAAACGAAAGAATTATCAATGCATGCAAAAACACCAATCAAGAAGGGCTTAGTTACTAGTCATACTTTGTTAATCACCCATGGTTCCCACAATCCTAGTTGTGGATTTAGTTACCCATGTTATCAAGATAACAATTCATAGTTTTACATGAAGAAATCATGAACTTACTTTAGCAAGAATAATAAATCCAGAAATACCACTTGAAATTGCAAGAAAAATCGTTCAAATCAAATTCGGAAATCTGTTAATTGCTAAAATTGCAAAACAAACCTCCAATACACAAAGTAAAACAAAAGTAATAGTAGTTAACCCTAAAAATGAGGTTTTAATACCCTACATATAAAAATCAAAGTCCTAATGAAAAGACGATTCAAATAAGGAAATTTCTGTTCAAGTAACGCGACATCAATCGACGAACCAACTGACGGACCATTGATTAATCGACAATCCATAGACTGCTTCCGTCAATCACGACTTAGAAATATATTTTTCTCCCGAGATAGCACCCTCTCTGAACCAAACGATGCACCACCAGTATGGTTCATTGATCCATCTACAGGCCGTAGATTCTCCTCCGTAGCTCCATACTTAGAATCTTCCATAATTAGGTTCATGAACCTTTTCTGAACCAAACGACGGTTCACCAGTACGGTCAGTCGATTAATCTACAGACCATCGTTGCCTCTCATGGTTCCACCCTTGGTTAGACTTCCCTTATTTTCCTTCAATGTCCTGAGTTTCTCATCTACGTTCACCATCTACGGTCCATCGATTGCATCCGTAGGTCTGGTTTTGTATTATTTTCAGTTATTTTCTTCTCTTGCCACCTGAACATCTTTCTTGCCAAACATGACACAAAACTTGTTAAAATCAATACAAAAGGGATTTAGACACACACAAATCTTAAGTTAAATGCATTAGAAATGCCATGAAACATGGCACATCACTGATAACATGTACCTACATCATGAGAAGATGTAGCACAAGTATGCTTAGTACTTGAAAGATTTTGAGCATGTAGGATAGCGTAAAGCTAAAATAATAAATAACTTAACAAGCACAAAAACAAGTATACTATTCTAAATATGATATACTGAATGCTGAGCTAATTGGATGCAATAACCATATTGATGAGATACGAGGACTAAATACTGAATAATCTATAAATATGGACAACACAATAGAATTAGACTAAACTCTGGGAGCTACTAATAACCGTTAATAAAACCACATGAGCTAAATGTGGAGTCTGATGTATACACCCCTTCCAGAGGACCCAATATACCCTGTTAGAGGTTTAGACGCATGCTGGCATGATCACTAAATTGATGCCAACATAGAGGACTTACAACCTACTTAGCTAGTAGTTCTTGGACAATTTGGGTATGCTGAACCCTACTCCTACTCGGTATCATGCAATAATTAATCTAATAATGGTGCATTAATAACTGAGGTATGTATATCTAAATGACTGATATATCTGACCTAGCATGTGTAATTCAAGACTTAAGGAAATACATAGCTAGGGTTCTGAAATTCATACAATAAACTTACTAGTAACATGATAATCTGATTTAGAACATATAACAAACTAATTCATGATGATGTGTTGTAATTCTAGAAACCCTAGGTCTATTCATAATAAGGTAATCAAGAATCTGACTGAATTCTAGTGACCTAATGGGCGAAAGGAACCTACTAGTGAAATCCTACATACCTGGTGATGAATTCCACGGAGAAATCTTTAGATTTCAGGGCTGGAACTGATGGAACCTTGTTGCCTTCTTGAACTAGGGTTCTTGACATTTTTCTCCTCTCTTGCTAATAATTATCTATGTTTTAATTAATGATTTGACTTAGGTAAGTTCTAGTTATATTTCTAGGTTTAACTTGACCGAAGCCTCATGATTTAGGGTCTAAACAACGTATCTTAGGGGTCAAACGATGAAGGAAAAGACCAAAAGACCCCTGAATTAACTGCTGTCGGAGTGACCTAAAGATTGGACTTACGGTCCGTAGTTCAACCTACGGTCTGTAAGTCAAGTCTACTCGACAAGCCTTTACTAAAAAGAGCATAACTTTTTACTCGAAGGTTGAATATTAGTAAACTCAGTGGCTTTGGAAAGAGAATTCAATTGTGTATCATACCATAAGTCATATAACACAAAATTCCTTTTTTGCAAAGCGTTATTCATATTTGAAGTTTACCAAATCATCAACTTTCTCTAAGTGACTGTTGACCCCCACTCATTGTCAGACCTATGGGTCGTAGATCAAACGAAGGTCTGTGCTGCTCGATCGTAGTTTATGTCAGAGGTTGGGTAAAGGGGTATTGATCCGCGGACACGGACCACAGAACGGTCTAACTTACGGACCGTAGGTGTATCCGTGGGTAGAGACTTAGCCAATTTTTCTGAGTTGATTTTTTGGAGGGGCTGCAGTGGTGAACCACGAACATAGAGCATGGGCCGTAGATCAGACTATGGTCCGTAGGTGGTGACCGTAGGTTGCACCTGCGATTTTCTAAAAAAGATGAAATCTAGTCTGTTTCGATATGGGGTGTTACATTATATTCCCTTTGGAAACATTGGTCCTCGAATAAAGACTTAACTAGATAAATGGAGGGAGAGGGCTGCAATCCCTACAAATAAACACTGAGAACTCAATTTGTGACTGAACATAGTTCCAAGAACATGCAATTACGCTGAAAATGCAAGTACAAACTGAGGAAACATTATTCTAAGGCTGAATTCACGCATGAATGACTGAAAAGCTGAAGAGGGACTATTACCTCAAGTTGGACTGGAATCGGAAATAAAGAGTTGAGGATATTTGGTTTCATTGTTGTTTGTGCTTACCAAGTTGCTTCCTCTACGAATTGACTCCTCCACAAAGCCTTGACTAAAGTGACGTTTTTGTTACTCAACCTTCTATCATGACGGTCAAGGATATCAACTGGTGCATCTTCATAAGAAAGACTATCTTTCACAGCCACAGTCCCTAATTACACCACAGAAGCTGGATCACCCACATACTTCTTCAAAAGTGAGATATTGAAGACGGGAGGCACTACTGCTAATTCCGTTGACAACTCTAACTCATATGCCACTTTGCCAACCCTTTTCGATATCTTGTAAGGGCATTTATACCTAGGACTAAGCTTACCTTTCTTGTCAAACCTCATCACCCCCTTCATAGGTGACACTTTCAAGAAAACCCAATCATCAACTTGCAACTCTAGCTTCCTTCTCCTTACATCTGCATAAGATTTCTGACGACTCTGGGTTGTCTTAAGTGTATCTCTAATAAGTTGCACTTTCTCCACAGCATAACGGACTGAATCTTGTCCTATCAAAGTTGCTTCACCTAGTTTAAACCAACCAACAAGAGATCTACATCTACTCCCATACATTGCCTCATAAGGGGCCATCTAATTCTGGAATGGTAGCTAATGTTGTAGGCAAACTTAATAAGAGTAATATGATCATCCCAACTACCCTTGAAATCGATCACACAAGATCTCAACATATCCTTTAGAGTTTGAATGGTACTCTCTGATTGTCTATCTGTTTGCGGATGAAATATTGTGCTAACATTAACCTGAGTACCAAGACCCTTTGGAAATGACTTCCAGAAATGAGAGGTAAAATGAGGACCTCTATCTGAGAGGATAGACAACGGAACCCAATGCAACTTGACTATATCATTACTGTAAAGCTTGGCATAGTCCTCCACTAAATATGTAGTCTTGACCACCAAAAAAACGAGAAGACGTAGTAATCCTGTCAACTATCACCCAAATGTAGTCATGTTGTCTTCGAGTAGTAGGTAACCCTGTGATGAAATATATATTGATCACTTCCCACTTCCAAGTAGGAATTTCGATCTCTTGAGTCATACCCCCTGGTTTTTGATGTTCTAAGTTGACTTGCTAACTATTGGGGAACTTACTCACAGAATCTGCTATATCCCTCTTAATGCCATTACACCAATAGACTTCCCGCAGATCATGGTAAATCTTAGTGGCACTGGGATGAATAGAATATATGGAATTATGCGCTTCTATAGCAGAGGTAGGTCTGGCCATTGTTTACCACTTTTATCTTCTACGTATCTACTTGAATCCCTTCCATCGAAACAATATGCCTAAGGAAAGCAAATTATTGTAACCAAAACTCGCTCTTGTTAAATTTTGCAAACAACTGGCGATCCTTGAGAGTTTGCAGAACAACTCTCAAATGACTTGCATGCTCTTTCTTATTCCTAGAGCAAATGAGGATATCATCATTAAATACGATAATGAACAAATACAAGTACTGCTTGAATACTCGGTTCATTGAATACATGAAAGTTGCAGGAGTATTGGTTAGTAATGACATAACTACGAATTTATAATGACCATACTGAGTCCTGAAGGCTATCTTTGGAATGTCACTATCTATGACTCTAAGATGATTATAACCTAATCTGAGGTCTATCATTGAAAAATGTGTAACACCCTCAAGTTGATCAATCAAGTCATCAATCCTGGGGATGTGATACTTATTCTTGATAGTGACCTCGTTCAACTGCCTATAGTCAATACACATCCTGAGAGAACCATTTTTCTTCTTTACGAACATCACTAGTGCACCCCACGGAGTAATACTAGGTCTGATGAAGCCCTTATCTAGAAGGTCTTTCAATTTTGTAGGCTCTGCTGGAGCCATTTTGTAAGGATGAATAAATATGCTGGGTATTTTGAAGGAGCTCTATTTCGAAGTCAATTTTCCTTTCGGGAGGAACTCTAGGAAGATATTCTGGAAAAACTTTTGGAAACTCACTGACTACTAGAACTGACTCAAGAGTTGGGGTTTCAGATTTAGAATCCTTTACCAAAACTAGATGATAGAGATAACCATTAGATATCATCTTTCTGTCCTTAAGGTAAGAAATGAATCGACCCATAGGTGCTAAGATACTACCTTCCACTCTAAGATTGGTTCATCTGGAAATTGAAAATGAACAATCCTAGTTCTACAATCGATTGAGGCATAACAACAATGTACCAATCCAGACCTAAAATGACATCGAAGTCTACAATTTCTAACTCTACAAGATTTGCTGAGGTGACTTTCTGAGAGACTCTGACAGGGCAATTTCTGTATACCCATCTAGCTATAATTGGGTCACCAAGTGAGTACAGATTGAGAAAGGTTTTGAGAGAGTTTCTAGACTAACATTGAATTGGAATGATATGTAAGGAGTTACAAAGGAGAGAGTAGCCCCTGGATCTAACAATGCATAAACATCATGGTCAAAGACTCATAACGTATCAATGACTATATCAAGAGAACCTTCCTGATCTTGGAGAGCCTAAAGAACATACAACATGTTCTGGCGCTGACCACCACCTTTACCAGATTAGTTACCCTGCTGAGTTGGGCGACTTTTTGGTGCTGCTGAAGTTGTAGACTGAGCTTTACCAGTATTTCCTGCTTTACCTTGCCTAGAAGGACAATTCTTCAATATATGACCAGACTGACCACACCCAAAGCATCCTTCGTTACCTTCAAGGCATTCGCCTGGACTTTTCTTACCACACTTAGGGCAAGTCGGGCAAGTGTTTTGTGCCTGAAACACTTCCCTGAGATTTAAAGACTGGTGGCCTACAATTCTGATTATACCTGTTCTTGGAGGATGGGACACTAGTTGATGATGGGGCTGGGGTCGAAGACATCTGCTGAAATTGTGAACGATTTCCACTACTCGACTTCTGCTGAGAGTAGTCATAGTTCCCAGTCCTATCCTTCTTATTCTCCTTGGCCTGTTCTCTAAGCTTATCACCCTCAACCTGCTGAGCATGTCTCATAGGCCTAGCGATGTTCATATCTCCCAGTAACATAGCATTTCTACACTCTATTTTCACCAAATCTTACACACCATACAACAACTTATTCATCTGAACCCTAGAGTCAGCAACCATGTGAGGATCAAACCTGGAGAGTTTGTTAAACTTGAGCCCATATTATTGGATCGTAATGTTACGTAGCGTTAAGTTCATGAATTCCTAGGCCTTTGCTTCTCTCAACTCTATTGGGAAAAACCTATTCAGAAAGGTCTCACTAAATAAATCCCAAGTAATATGAGTTGCATTTGTACCCATATTCTCCTTCTATTGAGTGTATCAGACATGAGACACATCTTGTAAATAGTATGATACCAACTCAACCCGATCATTCCCAGTGACCTACATCACCTCAAAGATCTTCTTGATATCATGCAGGAAATTTTGAGGATCCTCACCAGTCTACGATCCTAAGAACTCAGGTACATTCATCCTAACAAAGTTACGGACCCTTGCTGCTGCTGATCTACCATTAGCATTCACAGGAGCTTAAACCCGATTGTTCTGGTTGGCCACACTCTAAGCCAACATCTGAGTGGCGTTCCTGAACTTAGAATTTGACAGTTCTTATTCTGGGAATGGAGGAGTTGCGTTTGCATTCCAGGGCATGAGCACACTGAAACGTAGAACGTCGAGTTAGAATGGAATTAGATCATACCTTACGCACGATAAGAGTAACAAGAAAAAGAACATTTTCCCAAAACACTTTGCAGCCTCTCTCTTATTAGATGTGGTGCACTTCACGCCCATGACAAAGACTCTACTTAGTGCGGCTTTTTAGACATCCCAGGACAGTTAAATCTAGTGCTCCGATACAAAGTTTGTCATACCCCAGGCTATCCCCGAGATGCGGACACGGGACCTAGGACCACATATAATCCCAAGTTAACCATGCTGGCATGATCATGAACATACTAAAGATAATAAACTACTGCGGAAGCTAAATCAAAAATAAAATGAAAAGATGGGGAATAACCATATTCTATAACTTAGATAAATGAAATACCGATGATTTTAATACAAAGAAGATATTAATTTAACTCTAAGCTGAATCTAACTATAAATAAAATAAGCCTCTAACTGACTAGAAATGTTGGGACAGGCCCGAGCTATGTCTAGCAAAACTGAAACTAAAGGACAAAAAATACTTAAAAGAAACTCATTACTATTGTCTTTGGAGAATGAGGAATCACCATTAGTTCTGCTGGACTGGAGATCAGGAACCGATTTAAGCGTGATCTGGATGATAAGAACCAGAACCTACATCAAAAAAAGATGTAGCGCACGTATGCGTTACTACTTAAAAGGTACTGAGCATGTAGGATAGAGTAAAGCTTAAATAATACATAATTGAACAAGTACAAAATCAAGTATAAAATTGTGAATATGATATACTAAATGTTGAGCTAACTGGATGCAATAACCATATTTATGGGATGCTGAGATAGAATATTGACTAAACTATAAATATTGTCAATGTAAAAGAATCTAACTAAAGTGTGGAGCTATTAATAACTGATAGTTAAACCACATAAGTTAAATGTGGATTCAGATGTATATGCCTCATCGAGAGGACTGAATATACCCTACCAGAGGTATATACGCATGTTGGCGTGATCGCTAAGCTTATGCTCACAAATGGGACTTACAACCTACTTGGCTAGTAGTTTTGAGACTATTTAGGTACGTTGAACCCTAGACCAACTCGATATTATGATACTCCCAATGAATTAAGTTATTAACACATTATGATTGAGTTTTTGTAATACTAGATAGCTCAAAACTGAATATGCAAACTAAGAATGCAATAATTAATCTGATAATGATGCATTAATAACTGAGACATGAATATCTGAATGACTGATATATCTGACCTAGCATGTGTAATTCAAGAACTAATGAAATACATAGCTAAGGTTCTGAAATTCATACAATAAACTTACTAGTAACATGATAATCTGATTTGGAACATATAACTAACTAATTCATGATGATATGTTGTAATTCTAGAAACCCTAGGTCTATTCATAATAAGGGATACAAGAAACTAACTGAAATCTTGGGACCTAATGGGTGAAAAAAACCACTAGTTAAATCCCACATACGTAGTCATGAACTCCGTGGAGAAATCTTTAGATTTTGGGGTTCGAACTGATGGAACCCTGTTACGTTCTTGAACTAGGGTTCTTGATATTTTTGTCCTCTCTTGCTTCCAATTTTCTAAGTTTTGATTAATAATTTGACTTAGGTAAGTTCTAGTTATGTTTCTAGGCTTAAACTGACTAAAACCTCATGATTTAGGGTCTAAACAACGTATCTTAGGGGTCCAACGAAGAAGGAAAATACAAAAAGACCCCTGAATTTACTATTGTCTAAGTGACCTAAGATACGCTCAAATTACACTTCCCTAAAGAGTATAAGTGGTCGTATCAAGTAAAGAACCCAAATGTTAGGTTGGAGTCGATCCCACGAGGAAAATGGTTTATACTTAACTTGAATCTACGATTACTTCTATTTTAATCAAGTCCTTTCCGAAAACCAATTAAAGGGGGGGGGGGTTGTGTAACAAAATTATTTAATTAATTCTAAGTAAACAAGTAGCAAGTTCAAATGTTTGATATTTATCAAGTAATGAGAGAAAGTAGGGTGTAAGTGTTCCCCATAGGTTCATAACGCAGTAACCCTAGCTATAACAACTCGTTCCTAGTATCTTGCATTCAAAGTGATAAGTTATGTATCCCTAATTCCTTGGTCTGTCAACTAGTGAATTCCACTCCGCACCTTGGTCTGACTACGTGTGTGTACTTAATTAAACCTTACCTTTTACCTCATATTAAGCATCATAATCGATGTATGGCTTAGTTATTACTTCGCACCAATCGACACTAGCCTATTAGATAGTGTATACTAAATCTACGTTGATAATTCTTTTCTTATTATCTACCTCCTTGGTCCGGCAAGTAGCAACAAGGCGAGTTCTAACGTTGGCCACCGTTAAAAAGACTTCTAAACGAAAGAATTATCATACATGCAAGAAACTATTCTAGAATTGTTATTTTTGCTAGTTCTACTTTGTTAATTACCCATGGTTCCCACAACCCTAGTTGTGGATTTAGTTAACCATGTTAAGAATTACACAATTCATATTGATTAGACAGGAATTCATGTACTTGCTTTAACAAGTTTGGAGAAAAATCGAGAAAATCACTTGAATTAATCAAAATATTGTAAGAATCGATTCCAAAAAAGTGAAGTATTTTCCAAAACCCAAAGTTCAACAATCAACAATACAAATCTGAAAATTAACAAAGAGTCTAACCCCAAAAATGAAGTTTTTAGTCCTATTTATAATAAAAGAGTCCTAAAAATAAAAGGAGTTCTATTTAAGGAAAACTCTGTCCAAAATGCGTCTGCCGTCGATGACCTCACCGACGGACTGTCGAGGGAACGACGGACCGTCGATGCCTCTGTCGGTCCATACTTCAACTCTATTTTCAACTGCTTTCTTCTCTAACTCTCTGTTGCCATCGACAGACCAAGACGACGGCTCGTTGATAGGACGATGGTCCATCGATGGCCTTCGTTGCTCCACACTTAGAATCTTTTCAAATCGGGTATTGGGGCTACATTCTGTTAACACCAACGGATCACCAAGATGGTCCGTCGATGAGACGACGGACCGTCATCCCTTCTGTAGCCCCACACTTGGTCAGAATTCCCCGATCTTTCCTTGGCAGCATAACATACTCATGGCGACGGTTGCCACCTACGAACCGTCGATGGGTCGACGGACCGTCGATGGCTCCGTAGGTCATCTTTTCTGCAATTTTCAACACATCTTCAGCATTTTCATTCTGGACAGTTTTTCCTGCAACACAAAGAAAAATACACTAAAATTACTAAAAAAAAGGTCTTAGACACACACTAAACTTAAGGAAAAAGCATTGAAAGTACCGTAAAACCACGATACATCAACACCCTCAACTTAAATTCGTTGTTTGTCCTTAAGCGACGCACTATGACTCACCACAACACCTTTGTACACAAGTATCTTCATTTAAGCTTTTGCAATCATCTGGCTATCAATCCCGATTATTTTCATTATGTTCATGCATGATATCACTATTAGGCTTGCTCATATGAGTCATACCATGACACAGACTCACCACGCACCGACACCTCTCCTCTTTTATCTCTCACCAAGGTGCCAACTTTCCAGTATTGCAACTAATGTACTTACTTCAAAAACAACATCCTCCTTTTTCACACAGTGATTTCAGTTTGAGTATAAGGATTATTTTTCAACACTCACCCTCAGAACAACTTCTCACCTCATTGATACTTGTCGACATAGGCTTGCCTTTATTTTCATTGCTTTAAGTTCACCATATTAGACTCTTACGATCACGATAGGACTTTCTTAACTTGTAATGTAGGCTCAGGGTTAGGTAGGGTACATTTGGATGCATTTTAGTGACTTGTCGTCCTCCTTGACATAACAGCTAAGCGTCCTACCTTTTCGTCGTTTATTCCGCCCTCTTCTTGATTTTCTTATATTATTTTGCCTTGCTTTTCTCCTTTCTTTCTTCTTTTGTGTAAATGACTCTTTTTTTTATTATATATAATTTTTTTTAATTTTCAAACTTTTCACTTGATTTCAACTTTGCTTGAGTCACTTTTCTTTTCTTCTTTTTCTCTCTTTATTCTTTCAACCCCACTTTCCGGAGCATTCCTCATAACAGCCACCCTCAACTCATAGCATTGCCATGAGTCAAGGTACACAATACCCAAAGTTGGGTCAGGGCCAAGACGAGGTTGTTTTCTGCATTAGCCACCCTCAACTTATGCTTTTGGCATAAGCTGAGGTGTACATGTCCAAGGAGGGACCAGGGCCAACACATTGTTCCCAGAAAAGATAAATTTGGGTAGAAAAGAAAGGTCGATTTTAAGCTCAAATCATTTGGATCAAGAAGGGAATAATTTCATTTGGTTTTCTTTTATCTAGGCTAAAGATTTGTTATTTTTGAACAAGGGCCTATGATCCTTTCCTAATTGTCTATCACAGATTACTTTTAGCAGGACTAACCGTGCAAGTTCTAGCTCAGTACCAACAGTGGAATATCCAACTTTCCTCACACTCACTTAACACCTCATTACCCTACCAGATTATCACCCACCTAGTTCAAGCTATAGATTGAGGGTCATGCAGTGGTGTATCTCTATGTCATGCTTAGAGCCACACATTCATCATTCACTATGCCTAATCATGCAAGCATTTTCTTTAAAACAGGATATCATTTTATTTAGCCATCATGCTTTAGATTTCATGTCTATACTATGTTCAAGATACTAACGTGCCGGTTCAACAATAAAACAACTAGTCTCTTGGGGAAAAAGAACACAGGCAAGAAAACCCCAAGAGAGGATTGTGAGTTGGGCTACTCAGACTTCACCCTAGCACTCACTTTCCACTTACCCCACCCCCAACAAAAGAGCATGCAATTGTATTATCCCCAATGCATAAAAAAATACAAAATAGGGTGGTAGGTGAAGCAAACCTGAGGTGCATAGCGCCGATGATCAACAAGATGGCGGGTCCGGTTTCCCAGAACCCGCTCCCTCTGTAGTAGGGACACCATCAGTAGTGTCCGCAGCAATAACAGCACCCTCAGTAGTGCTCCTCTCAACATCAGAAATCCTGGAGCTAGACTACCCAGCAGCCACCTCCTGAGCCCTCATCTATCGGTCCTCCTCATCTATCAGCGAGGCTCTCTTCGCAGCCTCCAACTCAAGATGCTCTCTCTTCCTAGCTCGAGTCTCATCCTCCTCTCTGGATCAGTGCCTCATTGTATGCTCACATGGCGGAAGCGATGGCGCAGCAGTGGTCTGGAAAAGAGCAGCCAACACCGTATCCTCAGTAGGCTCCAGAGATGTGGCCTCAGACTCGGGCACCCGGGCCTCCAGAATGGCATCCATATCTGCCCTCAAACTTGCCACAGCAGCCTGGAGAGTCGTCAAATCTACAGTAGGGGCTGGCCGGGCAAAAACGCTTAACTCAAATGCGTCAAGGCGTTGGTGGACCTCCATAATATGCCTCTCAGTCCGTTGGGCCATCTTCTTCTCGATTCTCTCTTATGCCTCAGCAATGGACTTCTGCATCTAAGGCTGGATATGATGCAGAAGTGTGGCCATTTGGGCCTCTAATTTCTGAATCCTAGCGATCGGGACCAGTGCTGCATATGGGGTGGAGCGGGAGGAGTTCGGAGCGGTGCTAGTACCCGGGATAGACTCAACCAGGGTGGTGTCGGTAGGCTCTGATTTAGCCTGATCAGCCCCTTGGGCCTGCTCTACCGTGACTGCCAGGTTCTCACCTAGCGGCTGCACCTCTGCACGGGGCCCTCTGTTGGGAGCCAACTCATTGACCTCATCCCGGATGAGACCAATATCAACCTGGCCAGTCGGGGTCTTGAGCACATCAATGTGCCACACGGTCACTCCAGCAAACCTGCACAACTCTAAAATCATGCAAGAGAAGGGGTAAGTGGTGGTGGCCTTAAAGTCCCTCTCATGGATGACTGCCTTAAACAGCCACGTGAAATCTACCTCGAACCCAACAACCATGGCGGCTATCATCACTACTCTATCCCATGTAACAATATTATCAGCAGTAGTGGGGGAGAGGCAATGACGGACCAAGAGCCATAAGAATTTGGCCTTGAATGTGAGGTTGGCCTTCTTTATTCCTCCTTTGGGCTCCAGCATCCAATCAGCACCCTCTCCATCCACGGAGATGTTCTGGGCTATCCACCTCTTGGTGGTCTCTCTCACGCTGGAAATGGCCGTCCTTGATCAGCTTCCACCGATAGTCAAACTCGGGAGTGAGGAGGGCCCTGGTGGCCTCAGTGTCAGCACCATATAAAAATATGTGAATAGAGGGCAAGGAGATATCCACCCTCTTGCCACGGACATGAACATGCTCAAGTGGTGCGTGTTTGGCGGGGTTAGCCCGCTTGTCCAAACTAGCCCTGAGATACACCACATAAGCTGCGTAGAACTCCGTCACAACCTCCTCACTGTAACGGCCCAAACTCCTAACCGTCCACTCTAGCCGATGGCGGGTAAAAAGGTCATGTATAGCCGGCATCGTGGGAAGACTCCCGGTAAGAACTCGCCGCTCGACTGTCAGAGTTCGAGTCATGACCCCCTTGTCGTTGAGAAGCTTCACATCCCTGTATGTCTGATATTATCCCTCGACATACCACCGGTTGGGCAGATCAGCAACCGGTGAGGGGACGTCGGTCAGGGGTGCGGGGGTGGAATCCGCACTATCAGCCTCATCAGACGAGGCAGAGTGGGCAGGTGCTGTAGGAGTAGTGGCACCATGTGAAGATGACGCTTCCTTTGACCCGGAATCCTCCTCGGAGCCAGACACTCCCTCGGAAAATGCAGCAGACCCAGACGGTGTGACGGTCAGTGTGCGCTCCTCATCAGACTGGGAGGCAGTGACTACGCCAGACGCCACCTTCGTGGGCGTGTCTCTGGTGGTCCTAGCAGTACGTGCAGGTGTCTGGGTGCCTGGTGGGACGTACTCGGGGTCGCGTTTATCATCAGACGACCCAATCACCAACCGGTGGGATGGGGCAACAGACTTGGAACATCCTCGAGAGTAGACTAAGTCTTGCATGGGTGCCATGTGTACCTGCAAGGAGGGGTTATTAGTACCAGTAGAAGGATGCAACACACTCAAAAGAATTAAACACAGAAGGGGAAACACAAATAGAGTGGTGGTGCAGAACTGCAGAACTGACAGACGGACACCATCGATGGTCCATCGATGGAACGACAGTCCGTCGGTGGACACTTAGAAAATTTATTTTGACAAGTTTCAGAACAAAGGTTCTGATAGAGACGACGGACCTGCAGGACGAACCGTCGACTGAACGACGGTCCGTCAGTGGGGGTCCGTCGATGGACCCTTAGAAACTTTCTTTTGATTCTTAAGAAACATAGTTTCTGTTAAGGACGACAGACCTGCAGGACGGACTATCGACTGAACGACGGTCCATCAGTGGGGGTCCATCGGTGGACCCTTAGAAAAGTTTTAAGGAACTTCAGAAATAAGGGTTCTGATAGAGTCTACGGTCATGCAGGACGCTCCATCGATCAGTTACCGGACCGTCGTCTACCCCCGTGGGTAGACACTTCGACTAATTTCAAAAAACCCTAAGAGAACAGGGTTCTGTTACCGATGACGGTCATGCAGGATGGTCCGTCGATGGGTCGACGGACCGTCGTCTACCCACGTGGGTAGACACTTAGACAAATCAGAGGAGATGTTGTTGATGGACCCCAACGACGGTCCATCGATGGGGTCTCGTTCTGTCTTTTAGGGACAGAATTTTTGCAGCCATTGTTACCCCCAAAGAACAATTTCAGAGCAATCTAAGAAACATTAAGTTCCTCTAGCATTTAACAAAGCATTTCATCATTCCTAGGGCATGAATTATCGTAGTTTTAAACATAGATTCTCACAGACTATCAAACCCTAAGTCAGAAACAACAACACTCAAAACACAGCAATTATTTGACAATACACCCCCATCCAGTTCACTTTCATTGTTCTAAGGGACTAGGAATTCAGTTTGAAGATATTAAGCATGCAACGGTGTCCTAAATTCAAGACCCACGATCGTATTTCAGCAATTTAGCATGTAAAGTAACGAGAGTAAATAGAGCAGATCAGAAAGACCTACCTGTGTACTGTAGTGTAGGGAATGAGGGGATTCTTCCAAGTACCTCAAGTACGAAACACCAAAGAGCAACCTCGAACACCGACCGGGAAAAAGACAGACGAAGATGGAAGATTGGGGAAGAGAAGGGATTTGGGAAACACATGGAGATTTAGGGAAGAGGAGAATCTGTCTGATAGAAATAGGAGATAATGGGTAAGGAAGTGGGGAAGTTGAAGGGAAATGAGGAGGGAAACGTTTTGGGGAGGGTATTTTAAAGGGTGGGTAACTGAAAAGTTTAAAAATTTAATATATAGTCGGTCGGGTCGGGTTAGTGGGTTGGAGGAACCGACGATACCCCGTCGACGGACCATAAGTCAGTCGACGGTCCATCGACTGCTCCGTCAAATGTACCCTAACTCAGAAAAATTAAAGAAACAAAACTGGGATCTACGGACCCTACCGACGGTTGGTCCGTCGATTGGTCCGTCGATTTCACTTTCAAGAAGGAATGTTACAAAATCATATCCAAATGAAGTAGTTGTTCTTTCACGTTTAGTGCGCCTTGGACTCTCTTAATTAGTTTCAATCTCTTTTGATTCTTATCGGGATTGTTTAGACCCCCCACTAGATGACTCAAGTCTAGTTTTATATGGATAGATATGTTCAAAAAATTCAGCATTATCTACGTGATTGCAGAAACCAAAAATCAACATGCCTTACTATTTTTATGCATGCCTAGTGAATACACAATTCACAATCTTAGGCCCTATATTCACCCTCTTAGGTATATGAACCTGGACATTGGCTAGACACCCCCACACTTTGAAATATTTCAAGTTTAATTTTCTACCTTTCCATTTCTCATATGGAATAACATGTGTCATTGTGTGAGGTACTCTATTGAGTATTCGATTTGCTGTAAGGATAACTTCCTACCAAAAGTTTTGTGGTAAACTTAAACGTATAAGTAAGGCATTCATCATTTCCTTTAAAGTGCAATTTTTCTTTTCTGCAATCCCATTAGATTAAGGAGTTTAAGGAGCAATAGTTTGATGCATTATTACATTTTCCAAACATATTTACGTAAATGGTGATTCATATTTTCCGCCTCTATCACTTCTGATCATTTTCGTCTTTCTATCCAACTGATTTTCAACTTCAGTTTTATATTGCCAAAATACATATATTGTTTCATCCTTACCATTTACCAAATAAACATAACAATATCTCGTGCAATCTTCAATAAAAGTTATGAAATACGTTTTTCTACCACGTGATGGTGTTGACTTAATCTCACAAATGTCAGTGTGAATCAGTTTTAAGGGATTTGAATTTCTTTCAACAGATTTAAAAGGATGCTTAGAATACTTAGGTTCAACGTAAACTTGACATTTTGATTTATTGCACTCAAATTTAGGCAAAACATTTAAGTTAATCAGTTTTTGCAAGGTTTTATTATTAACATGTCCTGGACGTTCATGCCATAAACCTATAAACTCAAGCATGTAAGAAGCAGAATCTTTATTCATATCAACTGCAACTACATTGAGTTTAAACAGACCCTTAGTGAGGTAAACTTTTTCTACATACATTTCATTCTTACTGAATGCAACTTTATCAGAAACAAATGCACATTTGAATCCGTTTTTATTCAAAATAGGTAAAGAAACTAAGTTCTCTTGCAATTCCGAAACATATGAGACCCTGTTCAAAGTCACCACCTTGCTTGATGTCATCTTTAATAGAACCTTTCCATTTCCTTCCACCTTTGCAACAATGGGGTTTGCCATAAACAACTTCTTGTATGTAAGTGCTACAGTATATGATGAAAATAATTCTTTGTTGGCACCCGAATCTATTCACTATTCTCTTGGATTTCAAACCAAGTTACATTTTGAAAGCATTGCACATAGATCGTCCATTTCTCCTTTGGATTAAGTCAAATTTGCTTGATCCTTCTTCTTCTTGTCCTTCTTGGGACTCGGCATTCAGTAGTCCTATGACCACGTTTGTCACAATTGAAGCAACTTCCATTGAATTTCTTCTTAGGAGGATTGCTTTTTGGACCAGATGCGCTCTTTCTTTCCTTTAATTTTGTGGGATTTTCTTCAACAATATTACTCCAGATATTGTTGAATTACCATGTGACCTCTTTTCTGCAACCTTGTTATCCTCTTCGATTCTCAACCTTACTATCAGATCTTTAACATTCATCTCCTTGCGTTTATGTTTTAATTAGTTTGTGAAGTCCTTCCACAATGGAGGCAACTTCTCAATAATGGCAGCCACTTGAAAAATATCATTCACAACCAATCCTACATTAAAGATTATGTGAGTATTACGAATAAACTTAATATTTCCAACATAGGCATTAGATAAATTTATACCTTCAGCAAGGAGATCATAGATTATGACATCCAGCTGTTGAACTTGGGTGACTATGGTCTTATTGTCTATCATCTTATAGTCTAGAAACTTTGCCACAATGAACTTCTTCATTCCGGCATCCTCTGTTTTATACTACTTTTCTAAAGCATCTGAGAGTTCTTTTGAGGTTTTGACATTACTGTACACATTGTACAAATTATCTTGGTCATTCAAAATATAATTTTTACACAAAAAATCTGAATGTGTCCATGCTTCTGCTTCAGGTGGTGTTTTATCCGACATAACAGGAACATTCTCATTAATGAACCTCTGCAGACTCAACGTAGTGAGATAAAAGAACATCTTATGCTGCCATCTATTGAAGTTGACTCCAAAAAACTTTGCAGGTTTCTCAACCGGTGCTAGGGCAGCAGTTGAATTATTGTGTGCGACCGATGTTGTTTTAGCACTTACTATTGCAACACTCACTGTTCCAACATTTACTTGAATTAAATTAGTAATTTTTTCTATCGCAAATGCCAGACGATTTTAGTATGTGAAATACTAACAGTAAAGAATAAATTCTTACACAGCCTGTTTATGATTTAACGATAATATTTTTATTTTTATTTAATCGTTAATCGAATGAATATTAAAAATCTAACATAGTAGAAAACCATACATGTTTTAATGTCCAGAAATCTCAAATACAGAAACAAAAAATAGATGAAATAGACAGAATACTGTAAATCCAAGTCCACAGAAACCAATGTGTTTCCTTAAGAAATTTAATCCCCTCACTGTACCCGAGGTCGCAAATTATTTTCTCCCAAGATAAAATGGATTAACCTGTTAAAGAAGTAGCGGTACCTCAAACTTAAATAACTTCTTCGAACGCAAGAATAGTAACAAGAGCACACAAAGACTCAGTCGATCGACAATTTTGTTTATGAGAGAAAATGTATGCAGAGAGGAAAAAAAATTTAGTGTTTGAAAAAATGGAAAAACCTCTTATTTATAGCCATTTTCAACAAGGAACGTGTATGTTCAAACAAATCTGTTCAGACTGTTACACGCGAATTTTAAATAGATTACGTTGCGCCAAATTAATTTAGTTATTTAACTATCTTTCAGAATTAATTTATAAGTGAAAGGAAATCATTCCAATTCCAATTCCAATTCCAATTCCAATTCCACTTTCAATTCAGAAGCCGAAGCCGAAGCCAAGGCCGAACGAGCGACGACGACGATACGAGGGGACACCTTCTTCTTAACCCTTTAAGAAATAAAAGAAGTGTTTCCTAATATACTATTTCCTTTCTTCTACCAATTTGAGAGAAATGGATTTTCATTTTTCCCCCAAAATTGGTTCCTCCTCTTTTCCATTTTCTCTTCTCATTTTCCACTCACAATTTGTTAAAACCCAACGGTCGCCAGTTGGATATTTCAAAGGGTTGTTTGAACTGACGCACAGCAGAAGCAATATGTAGAAGTTGTGTTCCTACATATTGTTGTTGTTTTCAAATTTATAGACATATTTTGCACGTTTTAACAGTAATTTTGTGTCATTTCTGTTGAACCTTTATCTGCAACACATACTTCAGTGTACTTATGGTTTAGTTTATCAAATAACACTTTACTTGTTTCCTCAACCCCTCCATTTCTTAGAATTTTTGCTGAGTCAGAATGTTCAAAAAGTCATGACACCTGTTTTATTGGTGATTCCTCCTTGTGTGATGTTAACATGTACCATCAGGTATTAAAAAAATCTACCGAATGTCATCCACTTTTTTTATATCGGGGAGAAATGGCTTCACATTTGATTGCATATCTAGTGGGTTTCAACTGGGTCGATACCTATTTTACGAAGAAGATTTAGCCATACTTGTTTTCATATCAAAAGTATTCATCTTCATCATCTTTCTAGACCAATTTGCTCAAAAGCAAGATACCAACAGAACCATCATGTTTGTGAGGAAAATTTTCAGGAGATGGTTCAAAACGGACTATCTCCTTTTTCCTTTTCCCGGATTTATAATCCCTCTCATCCCGGCCATTATGGGTGGCTACCTCACAGTAAGACTCATCATTAGTTTTTATAAACATATTTTATGTTAATTCTGATACTAAATGATTATTTATGCCTTGTTAGGTATTTTGCTATAAAGATGTCCCTGCAATTCCGGTAGGTTATTTATTTAATTATTTATTTTAATTGTTTATCTTAACTATGATATGCTAATTCTAATTTCTTATAATGTTACAGTTCGAATGGGAAGAACATCTAGAATAGGGAAGGTCAAAGAAACAAATGAGAAAAATGGATAAGGTCGGAGGATACATAGTCCATTTTTATTAATACTGCAAGGCATTAGCCGTAGTTTAGGTTAAGTTGTTGAATACTACAAGGCATTAGTCATGTTTACATCTCAATACGTTGAATTATGCACTCTTATCATGTTTCATTAGTTTCTAGTAGTATGCACGATACTCTAACTTAGTTTGTTAGTCTCCAGATTATCATCACAAAACAATGTATGAGAAGCTTTACGTAACCTGGAAAATGCAAATAAACAATAATCAACTTTAAGTTATAAAACGAAAATAACATATCTAAAATAATCTCATGAGTGGAGTATGGAGAAAGTAGAGTTAACTTATACCTTACCCCTATCTTGTAAGATAAATAGATTGTCTCTAATAAATCTCGGATAAGGACTTAGAGGTGCTATAATGTAAAGAAAAATAAAATTAGAATGCACATTTATATAAAGAAATCACTTTTATAAACTCAGAAAAGGATCTACTATTAGGTCAATACAAATTTCGTAATGTTTATTTCGAAATATAAATAAACCAAATATCATCGGCTAGTGAATCTTCCGAAAGCACAATTATGTGATACAATTTAAAAGGAGATAGTATATAATCATAAAAGTACTCCATTCGTACTAAAATAAAATGTATCTTAGTAAAAAGTTACATTTATTAAGAAAATAATAAATATAATGTGTAATTTACTCAACTATTTTATTTTAATAAATATCTTTTGAAAATTGAACACAATAAAAAGGAAGGATCATGTCTTAACCTTTGATATTAATATTTTCTCCGTCCTATATTAGTTAATCATCTTACTAAAAATAATTGTCCACCTTACTAAATCGAAAAAATATTAATTAATTTTTTTCTAAATTACCCTTGCAGTGATAATTCTTAAATTATCAAACATATACCATTTTATTAAACTTTCAACAAATTATATCAATCTAATCTTTTATGTTTTCCTTGTATTCCTCGTGTTTTTTCCCCTCTGTAGTTGTGTTGTTTTTGATAGTGAAGACAAAATTAGTTCAACTGAGTCAATATAAAAATTATATTTTGGAAATGGGTCCCTATTTTTCTGATCATTTTCTTCTTTTATTTGTTAAATACTCTTATATTAAATAAAATTCAACTAATATCTTTTTTTTTGGTCAAAATTTATAATTCCAACAATAAAGGACTATCAATTTCACGGTACATCTATAAAAATAAAAAATAAAAGTAAAGAGTTAGTAAATTATGATAAAGATATTTAGTAATTGTTGGCATTATAAATTTGACAAAAAAAAGAAGATATTAGTTGAATTTTATTTATATATGCATTCCGATTATATTTTTTTAATAACTTTTCCAAAATACTAATTCATTCGGTACCATTTTAGAATATATTTTTATTAATCAACATGGAATGTATCCAAAGACTATCATATCACATCATATCATATAATATATCCTATATCACTAAAAGAGGGAACACAAAAATTAAAAGTTGAATTACAATTTTACCCCTTCTATAAATTAAAATGTTGCAAAACAATTAAATTGTATTAGTTTAATTAAAATGTTAATGACTTTTAGAGTTCCGTAGATTAATTCCTAATTAACTATATAATTTAATAACATTTATCATCTATCATCTCTCTCTCCATATTATATCATATCATATCATATCATATATTTATATAAAAGAAAATTATAGGCCCGCCTACGTGGCGTCACCACAAACCAGAATTTCCTTTTTAAATTATTTATTTCCAAAACTAGTCCTCCCTTTCATGAAAAGTTGTGACTTTTATAAAAAAAATTGCGACTTTTATAAAAAGTTGTGACTTTAATGAAGAGTTGTTACTTTTATGATTGTGACATTTCCGAACGATTTCAACTTTTTCAAAAGTTGTGCCCTTTTTGAAAAGGCACAATAAGTACTTGTTCACACTATCATTTGTTGTCTATAAATAGAGGAATTTCCTCTCATTTTACTACAACAAAAATTCTGAATTTCTTCTTCTTCTTCTTCTTAAATGTTTATGTACTTTTCTCTTGTTGAGTGTCTCACGACACCATGGTTTATGTTATAGATACTGGAATGCATTTTTACAATTATTGGAAAAAAAATAATTAACTACTTCTCCTCCTCCTCCTCCTCCTCCTCCTCCTCCTCCTCCTCCTCCTCCTTCTTTTACACAATTAAATATTTATGTACTTTGCTCATGTTGAGTGGTTCACTAACACCATGGTTTATGTTACAAATATTGTTATTTATTTTTTCAATCATTGATTAATGTTTATGTTATTAAACATAAATGATAAAATATAATAATTTTTAGTTTTCTTTACATTATTAATGTTTGTTACTATAGGATCTTTTATTTAAGATAATATAGATTTTATTTTTAAAGACGGTAGGTGTTAAGTATTATTTTACAAATTATGTGATATTAAATTCCCGTGCAAGGAATCCTAGGCGAATCTACTTGGCGCCACAACAAACCAGGATGCCCTTTTTATTTATTTATTTTCAAAATTAGCCCTCCCTTCCATGAACAGTTGCAATTTAAATGAAAAGGTGCGACTTTATGAAAATTTGTGACTTCAATGAAGAGTTGCAAATTTTATGAAAAGTTGCGACTTTAATAAAATGTTGCCACATTTATGAAGAGTTGCGACTTTTATGATGAGTTGTGACTTTTGTGAAAGGTTGTGACATTTCGAAGGGTTGCATCTTTTCCAAATATTTGTAACATTTCCCATAAGGCACAATAAACATTTGTTCATACTTCCGTTTGTCATCTATAAATAGATGGATTTCCACTCATTTTAAAATAACGAATATTCTAAACTACTTCTCATCTTATTCCACAAAATTAAAATATTCGTGTGCTTTGCTCCTGTTGAATGACTCACTGGCACTATTGCTTATGTTACAGATCCTGCTATGTATTCTTATAGTTATTAATATATACTTATATTATTAAGGATAACTGATAAGATGTTATAATTTTCATTTTAATTTACATTATTAATGTCTTTTATTACGTAATCTTGTATGTAAGATGATATAGTGTTCTAGTTTTAATGACTGATATGTTTAAGTATTATTTTATAAATTCCCTTTCATGAAAAGATGTAACTTTTATGAAAAGTAGCGACTCTACTGAAGAGTAGCGACTTATATGAAAAGTCTAACTTTAATGAAGAGTTGCGACTTCTTTCAAAAGTTGTGACTTTTATAAAAAGTTGCAACTTTAATGAAGAATTATGACTTTATGAAAATTTGCGACTTTTATGAAAGGTCATGAACTTTCCGAAAGATTATAAATTTTCCAAATAGTTGTAACATTTCCGATAGGGAACATTAAACATTTGTTCACACTACCCTTTGTTATCTATAAATAGAGGAATTTCCTCTCATTTTAAAACAACAGATTTCTGTTGAGTGACTTACACACCACTGTTTTTGTATCAATAAATTGGTGAATAAAATCGTTTCATTCTTAGAGAATATAATTTTTTAAACGTCAGGTATTGGAGGGAAATAAGGGGACATTATACATTCGGTGGACTCAATTTTTTCCTTTCTATTGCATGCTATTTGTAACACCTCCAAAATGACTTAGTTGAAACTAGAGCCTAACACTTGTGTATTAATTTATTGAAGTCCTAAAATGAGTTAAAATTATGTTAGGAGGCAGTGTGTAAAGTTTCATGAAGTTTGGAGGTCAAACGTCCAAGAACGTCCATGACGTTCGAAAGGTTTGCCTTGAAACGTCCTTGGGTGTCTTAGTATGTTTCGTCGAGTTTTACGTGTTCGTTTTGAATGAAATTGATGTGAGAGGTCCTAAACTCGTATACATACATATTCGGGTTGGAAACGTCCGGGAAAAGTCCCCAAGGACCAACCAAGTGTCCTTGAGGAAGGACCCATCTTGATTGACAAAACTGCCTAAGGCAGTCCCATCTACGGAGGCAATCGACGCCCAGTAGGCGGTTGACTCCCGTAGCTACAGGGCGTCAATGGTGACTTAGGCGTAGGATCTTGTGCTCCATTGGGACCAGCCTCTGACCCAAACCACGGACCAGCAGGATGGTCCGTTGGTTGGGTGACGGGGCGTAAGTGGCAGGCATCGATTGAGTCTGTAATTTCGCAGACTCACTGTTAAGTGTACCAATTCACCTCACGTCCAAATAAATGTTTGGGCAGTTACATAAGGGAGTTTTGTGTATTTTAAGTTGGTTTATAAGTCCTAAACACCTAGATGAATTCATTATTCCAAATAAAAAACCAAAATCTCTAAGAAACTCTCTAGATCTCCATTAAAGTCAAAGCTCAATATAGAGCTTGGATTGAAGATTGGTCGATGATTCTTCATCAATTCTTCATCAAATTCGTGGTCTAGCATCAATTGAGGTATGGTCTTCATCCTCGAATCTCTCTTCTTTAAGGAGCCAAACTTCAAAGTGATTTCTAAAGTCTTTCAAAGATGAACTTGTCCAATTTTGATATCTATCCATGGGTTCTTTCATAAAACATTTTGAATCATTATATATTAAATGAAATTGATGTCAATTAGATTATTTTAACCTAATTACTCTATGAACCCATTTAATTCATGAGCCCTAGTTTCTGACTACTTTGTGGGTGACTTGATTATGTCTTAATGCTACTGAGTTCTTATGTAGTTTGATTACGGATATTGAATTATGATAGAATCATCTTATAAATGTTAGTATACTTCCCTAAATTCATAAATCCATGTTCTATAATCTTTTATTAATTTTCTATTGTAAGTATTGAATTGAATTGGTGATCATGGCCATGAGTAAGGGCTTTCGGGTATTGTGTTGGATGATTTAGCTATGGATTGAAGTGGTGAGAGTGGACTGGTGGTACGCTGACCTAATTCTATTTATATTATGTAATTTAGGTCTTGAATTATGTTGTGATTGGTATGGTCCACTTTTGGTGGCGGTGCTATGTGCTTTACTTGTGAATTATGTGGTCTCGTCGGCGTTACTTTATGAATTATGATGATCATGGCCTTGTCGGCATTACTTGATACATTATGATGGTTTGTGTAGTTTATTTATTTGAAGTATGATCATATCTATCTACTTGTCAGTAAGGTGAAAGTATGTGTTCTTCTATTGATGTTAGGTGATCATGTTAGACCATGACTATGTCCTTATGTGTTTAGTGTTAGAGTTGATGCATGATTCTTCCTACTTGGTTATATGAGTCTTATGATGGTTATATTGAAGGTTATATAGTAGTGTATAGGGTGACCTATAGTTGACTTGGTTATCTCTATATGCTCCAGAATAGTATGCTATGTGTATGGTATGGTGAAGCGTGTGTGCGCGCCTTGTTTTGGTTGACTTGTGTCCCTTACTTGATACATATAGAATGTTAATATGATTTCTTGACTTATTATGCTAAAGATCCTTAGTCTTGTATGTGTGATTGACATGTGACCTTGAAAATAGCTAAGAAGGTCCCTTATGTGGAACCTTCATCCTAGATGTAAGGTTATGATATCCTTGAAGTTGAAAGTCGTAATGGTATCCTTCTTGTGTTAATGGTAGACTTTTAGGTTTGTTGGCTGGAACGACATGAAATCATCATTAGGAAAGTCATTGAGCTATCCTCTTAGCCATTGTAGGTAGCCTTAGTGGACCCTCTATGGTAAGGTGAAATGTGATTGGGTTATGAACTAGATATGAAACCTCTTTATGTGATCCTTTATTGAAAAAACTCTATGAGAATAAAGGCTAGCACTGAGTTAGTATGCTTGAGAAGTTGGTCTAATTAAGATGACCTTAGAGAACAAACAAACCCTCAATATTCCTTAACCATATGCCTACATGAGATGTGTCCTAGTTCAACCATTTTCCCGTAGAACAAACCTCCTTCGAAGTAGGTTCATGAATCCGGATTCCATTCATAGCTAGTATGGTCTATGTTGGTTATTGCATATTCTCATCATATGGGATACCACTAGTGTTGGAGAAGTTTAGGTGGTAGTATGGGACGCTATATAGACATTGCACGATTAGTCTTTGAAGATATTAGTGAGTGAATTCCTAGGTCTTCTCCAAGACCATTACTTGAATGTCCTTATTTGTTGAATGTCTCTTAAATAAACTAATGAAGAGATTGACTTAAGTTAGAAACCATGGAGATGAATAAGTACTTACCTAGAGTAGTTTAAGGGTTGCCTAGTTAAGGTGTGAAGGGGGCATAAAGGATGGTCTCTTCATGTCTTACTTAGGGAAGTCTTAAGAATGACTCTAGATAGGGAAGTAGGTTGATAAAGTAGACATGATCCAATCTTAGGAAGTCTTAAGGATTATTTAGGTATTCTTGGAGAGGGTGTATGGGAGTTCTCTTCTTGAGTTACTTAAGTAAGTCTTTTGATAACCTTTGGGGAGGAGAATGTCATATTATATAGATATGTTATTGTATGAAGTGAGTATGATCTTATTATAGATAGTCTAAATGATCTCTTAGGTGTGTGTGAAGGGATTGTTGGGCGGTCGCTTCATAACTCACTCAAGTGAGCGTTAGAATCATCTTGGGTAGGAAGATCTCATATTTATGTGTTTTGGATATACTTTGATGCTATATTGTGAAATGTGAATTATTGGTGAAGTTACAGTGAAGTCACTGCAAGCTCACTGTGACCTTACTGTATTGTACATATAAATTACGTATAATTTGTAATGCATTCTAATTGTGATGTTTGGTGTTTAAATGTGATCCTTATGCTTATGCAATGAAGTTTTAATAAAAAAGAGCATGTTTTTCATAAATGTCTGTTTCTCATGATTTTATGCATTATGTCATACTTAGTACATATGTTTGTACTAATTCCATACTTTTGTTTATATCTAAAGGTGTGATTAGCAGGTGAGAGGTGTCGTTGAAGCAAGCTTGGAATCTAGTTATCGTTCAAGCAAAGTTGAAGTATGTCCTCATTTCACTCGAGGGCATAATCATCTTTAGACTCTTTTATTTCAAGTATTGTAATAGATATTAGATTGTTATATTCGTATTGTGTGGGCCATGTCCCAAGTATTTCTTAAGTCTAAGATGGCATATGTTGAGACTTTAGTATTTTCCTATGATTTTAAATATGAAAGACGTTTTAAGATATTTCGTGTGAAATTTTTAATTCCGCACTACTTTTCATACATGTATGCAATAAATGATGTCAAAGGCTTGTACAAGACCTCTGAGAGGTCAAGTACGCCATGTTTCACTTCGAGAGTGACATATCTTCTAGCGTGTACTCTTGGATTGTGACAAAGTTGGTATCAGATCATAAGTTATGAAAGTGGTCTAGTCTCATAAAGCCACATCTAGCAGAGTCCCATTCATCGATGTGAGTCGCGACACATCTATGGGCGAGAGGCTATAAGACGATAGAGTTTCCCTTCTTTCTCTACTCTTGTGTCGTGCCGTAGAGTAAAAGTTATGAGCGTCTTTCTTAATGCTTTTCTTTGTGATTTTAGGAAGATGAATACTATAAGAATGTCGGCTAGAAGGTTGGAAGAGGGAAGGGTGAATGGGGATATTTCTCCTCAAGTTGAGCAAATTCTTCAAGGTGTTCAAGGTGCTCAAGGGGCTCAAGGTGCTAGGAATGCTCAAGTTCCTATTGTGGAAAGAGGTAATGATGTTCCGGTGGTTCCCCTAGAAATGACTAATGAGGAGATTAGAGAGGCTCTACTTTCTTTAGCCCGAGCCATGACTACTCTTGTGAATAGGGGTGTTGAGCCTAGAGTGAATGCTATAGAGAGCACTATGACCTCTACATTAAGAGATTTTGTGAGGATGAACCCTCCTACCTTTCTTAGCTCTAAGGTGGGAGAGGACCCCCAAGAGTTACTAGATGGTGCTTATAAGGTGTTGAGTGCCATGTGGGTGACTTCTAGGGAGAAGGCGAAGTTAGCTTCGTACCAATTGAGGGAGGTTGCTCAAGTGTGGTACACTCAATGGAAAGATAATATGCTAGTTGATTCGGGTCCCATAGAGTGGGAGGAGTTTAAGGAGGCTTTCTTAGGAATGTACTTTCCCCGTGAGAGGAGAGAGGTGAAGGTTGCAGAGTTAATTAATCTCAAGAAAGGCAATATGAGTGTTGAGGAGTATTCCTTGAAGTTCACTATGGTGTCTAGGTAGGCTCCATCCTTGGTGTCTAACCCAAGGGATAAGATGAGTAGGTTTGTGACCGGTGTCGTTGACCTTGTGAAAAAAGAGTGTCGTACGACCATGCTCTACAATGACATGAATTTGTCTAGACTCATGGTGTATGCTCAATCCATTGAGGAGTCTAAACTTAGTAGATTTGTAAAAACTTGAAGAGGAGTGGGACAAGTGAGCAAAACCAACCTAGGTTCAAGAAGAGATCTCCAATTCAAAATGAACGTAGTGCTCCTAAGGTCAAACTTGAGAAGGGTAGTGGTTCCAAAGGTGGTAAGACTACTTGTGTTACTTGTAGGAAGAACCACTATGGGAAATTTCTAATGGGTACCGAGAATTGCTTTGGTTGTGGTAAGGATTGACACAAGGTGAGGGATTGTCCTACTATTGCGGCTAGAGGAAAGGTAGTTAAGCAAGTTCCTCCAAGTGTTCCGTGTGATGATGCTCCAAGGAAGAATTGCTTCTATGCACTCCGGGCTAGGGGATCAAAAACGGATGATGATAAGTTCTTGTATTTCTCCCCTTAGTTGTTATGAGTTCCTTCTAGGTGGGGGAGGATGGTAAGTAGTAGAATGGTGATTTGTTGTCTCTTCTCTTTTATTCAATTCAAGCTTGAGAGTTAGAAAGTCATAGTAGCATGTTGCATGTTGAATTATGTTTAGGAGTCTTGTTAGAATTGAATTTCATTGATTCCTTGCATGGTACATTTCATCAAGTTATGATTATGTTGTAAATTGAGTTTATATGGTTTTATCTCTTATATTATCATGCATTTATCATGAATTGAGAAAAATTTGCATTTTTGGATATTTTGGTATAATTCACTGTGTTGCCCGGCAACTTACTATGAAGTTTTTTAAAATTTTGATTAAATTTTTCTTTTGTTGAAAATAGTTGTATGGTGTATAGAATTGATGCATACGACCATGATAATGAATGTAAAAGGAGTTCTTGCTATTTGAAATTAAGAATGTGAGTCTTAGTTGCATAATGAGTCGTAAATTAGTTTCTATCTTCCTGTTGTGTTGTGATCCTCTTGGTTATATGAAATTGGTGTTCCTCCTAAATAACTTTAACATTTATGATAAGCCACAATAAACATTTGTTCACACTACCCTATGATGTCTATCAATAGAAGGATTTGCACTCTTTTTAAAACAATAAAAATGCCAATCTTCTTATTCTACTTCCGTAAAATTAAATATTCGTGTACTTTGCTCCTGTTGATTGACTTACTGACACCACTGTTTTGTATCAATAAGTTTGTGAATAAAATCATTCCATCCTGAGAGGATGTACTTCTTAAACCTCTTCTATTGGAGGAGAATAGTTTTTTCAAGGGGACATTGTGCATTCAGTGGACTCGAATTTTTCCTTTATGTTTTATTCTATCTTTACATATCCTGATATATTTTTCTACACTCATTAATTTATGCTTATGATATTAATTGTTATTTTTGAGTACATATTTTAAACTCTATTGTTTATGTTTCTGCAAAGTTATTCTCTCCAAATTTTATTGAACATATACACATATAGTACGTATATTCGTTGTGCAGAAAATAATTATTGTAGTTAGTTCCAAGAATTCATGTTTTGATATTATATATTACATTCTATAACTTAAAAGTATATAAACTTACATATTAATGTATATTTACATAGATATTAAATTTCTCACTCATCAATTGAAGAAATTCACTATGCAAGTTCAAAAGTTATAATTTCTTTCATGTTCGAGCGTAATTTCTGTTTTGAATATGTTAACAAATTTTTTTAATTTTCTCCTAAGACATATATCTCAATTGTATAATCTATGCAACTTAAATATTTTTTTTATTACGAAATGTCTTTGTATATATATATATTCTTATTTTCTTCTTTAGTTTTCTTTTAATGCTGATTAAAGAATCAATGATTTATTATTTCGTGAATAATTCATTGATTTGAGGTTCTTGAGTTATGTGATAATGCCAAATAATTAAATTCTTGTTGGATATTGATAATATATTTTAAGAACCTATTTTCCCATTATTTTTTATGTGTGGATATTAGTAAAAAATTATTTGCAAGTTCAATGCAAATATTATTTTTCACCGCGTGAAGCGCGGTAAATTTACCTAGTATATATATATATATATAAAGTCCAACAACTACACTTTAGCTTTTTAATTTCAAACTTCCTTAGATTAATTCCTAATTAACTATCTAATTTAATAATATTTATCATCTATAATGTCACTTAATATTTTTACTTTTAGATTTCCTTAGATTCATTCCTAATTAGCAATGTAAATTAATAACATTTATCATCTATAATCTCACTTAAACTTTTTACTTTTAGATTTCCTTAGATTCATTCCTAATTAGCAATCTAATTTAATAACATTTATCATCTATATCTCTCTCTCGTATACATATATATATATATATATATACATATATATATATACATACATACATACATACATATATATATATATATATATATATATATATATATATATATATATATATATATATATATATATATATATATATATATATATATATATATATATATATATATATATATATATATATATATTATTTATTCTAGCCCTCCACTAATATTTTAATTACATAGTGATAGAAATATGAAGTCCAACAACTACACTTTAACTTTTTTCTTTTAGACTTCCTTAGGACTAATTCCTAATATTATTATTTATCATCTATAATATCTCTCTCTCTCTCTCTCTCTCTCTCTCTCTCTCTCTCTCTCTCTCTCTCTCTCTCTCTCTCTCTCTATATATATATATATATATATATATATATATATATATATATATATATATATATATATATATATATATATATATATATATATATATATATTAACCCTCCACTAAATCAAAATAAAATTAATTAATTTATTAAATACTAATATTTAATTATATAGTGGTGAAATATGAAGTCTAACAACTGCACTTTTAGGACTGAAGACGCCTCCCAATTATTCAGACGCAAAGCAAAGCAGCCGGGGCAGAAATGGTGACCTACAAATTCCATCAATATCAGGTTGTAGGGAGAGCTCTACCGTCAGAAAACGATGAGCACCCAAAGATTTACCGTATGAAACTCTGGGCTACAAATGAGGTCCGTGCCAAGTCCAAGTTCTGGTACTTCTTGAGGAAGCTAAAGAAGGTGAAGAAGAGCAATGGTCAGATGCTAGCTATTAATGAGATTTTTGAGAAGTACCCAACAAAAATCAAGAACTATGGTATTTGGCTGCGTTACCAAAGTAGGACCGGGTATCATAACATGTACAAGGAGTACCGTGATACCACATTGAATGGTGGTGTAGAACAGATGTACACTAAAATGGCTTCTCGCCACAGGGTCCGCCATCACTGCATCCAGATCATCAAGACAACCACCATTCCAGCTAAGCTCTGCAAGCGGGAGAACACAAAGCAGTTCCATGACTTCAAAATCAAGTTCCCGTTGGTGTTCAAGAAAGTCAGGCCACCTACCAGGAAACTCAAGACTACCTACAAGGCCACCAAACCTAACTTGTTTATGTAAAACGCGTTTTGATCATTTAGTGGATTGAGTTGCTATTTCAAATTACTTCAATTTTGGTCCTCTGGATTAGTGGATTTCAACTTTCACTGGCAAGGGGAGGAAAAAGACACTTTCTGTTGTGATCAATTGATTATCTTTTGCTCTATTTATAGAACTAGATATCAGACCATTATGTTCAATTTTGAAAAAAAACAAAAAAAAAAACAAAAAAAAACAACAACTGCACTTTAATTTCTTGCTTTTAGATTTTCTTAGATTAATTACATAGTGCGTGTGTTTATATAGGTCCAACAACTGCACTATAAATTTTTGATTTTAGAAACCCTTAGATTAACTAGGTAGTGTGAGTGTGTGTTTACATAGGTCCTACAACTGCACTTTATTATTTTTGCTTTGCACTTCAATTTTTTGCTTTTAGACTTCCTTAGATTAATTACATTGTGTGTGTGTAAAAGTACACATGACACTAGAAATATTATTACATTTTAGTTGGTGGGAGGTGGTATAAATATATGTTTCTATGTTTCTACTCCTTTCTACTTGATTGGTGAATTACCAAATCAATCAGTAAAGAAGAGATTGGACATTATACCAAAAGAAAGAAGGTCCGATAACTTTGCTAATTAAAGGCGAAATTAGAAAGAATAATCACTGAAATACAAGTCTTATTTTTTCCTTATTTCCAATATCCTCTTATATTTATAAAAATCTCAAAAGTATCTTATTTAATGTATCCGAGCTATATATTAATGTATTAGAGTTAGTATTTAATCTATTCGAGCTACATATTATGTATCATGTTTATTTTATCATGTATCCAAGCTAGTTTTTAATGTATCCGAGCTACATATTATGTATTCGATCTAGTTTTTAATGTATTCGAGCTACATATTATGTATCTGACTTATGTTATAATGTATCAGAGATACTCTTTAATATATTTGAGCTACATATTAATGTATCCGATTTATGTTACTTTTGAAGGAATTAATGTAATTACATTGTAATTTCATATTAAAACTATGTGATTCCTAAATTTTATCCAATTAGAAATCAAAGTAAGAAATCCAAGGATTTCTCTGGAGAAGTATTTTTTTCCATTTAGAGAGTTTATAAAGTAGGATTAACGTAACATCTCACAACTCGAAATAGCTATAAAGGAGTTAAGATCTTTAAAATAACCGTTTTTGGAAAGTATTGACAAATCTGGAAAATTTGTCTAAGTTGAAGAAGTGAGTTTTGGTCATTTTTAAACAACCATACTCTTAGCTCAGGATTAGTTGGGTGTAGTTCCAGATATGGTAGGAAACGTATTGGAACGATCTTTCCAACGCCGCCAAGTTTGGGCGATTCGAGTCCATATGAGTGAGTTATGCCTTTTGGAAGTTGGATTGTTGGATTAAGTAAAGTCCAATCCGGATTTGGGAAGGGCAAAGTTGTCCTTTCATTAAATAATTTAATTGATTCATTTTTAGGAAATAATTGGGGTAAAATCAGACTTAGTTCAGTTTGGAAAAGTTAGAAGGACACTTAAGGCTTGGAGAAGATAGAAAAAAAGAGAGGAAAAGAGAGGAATCAAGGATGTCGCCAAGAACGTTCATGCCTTGCAAATGGAATATGTCGGGGGTGATCCCTAATCAGGTATGTGAGATTACATAGTGTTGGGTTAGTTCACCCACACGCCAAACTTCTTTCAATTCAGCGAAAAATAGTGTTGTGTGAATGTTAAAGAGTGAAGTTCTTGATGATCATTGTTGAATTCTTGATGGTTGATTCGTTAAATGCCTATTGTTGATTTAATCCCCTATTCCATTTTTTTTAGTTGAATCCATTGTGTATCGAGGGTATTAATGATCCTAAGCATTTGGGGAAAGAACCATGTGATTTTAGAGAGTTTAGAGATTAAAAACAAAGAAGGAAAAGTTGGGCAGTGTTGCATGAAACTAGTCCGCGTCGCAGACTTGTTCCAACTAGGGTAAAAAAATATGCGTCCGCATTGCAGACATGGTCGTGTACCTCTCTGTCCCAAAAATAAATTTCACTAGTATCTTCTGGGAGCAGCTCCACATCGCGGACTTGATTCACGACAATGAATTTGTAACTTTTGTTAAGTTTAGCTTTTCGAAATCATTCTTAAGCATAAAGAGGTCCTTTCAAATATAAATCATAATCCTTGAATCCATATTTCAATTCAAGGATCGACTAAGAGTCAATATTAAAGTAAAAGTCAAGATCAAATTTAAAATTAGAGTCAAAGTGAAGTTCAACAAAGTTTTAAGAGTCTATTACAAATGTTTAATCTTTGTTTTAAGACTAAGAGTTCAAGTTAAGTTAAGAGTAAATGGTTGAATTTATTTCTCAAAAGGTATATGGAAGTAAGTATTCCCAAACGGATAATAAATGTTTTTCTTTACATTTAAGATGAGAGAATACTGAGTTTTCCCAAAAAGGTTTTGAGCAAGAAAAGGGAACACCATTTCCAAGAGAGCTTTTAAGCAAAATGTTGAGTCATAATCTCAACCTAAAGAAAGAAGTTTTTTTAAAACACATATGAGATAAAGTATATTTTGGGAGTAGTATTGAGAACTGATTTGGGGATGCGAGTTCATATTAAATCAAGTCTCCAGGAAAATCATGTAGCCATCATATGTATTAACGAGTCATACTTTTTAGATTATCACATAAGTTAAGCTAGTGGATCCACTAAGTTAAGAGTTCTATATGATGGCAAAGTATAGGATAGTTATGTTAGCATGGGCAAGACGTTGTATCACCACTTAGGCTCATAGTGTTGGTTGTCTATTAGAGGATCTCCCAGAGAAACTATATTACTTTATCATATTAGTAAAGTTGAGTTTGTTATTGCATTTTATTAACAAACTGAATTGTTTAACAAACTATATATATATATATATTGCATGTGTCTTATTTCATTATATTGATCTAAGCTATTCATGAAGAGCCAAGGTAAGTGTTCCTTCTTACTCTTATCAATCTTAAGTTGTTTTTTAGCATTCCAACTTGCATACTCGTATATTCAATGTACTGATGTCAGTTGGCCTGCATCATTTTAAGATGCAGACGCAGGTAACCATAATCAACATCTAAGGCCTCGTTGATCAGGTTCAGCACTGTTACGACCCAAAGTACCCCATAGGCGTAACCATCGTCGTCCTTTTCTAAGAGGCTAAGACAAGCCCTTAGCATACACCATAGCACATCATAGGTTAAAATACGGAAAATTTACAACTTTTCTATATAGCGAAGTATACTTGGACTCCTCGCATATAGTATATGGGGTTTGCATAGACCCCTCACTTATGAAGCTTACATAGGCTTCTCACTTGACATTTAACAACAACATAGTCTAATAGTTCGTCTCACATTTAACCATCTAAAGAGTGAATCACAATAGTTTGGGCATAGCCCTTAGTCTATTACAATATTCCCATATAGGCTACAAGAAAGTCTCAATATGAGAATGGAATAATTGTCTCAAAACATAGACAAAATTAATAACGCTTGATGAGTTGATCTATCCTCGAAACTCATGAGGACTCACCAATTGACTTAGGAAAGATCCAAGTCTTCTTATCCAATAGCCACGAATCTCCTTAATCGCCCTAACCTAAAATGTTTGGAAAAAAAAGGGAGAAATATAGGTTAGTACAAACCACATGTACTAAGTATAACTATTATGTACAAAATCATCAATGCATGATTAAAGGACAATTTAGTCAAAATCATGCTTTCTAACAACTTAACTCAACATGCAATTAAAATAAGCATAATAAGTCAATTCTACATAATATCAACCCAATACATAAGCAACTCAAGCAACACTTGTGCAATGCCAAGAATAGAACCCCATAATCCCATTCCAAGCAAGTATCACATTAAGCCACACACTTCATACTTACAACATATTCTCATACTTTATCAATACATGCTTAATACATCAATACTATTCATAGTATATAAACATAATCATAATCATAATCATAATTATAATCATAAAACAACACTACTAGAACCATCCATTAGGATCCCACATGTGCAATGAGTAAGAGAAGTCCCATACCCTCCCTCACCCTTTGTAGTAGCCTTCAAGACAACCCTAATAAGAGTTCACATACTTAACTTGTTCATGTACTTTTTACGTTAGGGAAAAAAGTTCAATAACCGACATGAGACCATGTGAGCTACATGGAATCCGGTGTTCTACTCCCATACCGAAAAGAGAGGGTTAACACTTGCCTAAGGTCTAACCATTCGTATGTAGCAATCTAGGTGGATCCACTAAGCTAGAGTCCTATGTGGGCACATAGTTAAGGGTCAAGGAGACTGTTACTAGAAACCTTGACTTACTAGACGTGGAGGTTTCCATCTCATGAGACAACACATAAATTGGGAATACGAACTTACTAACGTGAAGAAACCCATGTGGGAGGCCGGACTTGCTAAACGTGAGACCTCCATCTCATTTACATGCCCTTTTGGTGCTAAGCATTTATTCCCTTTAATCATTTTATTTCATCATACAAGTTCACATTAGTCTCTTCTAGACCCCTATGTAAACATCTCATCATATCTAGCTCATAGGTCATCATAAGTGAGAACAAACCTTTCACTTTAGAAAACACTTCGTAAGTGAGTAAACCTTTCACTTAACACTTTATCGAAAACATAAGAAACTACGTTCAATCATACAATAATCGTACCATAAAATTCATACGTATTTCATGTCTAAATCAATGTCTTAGAGTTAGGTATGAGGAATACATAGAATCAACATCACAACCACACAATTGACATAGAAGCATTGCTATCTAATTAACTCATACTTTGTAATTGAATTCAAGAAGAACCAATCAACATAGATCATTGCCCTTTCAAGAACTTTCATACTTCCATTACCAAGAATACATAAAAAATTACATAAAGAAAGTAAATTGAAGAAGTAATTACATAATTAACAACAAAGTAGTCAATTTACATATTCATAATCTTCACAATTCATCATATCAATTTAAGGTTTTCATGAAATTGGGGGAAAGACATGGTTCTAGGGAAATATCATAGGAAATAATCAATTAACCATCGATATATACTTAAACAACATTAATTCATCATAATTCATCACAATTGATTCATAATTTCATTTTTCAAAGAAGACCCATGTGTAGAAGAAAAACCTAGATTTTGGGTGATTTAGAAATCATCTTTCTGAGGGACCTCTTGGGGAAAAAGCATCCCAAGATTGAAAGAAACCATACATTAGTGATGATAAATCCAAGAAATCGGGTTGGAAACTTGAAGGCTTGATCTTCTTCTTGGAGCTATATTGGTCTTCAATGGAGGTTTGGAGGAAGAGAGAATTTTAGAGAGATGAGAGTGATTTTTAATTTAAACTTTTGAGACTTGATTTGGGTGTTAAAATTGACCTAAAACAGACCCTAATGCCTTATATAGTCACCCACTAAATTACCCAAAAGACCCCTCACATAAAAGGGTCTTTTTGTGAAGTCAAAATGCTTAAAATACGACATTTACGAATCAAGGAAGTGGTTGCGCGTCACGGGGTTAATTTCAAGATTTATTTTTGAAATACGAGTTGATGCAGTGGACCTTATGGAGGACCCGTGTCGCGAGGCCAATTTTGTATCCCCACGTGATGGCTGCGCGTCGCACATCAGCCACCCATTTATTGGCTGCGCGCAGGCAGCCTTCACCCAAGTTCGGGTCCTCCTCAAGGACCATTCCGGTGGTTCTTGGGGATCGTGACTGTACGTTTTGACCATGTACACTACATTTTACCTATATAAAGTCGTTTTACAAGTTTTGGACTTCATATGACCCTCCCAAACCTTCACTAAACATAGGGAGGTCAACTAGTTCAATTTAGCTAGTTTCCGGACGTTAAGGCCTTTCTTTGATGCTATGGCCCCAATACTTCTCAAAAAAGTTATTTAATCTTATTTATGTCTAAAATCATTATTACTCTTCATGTGAGGCTCTAGTTTAGGTCATGGAATTTTCGGGATGTGTTAATACTCCACCCTTAGGAACATTCATCCCCGAATGACACTCTAGACCTTTAGAAGAGGAAGAGACTCAAGACTAGCAGCCAACCAACAACAATATATACAAATGAGTCACATCTCATTGGAGGAATCATTCAATCCTTTCGACATATAATCATAGCAATAACACATAGGGACCTAATCCACAACATACCATATACATAAACTCAACTTTTTCATATCATATAAGGAGTAACTACCTTCTCCATTTAATATGAGTTCAATATGAACATCAAAAGTTGTCATGCTAATTTCTTATAAAAACAACACCAATTATAATCAATACAACTTCCATGAATACTTATAGCACACCACATACTTAAGTGAAAGGCAACCATAAGAAACACATTTCATGGAAAAGAAAACAACTCAACTTAAACATGAATTTCTACATAAATAGACACATATTAGAAAAACATGATAAGGTCAATATAATTCATGATAATCATATAAGGGACTAATAACCTCAATCTTGTCTAGGAGTAAGGGAAAAAAATATGAGGATAGCGGGAGTTCATGTCGGCCTCGGCCTCCCATGTTGCACCCTCGTTCCTCCCTAGGACTTTTACGGAGGAAACTTCCTTATTCCTCAATTTCTTAACTTGGAGATCCAAGATCTCAACCGGGACCTATTCATAAGAAAGGTCCACTTTCACCCCTAAACCTTCTAAAAGAGGAATGGAAACTGGATCACCTATACACTTCTTAAGCGTAGAAACATGGAACACCGGATGAATCATGGCCAACTCATTTGGAAACTTCAACTCATAGGCAACACTCCCAACTCGCTTTAAAATTTCATACGGTCCCACATAAAGAGGACTAAGTTTCCCTTTCTTTCCAAACCTCATTACCCCTTTCATGGGTGAAATTTTCAAATGGACCGAATCTCCTGCTTCAAATTCAAGGTCCCTCTTTCAATTGTCGGCATAAGTTTTTGCCGACTTTGAGCCGTTTTTAGTCTATCTCTTATAACCCAAACCTTCTCGAGGGCTTCATATACAAAATTGGGACCAAGTAGAGCAAACTCACCTACCTCATACCACCCAACCGGGGATCTACATCTTCTCCCATAAAGTGCCTCGAAGGGTTCCATAGAGATAGTTGAGTGATAACTATTGTTGTAGGAGAACTCTATCAAAGGTAGGTGGTCATTTTGGCTTTTCATAGATCTACATGGGAATCTTCATCAGATCAATCATGCAGTTACGACCAATCAAGCAGAGATCGATTTGCCTGCCAGAGGGCTGAGAAATTGATAAAACATCCCTAGAAACCTACTTCTGCTACTTAGACTTATTAATGAAGTTATAGGATTTTGTATAGAATATAAAAATAAAATGTGCTCTAAAAGACTTGCCTCATAAGAGAAAAAAATGACCTGCGGGAACTCACTCTCCTGCACTAGTTAATCAGATGCCATCCGAGTCGCCACCAATCATGAATCATGATGGGGAGATTGGTCATCTTCTAGCTTACTCTGCTAGAACTCAGTTGTGTTCACAACGGGGCAACAACCCTGATTTTGCCAACTGAGGCCGTTTTTTTGTCAATTTTGAGAATCAACCAATGGAAAAATCTTGAACTCTAGAGCTTTCTTTCGTGATGGGGACTACGTTTTTGTTGGAACTCTCTCCTTGTCGAAAAGTATTTACCCTTAAAGTCAATGACACATGCCCTCAACATATCTTCAAGAGTTTGAATAGTGCGTTCCGCTTGACCATCCGTCTTGGGATGAAAAGTGGTACTAAGCTTCACCTTCGTACTGATCCCACTTTGAAAAGCTTTCCAAAAATGGGTGGTAAATTGAGTGCCTCTATCCAAAATGATGGACAAAGGGGCTCCATGTAACTTCACTATCTATTTGATGTACAGTTTGGCATAGTCTTCCAGCGAATATGTGACTTTGAAGGGAAGAAAGTGTGCGGACTTAGGTAGCCTATCCACAATGACCCATATTGAGTCATGTCGTCTTCTAGTATGAGGCAAACCTGCTATGAAATCCATATTAATATCCTCCCACTTCTATGTAGGAATATCTATATTTTGTTTTAAGCCACCCGTCCTTTGATGCTCCGCTTTGACTTGTTGGCAGTTTGGACACTTAGCAACAAAATCCGTTATGTCCCTTTTCATACCATTCCACCAACAAATTTCTCGTAAGTCGCGGTACATCTTTATGGCACCCGGATGGATGGAATACGGGAGCCATGAGCCTCTTCCATGATCAATTCCCTACCATCCACATCCGGTACACACAAACTTCCTTGGTGCCTAAGCACCACATCTTATCTTTGAGAGAAAGACACATTAGATTTACTAAGGACCGTTTCCTTCAACTTTATCAATAGAATATCAAGGTGTTGCTTGGATTTCACCCCAACCACTAAATATGAATCGAAGTTGTAGCAAACCATAAAACCACCCTTTGGAGAGTCTTCTAGTCGAACCCCTAGTCGAGCCAACCTATGAACCTCTTTAACTAACTCCTTCTTATCATCAACCACATGAGCCATACTACCCATGGACACTCGACTTAGTGCATCCACAACCACATTAGCTTTCCCAGGATGGTAAAGGACGCTCATATCATAATCCTTTAAAAGTTCTAACCATCTTCTTTGGCGTAGATTCAAGTCTTTTTGAGTGAATACATATTGTAAACTCTTGTGATCAGTGAACACATCAACATGTACCCCATAGAGATAGTGTCTCTAAATTTTCAACGCAAATACCTCGGACACAAACTCAAGGTCAAGAGTTGGGTAATTCTTCTCATGTGGCTTGAGTTGCCTAGAGTCATACGCTATAACTTTGCCATGTTGCATGAGCACACATCCTAGACCCACTCGGGAAGCATCACAATAAACCACAAACCCTTCGGTACCCTCCGGTAATGTCAATACCAGAGCGGAGGTGAGTTTATCTTTCAATAATTAGAAGCTATTTTCATATGATTCCAACCATTTGAATTTGGACTTCTTTTGGGTGAAGGCTGTTAATGGAGATGCGATCCATGAAAATCCCTCAAAAAACCTCCTATAGTAACCAACCAACCCTAGAAAACTTCGGATGTTGGTAGGACTGAAAGGTCTAGGCCAACTTTTGACCACTTCCATCTTTCTCGGATCAAACTCTACCCCTTCGTTGGAAATAACTTGACCAAGAAATGCAACTGATTTCAACCAAAATTCGCACTTGCTAAACTTAGCAAAAAGTTGGTTATCCTTGAGAACTTGCAAAATTATCCTCAAATGTGTCATATGATCATTTTCACTCCTAGAGTATATAAAAATGTCATCAATAAAGACAATCACAAACAAATCAAGATATTTTCTAAAAACTCAATCAAGGACCATGAAAGCCGTCGGGCATTTGTTAGACCAAATGACATAACTAGGAATTCAAAGTGACCATATCTTGTTTGGAATGCCATTTTTGGAATATCAACCTCCCTCGCTCTAAGTTGGTGATAACTTGATCTTGAGTCAATTTTTGAAAAGTAACTCGCTCCTTGGAGTTGATCAAACAAGTTATCAATCTTAGGCAGCAGGTACTTGTTCTTTATAGTGACTTTGTTCAATTGACGATAGTCGATACATATTCTCAAAGAACCATCCTTATTCTTCACAAACAATACCGGGGCACCCCATGGAGATATGCTTGGTTGAATAAAACTCTTATCTAGCAAAGGCTTGAGTTGAGCCTTTAGTTCTTTCAACTTGGCCGAGGCCATCCGATAAGGAGGGATTTAAATAGGTTGTGTATCCGGAAATAAATCTATGTCGAAGTCAATCTCTCGTTCGGGAGGAATTTTGGGAAGGTCATCGGGAAAGACCTCCGGAAATTCCATCACTACGGGTACCGACTCTATTGTATGGACCTCGGATTCAAGATCCCTAACTCTTACTATGTGGTAGAGACAACCCTTTGCAATCAATTTGCAAGCTTTTAGACATGAAATGATCTTACCCCTAAGATTTGAGTTTCCTCCCTTCCACTGAAAAATAGGTTCATTTGGAAATTGAAATTTGACTACCCTTGTCCTACAATCAATAGAGGCAAAGAAAGCATTTCCCAATATGACATCAAAATCTAGCATATCAAGTTCTATCAAGTCAACTAACGTAACTCTATTGGGCAAGGAAATAGGACAACCTTTATAGACTCTCTTAACCACCATGGAATCGGACAACCTTTATAGCCTCTCTTAACCACCATGGAATCACCCATCAAGGTAGAAGCTTAAAAAGGTTCGTCTAATATGTTGGGTAGTATTTCACATTTCATGGCTACAAGAGGGGTCACAAATGCCAATGTAGCTCCCGGATCCAACAAAGCATATACATCAAAGGAAAGTAATTGTAACATACCGGTAACCACGTCCGGTGAGCACTCTTGATCACCTCGGGATTGGAGAGCATAAAAGTGATTCTTTTTAGGAGCATCCGGATCTTGCTTGAGCTTGAGCATTTTCCCTTCCTTGAGCTTTCATCATAGGACAATCTCTCTTCATATGACCAGTTTTGCCACAACCATAACAATTACCCGTGCAAACTAGGCACTTACCATCATGTTTTCTACCACATTTTGAACAAAGAGGCTTCTCAACAAAAAAACCACCACCTTTACGCTCTTGGGGCTTGGGAGTAGACACCTTACTCTTGTTGACCCTTGGAGCATTAGGAGGGCCTTGGTTGGGAAACCTCCTTTTGAACCTTGGTTTGTCTTGCACCTCAAAGTTAGTCTTGGAAGAATTCCCATCTTCGGTTCTTACCTTATTCAACTCTTTACCAACTTGCTTAAGCTTTTGCTCCTCAATTGGTTCGGCATAAACCATGAGACGAGAGATGTCCATGCTAGCAATCAACATAGCTGACTTACATTCATTAAACACAAGGCTGGATATCCCCATTACAAATTTGTTCATCTTAGCTCTAGAATCCACAACCATAGTAGGAGCAAGCTTTGATAGTTGAGTGAACTTGAGGCTATACTCCTTCACGCTCATACCCCATTGACGAAGATTGATGAATTCTTGCATTTTCCTCTCTCTTAGTTCAAAGGAAAAGAAACTATCAAGGAAAGCCGTTTGAAATCTCCCCAAGTAATCCAGCCCTATAACCGGCTTCTCATCCTTCCATTGCTCATACCAAACTTGAGCCACATCTTTTAGTTGGTAGGCGGCTAGTTTCGCCTTTTCTTGAGAAGAAACACCCATAGCATCAAGAACTTTAAAAACCTCATCAATGAACACTTGTGGGTCCTCCTCCACCTTAGAACCATATAAAGTAGGGGGATTCATTATTGTGAAATCCCTAATCCTCGAAGCGGTGGTGTTAGCATTGGGGTTCACTTGCACCGTTGCATCCTTAGCGACTTGGGTAGCCAACAATTGACTCAAGCTACGAATAGCTGCCCTTATCTCAACGCTAGTCATGGCCCCTTCTTCAATAGGAACTTGAGGGTTTTGATGATATTAAGGGGCAACCACCTCATTCAAATTCTCCTTCTCAACCCTTCGAGAATTGTTCCTCCTTGTATTCATTGCCTTGAAAAATAATAAAAGGATTAGAAGAAAGGACTAGTTAGAGTTAAGACTCTTAGGCCCGACTAAGGAATAACAAGAGGGTGATAGTTCCTAAGCATCACATAGTCTCTCATTCACAAGTGTGGCACACTTCACATTTATGAATAAGACCCTACATAGACGTGGTTTAGTGAGACATCAACCCTAAGATTTCTCAACGTCATGCTCTGATACCAAGCTTGTTACGACCCAAACTGCCCTCTAAGCGAAACCGGCGTCGTCGTCCTCTAAGAGGACTAAGACAAGCCCTTATCATTCATCATAGCACATCATAGGTCAAAAATGTGGAAAATTTAAAACATTTCTATATAACGAAATATACTTGGACTTCTCGCAATATAGTATATGGGGTTTACATAGACCCCTCGCTTATGAAGCTTAAATAGGCTTCTCACATAACATTTAACAACAACATATTCTAATAGTTCATCTCACATTTAACTATCTAAAGTGAATCACAATAGTTTGGGAATAGCCCTTAGCCTATTACAATATGCCCATATAGGATTCAAGAAAGTCTCAACATGAGAATGGAATAATTGTCTCAAAACATAAACTAAACTAATAAGGCTTGATGAGTGTCTCTATCCTCGGAACTCATGAGGACTCACAAATTGACTTAGGAAAGATCCAAGTCTTCTTCTCCAATAGCCACGAATCTCCTCAATGGCCCGACCCTAAAATATGTAACACTTCAAAAATCCAAGACGTGTCTTAAACCCTAATATAAGTTTCATAAGGTATAGACACTGTTTTAAGGCCTATTTTAATGTTTATTAATCAGTTATGAAGTCTAGAAACCAAAAGGTCTAAGAACGTCCATGACATCTGAAAATTAGTTCAAGAAGGTACTAGCGTGCCTTAGCCTATTTGACTAGCTTTTAGGAGTCGAAAATTCATGAAACTTGGTAGAGGGGTGTATAACATGTATTAAAGTTTATTCATGGTCGAAATTTCCAGGTACGACTCCCCAAGGACCAACCAAGGTCCCTTGAGGAGGACCCTAGCACGTAGGAGGCAACATTGTCTGGGCAGTGTGCACCAACGAAACACAAAGGATGGCTCGTGTGTGGATCGACGGGGCGTTGATGCCAACCGTCGACCAAAACTTAGAAAAAATAATGGAGCCCTTGCCTGCAAAAATCTCTGACCAAAACCACGAGTGTGCAGGACGGAGGAGGGCTGGTCCGCCGACTGACCTACGATCTGTCGATTGTGGTGTCGTCTGTGATACTGCCACTATCTTGCACGTTTTAACTTAGCTTCATTTAATTAGTTAAGGGGTTAGGTGGTTAATTAGGGGTGTAATGGAGTCTAATTAAGTTAATTAACCCCCCATATAAAGGCCCCAACCCCATTAGACTAAACACAACTCACAAAACAAATCCTCTTCCTTCTCTCTTCTTTCTCTCTCTATTGGAAGACACCATTGAAAACAAGCTTGGGGAGGGATTTGGGGGCTTAAAAGGGACGATTTCACAATAAAATCTTTATCAAACGTTGAGGTAGGGATTTAATTTACCTTTGAGACTTCTTTCCTCAAAGGGCTCCTTCAAAGTATTTCTAAAAGTTGAGTTTTCAAGTGGGTTTCATCTAATCTCGAAATTGATGTTATGAAGTAAGTTGTTTATGATTTCTTTAGTATATAATGAATTCATTAACATGTATTTTAACTTGATTATGATAATTCTTTATTGTTTGGTCTAAATTGTAGAACATGATCCTCAACCCTTAACCCTAGGTTGTGATCTTGACATGTATTGTATAATGTTCATTCAATTGACTTGATTATTGGCTAAAATACTATCATATGATGTTGTTGTATCAATAAGTAATATATTGAGATGAATTCTAGGCCTATTATTCTAGTTCTTGAGTTGTTTATTTAGGTTATGAAGTATATTGTGAAATTGACCTAAGTATCTTGTCTTAAGATATGATCTAGTGTTGAATTGTGTTATAGTGATGCAATTGACCTTGTTATTCTATTGGATATCATTGGGTGATTATATTACACCCATAATTGGGTTGAGTTATAAGTTGATGGTAAGACATTTATGATGAACTATGAAGGAGACTTGGTAAGTCTTGTGATCCCTATACTTTACTTCAAACTATGGTTAATTGTGATTAAGTCATGATGTTGTGTTGGAGTATGACTTGTTTAGGATTGATAAGGCGGTATGATGTTGAATTGAAATGTCTTGACTATGGTTGTGAGGTTGATTAAGATGAAATGTTATAACGATGTTGATGACTACCAATGTGCCTTATTATGATGTGAAATGTTAATGTGCTAACCTCACCTATATGAATTGTAATGAAAGGACTTATACTCATGCAATTCTTATTAAGCTATGATAATGATGATGTAATACAAGGGTTAGACCCTATGACCTAAACTAAGCTATGATTGATAATAAAGGCTTAAAGACATTTCAAAAAGGGACTCTAGCTTAGCACCGAGTGAACTAGATTGAGGAGTGTCCTTTCCCACATAGTGAAGGTAGGATCACTAATGTACTCTTGAGATTAGAGACTACAATGCATGTAGCATAAAGAGGGTCCTAATTATATCTCCTAGTTCTTGAACTATGTTGCCCCCATAGGAATACTAGCTAGTGGATCCACGTAGTTTCTATGTTTTTATGTTTTGGTACTACCTTGGCAAGTAGTCCGCCTTCCTTCGGTGTAGGTATTTATGACACCAGATTCTACACTAGCTCATGTGATCTATGTCGGTTAGGGCAAGATGTTACCAAAAGGTAAAATGAACTAAAGGATTGAACTCTAACTAAGATGACCTAAGGGGTCTTGCTTAGTCTTGGTAGGGGTATGAGACTCTACCTAAGCATTGCACTAGTTAGCCTTGAGGGGAGTCTTGGGAGGATGTTCTTATATATGAATATGCTTAGAATTCAATATGAAATGTATATGATGAACTTGAACATTGTTGATACTATATGATGATTAGTTTCACTTATGTATATGTGTTGGTCTTATGGTTAAAGTAAGATGATATGTACTCCTAAATGCTAGGTTATGTGAAGTAGGATGTTAGTCATGATTCTTGTTGGGTTACTTGATTGAGTAAGGTTATGGGGCTTTACTTGGTCATTGCACTTGTTGACTTGATAGGGGTTCATGGGTAATTGACTTGCTTTGGTTATGTTGAAATGTACTCTTATTCATACTTATTGTTAATATGACTATGATGATAAAGTTACATTGAGTATGTAGTTTCTTATATGATATGTATGGTTGACTTGACTAGACTTGATGTTGTAGTCTTTGTAATGTACATGCCTATGACTTAAAAATATGCAATATTAATTGGTATGTTTTTGTTGAATGTGCATAAGTATTTTAAATGGAAAGTGCATATTTTATGAATTGTCCTTTTTTAGCATGATTTTAAGGTATGTGTGTATATGGTCTCATACTTAGTACAAGTGACGTGCTAACCCCATTTCTTCCTTTTTCCCCAAAATTTTAGGTTCCGGTCGTTGAAGTGTTTTGGAAGGGGACTTTAAGAAGGCTTGGATCCTTTGATCATCCAAGTAGGGTAGGTCCTCATTGTCTGATGGCGATGCCAATATCGAGCTTATGTTGTTGTTTTAGTTCTAAGACTCTTATATTCTATCTCCTTTCATTTGAGTACGGATTGTATAAAGCCTATATGTGACTACCTTTACATTGATGTATGGGCTATTCCCAAATTGCTAATCGTATTAGATGGTTATGAGATGATACAAGCTTTGAACACTATGTTCTATCTTATATATATAATTATGTGCAATGAAAGTAGAAGGGTATGTAACCTTTCTACATGAAGGGTCTATGTATACTCGATATATATATGTTATTTGTATGTAGAGGTCTATGTAAACCTCCAAGTAGAAGTAATGAAAAGTTTTTAATTTTCCCCTAAATTTGACCTATGAATGTAATGATGTAAACTAAGAGGCTAGTCTTAGTCCTCAAAAAGGACTACAACGCCGTTTACGTCTAGGGGATAAACCCGGATGTGACAAACTTGGTATCAGAGCATCAGGTTGAATTATCTTTGAGTCAATGTCTCTCTCAACCACGTATATGTAAGTTTGTATTCATAATTGTGAAGCGCACCACACTTATGGATAGGAACTTACGTGATGCCTAGGAAACTCTCACTTTTTTGGAAATCCAATAACGTGCCGTTAGAGTATAATTATGGTGTGCTTTTGCATCTAATCCTATTGTTGTTATTATAGGGAAATGAACACTGGAAAGAATGCGGCACGAAGGATGGAAGAGGAGATTTCCAATGCGGGAGCTCCTCCCCATGGTGATCAAGTTCCTCCTATTAAGGAAGGTGAGAATGATGACAAAGCCCCGGTGAATCCTTCTCCTTTGACGGATGAGAATATAAGGGCAGCTCTTATTCAAATGGCCTAAGCCCTCACTACTCAAGCACAAGCCGCCACTGCTCAAGCCCACGCTATGACGGCCCAAGCTAACCGAGATGGTGTACCCCATCCAAATCAACAAGTTGCTATTATGGCCTCCCGTCTAAGGGACTTCACTAGGATGAACCCTCCTACCTTCTACGGGTCTAAGGTTGAAGAAGACCCCCAAGAGCTAATTGATGAAGTCTTTAAGATACTGTTGGCTATGGGGTTATCCACTAGTGAAAAGGCCGAGTGAGCCACTTATCAACTCAAGGATGTGGCTCAAGTTTGGTATGTCCAATGGAGGGATAATAGGCCATTAAGAGGTGGTCTGGTGACTTGGGAGACCTTCAAGAACGCTTTTCTCGATTGGTTCTTTCCTAGGGAGATGAGGGAAGCTAAAGTGGTGTAGTTCATCAAACTTCGCCAAGAAGGTATGAGTATTCATGAATACTCCTTGAAATTCACTAAGTTGTTGAAATATGCTCCTTCTTTGGTTTTCGATCCTAGAGATGAAATGAGCCGCTTTGTGACGGGGGTGTCGAATGATTTTCAAGATGAGTGTCATTCGTCAATGATACATGACAACATGAACATTTCTCGTCTTATGGTTCATGCCAAACATGTGGAAGAGGCAAGAGCTAAGAGGAAGAGTAGAGATGCTAAGAGGGCAAGATCTTTTGATGGAGGTTCTTCAAAGAATAGGCTTGAGATACAAGACAAGCCTTGATTTAAGAATAGGGTTTCTAATCAAGTTCCTTCCAAGTTCCCCAAGTCTAGTGGTGATAGGGTAGCTAACCCTAAGACTAAGAAGGGAAAATGCACTAGTTCACAAACCGAAAATCCAACTTGTGGAAAGTGTGGCAAGAAGCACTATTGTGATTGTCTTAAGGGGATGGACAATTGTTTTGGTTGAGGTAAAAGTGGGCACAAGGTAAGGGATTGTCCTAATGCGAGGGGCAAAGACAAGGGTAGTGGTCAAGCTCAACCAAGTGGTTCAAATGAGGCTCCAAAGAAGAACCGCTTTTATGCTCTCCGCTCAAGGGGTGAGAAAGAGACTTCTCCCGACGTGATGAACGGTATGTTGAAAGTCTTCTCTATTGATGTATATGACTTAACTTGATACCGATGTTACTTTATCATTTGTTACCCCTCTAGTATCCAAAAAGTTTGACATTTTGCCCGATATTTTGCATGAACCTTTTATAGTGTCTACTCCGGTGGGTGGGTCAGTTGTTGCAAAAAGGGTGTATAGAAATTGTCCAATAATGTTGCCCAATAGAGTTTCTTATGTTGAACTAGTAGAACTTGATATGCTTGATTTCGATATTATTTTGGGTATGGATTGGTTGCATGCTTGCTTTGACTCTATTGATTGTAGGAAATGGGTGGTGAAGTTTAACTTTCCAAATGAACCCGTTGTAGAATGGAAGGGGGAAAATTCTATTCCTAGAGGTAGTATCATCTCTTGTCTAAAAGAATGCAAAATGATCTCTAAAGGTTGTCTATACCATATTGTAAGAGTCCAAGATCTAGACTCCGGTATTCCTCCCAAACGAGAAATTGATTTTGATATCGATTTGCTACCAGATACAAATTCCATTTCAATTTCTCCTTATAGGATGACTCCGGCCTAATTAAAAGAGTTGAAGTCTCAACTCAAAGATTTACTAGACAAAGGCTTCTTTAGACCTAGTATTTCTCCATGGGGTGCTCCGATTTTGTTTGTGAAGAAGAAGGACGTGTCCTTAAGAATGTCTATTGATTATCACTAACTCAATAAAGTCACTATTAAGAACAAGTATCCTCTCCCTCGGATTGACGTCTTGTTTGATCAACTCCAAGGGGCAAGCTACTTTTCTAAGATTGACTTGAGGTCGAGGTATCACCAACTTAGGGTGAGAGGTGAGGATATACCAAAGACAGCATTTCGGGCTAGATATGGTCATTATGCGTTCTTAGTAATGTCCTTTGGTCTCACAAATGCTCCGGCGGCATTTATGGAGCTAATGAATAGGGTGTTTCATAGTTACCTATATTCATTTGTCATTGTCTTCATTGACGACATCTTGGTATATTCGAAAAATAAGGGTGATCACATGAACCATTTGAGGGTGGTGTTGCAAGTACTTCAAGAACATCAATTGTTTGCCAAGTATAGCAAATGTGAGTTTTGGTTGAGGTCGGTGACATTTCTTGGTCATATCATCTTTAGTGAAGGAGTTGAGGTTGATCCAAGGAAAACGGAAGCGGTGAAAAATTGGCCTAAACCATTGACTCCGACCGACATTAGGAGTTTCTTGGGTTTAGCGGGTTATTATCGGAGGTTTGTTGAGGGGTTTGCGCCCATTGCATCTCCCTTGACTACTTTGACCCAAAAGTGTAAGAAATTTGAGTGGTCAGAGGCATGTGAGAGAATCTTCCAAGTGTTGAAAGATAGGCTTACCTACGCTCCGGTGTTGACCTTATCGGAGGGTACAAAGGGTTTTGTTGTGTATTGTGATGAATTCCGAGTGGGTTTGGGGTTTGTTTTTATGAAACACGGGAAGGTAATTGCCTATGCTTCTAGGAAACTTAAGGTGCATGAGAGAAACTATCCAACTCATGACCTTGAGTTAGCGGCCGTGGTATTTGCCTTTAAAATATGGAGGCATTACTTGTATGGTGTCCACGTCGACGTCTATACCGACCATAAGAATCTTCAATATGTGTTTACCGAAAAGGAGTTGAACCTCTGACAAAGAAGGTGGTTAGAATTTTTGAAAGATTACGACATGAGTGTCCTCTATCACCCCGGCAAGGCCAATGTGGTTGCGGGTGCTCTAAGTCGTATGACTATGGGTAGTGTGTCACACATAGATGAACCCAAGAAAGACCTAATGAAAGATATTCATAGGTTGGCTAGGTTGGGTGTGAGGTTGGAAAATTCTCTGAATGGTGGTTTCATGGTTCATAATAATTCCGAGTCATCATTGATAGTTGAGGGGAAGTCCAAACAACACCTTGATAAATCATTGATGAATTTCAAGGAGTCGGTCCTTGGCAAGCTTAATGAGGCATTCTCCCTAGGGGGGATGGTATTTTAAGGTGCCAAGGAAGATATTATGTTCCCAAGGTAGATGAGTTGAGGAACCGGATCCTTGAGGAAGCCCATGGGTCCCGCTACTCCATTCATCCGGGTTCAAAAAAAATGTACCATGACCTTAGGGAAGTATATTGGTTGAAAGGTATGAAGAAAGACATAGCGGAATTTGTTGCTAAGTGTCCAAATTGCCAGCAAGCGAAAGCCGAACATCAAAAACCGGGTGGCTTACTACAAAAAATCCAAGCTCCTAATTGGAAGTGGGAAGACATCAATATGGATTGTGTAATGGGTTCACCTTGGACTCAAAATCAATATGGCTCTATATGGGTGATTGTGGATAGGTTGACCAAGTCCGCTCACTTTATTCCCGTCAAGTCTACTTATTTGGTGGAAGATTATGCTATGATCTTCATATATGAGATTGCATGTCGCCATGGTATTCCGTTACCCATCATATCAGATTGTGGTGCACAATTCACATCTAGGTTTTGGAGGTCATTCCAAGAAGGGTTGGGTACTAAGGTGAAGTTGAGTACCGCTTTTCATCCCCAAATGGATGGTCAAGCGGAACGTACTATTAGAACCCTTGATGATATGCTTAGGGCTTGTATTATTGATTTCAAGTAAAATTGGGATAAGCATTTGCCTTTGGTGTAGTTTGCTTATAATAATGTTTTCATTCATCCATTTCCATGGCTCCCTATGAAGCCTTGTATGGTAGGAGGTGCAGGTCTCCTATTTGATGGTTTGAAGTGGGTGAGCCTTCGCTTCTTGGTCCCGATTCGATTAATAAGACATTAGAGAAAGTTCATATCATAAGGAACCGGTTGCAAACGGCCTATAGTCGGCAAAAGTCTTATGCCGATCAAAGGAGAAGGGATTTGGAGTTTGAAGCAGGTGATAAGGTGTATTTAAAAATTTTACCTATGAAAGGGGTGGTTAGATTTGGCAAGAACGGGAAATTGAATCCTCGTTATGTGGGTCCCTATGAAATCTTGCAAAGGGTAGGTAAGGTTGCCTATGAATTGAAACTTCCTAGAGAACTGGCTTCGGTTCATCCGGTTTTCTATGTTTACATGCTTAAAAAGTGTATTGGTGATCCCGAGTCTATTCTTCCTATTGAGGGTCTTAGTGTGAAGGATAACCTCTCTTATGAGGAAGTTCTGGCTCAAATTCTTGATAGGCAAGTCAAGAAGTTGAGGAATAAAGAGGTGGCTTCCGTAAATGTGTTATGGAAGAATCACCTAGTTGAGGGTGCAACATGGGAGGCCGAAGCCGACATGAAGTCCCGTTACCTTCATCTATTTGATAACTAAGGTTAGTAGTTCTTACTAATACTAAAAATAATGACTAAAATTGAGGTTGCTTTGAGTCTTGGTGAAGTCTTGCAAAATGTGCATTTTTGAATAGCTTTGCAGAGACTTAGAGTGAACTTGTGCATTTGAACTTGAAATTTTGCTCTTTGGCTTGTTTGAGTTATCTTGTGCATTTTGATATGATGAGTCTTTATGAAATGATATGTAGCATGTTGGTAAGTTGAACTTTGGCATAATTGACTCATGTAAATCATGTTGAGATCATGTTGTTGTTGTGAGAAGGATTTTCCTTATAATGTAATGTTGAACCTTATGTGTGGTAATTGAAGTTTTGAATTGCCTTGTGTAAGTTATATGATTGATGTTGCTATGTATTGTTGTTGGTTGGGCTGCTAGTCTTGAGTCTATTCCTTCCTTCTAAAGATTTTTAGTGTCATTCGGGGACGAATGTTCCTAAGGAGGGGATATTGTAACACTTCAAAAATCCAAGACGTGTCTTCAAGACTAACATAAGTGTCATAAGGTCTAGACACTATTTTAAGGCCTATTTTAATGTTTATAAGTCATTTATGAAGTCCAGAAACCAAAACGTATAAGAACGTCCATGACGTCCGGAAATTAGTTCAACAAGGTACTAGCATGCCTTAGCCTATTTCACTAGCTTTTAGGAGTCGGAAATTATTGAAATTTTGTGTAAAGGTGTATAACATATGGTAAAGTTGATTCATGGTCGAAACATCTGGGTACGACTCCCCAAGGACCAACCAAGGGCCCTTGTGGAGGACCTTAGCACGTAGAAGGCAACACTCCCTGGGCAGTGTGCACCAACGAAACACAAAGGACGGTTCATGTGTGGATCGAAGGGGCGTCGATGCAAACCGTCGACCAACACTTAGACAAAATGTTGCATCCCTTGCCTGCACAAGTCTCTGACCAAAACCACGAGTGTGCAGGACGGAGGAGAGCTGGTCCATCGACTGACCCACGATCCGTTGATCGTGGTGTCGTCTGTGACACTGCCACTTTCCTGCACGTTTTAACTTAGCTTCATTTAATTAGTTAAGGTGTTAGGTAGTTAATTATGGGTTTAAGGGAGTCTAATTAAGTTAATTAACCCCCTATATAAATGCCCCAACCTCATTAGACTAAACACAACTCATAAAACAAATCCTCTTTCTTTTCTCTTCTTTCTGCCTATGTTGGAGGAAACCATTGAAGACAAGCTAGGGGAGGGATTTGGGGTCTGAAAAGGGACGATTTCACCATAAAATCTTCATCAAACGTTGAGGTATGGTATCTAATTTACCTTTGAGAGTTCTTTCCTCAAAGGGCTCCTTCAAAGTGTTTCTAAAAGTTGAGTTTTCAAGTGGGTTTCATCTAATCTCGAAATTGATGTTATGAACTAAGTTGTTTATGATTTATTTATGATATAATGAATAAATTAACATGTATTTTAACTTGATTATCATAATTCTTGATAGGTTGGTCTAAATTGTAGAACATGATACTCAACCCTTAACCCTAGGTTGTGATCTTGACATATATTGCATAATGTTCATTCAATTGACTTGGTTATTGATTAAAATACTATCCTATGATGTTGTTGTATCAATTAGGAATAGAGAGATGAATTATAGGCATATTATTCTAGTTCTTGAGATGATGATTTAGGTTATGAAATATATTGTGAAATTGGCCTAAGTATCTTGTCTTAAGGAATGATCTAGTGTTGAATTGTGATATAGTGATGCAATTGGCCTTGTTATTCTATTGGATATCATTGTGTGATGATGTTAATACCCTAATTGGGTTGAGTTATGGGTTGATAATAAGACCTTTATGATGAACTATGAAGGAGACTTGGTAAGTCTTATGATCCCTATATTTTACTTCAAACTACGGTTAATTATGATTAAGTCATGATGTTGTGTTGGAGTATGCCTTGTTTAGGATTGATAGGGTGGTATGATGTTGAATTTAAATATCTTGACTATGGTTGTGAGGTTGATTAAGATGAAATGTGATAAGGATGTTGATGACTACTAATGTGCCTTATCATGATATAAAATGTTAATGTGCTAACCTCACCTATATGAATTGTAATGAAAGGACTTATACTCATGCAATTATTATTGAGCTATGATGATGATGATGTTATACAAGGGTTAGACCCTATGACCTAAACTAAGCTATGATTGATAATAAAGGCTTAAAGACATTTCAAAAAGGGACTCTAGCTTAGCACCGAGTGAACTAGATTGAGGAGTGTCCCTTCCCACATAGGGAAGGTAGGATCACTAATGTACTCTTGAGATTGGAGACTACAATGCATGTAGCATAAAGAGGGTCCCAATTATATCTCCTAGTTTTTGAACTATGTTGCCCCCATAGGAATACTAGCTAGTGGATCCACGTAGTTTCTATGTTTTTATGTTTTGGTACTACCTTGGCAAGTAGTCCGCCTTCCTTCGGTGTAGGTATTTATGACACCGGATTCCATACTAGCTCATGTGATCTATGTCGGTTAGGGCAAGATGTTACCAAAAGGTAAAATGAACTAAAGGATTGAACTCTAACTAAGATGACCTAACGGGTCTTGCTTAGTCTTGGTAGGGGTATGAGACTCTACCTAAGCATTGCACTAGTTAGCCTTGAGGGGAGTCTTGGGAGGATGTTCTTATATATGAATATGCTTAGAATTCAATATGAAATGTATATGATGAACCTGAACATTGTTGATACTATATGATGATTAGTTTCACTTATGTATATGTGTTAGTCTATATGGTTAAAGTAAGATGATATGTACTCCTAAATGCTAGGTTATGTGAAGTAGGATGTTAGTCATGATTCTTGTTGGGTTACTTGATTGAGTAAGGTTATGGGGCTTTACTTGGTCATTGCACTTGTTGACTTGATAGGGGTTCATGGGTAATTGACTTGCTTTGGTTATGTTGAAATGTAATCCTATTCATGCTTATTGTTAATATGACTATGATGATAAAGTTACATTGAGTATGTAGTTTCTTATATGATATGTATGGTTGACTTGACTAGACTTGATGTTGTAGTCTTTGTAATGTACATGCCTATGACTTAAAAATATGCAATATCAATTGGTATGTTTTTGTTGAATGTGCATAAGTATTTTAAATGGAAAGTGCATATTTTATGAATTGTCCTTTTTTAGCATGATTTTAAGGTATGTGTGCATATGGTCTCATACTTAGTACAAGTGACGTGCTAACCCCATTTCTTCCTTTTTCCCCAAATTTTAGGTTCCGGTCGTTGAAGTGTTTTGGAAGGGGACTTGAAGAAGGCTTGGATCCTTTGATTATCCAAGTAGGGTAGGTCCTCATTGTCTGATGGTGATGCCAATATCGAGCTTATGTTGTTGTTTTAGTTCTAAGACTCTTATATTCTATCTCCTTTCATTTGAGTACGGATTGTATAAAGCCTATATGTGACTACCTTTACATTGATGTATGGGCTATTCCCAAATTGCTAATCGTATTAGATGGTTATGAGATGATACAAGCTTTGAACACTATGTTCTATCTTATATATATAATTATGTGCAATGAAAGTAGAAGGGTATGTAACCTTTCTACACGAAGGGTCTATGTATACTCGATATATATATGTTATTTGTATGTAGAGGTCTATGTAAACCTCCAAGTAGAAGTAATGAAAAGTTTTTAATTTTCCCCTAAATTTGACCTATGAATGTAATGATGTAAACTAAGAGGCTAGTCTTAGTCCTCGAAAAGGACTACAACGCCGTTTACGTCTAGGGGATAAACCCGGATGTGACAAACTTGGTATCAGAGCATCAGGTTGAATTATCTTTGAGTCAATGTCTCTCTCAACCACGTATATGTAAGTTTGTATTCATAATTGTGAAGCGCACCACACTTATGGATAGGAACTTATGTGATGCCTAGGAAACTCTCACTTTTTTGGAAATCCAATAACGTGCCGTTAGAGTATAATTATGGTGTGCTTTTGCATCTAATCCTATTGTGTTATTATAGGGAAATGAACACTGGAAAGAATGCAGCACGAAGGATGGAAGAGGAGATTTCCAATGCGGGAGCTCCTCCCCATGGTGATCAAGTTCCTCCTATTAAGGAAGGTGAGAATGATGACAAAGCCCCGGTGAATCCTTCTCCTTTGACGGATGAGAATATAAGGGCAGCTCTTATTCAAATGGCCTAAGCCCTCACTACTCAAGCACAAGCCGCCACTGCTCAAGCCCAAGCTATGACGGCCCAAGCTAACCGAGATGGTGTACCCCATCCAAATGAACAAGTTGCTATTATGGCCTCCCGTCTAAGGGACTTCACTAGGATGAACCCTCCTACCTTCTACGGGTCTAAGGTTGAAGAAGACCCCCAAGAGCTAATTGATGAAGTCTTTAAGATACTGTTGGCTATGGGGTTATCCACTAGTGAAAAGGCCGAGTGAGCCACTTATCAACTCAAGGATGTGGCTCAAGCTTGGTATGTCCAATGGAGGGATAATAGGCCATTAAGAGGTGGTCTGGTGACTTGGGAGATCTTCAAGAACGCTTTTCTCGATTGGTTCTTTCCTAGGGAGATGAGGGAAGCTAAAGTGGTGTAGTTCATCAAACTTCGCCAAGAAGGTATGAGTATTCATAAATACTCCTTGAAATTCACTAAGTTGTTGAAATATGCTCCTTCTTTGGTTTTCGATCCTAGAGATGAAATGAGCCGCTTTGTGACGGGGGTGTCGAATGATTTTCAAGATGAGTGTCATTCGTCAATGATACATGACAACATGAACATTTCTCGTCTTATGGTGCATGCCAAACATGTGGAAGAGGCAAGAGCTAAGAGGAAGAGTAGAGATGCTAAGAGGGCAAGATCTTTTGATGGAGGTTCTTCAAAGAATAGGCTTGAGATACAAGACAAGCCTTGATTTAAGAATAGGGTTTCTAATCAAGTTCCTTCCAAGTTCCCCAAGTCTAGTGGTGATAGGGTAGCTAACCCTAAGACTAAGAAGGGAAAATGCACTAGTTCACAAACCGAAAATCCAACTTGTGGAAAGTGTGGCAGAAGCACTATGGTGATTGTCTTAAGGGGATGGACAATTGTTTTGGTTGAGGTAAAAGTGGGCACAAGATAAGGGATTGTCCTAATGCGAGGGGCAAAGACAAGGGTAGTGGTCAAGCTCAACCAAGTGGTTCAAATGAGGCTCCAAAGAAGAACCGCTTTTATGCTCTCCGCTCAAGGGGTGAGAAAGAGACTTCTCCCGACGTGGTGAACGGTATGTTGAAAGTCTTCTCTATTGATGTATATGACTTACTTGATACCGATGTTACTTTATCATTTGTTACCCCTCTAGTATCCAAAAAGTTTGACATTTTGCCCGATAGTTTGCATGAACCTTTTATAGTGTCTACTCCGGTGGGTGAGTCAGTTGTTGCAAAAAGGGTGTATAGAAATTGTCCAATAATGCTGCCCAATAGAGTTTCTTATGTTGAACTAGTAGAACTTGATATGCTTGATTTCGATATTATTTTGGGTATGGATTGGTTGCATGCTTGCTTTGACTCTATTGATTGTAGGAAATGGGTGGTGAAGTTTAACTTTCCAAATGAACCCGTTGTAGAATGGAAGGGGGAAAATTCTATTCCTAGAGGTCGTATCATCTCTTGTCTAAAAGAATGCAAAATGATCTCTAAAGGTTGTCTATACCATATTGTAAGAGTCCAAGATCTAGACTCCGAAATTTCTCCCATTGAGTCGGTCCCCGTAGTGGTGAATTTCCGAAGGTCTTTCCTAATGATCTTCCCAGTATTCCTCCCAAACGAGAAATTGATTTTGATATCGATTTGCTACCAGATACAAATTCCATTTCAATTTCTCCTTATAGGATGACTCCGGCCTAATTAAAAGAGTTGAAGTCTCAACTCAAAGATTTACTAGACAAAGGCTTCTTTAGACCTAGTATTTCTCCATGGGGTGCTCCGATTTTGTTTGTGAAGAAGAAGGACGTGTCCTTAAGAATGTCTATTGATTATCACCAACTCAATAAAGTCACTATTAAGAACAAGTATCCTCTCCCTCGGATTGACGTCTTGTTTGATCAACTCCAAGGGGCAAGCTACTTTTCTAAGATTGACTTGAGGTCGGGGTATCACCAACTTAGGGTGAGAGGTGAGGATATACCAAAGACAACATTTCGGACTAGATATGGTCATTATGCGTTCTTAGTAATGTCCTTTGGTCTCACAAATGCTCCGGCGGCATTTATGGAGCTAATGAATAGGGTGTTTCATAGTTACCTATATTCATTTGTCATTGTCTTCATTGACGACATCTTGGTATATTCGAAAAATAAGGGTAATCACATGAACCATTTGAGGGTGGTGTTGCAAGTACTTCAAGAACATCAATTGTTTGCCAAGTATAGCAAATGTGAGTTTTGGTTGAGGTCAGTGACATTTATTGGTCATATCATCTTTAGTGAAGGAGTTGAGGTTGATCCAAGGAAAACGGAAGCGGTGAAAAATTGGCCTAAACCATTGACTCCGACCGACATTAGGAGTTTCTTGGGTTTAGCGGGTTATTATCGGAGGTTTGTTGAGGGGTTTGCGCCCATTGCATCTCCCTTGACTACTTTGACCCAAAAGTGTAAGAAATTTGAGTGGTCAGAGGTATGTGAGAGAAGCTTCCAAGTGTTGAAAGACAGGCTTACCTACGATCCGGTGTTGACCTTATCGGAGGGTACAAAGGGTTTTGTTGTGTATTGTGATGAATTCCGAGTGGGTTTGGGGTTTGTTTTTATGAAACACGGGAAGGTAATTGCCTATGCTTCTAGGAAACTTAAGGTGCATGAGAGAAACTATCCAACTCATGACCTTGAGTTAGCGGCCGTGGTATTTGCCTTTAAAATATGGAGGCATTACTTGTATGGTGTCCACGTCGACGTCTATACCGACCATAAGAATCTTCAATATGTGTTTACCGAAAAGGAGTTGAACCTCTGACAAAGAAGGTGGTTAGAATTTTTGAAAGATTACGACATGAGTGTCCTCTATCACCCCGGAAAGGCCAATGTGGTTGCGGATGCTCTAAGTCGTATGACTATGGGTAGTGTGTCACACATAGATGAACCCAAGAAATACCTAATGAAAGATATTCATAGGTTGGCTAGGTTGGGTGTGAGGTTGGAAAATTCTCTGAATGGTGGTTTCATGGTTCATAATAATTCCGAGTCATCATTGATAGTTGAGGGGAAGTCCAAACAACACCTTGATAAATCATTGATGAATTTCAAGGAGTCGGTCCTTGGCAAGCTTAATGAGGCATTCTCCCTAGGGGGGATGGTATTTTAAGGTGCCAAGGAAGATATTATGTTCCCAAGGTAGATGAGTTGAGGAACCGGATCCTTGAGGAAGCCCATGGGTCCCGCTACTCCATTCATTCGGGTTCGAAAAAAATGTACCATGACCTTAGGGAAGTATATTGGTTGAAAAATATGAAGAAAGACATAGCGGAATTTGTTGCTAAGTGTCCAAATTGCCAGCAAGCGAAAGCCGAACATCAAAAACTGGGTGGCTTACTACAAAAAATCCAAGCTCCTAATTGGAAGTGGGAAGACATCAATATGGATTGTGTAATGGGTTCACCTTGGACTCAAAATCAATATGGCTCTATATGGGTGATTGTGGATAGGTTGACCAAGTCCGCTCACTTTATTCCCATCAAGTCTACTTATTTGGTGGAAGATTATGCTAGGATCTTCATATATGAGATTGCGTGTCGCCATGGTATTCCGTTATCCATCATATCCGATTGTGGTACACAATTCACATCTAGGTTTTGGAGGTCATTCCAAGAAGGGTTGGGTACTAAGGTGAAGTTGAGTACCGCTTTTCATCCCCAAACGGATGGTCAAGGGAAACGTACTATTAAAACCCTTGATGATATGCTTAGGGCTTGTATTATTGATTTCAAGTAAAATTGGGATAAGCATTTGCCTTTGGTGTAGTTTGCTTATAATAATGTTTTCATTCATCCATTTCCATGGCTCCCTATGAAGCCTTGTATGGTAGGAGGTGTAGGTCTCCTATTTGATGGTTTGAAGTGGGTGAGCCTTCGCTTCTTGGTCCCGATTCGATTAATAAGACATTAGAGAAAGTTCATATCGTAAGGAACCGGTTGCAAACGGCCTATAGTCGGCAAAAGTCTTATGCCGATCATAGGAGAAGGGATTTGGAGTTTGAAGCAGGTGATAAGGTGTATTTAAAAATTTCACCTATGAAAGGGGTGGTTAGATTTGGCAAGAACGGGAAATTGAATCCTCGTTATGTGGGTCCCTATGAAATCCTGCAAAGGGTAGGTAAGGTTGCCTATGAATTGAAACTTCCTAGAGAATTGAAACTAAAAATAATGACTAAAATTGAGGTTGCTTTGAGTCTTGGTGAAGTCTTGCAAAATGTGCATTTTTGAATAGCTTTGCAGAGACTTAGAGTGAACTTGTGCATTTGAACTTGAAATTTTGCTCTTTGGCTTGTTTGAGTTATCTTGTGCATTTTGATATGATGAGTCTTTATGAAATGATATGTAGCATGTTGGTAAGTTGAACTTTGGCATAATTGACTCATGTAAATCATGTTGAGATCATGTTGTTGTTGTGAGAAGGATTTTCCTTATAATGTAATGTTGAACCTTATGTGTGGTAATTGAAGTTTTGAATTGCCTTGTGTAAGTTATATGATTGATGTTGCTATGTATTGTTGTTGGTTGGGCTGCTAGTCTTTAGTCTATTCCGTCCTTCTAAAGATTTTTAGTGTCATTCGGGGACGAATGTTCCTAAGGAGGGGATATTGTAACACTTCAAAAATCCAAGACGTGTCTTCAAGACTAACATAAGTGTCATAAGGTCTAGACACTGTTTTAAGGCCTATTTTAATGTTTATAAGTCATTTATGAAGTCCAGAAACCAAAACCTATAAGAACGTCCATGACATCCGGAAATTAGTTCAAGAAGGTACTAGCATGCCTTAGCCTATTTCACTAGCTTTTAGGCGTCGGAAATTATTGAAATTTTGTGTAAAGGTGTATAACATATGGTAAAGTTGATTCATGGTCGAAACGTCCGGGTACGACTCCCCAAGGACCAACCAAGGGCCCTTGAGGAGGACCTTAGCACGTAGGAGGCAACACTCCCTGGGCAGTGTGCACCAACGAAACACAAAGGACGGTTCGTGTGTGGATCGAAGGGGCGTCGATGCAAACCGTCGACCAACACTTAGACAAAATGTTGCATCCCTTGCCTGCACAAGTCTCTGACCAAAACCACGAGTGTGCAGGACGGAGGAGGGCTGGTCCATCGACTGACCCACGATCCGTCGATCGTGGTGTCGTCTGTGACACTGCCACTTTCCTGCACGTTTTAACTTAGCTTCATTTAATTAGTCAAGGTGTTAGGTAGCTAATTAGGGGTTTAAGGGAGTCTAATTAAGTTAATTAACCCCCTATATAAATGCCCCAACCTCATTAGACTAAACACAACTCATAAAACAAATCTTCTTTCTTTTCTCTTCTTTCTGCCTATGTTGGAGGAAACCATTGAAGACAAGCTAGGGGAGGGATTTGGGGTCTGAAAAGGGACGATTTCACCATAAAATCTTCATCAAACGTTGAGGTATGGTATCTAATTTACCTTTGAGAGTTCTTTCCTCAAAGGGCTCCTTCAAAGTATTTCTAAAAGTTGAGTTTTCAAGTGGGTTTCATCTAATCTCGAAATTGATGTTATGAACTAAGTTGTTTATGATTTCTTTAGGATATAATGAATAAATTAACATGTATTTTAACTTGATTATCATAATTCTTGATGGTTTGGTCTAAATTGTAGAACATGATGCTCAACCCTTAACCCTAGGTTGTGATCTTGACATATATTGCATAATGTTCATTCAATTGACTTGGTTATTGATTAAAATACTATCCTATGATGTTGTTGTATCAATTAGGAATAGAGAGATGAATTATAGGCATATTATTCTAGTTCTTGAGATGATGATTTAGGTTATGAAATATATTGTGAAATTGGCCTAAGTATCTTGTCTTAAGGAATGATCTAGTGTTGAATTGTGATATAGTGATGCAATTGGCCTTGTTATTCTATTGGATATTATTGTGTGATGATGTTAATACCCTAATTGGGTTAAGTTATGGGTTGATAATAAGACCTTTATGATGAACTATGAAGGAGACTTGGTAAGTCTTATGATCCCTATATTTTACTTCAAACTACGGTTAATTATGATTAAGTCATGATGTTGTGTTGGAGTATGCCTTGTTTAGGATTGATAGGGTGGTATGATGTTGAATTTAAATATCTTGACTATGGTTGTGAGGTTGATTAAGATGAAATGTGATAAGGATGTTGATGACTACTAATGTGCCTTATCATGATATAAAATGTTAATGTGCTAACCTCACCTATATGAATTGTAATGAAAGGACTTATACTCATGCAATTATTATTGAGCTATGATGATGATGATGTTATACAAGGGTTAGACCCTATGACCTAAACTAAGCTATGATTGATAATAAAGGCTTAAAGACATTTCAAAAAGGGACTCTAGCTTAGCACCGAGTGAACTAGATTGAGGAGTGTCCCTTCCCACATAGGGAAGGTAGGATCACTAATGTACTATTGAGATTGGAGACTACAATGCATGTAGCATAAAGAGGGTCCCAATTATATATCCTAGTTCTTGAACTATGTTACCCCTATAAGAATACTAGCTAGTGGATCCACGTAGTTGCTATTTTTTATGTTTTGGTACTACCTTGGAAAGTAGTCCTCCTTCCTTCGGTGTAGTGCTTTATGACACCGGATTCCACACTAGCTCATGTGATCTATGTCGGTTAGGCAAGATGTTCCCAAAAGGTAAAATGAACTAAAGCATTGAACTCTAACTAAGATGACCTAAGGGGTATAGCTTAGTCTAGGTAGGGGTATGGGACTCTACCTAAGCATTGCACTAGTTAGCCTTGAGGGGAGTCTTGGAGGATGTTCTTATGTATGAATATGCTTATAATGCTATATGACATGTATATGATGAACTTGCACATTGTTGATACTATATGATGATTAGTTTTACTTATGTATATGTGTTGGTCTATATGGTTAAAGTAAGATGATATGTACTCTTAAATGCTATGTTTTGTGAAGTAGGATGTTAGTCATGATTCTTGTTGGGTTACTTGATTGAGTAAGGTTATGAGGCTTTACTTGGTCATTGCACTTGTTGACTTGATAGGGGTTCATGGGTAATTGACTTGCTTTGGTTATGTTGAAATGTACTCTTATTCATGCTTATTGTTAATATGACTTGATGATAAAGTTACATTAAGTATGTAGTTACTTATTTGATATGTATGGTTGACTTGACTAGACTTGATGTTGTAGTCTTTGTAATGTACATGCCTATGACTTAAGCAATATGCAATATTGATTGGTATGGTTTTGTTGAATGAGCATAACGATTTTAAATGAAAAGTGCATATTTTATGAAATGTCCTTTTTTTAGCATGATTTCAAGGTATGTGTGCATATGGTCTCATACTTAGTAAAAGTGGCATACTAACCCAATTTCTTCCTTTTCCCCCATCATTTTAGGTTCCGGTCGTTGAAGTGTTTTGGGGGGCGACTTGAAGAAGGCTTGGATCCTTTGATCATCCAAGGAGGGTAGGTCCTCATTGTCCGAGGGTGATGCCAATATTGAGCTTATGTTGTTATTTTAGTTCTAAGACTCTTATATTCTATCTCCTTTCATTTTAGTACGGATTGTATAAAGCCTATATGTGGCTACCTTTACATTGATGTATGGGCTATGCCCAAATTGCTAATCGTGTTAGATGGTTATGAGATGAGACAAGCTTTGAAGACTATGTTCTATCTTATATATATATAATTATATGCAATAAAAGTAGAAGGCTATGTAATCTTCTTATACGAAGGGTCTATGTGTACTCGATATATATATGTTATGTTTATGTAGAGGTCTATGTAAACCTCAAAGTAGAAGTAATGAAAAGTTTTAAATTTTCTGCTAAATTTGACCTATGAATATAATGATGTAAACTAAGAGGCTAGTCTTAGTCCTCAAAGAGGACGACGACATCGGTTACGTGTAGGGTGTAAACCCAGATGTGACAAAATGTTTGGGAAAAAGGGGAGAAATATGGGTTAGTATAAACCACATGTACTAAGTATAGCTTCTATGCACAAAATCATCAATGCATGAGAAAAGCACAGTTTAGTCAAAATCATGCTTTCTAACAACTTAACTCAACATGCAATTATAATAAGCATAATAAGTCAATTCTACATAAGATCAACCCAACACATAAGCAACTCAAGCAACACTTGTGCAATGCCAAGAATAGAACCCCATTGTCCCATTCTAAGCTAATTATCACATTAAGCCACCCACTTCATACTTACAACATATTCTCATACTTTATCAATACATGCTTAATACATCAATACTATTCATAGCATATCAACACAATCATAATCATAATCATAATCATAAAAGAACACTACTAGAACCATCCCTTAGGATCCCATATGTGCAATGAGTAAGAGAAGTCCCATACCCTCCCTCACCCTATGTAGTAGCCTTCAATACAACCCTAATAAGAGTTTACATACTTAACTTGTTCATGTAATTTTTACTTTGGAGAAAAAGTTGCAATAACCGACATGAGACCATGTGAGCTACATGGAATCCGGTGTTCTACTCCCACACCGAAAAGAGAGGGTAAAAACTTGCCTAAAGTGTAACCATTCGTACGTGGCTATCTAGGTGAATCCACTTAGCTAGAGTCCTATGTGGGCACATAGTTAAGGTTCAAGGAGATTGTTACTAGAAACCTTCACTTACTAAACGTGGAGGTTTCCATCTCATGAGACAACACATAACTTGGGAATCTAGACTTACTAACGTGAAGAACCCCATGTGGGAGGCTGGACTTGTCAAACTTAAGACCTCCATCTCATTTACTTGCCCTTTCGGTGCTAAGCATTTATTCCCTTTAGTAATCATCTTATTTCATCATACAAGTTCACATTAGTCTTTTCTAGACCCCTATGTAAACATCTCATCATATCTAGCTCATAGGTCGTCATAAGTGAGAACAAACCTTTCACTTTAGACATCACTTTGTAAGTGAGTAAACCTTTCACTTAACACTTTATCGAAATCATAAGAAACTATGTTCAATCATACAATAATCGTACCATAACATGCATACGTAGTTCATGTATAAATCAATGTCTTAGGGTTAGGGATGAGGAATACTTAGCATCAACATCACAACCACACAATTGACATAGAAGCATTGCTATCTAATTAACTCATACTTTGTAATTGAATTCAAGAAGAACCAATCAACATAGATCATTGCCCTTTCAAGAACTTTCATACTTTAATTATCAATAATACATAAACAATTACATAAACAAAGTAAATTGAAGAAGACATTACATAATTAATAACAAAGTAGTCAATCTACATATTCATAATCTTCACAATTCATCATATCAATTTAAGGTTTTCATGAAATTGGGGAAAAGACATGGGTCTAGGGAAATCTCATAGGAAATCATCAATTAACCATCGATATATATTTAAACAACATTAATTCATCATAAATCATCACTATTGATTCATAATTTCGTTTTTCAAAAAAGACCCATGTGTAGAAGAAAAACCTAGATTTTGGAGGATTTAGAAATCATCTTTTGGATGGATCTCTTGGGGGAAAAGGATCCCAAGAGTGAAAGAAATCATAACTTAGTGATGATAAAGCCACAAAATAGGGTTGTAACTTGAAGGCTTGATCTTCTTCATGGAGCTCTATTGGTCTTCAATGGAGGTTTTGAGGAAGAGAGAATTTGAGAGAGATGAGAGTGATTTTTTATTTCAACTTTTGAGACTTGATTTGGGAGTTAAAGTTGATCTAAAACTTAACCTAATACCTTATATACTCACCCACTAAATTACCCAAAAGACCCCTCACTTAAATGGGTCTTTTTGTGAAGTCAAAACTCTTAAAATACGACAGTTACGAATCTGGGAAGTGGCTGCACGTCGCAGGGTTAATTTCACGATTTATTTTTGAAATCTGGGTTGAGGCAGTGGACCTCGTGTAGGCCCCGCATTGCGAGGCCAATTTTTTTTATCCCAGATTGATGGCTGCACGTCGCGCAGCAGCCAGCCATTTCTTGGCTGTGTGCAGGCTGCTTTGGCAGCCTATTCGCCCAAGTTTGGGTCCTCCTCAAGGACCCTTCCGGTGGTCCTTGGGGAGTCGTGACTGTACGTTTTTATCGTCTATACTACAGTCTACCTATTTAATGTCTTTTTAAAAGTTTTGGACTTCATATGACCCTCCCAAACCTTCACCAAACATGGGGACGTCAACTAACTCAATTTAGCTAGTTTAAGGACGTTAAGGCCTTTCTTTGATGCTATGGCCCCAATACTTCTTAAACAAGTTATTTACACTTATTAGGTCTAAAATAATTATTACTCAGCATGTGAGGCTCTATTTTAGGTCATGGCATTTCCGAGATGTGTCAAGCCATCAGAATCTATTCGTGAGCCACCTTGCATCCCGGGGGATCCTTTATCATTTGCTTTTCAGTTTTTCAGTTGTTAGGATGATAGGGGGTCCTGTGCCGACATAACTCTTTATTTTAGATACTTCATAGAGAGTTAGTAGCTCATATATCTTTTCTTTATCATTCAGATGTTTTTTAAGACTTAAATTATCGTTTTGGCCAATCTTTTTATGCATTTGAACTTATGTTAATGATCATGTGTCAAGTTAAGTCTTTTGCTGAGTAAGTAAGACAGTCCAAGGGTCCGCTCGAGGACATCAATGGTCTTCAGGTACCAGGGTCACCCAGGGTGTAGGCTCGAGGCGTGGAAAAGATGGTATAAGAGCACAAAGTGCAAGAGTCCTAGTTATCAGTGTGAAGCACGCCAAATCAACATTTAGGAGGCTGCGACATTTAGGATGTATCTCACTTATTTCATATTCATTTCGTGCGTAAGAGTTTTATGTCTAAAAAGTTTCCCTCTATTTAGTGCTTGCGTATGTTTTGAGATTATGATGCCTCCACAAAGAGCATTCAGGGGTCGTCCAGTTAGGAGGAACGTCGAAGAGCCAGAGGTACCTAATGCACCAAACGTGCAACCTCAAAGAGAAGTAACAAATGCAGAATTTCATGAGGCTATCCATATGTTGAGCCATGTTGTGAATAATAAGGTTGGACAACATATCTAGAGGATCTCGACCAGAGGAGGATAACACTTTCCGGATTCGCAAGTTCTTGAGAATGAATCCTCATAGTTTTACTGCTTCGAGTAGTACAAAGGACCCAGAGAATTTCGTTGAGGAACTGAAGAAGGTTTTTGATGTGGTGCATGTTCCGAACACTGAAATGGTTGAGCCTGTTTCATATAAACTGAAAAATGTGGCTAGGACTATGTTTGATCAGTGGAAAGAGGGTAGAGATTAAAATGCGCCACATCCGAGTTGGGCCTATTTTGAAGAAGCTCGAGAATTTAAAGAGACGAAGGTACGGGAATTTCTTAGACTGAAGCATGATTCCTTTATTTTATATGAGTATGGGCTTAAATTGACCTAGTTGTGCTGCTATGCTTCTGAAATCGTTAAGGATATGAGGAGCAAAATGAGCTTGTTTGTTGCTGGGTTGGGTCGTTCATCAAGCAAAGAGGGCAGGGCTTCGATGCTGATATGTGATATGGACAAATAAATATTGATGGTTTATGTGCAACAGGTTGAAGAGGAGAATGATTCGTCCTTTCAGAAGAAAAAGGGACCAACACCACCATTGCTAGTGCACATGCACCCAGAAATAGAGGGGAGAATCATGGAAAGAATTCACAGAACTTCAGAGTTAGACCAGCACAGTCTTAAGGAAGTGTGGCACAAGGAGGTAGTTGGGCTCCTACATGTGCTAAGTGTTGTATATCCCACCCAGGAAAATGTCCTAATGGTCAGACAAGTTGTGTCAAGTGTGGTCAAGAGGGTCATTTCATGAAAAAGTGTCACAAGAACTAGCAGGGAAATTTTGATGGGGGAAATAAAGACCAATCTTCATCAGTTTCTCCACAAGACAGGGCTGCACCTAAAGCAGCTACTTCTAGTACTAGAGGAGGAACAAACCGCTTCTATGCGATCAACAATCGCCAGGAGCAAGAGAATTCACCAGATGTTGTCACTAGTATGATTCAAGTCTTTGACTTTACTGTTTATGCTTTGCAAGACCCATGAGCATGTTTATCTTTTGTAATTTCATATGTTGCTATGAACTTCGATATTATTCCTAAGCAACTTAGTGAACCATTCAGTGTTTCTACACCTCTTGATGAGTCCAATCTAGCAGAGAGAGAGTCGACTGTGATTGTTCCATTTCCGTCAATCACAAAGGCACCATGGCTGATTTAATTAAGTTAGACATGGTTGATTTTTATGTCATTCTGGGTATGGTCTGGCTTAATGCATGTTATGCGTCAATAGATTGTAGAACTCGAGTTTTCAAGTTTCAGATTCTTAATGAGTCAGTCATAGAGTGAAGTAGTAGTTCAGCAATTCTTGAGGGTCGTTTTATTTCGTACCTTATAGCTTGAAAGTTAGTTTCTAAGGGTTGTATATATTACTTATTCCGAGTTAATGACTCAAGTGTTAAGATACCTCTACTTCAGTCAGTTCAAGTAGTAAAAAAGTTTCCAGAAGTCTTTCCTGATGATCCGGAGTCGCTTCTGAGAGATAAATAAACTTCGAGATAGACATCATTACAAATACTTGTCCTATCTCTATTTCTCCATATAGAATGACACTATCAGAGTTGAAAGAGTTAAAAGAGTAGTTGAAAGACCTTTTAGAGAAAGTCTTTATTCGACCAAGACTCTCACCTTGGGACGCTCCGGTCTTGCTTGTGAGAAAGAAAGATGGTTCCCTTAGGATGTGTATAGATTATCGTCAGTTGAACAAAGTTACCATCAATAATAAGTATCCTTTTATGAGAATTGATGATCTTTTCCATCAGCTTTAGGGTGCTTCATGTTTCTAGAAAATTGACCTCAGATCAAGCTATCTCCAGTTAAGAGTAAGGGAATGTGATATTCTAAAGACAACTTTTAGAACAAGATATGGTCATTATGAGTTTTTGGTCATGTCCTTTGGTTTGACTAATTCACCAGCAACTTTCATGGATCTGATGAACTGAATCTTCAAACCTTATTTAGATATGTTTGTTATCGTTTTTATTGATGACATACTAATCTATTCAAGGAATAAAGAATATCATGCTAGTCATCTCAGAATAGTTCTTCGGACTTTAAAATATATAGAGTTGTTTGTCATGTTCTCTAAGTGTGAGTTTTGGCATGAGTCTGTGGCGTTATTGGGCCACATAGTTTCCGGTGATGGTATTAGAGTTGATACTCAGGAAATTGAGGCAGTGTAGAATTGGCCTAGGCCCGACAACATCTCTAACATTAGGAGTTCCTTAGGTTTGGATGGCTACTAAAAAAAGATTTGTACAGGGTTTCTCATCCATTCGTCTTCTTTGATAAATTTGACTCAGAAAACAATGAAGTTTCAGTGGGCTTTATTAATCAATACTCCACATGAGACTATCACCACATTTTTGCATCTTCATGAAACTAGTATGTCAAACTCAATACCAAACCTCTCCATTATATTCGTCTTATGAAACAACTAATGACAATCAACAAGGACATATTAAATATCTTCATATTCAATAGACATGATAAATGGGGGTTTCAACTTTAAGAATTTAATACAAATATAATATTGGTCACTTGTCATTACATCCCATGTAGTCTATTGATACACTCAAATTACACCTCTTTAAAGAAGTAAAATAGGTCGTAATCAAGTAGAGAACCCAACTAGTAGGTTGGGGTCGATCCCACGAGAAAAATGGTTTAGACTTAAATTCAATTCACAATTACGTCTATTTTGCCAAGGTTTTTCCGAAAACACGTAATAAAAGGGGGGGGGGGTTATGAAATAAATTCCTTAAACAGTCTAAGTTAACAAGTAAACAAAAGTTAATGTTGAGTTTTTATCAAAATGTGAGAATAACTAAGGTATATGTGTTCCCCACAGGTTCATAACGCCGTATTCCTAGCAATAACAATTCTTTCCTAGTGTTTTGCATGTCAAGTGGTAAGTTATGTATATCAAAATCCTTGGTCCATCATCTAGAGAATTTCACCCCGTACCTTGGTCCGGATACGTGTGTATAAACTACTAACCCTTACCTTTACCCCATATTATACATCATAATCGATGTATGGCATAGTTATTACTTCGCACCAATCGACACTAGCCTATTAGATTGTATCACACTAAATCTATGTTGATAATTCTTTTATTATTAATTACCTCTTTGGTCCGGCAAGTAGCAACAAGGCGAGTTCTAACATTGGCCACCGTTAAAAAGACTTCTAAGCGGAAGAATTATCAATACATGCAAAAACTATTTGAGAATTAATGAATTGTTAGGATTACTTTGTTAATTACCCATGGTTCCCACAAACCTAGTTGTGGATTTAGTTACCCATGCTAGTAAGATCACAATTCATGGTTTTTAAGAAAAAATTCATGACCTTACTTAACAATAAGAAGAAACCCAGAAATTCAACTTGAAATTGCAAGAAAAAACTTCAAACCAAATCCAGAAATTGATTAATTGACCAAAGTTTGCAACCAACAATCTCCAACACAAAATAGAATAATAGTAATAGTCGCTAACCCAAGAAACGAGGTTTTAATCCCCTATTTACAAAAAACATAGTCTTAAAGAAAAAGGAATTGAAATAAGGAAAGTTTTGTTCAGAAACACCAATCGATGACCTCACTAACGGACCGTCGTCGACTACTTCCATCAGTCCATACTTTGAATTATGTTTGCTCCACCAGATAAAACCTTCTCTGAATCAAACGATGGAGAAATAGTATGGTCCGTCGATCCATCTATGGTCCGTCGATGCTTCTCCGTCGCTCCAAACTTAGAATCTTAAAAAGTCAGGTACTGGAACCTTCTCTGAACCATTTGACGGTTCACCAGTACAATCCGTCGATTAATCGATGGACCGTCCTTTGCTCTCGTAGTTCTACAGTTGGTCAGATTTCCTTGATCTTCTCTCTCATCCTGAACTGCCCATCGACAGTCACTACTTACGGTCCATCGATTGACGATGACCCGTCGATGGCCTTCGTAGGTCAACTTCTGCACTTTTTTCAGCTGTCTTATGTGTTTTCAACCTAGACATCTTTCTTGCAAAATAGAACACAAAACTTGTTAAAACTACTATAAAAAGGCTTTAGACACACACAACTCTTGAGAAAAATGCATTGAAAATACAGTGAAGCCACGATATATCAACACCCCCAACTTAAATTCGTTGTTTTGCCTCAAGTGACACACTATGACTCAAAACAACATTTGTATAAAAGTATACTCTTTTAAGCTTTAGCAATCATATGTCTATTTATCCCGACTCTTTCTTTGATTTAGTGCAGGCTTACGCTCTGAGGTTCGACAAGCTAACTCATGCGGATCACATCATTACACAAACTCACCATGCCATAGACACCTATACTGTTTTTCCTCTCACCAAGGTACAAACTTTCCAATACCGCAACTAGTGCCCTCACTTCAAAAGAAATCCTCATTTTTCACATAGTGATTATAATTTTGGGTACAAGAATCTTTGTTTGACACTCGCTCTCAAGAATAAGTTCAAATACAGTGAGTAATCTTTTCCATAGGCTTGCCCTTACTTTCACTACTTAGGTTCACCACACTAGACTCTAGGATCACGGTAGGACTTTCTTGGCTTGTAAAGTAGGCACAGAGTCAGGCGTGGTACATTTGGGTACATTTTTAGTGACTTTTTGCGCTCCTTGACATTAGTGCTAAGCTTCTTACCTCTTTTTATTGCCTTTGACACCCTATTTTTTTCTTTTTTTTCCTTCTCTTCTTTGCTCCCTTTTTGGATGTGACTTTCACTTCTTTTACATCTTTTTCTCCTAAAACTCTTTTCATTCTTTTCTATTATTTTTCTTTTATTTTTCACTCAATTGATAATTTCATAGAATCACATCTTTTTCTCACTTAAGCTTTTCTTTTCAACATCAACTCATTTCATAACCATTTTTGGGACTTCACTCATAATAACCACCCTCAAATCATGGCTTTTCCATGAGTTGAGGTACACAGTTCCCGTAGTCGGTTCAGGGCCAAGACGAGGTCACTTACTGCAGTAGCCACCCTCAACTTAGGCTTTTGGCATAAGTCGAGGTGGATATGTCCAAGGAGGGATTGGGGCCAAAACATGAGACCCTAGGAAGGTGAATTGGTGAATTAAAAAAGAAATTGGTCTATTACAGGCTTAACATATTTAGATCAACTAGGGACAATTCTTTCATTTGGTTAACTTCTTTTAGGCTAGATATTTGATATTTCAAACAAAGGACTATGATCACTTCCTAGCTTCTAACACAGATTCCCTTCGCATGACTAACCAGGCAAGTTTTAGTTAGGTACCAACTTTTGAACACTCAAATCTCCTCACACTCTCTTGGCACCTCATTACACTATCAGTTTATAAGCTTTCACAGTTTAGGTGTTAATTGAAGGTCATGCAGTGGATGTCTATATATGTCATGCTTAGATCCAATATATTCAACTTATTTTCAGATATACATGCAAGCACTATCAAGGAAGGGATATCATATTTTCAACCATAATGCTTCATTTTTCATGCTTTTATACTTTGTAGAAATTACGACATGCCGGTTCGAAAGAAAATTAAATAGTCTCTTAGGTAAAAAGAACGGGTAAAATGAACACAGGCAAGTGAACCCCAAGAGAGGATTGTGAGTTGGGCTACCCCGACCCCCCCCAAAAAAACATGCAATTGTCCCCAATGCATAAGAAATAACAAGTACATGTTGGTAGGTAAAGCAAACATGTGGCGCATAGTGCCGAAGACTCCCAATACGTGGGTGGGTATGGTTTCCCAGAACCCACAAGATCAATACTTGGGTCACCCTAAGTAGTGCCCACATCAACCTCCGCACCATCAGTAGTGCTCCTATCATTAATCACCGGTACAGAACTGGATTCTCCAGCAACCATCTCTAGTGCTCTGCTCTGGCATATCTCTTTCTCAACCAAAGAATCCCTCCTAGCGCGCTCTAGCTCCGACCTCTTTATCTTTCTCGCATGGGCCTCATCACCGGCTTCAGTAGAATGGATGTAGTGATGCCTCTTGGTACGCACATGCTGCTCATATAGAGGCTCAACAGGGACTTTGAACAAGGCCTCTAGAACCGTGTCCTCAGCTGGTTCAAGGGGCACACTCTCTGGATCAGTTTCCTCCATCTCCAAGATGGCATCCACATCAGCTCGCAAGCTAGCAACCTCATCCTTAATAGTAGTGAGGTCAGCGGTAGGGGATGGTCATTCTAGCACACGCAGCTCGAAGGCATCAAGGCATTGGTGGACCGCTTGAATTTTCTGCTCGGCTTGCTTGGACACTCGCTTCTCAAAGGCGCTCCTCATCCTCAACAATGGATTTCTTCATCCAAGGCTGAATGTGGTGGAGCATGGTGGCCATCTGTGTCTCTAACCTCTTGACTCGAGCTACATGGACTGATGCGGCAGCAAGTGGTGTGGATCGGGATGAATTGAGGGCCCTGTTGGTAGCATGGGTAGAATCAGCCGGGGTGGGATCAGTAGGATCAGATGCAGCAGGATCAGCCCCTTGGTCTAGCTACATAGTGTCCGCCAAAGTCTCGCCCAGTGGCGGAACCTCAATCCTGACCCCTCTACATAGTACCGCTACATTGGCCTCATCCTTGATGAAGACTATATAAACTATACCCGCCAGGCTACGGATTGTATCACAGTGCCAAATTGGCACTCCGGCGTTCCTGCACAGGTGGAAAATAAGACATGCAAAGGGGTAAGTGGTAGAGGTCTTGAAAGACCTCTCATGGATAACCGATATAAACACCCAGGCAAAGTCTATCTCGAGTCACGCTACCATAGCTACGAACAACTCCGCCCTATACCATGTGACTACATTATCAGCTTGCGTGAGTGATAACCTCTGTCGGACTAGCAGCCAAAATAACTTGGCTACAAAGGTAAGGGTAGCCTTCTTGATTAGCCCTCGACGGTGTATCACCCAATTTGGCCTCTCACCATTAGTCGCCAGATATCGATCCAACCATTTCTTTGTCGCCTCATGATGCTCCACATTCAGCCCAAACTCGCCACTCTGTACAACCTGCCACCTGTAGTCAACTTCTGCAGTATTGTGCATCACCTGTGAGCCAGTGGTGGAGCCGTATAGGAAACGTTAGATGGTCGCCTCAGATATATCAACCCGAAAACCCCAGATTAGAGTATCGGTGAGAACATACTGTTTATCAAGTCTTGCCCGCTTGTCTAAGAAACCTCGAAGAGTGGCTACGTAGGAAGCATAGAACTCCTAGAATATCTCCTCACAATCGGTGCCAAAATCCTGAGCCATCTAGTGAAATTTGTGCAAATTGAATAGTTTGTGCACCTAAGGGACCGTGTGCAAACTCCTCGTGAGGACTCGACGCTCCACCGTAACTAACCGGTTCATCACTCCTTTTTCGTTCAACATCTTCGCATCTTTGTACACCCGGTATTGACCCTCCACGCATAACTGGTTTGGTTCATCAGCAACAGGTGTGGGGTTATCAACTCGGGGTGCTGGTGCAGACTCTGAATTGGTAGCTTCATCAGACGAGGTTTGCTGGTCTTGGCCCTCCGATCTAGTTGCTCCCTGAGAAGTGGAACTAGAATAATTTGCCACTTTTGACTCAGAATATTGGGCCAAACCTGAGGCGGAAGTAGACCCGGAGCTGAATGCTAAGCCCCCTTAAAAACTAGAAAAAACCTCAGTTGGCGAACCGGTTAATGTGCACCTCATCATAATGGGAGGCAGTGACTACCACGGGAGTCACCCTCCGGGGGGTTCCCTTTGTGACCCGTGCTGCAGTCAGTGTTGTGAAACAATGAGGGACATAAGCTGGGTCTTCTTGTTGTTGGACTCTATGATCATCCAACGAGATGGGTCGACAGACTTGGATTTGCCCATCTTTGCATAGACAATTCGTTCTTAGGAACCATTGGTACCTGTAGAGCAGTTGTTAGCCTCAACTCAGCATAATTACACACTCGAACAAACTTGGGACTCAAAAGCACAGACTGTTGTTGCAGAGTCAAATTGATGGGCACTATCGACGGTTCGTCGATCATGAACGTCGTCTGACACTTAGAACTTATTCAAGAAAGTAAGGAAAACAGACTTCTCTAATGGAAATGAGGACATGCAGAACAGTCTATTGATCAATCGACTGACCGTAGTCCATTTCCGTCGTCTAACACTTAGATTTATTTTAGATGTTGGTGAAAACATGTTCTCTGATGGGAATGGCGGACGTGCAGAGCGGTCCATCGATCAATCAGCGGACCATAGTCCACTTCTGTAGTCTCAGACTTAAGCATTTTTAGAGTGAATCAATCAACGGACCCCATCGACAGTGCTTTGATCAATTGATGGTCCGTAGACGAGGTCTCGTACTGTTGATAGGTTTTAGGCCTTTTTTTTTTCTAGTTCCATAGATCCTTTAGTAACTCCTTTTTACACAAACAAGTTAGAATAAGCCTTTTAAAATAACCAATACTAGTTTGTCATTCCTAAGGTTCCGATTTCATTCAATTGTTCACCCAATTTGGTCAAATTAAGGAACCCTAAGTCGGAACTTTCAGACACACAGAGAAACTCAACATTTTAGACAAACCAATATGCTACACAACCAAATTCTATGATTCCGAGGGACATAACTACACAAATTTTTAGAATGTCAATTCGACTAATGTCGTCCAAGGTCAAGACCCACTTCTGGATTTTTGTAAACAACTATGAACGAGAATTCAAAGTCAAGGTAAATCGAAATACCTTTAGTAAAAGTGGTGTGGTTGTTTGCGTTTGTGAACTTTCAAGGAGTAGCCTACGCACACGAACTCGATCACTGGCCAAAAAAGAATGGAAAAATAGAGAATTTGGGAGAGAGAGTGTTTGGGAATGGAATAGTTCTGATGGGTGTTTGATTTGGGATTTGTATAGGTTGATATTGAGTAAAAATAGAAAGGAAATAATGGAAGGAAATTGTTATGGAAGGGTATTTTAAAATAAATTGAAAGGGGCAATGAATTTGTCTTTTAATATTACCGGCTGGGTCGGGTCGGATCATTGTCAATTTGGACCTACGAAACCCCATCAACGGTCGTAGGTGAATCGACCGTCCGTCGATTGGACCGTGGATCACTTATAGACTTGGGAAAAAATTGGGAACATACATGGGATATACGGACACCATCGACGGTCCGTCGATAGAACGAAGATCCATCGATGAGGTCCATAGACCTCTGCACCAGACCATTTTCTGCAGATTTTTGCTTTTGCTCCCTGCACATGTAACACCTACTAGGCCATTCTTTTTGTATGTTTCTGGACACTATTTTGACACGGACCCTATACTAATCTCTAGACAACACTACCACACAAACAAAAATAAATAATGAAAAAAATGAAACAAAACTACGACTATTGCTACAAGGAAAACAAAACCTTTTGTAGTATAGAGGATACACCTTGAGTTGACTCCCAAAAACCGCTTGATTTAACATCGCGGCAAGACTCAGGCCCCTTGATTACTCAGACTTCATCAAGATGATAGGCCTCAACCACTTCATGAATGCTCTCCGCCTTCCCCAGATAGATCTTTATCATTTTTGCCCGTTGACTGTGCACTTTGCGCCTTCCTTATTTTCCACCTCAACCGCTCCATGTGGGAACACTTAGTGATAAGGAATGGCCCTGTCCACTTGGACTTTAGTTTTCCCTTAAACAAGCGTATCCTAGAGTTGAATAGAAGCACCAAATCACCAACCGCAAATTCTCACTTTTTAATTCTTTGGTCATGATACGTTTTCATCTTCTCTTTGTAGATGGCGAAACTTTTATAAGCCTTAAGGATAAACTCATCAAGCTCATTCAACCCATTTAGTCTTTGTCCTGCCGCTTCAGTCTAGTTCAACTTCAATTTATTCATTGCCCACATTGCCTTGTGCTCTAGCTCGACCGGTAGGTGACAAGCTTTCCCATATACCAGTTGGTATGGAGACATACCTATGGGGGTCTTGTATGTATTGTGGTAGGCCCAAAGAGCATCATAAATCCTCCTAGACCAATCCGTAGTATTATCATTCACCATTTTTACCACAATTTACTTGATCTCACGATTGGACACCTCAACTTGTCCCCTAGTCTGTGGATGGTAAAGAGTAGCCACATTATGGCAAAAACCATATTTGTCCAAAAGCCCTTTGAACAATTTATTACAGAAGTGAGATCCACCATCACTAATGATGGACCCAGGTGTGCCAAATCTGGAGAAGATGTTCTTTTTCAAGAATGTGGAGACACTTTTTCCTTCATTGTTAGGAAATGCAATTGCTTCCACCCATTTCGACACGTAGTCAACGGACACAAAAATATACTTCAAACCATGAGAACTCACAAACGGTCCCATAAAGTCAATTCCCAAAACATCAAATAGCTTAATCAGAAGAATAGGAATCATGGGGAGTTCTTTCCTCTTTGAAATTCCTCCATCTCGTTGGCACCGATCACATGATTTGGAGAAATAGTGAGAATCTTGGTGAATGGTTGGACAATAGTACCAACACTAAGATCTTATGCGTTGTCCAGATACCACTATGGTGCCCACCCACTGGCGAGGAGGGACATGCCTACAAAACACTCAACATCTCGACCTCAGGTACACAACGACGAATCATCCCATCAGCACAACTTCGGTATAAGTAAGGCTCATCCCAAAAGAACTTTTTCACATCATGCATAAAAATTTTCCTCTCGTGGAAGGTCATGTCTGACGGAACTATATCACTTGACAGATAGTTCGCAAAATCTGCGAACCATGGGATCAAATCTTGAGAAGCGCCCAATACATGTTCATCTAGGAATGCATAATCAATTTCAGCCTTTTCTCCTAATTCATGCATAGCTTCATCCTCCAATCTAGACAAGTGGTCGGCCATTTGATTCTCAGTCCCTTTTCTATCTTTGACCTCAAAATCAAACTCTTGCAGCAACAATACCCTTCTAATCAACCTTGGCTTTGCATCTTTATTTGCCATGAAGTACCTCAAAGCAGAATGGTCTGTATGCTCTATAACCCTCGTGCCAAGCAAATAGGAGCAAAATTTTTCGACTGCAAACACCACATCAAGAAGTTCTTGTCCAGTGACTATTTAGTTCTTCTGATATTTATTTAGGTCTTTACTGGCATAGTAAATGGGGCGGAGGATTTTATCCCTTATCTGTCCCAATACCACACCAAGTGCAACCCCACTTGCATCACACATTACCTCAAATGTCTCACTCTAATCTGGTAAAATAATAATGGGTGCGGACACCAACTTCTCCTTCAACTCTCTAAATGCTTTCAGACAGGATTCATCAAAATAGAACTTACATTCCTTTTCGAGCAGTTTACACAAAGGATATGTAATTTTTTAAAAAAACTTTAATAAACCTCCGGTAAAAGCCAGCATGTCCAAGAAAACTTCTCATACATTTTAGAGAGATGGGTGGAGAAAGCCTGTCTATCACTTCCAATTTAGCTCGATCAACTTCTATCCCCTTATCTGAGATGTGATGGGCCAAGACTACCTTTTTTCACCATAAAGTGGCATTTTTCCTAATTTTGCACCAGATTACAATCGTCACATCTCTTGAGCACCTCATCCAAATACTTAAACACCGATCAAATGAGTCACCAACCACAAAACAATTATCCGTGAATACCTCAACAGTTTCCTCCACCATATTAGAGAATATCAACACCATACAACGTTGGAAGGTGGCTGGTGAATTACATAACCCAAACGACATCCTTTTAAAGGAAAATGTCTCATAAGGTCAAGTGAAAATGGTCTTTTCTTGATCCTCAAGGGCAATAGAAATTTGATTGTAGCCTGAATAGACATCAAGAAAGCAATACCACCCTTTACCTACGAGTCTTTCTAACATCTGATGCATAAAGGGCATGGGGAAATGGTCCTTCTAAGTCCTAGCATTCAACTTCCGGTAGTCCATGCAAACTGTCCATCCGGTCACTGGCCGCATTATAACAAGGTCGTTCCTCTCATTAGGCAGCACTGTCATCCACCCTTTTTAGGCACGCACTGAACAAGACACACCCAACTACTGTCCTCAATAGGATAAATGACTCCGGCATCCAACCACTTATGATCTCCTTTTTCACTACCTCTTGTATAGGTGGACTCAACCTTCTTTGTTCCTCAATAATTGGTTTGTGATCAGGAATGAATTGGATTTTAAGGGAATAAATATCGTGGAGAATCCCAATAATGTCCGCAATAATCCAACCAATGGCTCGTTTGAACCTCTTCTATACCGCCACTAAGCCTTATACTTGTTCATTCAAATTTGCTGCAATTATCACCAGCAGAGTGTCATCTCTACCCAAGAACACATACTCAGATGGGGTGGTAAAGCCTTTAACTCTAATTTTGGGGTCTCCTCAATAGATGATTTCACAGGTGTAGACTCGTGATGCTTCATATCTAACTTCAATTTCTTCGGCTTTGACCGATATTCGTTTCGTTCAAGTGCAGCCACCAATGAACCATACTCTTCAATACTATCACTGTCAAAATTCAATCACTGCCGCTAGTGACTCGATACCTAGTCACTCTTCAATTTGCAGCTCAGATACACTGTCAACACTGTAGGATATAACAGATACCATTTGGAGCTCACCACTCTGCTTCATGGACCTACATATATTGAAAGTTGTTTCTTCATTTTTCAGCCAAACTTTCATCTGCCCTGTTTCCATGTCGACTAATGCACGCCCAGTGGCAAGGAATTGTCTTCCTAGAATAATGGGGACCTCAAAGTCAACCTCACAGTCTAGAATCACAATGTCGGCCGGAAATGTAAATGACTCCACTTTAAGAAGCACATCATGGAGTATACCAACGTTCCTCTTCAAAGTTCGATCAACCATCAGTAACCGCATCATAGTAGACTTTGTGTCACCCAAGCCTGACTTCTTATTAATGGATAGAGGCATGATATTTATGCTCGCACCAAGATCATATAGTGCCTTAGAAAAGTGTAGCAACCCCATAGTACATGGGATAGTGAAGGCGCCCAGATCTTTATTCTTCTGCAGCAGGGAGTTTGTAGCAATAGAAATACAATGTTGTATTCCGTCATCATCCTCAAAACTCACCGATCTCTTCTTTGTCACCATATCCTTCATAAACTTAGCATAACCAGGCATTTGTTCCAAAGCTTCAAAAAAAGGGACATTGATGGAAAGGTGTTTCAACATAGTGATAAATCGCCGGTATTGACCATCTTCATTCTTCTTCACTAATCTATGAGGGAATGGTGGTGGAGGTTTAGGAATGGAGACAACTTTCAGAGATACTTCTGCTTTTTTTTCTGTTTTGTCCACTAACTCTCCACTAGCTTCTACTACATATTCATTTTTTCTCATACCATCTTCTACTACTAACGGCATCGGTGGATCAATGGTCTTCTTACCTGCTTAAGTAGTGACTACCATGAAATGCCCATCATTTTTAGGATTCTTAATAGTGTTGCTAGGAAGAATGCCAGGTTGGCGTGGGTTCATAGTAGTAGACAACTGAGCTATCTGTAACTCAAGATTCTTAATTGAAACTGCATGTGCATCAACCTTTTGTCCAGTGTTAGCTACGTCACCTCTCATCTCCTTCACATTCTCATCACTAACATCAAATCTCCTTATCATCTTCTGCAACATATCCTCAACTCGCTCCATATAACCTGCACCGTCCCTAGGAGCAACTTCCCTATTTTAAATGGGAACATAGGGCCCACTCTGATCATTCCTGTTACCATAGTTATTCTGTTTGTAGTTGTTGTCGCGGTTGTAGTTCCCATCTCGGACATATTGACCCTCTCGGTTGTAGTTACCATAGTTCCGACATTAGATTCCTTGACCTTGGCGCCAGTCTCTTGATTGGAGCTTTGGGTGTTTGATCGAAAACCCCCGTGTGATAATTCACTGCATAGGCATCTTCTTCATAATAGTACTCATTTACTGGCTGTGGTGGTTTAGTCAAATTTTTCACCGCATTTCCCTTCTCTACACCTCCGCTCAGATGTTTCAAGACCAACTCTAGCTGAGTTCTCATCTGCGCCATCTGTTCACTAATCTCATTTGCAGCTGGGTTATGTGTAGCTTGAACCGCAAAGGTGTTTCTACCAATGTATGACTTTCTAGTGTCCAAGCTTTATTGTTGCGAGATATCTTCTCCAACTTTTCTGCAATCTCCGCATATGGTCATTGTTCATAGGAACCACCCGCAATAGTATCGAGCACTGATTTATTGTTAGCATCTTTACCTGTGTAGAAGAACTCTTTTAGCGACTCATCATCAATGCGATAGTTTGGGACGCCTCTCACGAACACAGTAAACCTATCCCAAGAGCTACTCTCAGACTCTCTACGTAATAACACAAAGTTGTTCACCTTATCCTTGTGGTTAAGCTTCTTGGACACGGGGTAGTACCTTGCTAAGAACACATCTCTCAACTGATCCCCGGTGTAGATGAAGTTGTAGGGTAGCTGAGTAAACCATATGGCAGAATCACCTGTTAGTGATAGAGGAAATACTCGCAACTCAATCACATTCATATCTAAGTCCGGTCTACCCACACAACTTTTTCACACAGACCTCAGTTTAGCTATATGGGCATGTGGGTCCTTCAATAGTAGTACCGAGAATAAACCCCTCGCAGTTAGCATCTGCATCAAGATACTCGTCACCATGAATGTGTGCCCAGGTGGTAGATGGGGTAGGACAAGAGGTCCATCAAAATCTGCAATGTTCACATGGCCCGTATAGTAGTCTTGAGGTTGTGGGGCTGGGGGCTGCATCCTTAAAGCATTCTCCAATTGATTTTCAATACGAACTTGGTTGTGTGCCTCAACTAGTAATGGAGGTTGATGGATTGCCCCATTACTTAGATTGGCTGGGATATGTTGATTTTCCATCCTGCTCAATGTGCGATTTAGTTCATGATCGAATGGTGAGTGGTTCTCCTTGGCTCCGTGTACTTGGCGTACACTAGAGCTAGACCTGAAAGAAACAAAAACAAAAAGAACAAGTAAAATCAGGAAATTATTGACTAAATTTCAATAATGTAATCAAAGTTAATCTAAAATCCAAATTTCCCGACAGTGGCGCCAAAATTCGATACAATTAAATTACACTTCCCTAAAGAAGTATAAGCGGTCGTAATCAAGTAGAGAACCCAACTAGTAGGTTGGTGTCGAATCCCATGAGTAAAACGGATTAGGCATAACTTCAATTCACAATTACGTTTTTTTAGCCAAGATCTTTACGAAAAGACATAATTAAAGGGGTAGTTTTTATTAAACAAATTCCTTAAACAGTCTAAGTTAACAAGTAAACAAAAGTAAATGTTGATTTTTTATCAAGTTGTGAGACTAACTAGGGTATATGTGTTCCCCATAGGTTCATAAGGTCGTATACGTAGCAATAGCAGTCCTTTCCTAGTGTTTTGCATGTAAAGTGGTAAGTTATGTATCTCTAAATCCTTGGTCCGGCATCTAGAGAATTTCACCCCGTACCTTGGTCCGGCTTGATGTAACGGGATATCCGAGTACAGTTTGACGCTTAAAAACAAGGAACAAATATTATAATCGAGTGTATTTTCTATGATTTGATGTCTTTGACGATGATGCAGGAAGAATGTGACAAAGAAGAGAAGAAGTATTAAATCACGGCCATCTTCACGGTCCGTGGCTCATTTCACGGACTGTGTAAGCAACCGTGAAGTGCTATGACATTAGAGTAATTCTGAAGACCTACGTTTGAGAAAGTTAAAGTAAAGGTCACGAGACTCTTCAAGGACTGTAATCATTTTGATCGTCCATGGTTCAGTGAACCAGTATCTAGAGAGCAGTGAAAAGTGTCCATAGTTGAGAAAGTTAAAGTAAAGACTATGGAAGCCTTCACGGACCATGATACCTTTGATGGTCCGTGATTCTATCCATCAACAAGATTCCAGAGAGCAGTGAAAAGTGTTCAGAGTTGAGAAAGTTGAAGTGAAGACTACGGAAGTCTTCACGGACCGTGATAATTTTCATGGTCTGTGATTCTGTCCGTCAACAAGATTCCAGAAAGAAGGGCAAAGGGTCCGGAGTTGAGAAAGTTGAAGTGAAGACCACGGACGTCTTCACGGACCGTGATAATTTTGGTGGTCCTTGATTCTATACGTGAACCAGATTTCAGTTTTGGAGATTTGAAGGCAAGACCACGAACAATTGTACGGACTGTGAAGCCTTTCACGGGGAGTGATACGGGTCGTGAAGGAAAGTGATAATACAGTCCTAATTACATTAGATCTCTTTTTAAAAGTTTTTTTTATATGTTATTTAGGGAGTTGAAGAAAGCAGAAGATAACTTTTAATTTTTTGAACTTATCGTGTTTTGCAAACTACTTGCAACACGAGAAAGTTTGGATCTTTGATTATAAAGTTTGATTTAGAGTTTCAATTTTTCTATCATATGTATTTAGAAATATGTTCTCAATCATTATCAACTGTTATGTACGCATAATAATGAATCACTAAGTATTCAAATCAGGTGTGTGGGATCTATGATGAGACTGTGAGTCTAAATATGTAAAATGAGCATAGAGTAATCTCATTTCACAAGTTGTAGATTCAAGCTTTGGTATTAATTTGGTCTAAGGAGTGCACACTTTAGACTAGCCTGAATCAAGTGGTTATTCGAGAGAAAAGCGCTTGTTAGAAAAAGCAGAAATCTCTTTACTAAATTGAAGTTAAAGCTAGAGTTCGAGAGAAAATAACTTCAGCCATACATCCATTTAAACCAGTTCTTTATAAAAGAATCAATTGTAGCTGGAGAGAATACAAGCGATTATCTATACTATCTTAAAAACATGAACTCCCTAACTTGAATGTTAAATTACTAAAATACCCCCAAATTAAAAAATATATTTAGTATATATGTTATCAATTTAATATTGTATTTATTTATGCTATATTATATTAAAATCATACACATTTTCACATTGTTGGGCAGTGACTCTACCGAAAGGTTCTGACTTTGTTATAGAGTTGTGACTTTTTCGATGAGTTATGACATATTCAAAAAGACGTGATATTTCTAAAGGGTTGTGACTTCTCTGAAAAGACACGATAAGAACCTTTTCATAATATCCTTTCATGCTTTTAAATAGAGGGGGTTTCTCACACATTTAAACTACAAATTTTGTAAGTTTTCTATTCTTCTTCTTAAAATAAGGAAAATTCTGAGAGCTGTTCAATCATGCAATTATAATATTTTTTAGTTATCTATTCTTTTTCTTTAAATAAGGAAGATTGTGAGAGTTTTACAATCATTCAATTATAATATTTTTTTCACGCACCGAGCTACCCCCGAGACGCGGACACGGAACCTAGGACCACAAGTGATCCCAAGCTAACCCTGCTGGCATGATCATAAGAATACTAAAGAATATAAACTGTTGCGGAAGCTAAATGATACTTAAATGAAAAGATGGGGAATACCCATATGCTAAAACTGATTTAATATGAAAACTGACGAATTTAATACAAAGATAATATTAACTCAACGCTAAGCTGAAACTAACTATGTCTGAAAATAGCCTCTAAACTGGACTAGAAATATTGGGACAAGCCCCAGCTAAATCTAGCAAAGACTGAAACTAAATTAGGAAAAGACTGAAATGAAAATCATGACTGTTGTCCTCGGAGAATGAGGACTCACCACTGAATCTAATGAGCTGGAGATCGAAAATCGACCTATTCGTGATCTGGATGCCTAGAACCTGAACCTACATCACGAGAAGATGTAGTGCACGTATACGTTAGTACTTGAAGGTACTGTAGGATAGAGTAAAGCTGAAATAAAACATAACTGAACAAGTATAAAAGCAAGTATAATAATTTGAACATGATATACTGAATTCTGAGCTAACTAGATACAATGACCAATTTATAACATGTTGAAACTGAATATTGAATATACTGATAAATTGTCAATGCAAGAGAGTATGACTGAACTGTGGGAGATACTAATAACTGATAATAAAACCACATGAGCTAAATGTGGAGTCTGATGTATACGCCCCATCGATAGGACTATACCCTGCCAAAGGTATAAAGGGGACTTACAACCTACTTGGCTAGTAGTTCTGGGACTATTGGGTACGCCGAACCCTAGTCCAACTCGGTATTATGCTACTCCCATTTATTTATGTAGTTAACTGATTATGTCTGAATTTTCTGTAAATACTAGATAGCTCAAAACTGAACATGCAAACTGGGAATGAAACATTTAATCTAATAATGATGCATTAATAACTGAGGCATGTATAACTGAATAACTAAAATATCTGACCTAGCATGTGTAATTCAAGAACTAAAGAAATACAAAGCAAGGGTTCTAAAATTCATGTGATAAACTAAATAATAACTTTACAATCTGATCTTGAACATATATTAATAAATTCATGAAGTTCTATCGAAGTTCTAGAAACCCTAGGTTTAGTCATGATGAGAGAATCAAGAACTGACTGAAAACTAGGGACCCAATGGGTGAAAGGAACCCAGTAGTGAAATCCCATATACCTGGGGATGAACTTCACGGAAAAATACTTAGGTTTTGGGGCTGGAACTGCTGGAACCTTGTTGGTTCTTGACTAGCGTTCTTAACCTTTTTTCTCCTTTCTTGCTTCTAATTTTCTAAGTTTTGATTAATGATTTGACTTAGGTAAGTTTTAGTTATTTTCTAGAATTAAACTGACTAAAATCTGATGATTTAGGGTCAAAACGACGTATCTTAGAGTTTAAACAAAGTGGGAAAAGACCAAAAGACCCCTGGGTAAGTTGCTGTTGGACCAAACGACGACCTGGACAGACGGTTCGTCGTTCAATCGACGGTCCGTCATTTGGTCCGTAGATTGGGCCTGTTCGACATGCCTTTACTAAAATGGGTATAACTGTTTACTCAGAGCTTTGATTTTAGCAAGGTTGGTGTCAATGGAAATCTAATTCAATTATCTATCTTTTGGTATGTCATGGGACTCCTAATTCATTTTTTGCTAAGAATTATGATCATTAAAAGTTGACCCAACTGAATTTCCCCCCTAACTGTCTGCTAGTTCCCACCTACGGTTAGACCTACGGACCATGGGTCCACTTCAGGACCGTGCTGGTCACCCATGGTCCTTTTCAGAGAGTGGCTGAAGGGGGTCTCGATCGACAGTCATGGACTACGGACCGTAGTCTGACTCACAGACCGTAGGTCCGTCCGTCGATCAAGACTTAGCCAATTTTCCCCGGCTGATTTTTTGGGAGTCTCTGATACCATCGACGGTTGTGTAGAATGGACCGTGGGTCAAGCTATGGTCTGTCGATGGTCACGTCGGTTGCACATGCAGATTTTTCTGAAAAAATGATTTTTGGTCTGTTTTGGCTACGGGGTGTTACATTTTTTGTGTGTAAAGTAAATATATCAACAAAAATTGATTCGACAAGGCAAATGAAATAACTCAACTTCAAATGAAAATATTATCTTGATAATTCATATTTACTCATTTTCGTAGCAATAAAATATACTTTTGTAGCAACTTCTACTTGACAAAAAGATCACGGTTTTCTGTTGCACAAACTACAACTTAGTTTTGAAAATATAAAAAGACTCAAATGTGGGGGGAAATGTACTTGATCAAAAACTTATTTGAAGAGTCCAAATTACATTTAGTAAATACTCTTTCCTTTCCAATTTATTTAGTGAGCTTTTACTTTTATTCAGTTTGATATAGAATGTTATTTTTTCTTTGGGTGTGACACATCTTTAAGACCACAAAGTGAAAAGAACTTTTAATATATTCAACATATGATCCTTAAATTGAAATTCTTCTTTATTTTGTAAAATTTCATATCAAATTAAAATTAAACCAATCTATATATACAATTTTTATCTGTCTATACTACCTAAATTACAACATCAAATGCAGTATATCCTCTATATTTTATATTGTATTATATTTATTTGTGTGTATTATACTATATTATATTAAGACAGACACATTTTCACAATTGAAGTGTTGTGACATTTTCGAAGAGTTATAACTTTTCAGATGAGTTGTGAGCTTTGAAAAGGGTTGTGACTTTTCTATAGGGTTGTGACTCTGAAGAATTGTAACTTTTTTGAAGGGTTGTGAAATTTCCGAAGAGTTATGACTTTTCTTATGAGTTGTGACTTTTCCGAATGTTTTTGAGTTTTCTAAAGGGTTGTGACGTCTTTTTTATAAGGCATAGTATGTAGTTTTTCACACACTACCCTTTGTTGGCTATAAAAAGAGGGGTTTACTCAATTTTTTTAACTACATTTTAAAAAATATATATACATTAGTTCTTGTTATTCTTCTTCTTAAAAGATCCTATCTAATATATCTTCTATATTTTTATGATGGAACAGTATGCACATACTATTGCTGCAAATTTTAACTATAAATGATGAGGTTTCCTCACATTTTTAAACTACATTTTAAAAATGTTTTTAGTTCTTCTTTTCTTAAAATCTCAAGATTGATTATAGACGTGGACAATCTCATAGGTTAGTGAAATTAGAATATTCCCTAACATAAATGTTAAATTAATCTAATATTCCAACGAAAAACATCAAATTTAGTACATCTTCTATATTTTATAATAATATTTATATTATATTATATTATATTAAAAGCAAGAACACCAACAATAAAATAATAGCATCGTACCATACTACAGAGAAGGGAGGAGAACGTATATTGAACAAGTGTAATTATGAGTTATTTGACATTCACGTGCAATGCACGTGCGTCAAAACTAGTTATCTAATAAGGTAAGAAGCATTAAATAAACTTTACTCACTGAGTTTCTTGAAAGTATGATTGCTTAAAGCTCCGATTTCAAAAGAGTTTCACAAGTTCTTGTCATAGTGAACACTAACCTGGTTTCTCTTAATCAACAGAAAACCCATACCTAGTTATCGTTTATAAAATAATAATATGAAATCTAAATCTTCGTCTCATGTCTAGAACTTGCTACTTGATATTCATACCTAAATTTTACTTTTTGTTTGAATTCATTAGGAGATAGTAACAGCGATTGTGTAAGAGCGACAGTAAATGTTGTCTATAAAGAAATTCTTTGTGGGAACGATCTCAACTCCATTTGAGTTCTGTATAGTGACAACGACCATTTACACTCTCATTTGAGGTGTAAGTTTGGACGTATCAAGTTTTGGAGCCGCTGTCGGGGAATTTCAATTCAGTAGTGTTTTACTAGCTTGCATTCGACTTGTAGTTATAATTTCCTAATTTTACTTGTGTTGTTGTTTTTGATCAATTATAGATAAATATGCTTGTGTATGCCCACCACCAGAAGTAAGCGAGCCACATTGCTACCTTACGATCCGAAACTCCAGAAAACTTACACAAGATGGTTAATGCTCCAGAACTAGAGGCTCAAAGGCAAAGGTTAGGCCTTGAGGCTGAACTGGATGTTGCAATATATGTGCAGCAAAATGTTGTATTAGTCCCACCTAGGGGAGTCGATGGAATCAGGGATGATGCAATTCCTTCTCATCGTCACCCGGCAGCCCAAAGGGGTAGAGTTCAGCATCCAGACATCTAGCTCACATGATGTATGAAGAGGATGATGCTAATTTGGATGGATCTGGAGCTACAGGAGCTATAGTGTTACGTGTGTTACCCCCAGGAGTTAAATTCACTATCACCAGTTCAATAATACAATTGATTAATCTCAAAGGAATGTTTAGAGGTACAACTGGTGATTATGAGAATCAGCATCTGATGAATTTTGTGGGGATATGTAAATCTCAAGAGATTCCTGGAGTTAATCAAATTGCAATGAGGCTAAGGCAATTTACCTTATGTCTTACTGGGGAAGCTACTAACTGGTTGAACGAGATGCCAGATGACTCCATTCGAACTTGGATTGAATTAAAAGAGGATTTCCTAGAACGATTCTTTAAGGAATCGAAAGAACTTCAAATGAAGGATGATATTAGTACTCATAAGCAGTTACCAAGAGAAGTAATGCATGACACTTGATAGAGGTTCAGCCAAAAGTTTAAGAAAAGCCCCAACAATGATATTACTGAGAGGCATATTAAACAGGATTTATATAGGTCTCTGAATTATGTAACTAAGCTTGTTGTTGATACTTTCTGCGGAGGTTCATTTATGAGGAAGCCATTTGCTAAAAGCATACAACTGTTAGATGAAGTATCCAAAAACAATAGGGCATGGTACACTAGATATGCAAAAGTAGGAGAACTAGGGTATACATATGAGTGGTCAGCGGAACAGAGAAAGAAGGAAGAAGAAAGGGATCAGCACAAGGCAAATCAGAGAACTCAAATAGATTTAACAATGAAGCATATTGTGTCCAAGTCCAAATATTCAATGCAGTGGGACAACAAAGTAGATACGAGAGCAAGACATTGACATTGATGAGGAAGCTAACTACTTGGGAAACAAAGGAGGTTTCCAAAATTATAACTCTGGACATCAGGGGTATAATTTGGGAAATACAGGTCGGAACCACACTAGAGATTGTCAATATAATAGACTACCAAATAGAGAGCAAGAAAATTAGCAAAACGGAGATGGGTATAGAAATGATTGTAGTGGTATATATGTGCCCCCAGGTAGTAGAAAAAGAACGGTTGGTCATTCCAATAAATCTAAGATAGAAGATATGATGGACAAGATGCTTCAAAAGGTTGAATCAACAGATGCATGAATTAAAGAAATGAGGGGTGAGTTCTCAAGCATGAGTAAGTTGGTTGACTCTCACACTACCTCGATTAAACAAATAGAGTAACAGTTGGGACAACTCTTAGCATCCCTGAATCAGAGAAAGAATGGTTCATTACCAAGTGATACCATTCAAAACCCCAAGAAGGATTGACACTGTATGGACATCACTACTAGAAGTGGTAAAGTGGTTTCTAACCAAAACCCTCCAAGTACCAAGGATGAACAAGTTAAGGAGCAAGTTGACACAGAGGAGAATGAAAGTGCACCTGTAGATGGCTTGGAAGAGCTTCAATAATAAGTAGATTTTGCTAGAGGACAAGACAAATAGAGTCATGACGAACTGGGTTTACAGCAGATTCCTAAACCTCCTCCTCCTTTTCCACAAAGACTCAAAAAGAAAGCTAAAGATGGGAAGTTTACAAGTTCATCACCATGCTGAATCAACTTTCAGTCAATTTCCTACTGGTAGAAGCTCTTGAAGAAATGTCAGGATATGCCAAGTTCATGAAAGACTTGGTTACCAAGAAAAGAGTTGTAAGTCTTGATTTTTCTAATGATGTACATCTTTGCTGCTCTATTGCAACCAGGTATCTGGTTCAGAAAAAAGAGGATCCTGGTGCTTTCAAAATTCCATGCACCATTGGGTCAATCAAGTTTGAAAAAGAGTTATGTGATCTGGGAGCTAGCATAAATTTGATGCTATTAGCCATCTATGTGAAGTTGGGTTTGGGAATGCCAAAACCGATAGCAATGAGATTGATAATGGCTGACAGGTCAGTTAAGTGAACAGCGGTAATCTTGTGTGATCTTTTGGTTAAAGTGGATACATTTATGTTTCCTGCAGATTTTGTTATCTTGGATTATGAAGTAGACTTTGAAGTTCATATAATTCTAGGAAGACTATTTTTAGCTACAGGAAGAGCTTTGGTTGATGTTGAGTGAGGTGAGTTAAAGTTTAGACTAAATTCAGAAGAGGTGAAGTTTAACATATACAGATCAATGAAACAACCACGAGAGACGGAAGTGGTATCTGCGATGGAAGTTGGTACTGAAGATGACTTAAGAGTACCCATAGAAGAGAGGATAATTATTGAAACATAAGCCGCTGTGTTGATGAATTTTGATGCGCATTTCTGGTTTGATTATGGAGAAACGGTGAATGCTTTACAATGTATGGGAGCACATTCTTATGCTCCAAAGAAATTAGAATTGGATTTGAAAAATAGACCACATCCTCCAGCTAAACCCTCCATTGAGGAACCACCAGTTTTGGAGCTGAAGCAGTTGTCCAGTCACCTCAGGTCTATATTTTTGGGTACTAACAACACCTTACCTGTGATTTTGGATGTAGATTTAATGACGTACATGTACAGGAGGTGGTTAGATTACTTCAAAGGTTTAAAAAAGATATTGGCTGCACTATTGCTGATATAATTGGAATCCCTCTAGACATTTGCACACACAAAATTCAACTTGAGGAAGAGTGAACACCCAGTATTGAGCACCAAATGAGGTTGAACCCACCAATGCAAGAGGTGGTAAAAAAATAAATAATCAAATGGTTAGATGTTGGGGTGGTTTACCCTATCTCAGACAGCCACTGGGTCAGCCCAGTACAATGTGTTCCAAAAAAGGGAGGCATGACTGTAGTAGCAAATGCAAAGAATGAACTAGTTCCACAGTGACCAGTCACTGGGTGGCGAGTTTGCATGGACTACAGAAAGCTGAACAGATGGACCTTAAGGAACCATTTCCCTATGTCATTTATGGACCAAATGTTGGACATGTTAGTAGGTAAAGGGTGGTATTGTTTCATAGATGGATACTCTGGTTACAATCAGATATCCATTGCTCCTTAAGATCAGGAAAAGACTACATTTACATGTCCTTACGATACTTTTGTATTTAAACGCATGTCGTTTGGATTATGTAATGCACCGACTACATTTTAAAGATGCATGATGTCCATTTTGTCATACATGGTTGAGGACACTCTGGAAGTATTTATGGACGATTTTTCTTTTGTAGGTGATACTTTTGATGAATGTTTGTTGAATCTTAGCAGGGCATTGCAGAGATGTCAGGAAGCCAACTTGGTGCTGAAATGGAAAAATGCAACTTTATGGTTAAAGAGGGCATAGTTCTTGGACATAAAGTGTCACAAAAAGGAATTGAAGTTGACAAGGCAAAAATTGAGGTGATTGGAAAATTGTCTCCGCCTATTTGTGTGAAAGGTGTTTGAAGCTTCCTGGGACATGCCGAATTCTATAGGCGTTTCATGAAGGACTTCTCCAAAGTTGCACACCCCATGTGTAAGATGTTGGATAAATAGGTGAAATTTGTCTTTGATGATGCCTTCCTAAAAGCTTTTGAAAGGCTCAAAGAAAAATTGATCTCAACACCTATAATCATTTGCCCAAACTGGGCAGAACCGTTTGAAGTGATGTGTAATGCCAGTGGAACTGCATTAGGTGTTGTATTGGGTCAGAAGCGCAACAAGATGTTCAATCCTATTTACTATGCTAGTAAATCCATAAATGGAGCACAGCGAAACTACACAGGAACTGTTGGCTGTAGTATATGCATTTGAGAAATTCAGAGCTTAACTGCTGGGCACCAGAGTAATAGTTCACACAGATCATGTTGCACTGAGATATCTCAAATCCAAGAAGGATGCCAAACCAAGGTTAATCTGATGAATGTTACTACTTCAACAATTTGACTTTGAAGTAAAAGATATAAGAGGTTGTGAAAATCAGGTAGCGGACCACCTTTCAAGATTGGAAGTTGCACATAGAGAACACAGTGAGCCTAAAATAGATGATGCATTCCAAGATGAGCAGGTATTGGTTGCTACTCTTGATCTCATTCCATGGTTTGCTGATTTTGCTAATTTCTTAGGCAGTGATGTGATACCTGATGGGCTTACTTATCAGCAAAAGAAAAAGGTTTTACATGATGTGGGTAAGTATTTTTGGGATGAGCCTTATTTGTACAGAGTATGTGCTGATAACATCATCAGGAGATGTGTTCCCGAAGCTTAAATGTTATCCATTCTGGAGGCTTGTCATTATTCTCCTGTAGGTGGGCACCATCGTGGAGATCGAACAACTCATATGATTTTTCTGTGTGGGTATTACTGGCCAACTATTCACCAGGATGCAGCCGATTTGGTAAAAAGTTGTGATATTTGCCAAAGGCAAGGAGCCATATCAAGACGCCATGAGTTGCCTATGACACCAATTTTGGAGGTAAAGTTTTTTTATGTGCGGGGAATTAATTTTGTGGGCCCCTTTGTGAGTTCCTATGGACAGAAATATATCCTAGTAGCAGTGGACTATGTATCTAAATGTGTAGAAGTCGTAGCATTACCTGAAAATGATGGAAAGAGTGTGGCAGTATTCTTAAAGAAGAACATTTTGGCAAGATTTGGGACACCTAGAGTTATTTTTAGTGATGGTGTTTCTCATTTTTGCAACAAAGTATTCAGCGATCTCCTGACAAAGTATGGGGTGAAATAGCATAAGGTAGCTACACTAAATCACCCATAAACCAGCGGCCAAATTGAAATGTCTAATAGAGAGATCAAGGCAATTTTGGCTAAATCTGTAAATGCTAACCGGACAGACTGGTCAAGAAAGCTAGATGATGCATTTTGGGCATACCGGACAGCTTTTAAAACACCTATTGGTATGACTCCATATCAACTGGTGTTTGGAAAAGCATGTCACTCTCCTGTTGAAATGGAACATAGAGCACTGTGGAATTGAAGAAGCTAAATCTCGACTGGAATGAAACAACAAATTTAAGGCTAGATCAGATAAATGAGATGGATGAGTTTCGTCTGCGAGCATATGAGAGATTAGCACTATATAAGGAGAGGATGAAGTGATAGAGTGATAAACACATTGAGAAATGAAGTTTCTCTCCTGGGGACTTGGTGTTATTGTTTAATTCTAGATTGCGATTATTCCTAGGAAAATTAAGATCCAAATGGTCTGGACCTTTTAAGGTCACTCAAGTATTTAAATCTGGAGCGGTTGAACTAGAAAATGATAAAGGAGAGAGGTTCAAAGTTAATGGACAACGAATCAAGGAATATCTAGGTGCCCACGAAGAAACCAAGATAGTGGAAGAATGCATGCTTGATGATGTCTAAGTAATCAAGAAATTTGCTTCGCGCCGCGACATTAAATTGTGCGCTGCTTGGGAGGCAACCCATGATTTCTTAATTTAGGTATTTTTGTATTTCTTTTTGTGTTTGTTTAGTGTGAAGATTTAATGGGTTTTGACATGTGTATGAAGACTTAGTAAAATAGTGCAGAAGAACTGGTGCGGTCTGTATCTGACGGGAGGCTTCACGGACCATGGCAGCCTCTACAGGCAACTTCACGGTCCGTATAAGTGAAGATCAAACAATGGAAGCTACTGGAAAACAACAAAAAAAATGATTCATGGTTCATAGTAATGTATACGGACCCTGTTTACCTATCGTGAAGTTTAGGTGAAACTGAACAAGGTGAACGTGTTATACACGAGCTACCTCAAGAATCGTAAACCTCTTTACGGGGGATTTTATGGATTGTCATCTATACCAGGTAATTCTCATCTCCGAACTACTTCTACGGTAGGGTAGATGGATCGTGACAATTCCATGGACTATTCCACGTTCCGTTGTTCGCGGAGGTAATTCAGTAAACCCCAGCAGCCACCCGTACAACATGCATAATGTATTTAGGTAAGATACTTCGCGTCTTTTCAAAAAAAATTCTTCTTTCCTTCTTCTTCTTCCTCCCATTTCATCTGAAATGCCTAAGCAACACATCCAACCCTTACTCTACTAAGTGAATTGCGGGAATCAGTTTCCTTGCTCAAGTTCCCTCCAAGTAAGTATAAAGTTGTGTGTTTCATTTCTCCTGTAAGGATTGTCCTTATTCATAGATGATGTTTGTTCTTGGTTGAATATAGTAGTTGGGTGGGCTTGTTGCAGTTTTGCGTGATTAGTTGGGGTTATTAGGTTAAAGCCGGTTAGTTAGTCATTTAGGTAAGGAAATTGAGTGTCCTTCAATTGTTTTTCTTCTGTGAGCCTGTGGTGAATGTTTATTTTGCCCTTAAACTTGGAAGATGAGTAATTTGAGTAGGAATGAAGAACTACATAGCTTAAACATTGGTATTGGTGAGACACTCTCAATGGTACGGTCCGTATAAATGCTTACATACCATAACCCTAGCCGCGAACCACGCGTGTAACAAAATATGGGTGAACTTAGTTCACGAACAAGATCACGGCCCATGATTTTCTTCACGGCCCGTGACCTTGTCCGTGAAAATTCCTTGGAAATTTTATGTGGCTAGTTATTTCAGCTTCGATTCTGAACTGAGTTCACAAACAAGATCACGGCCCGTGGGTTTCTCCACGGACTGTGACCTTGTCCGTGGAATTTCCTTGGAAACGTTATGTGGCTAGTTATTTCTGTTTTGATTCTGCCCAGAGTTCACGGAGGACTTCACTGTCCTTGGTCAATTTCATGGTACGTGAAGGCATCCGTGAACATTAATTGTCCAGATTTCACAAAGGACTTTACGGTCCTCCATGATCCGTGAAGGCTACCGTGATCATTACTTAACTGAAGTTCTCTTTGATTGATTTTGTGAGCCTTTACGATGATAGATTGGGTGATGTCATTCTTAAGGCAAGGCGTCATAATGTTGTTAAGCACAATGGAAGTTTGAGTACCCGATAGTGTGTCAATAATTTGCACTCATGGTAACTCTGGTCATGTCTACAGGTACCATGCCACGCGTACCGAGAATGAAGAATGCCAACATGCCTGCCCCCTACAGCTTCTCAATCTGAGAGACATGCCACATCTGAGGCTAGTGGGTCGGATGTTTACTTGGATGTCACTCCAATACATCATTCACATCGGGCCACTAGATCACAATTCCAACGACGCCTGCTCCAGAACACTCCCTCTCAGTATGAAGAAGGGGGTAGTGCTTCTGATAATGCTTCAACTGCCAGCAGTCCATCTCATTCTGCAACACGTAGAAATAATGAGGAAAATTCTAGGGGAAGCACTGCAGATGAAGGCAGCTCACAGGAGAACTCTCACACCTCCTCTCCGGCAACTCATATAGAACAGGACACAACAGCTCAACAAGCTACTCATCAAAGAGAGTTTGAGGAGATACTCACAGATGAAGAAACCATGACACAATATGTTCATGCTCAAGAACCTCATCTGTATCGCCGAGAACAGCCCATTGCATGCTAGTGTACTATGTGGATGGTGGACTGCACCAAAGAATTTTTCCACCGATGGATTGTGACCAAGACTAGCAGTTTCAAGAAGTAGGTTATTTTACCTGAATTTTGGGTGGTGAGTAGTGACATCAAGGCATTTCCGGATATTTACCAGATGTTTCAATTTCACAAGTTCGAATGGATGGACAATACACCGGGTGATTGCTCTAATCACCTGACAAAGGAGTTTTATACAACATATGCACCTACGATGATGAACCTGGCAGTGACCAGCGAATCCACAAAATGAGGGCAGAAAGATTTTGCGGCTATATTAGGTCCACTTCACTCAATCATTATTAAGGGCAAGTGGATTGATCTTTCAAAAATCTCTATCAACCGAATTTTACATGGACCAAATTACATGTCTCCATCATCAGTTGGACTTTTTGAAGGGAAGCACCATGACATCACCAATACAGCAAACATGGAGGATCAGGCGTCTCGAGAAAGGGTGTTGCGGTAGATCGCCAAGAAGATTTCTATTGATGGGGAACAGGAAAGTTGGGTAACTACTACTCCACCTACTATTGCTAAAGCTACATTGACCTTCCTAGCTAAAGTATGGTGTGCTATGGTCCGGGCGCAATTGCGGCCAATGGCGAATGACAATACATTTTCACCATCACTCGTCTCACTGGTAGCATACTAACTGAGTGGTTACCAAATAAATACAGGAAGAATCATATCTACTGAAATGCGAGTCAAGGCTCCAAATGAGAGAGTGGCATTTCCTTTCCCTTTTCTGATTAGGGAAATTATGTCGCCAAGCGCAGATTCCTCCCAACCGTTTAGTTGATCGATGGCAAACCACCTGTTTGGTGCTAAATCTGCGGCAATAAATCATCTGTGTATTGTTCCGCCAGTCCATTTAGAGTTTCCACAAACTGATAAAGTACCGGAGTAGGGTGACTCATCTCAAATAGCCCCAGAAGCACCACAGCAAAACAACCTTGCATAGAGTTCAGGTACTTTTGTGCCTATCCCTGTTGCTTTTCTTGAGAAATTGATTGTAGATCAACGACAGACCAGGGCATTAGTAGATGAGATAGTCCGTCGAATTCCGCAAATGATTGAAACCAAAGTATGTGCTGCAAAGAAGGACATCACTAGTCAGGTCCGGAAAGAGTTTGAAGTACTTAAAGAGCGACTAGATGGCATTGAGAATTGGTTACAATACCGATTCCCAGTTACCAGTGAGACAGAGACTGATGAGATGAAGGCACAATTGGATGAGATGTGATCTCAGAATGCTAATTTAGACAAGCAACTGGTGCAGCCTCCTCTTCCTGCACTACCTAAGTCACTGATGCAGATGTTGAATTATGCACCTCTTGTACAATCCCTTGGTGAAATTTGGAGTGAAGAACTACTCACCAAATCCAAAAAGCGGTAGCACGTTACCTCACCCAGGACATTCCTCTTGACCCATTGCTCGAGGTACAGAAATCATAAAAAAGAGCCTGCAAAGAATCCTAGAGGTTTGAAAGAGAACGAGCATCCCGTGCAAAGGAACAACAAGACGTACTGTTAGCTGGTGCATCTGGAAGTGGAGAACTTGTTCATACTGACATTGCAGCACCCATCCCTGAGGGGTCTAGTGTACTCACTGCACCACTCTATTTTGAGAAAACACCTGGTGATAAAGGTGCCAGCGCGGATCTTGATACTGCCGCCTAGAGCGTCGTTGGTATGACCGCTCATCATCGCCTTTTCTGTGTAGCATTCTATAACGACTTTGAGGGAAAAGTCCTTTGTTGTGGAAAGGGGGTGGTCGAGAAACCTTCCATATTTGTAGAAAATGGAGGTTGTCTCCGTATTTTGAGTTTTTCTTTCTTGTTTTGATTTGTCTTAGTAGGTTGAGATATTCATGTGCTAGCTAGAAATGAAATGAACAACCAATTCTGAACATGTTTTTGACGGTTAGGATCTTTGTATGACATTTCATATAGTAACTTGTTGAATATTGCTGAGTTTGAATAATTAAAAAGAGGATTAAGAAATTGGATAACGCAATAATGTGTAACTGTGTGTGAGTATTGATTGATGTCTAGCGCTAAGAGCAGAAACTAGAATGTTCCTAAGTAGTCTTGCTTGAAACATAGGAGAGTTTGATAGGACTGGATCAATAGGCTATTTTTGTTTATTAAAAAAAGAAAAAAGAATAATACCACTTGAACCCATGTTGAGCCTGAAATAGAGGTTTATTCGCACATAATACAGTTCAAAACCTTGGTTTACCCAAAGGTACATTGGCACAACTCAGGCTAAAAACCTAAGTTGAGGGTGAGTACAACCCGAGAGAGTTCAAACAGCAAACTGAATTTCAAGTAGCATGTGTGTGTATACATATATGTATAAAGAAAAAAAAGAAAAAAACATGGTGTGGCTGATGGGATGACAGAAAGAAAGAAAACAAACGATACAAATATAATTGGGTTTGTGAAAACAAAACTTTGGGAAACCAAGGGATTAGTCACTCACAAAATCAAACATCGAGATATCCTTTACCTAGCCACGAGCCTATATTAAAAGCCAATTAAAGTCTAGCAGTGATTCTATTCCAATTGACTGAAAGATAGTGTGTAGAAAATGAGGGCAAGCCTATAGTAGTTGCTATTAGTGTTAGAAGTTCTTTTAGAGTGTGATAGTAGTAGTGAGTCCCAATCATTCTGAGCGAGGGACTTCTATGTTGTGAGTACACTGTGATTGCATTTGACAATGGATTAAGTAATTTAATAACTCACAGACATAGGCATGATTGACTGTAAGTAGTGAAATGTCATGTATAGATCCTTATAAGTTAGATTCAGTGAACTGGGAAACAAAAGGTGTGGAAAATAGATGTTGCATATTGTCAATGATTGGAAACGATTTTGATAAGTAAGGGGATAATAAATCTCATCACTTGAGGACAAGTAATGGTTCTAATTTGAGGGTGTTGATGTACCGGGATATCTGGGTATAGTTTAACACTTAGAAACAAGGAACTAGTACTAGAATCAAGTGTATTTGGTATGATTTGATGTGTTTGATGATGATGTAGGAAGAATACGACAAAGAAGAGAAGAAGTAGTAAATCACGGCCATCTTGATGGTCCGTGGCTCATTTCACGGATCGTGTAAGCAACCGTGAAGTGTGATGACAGTAGAAGAATTCTGAAGGCCTACGTTTGAGAAAGTTAAAGTAAAGGCCACGAGATTCATCACGGACCGTAATCATTTTGACAGTCCATGGTTCAGTATGTGTACCATATTCCAGAGAGCAGGAAAAAGTGTCAGAGTTGAGAAAGTTAAAGTGAATACTTCGAAAGTCTTCACAGACCGTGATAACTTTGATGGTCTGTGATTTTATCCATCAACAAGATTCCAGAGAGTAGTGAAAAGTGTCCAGAGTTGAGAAAGTTTAAGTGAGGACTACGTAATTCTTCACGGACCGTGATAATTTTGATGGTCCGTGATTTTGTCCGTCAAATAGATTCCAGAAAGCACGGCAAAGGGTCCGGAGTTGAGAAGGTTGAAGTGAAGACCACAGACGTCTTCAAGGACCATGATAATTTTGATGGTCTGTGATTCTATCTGTGAACCAGATTTTAATTTTGGAGATTTGAAGGCAAGACCACGGACTATTGTACGGACCGTGAAGCCTTTCACGGGGCGTGATGGGGGTCGTGAAGGAAAGCGACAATACAGTCCTAATTACATTAGGTATCTTTTTAAAAGTTTTTTGGGATATTATTTAGGGCATTTTGAACTGTTATTTCATTATCGAATTTTTGACGAAGACGGCAGAAGAGAACTTTGAATTTTTTGAACTTATCTTGTTTTGTAAACTACTTGGCAACACGAGAAAGTTTGAATCTTGGATTATAAAGTTTGATTTCGAGTTTCAATTTGTTATCATAAGTATTTAGAATTATGTTCTCAATCATTATCAACGGTTATGTATGCAGAATAATGAATCACTAAGTATTGAAATTAGGTGTATAAGAACTATGATGAGACTGTGAATCTTAATCTGTAAAACGAGCATAGAGTAATCTCCTTTAACATGTTGTAGATTCAAGCTTTTGTTTTAATTTGGTATAAGGAGTGCACACTTTTGACTAGCCTGAATCAAGTGGTTGTTCGAGAGAAAAGCACTTGTTAGGAAAAACAGAAATCTCTTTACTGTATTGAAGTTAAAGTTAGAGTTCGAGAGAAAATAACTTCAGCTACACATCCATTTAAACCAGTTCTTTATAAAAGAATCAATTGTAGCTCGAGAGAATACAAGCTATTATTATCTATCAAATATGAGAAGAATTAGATAAACTTTAGTCACTAAGTTTTGTGAATGCATGATTGCTTAAAGCTCCGATTTCAGAAGAGTTTCACAAGTTCTTATCTTAGTGAACACTAACCTGGTTTCTCTTAATCAATAGAAAGCCCATACCTAGTAATCGTTTATAAAATAGATTTGAAATCTAAGTCTTTGTCTCATTTCTAGAACTTGCTACTTGATATTCATACCAAATTTTACTTTTTTTTTACTCTCATTTGAGGTGTAAGATTGTATGTATCACGTCGACGTGTGTATAAACTATTAACCCTTACCTTTACTCCATATTCGACATCATAATCGACGTATGACTTAGTTATTACTTTTCACCAATCAACACTAGCCTATTAGATAATATCAAACTAAATCTAGGTTGATAATTATTTTCTTATTAACTATGTCCTTGGTCTGGCAAGTAACAACAAGGCGAGTTCTAACGTTGGCCACCGTTAAAAATACTTCTAAGAGAAAGAATTATCAATTCATGCAAAAAATATTTGAGAATTGCTTAATTGCTAGGATTACTTTTTTAATTACCCATGGTTCCAACAACCCTAGTTGTGGATTTAGTTACTCATGCTAGCAAGATCACAATTCATGGTTTTTAAGAATTCATGAACTTACTTAACAATAAGAAGAAACCCAGAAATTTAACTTGAAATTGCAAGAAAAACCTTCAAACCAAATCCGAAAATTGATTAATTGCCCAAAGTTTGCAACCAACAATCTCCAACACAAAATAGAACAATAATAATTGTCGTTAACCCCAAAAACGAGGTTTTAATCCCCTATTTATAGAAAACATAGTCCTAAAGAAAAAGGAATTGAAATAAGGAAAGTTTTGTCTAGAAATACGGCTTCAATTGACAACCTCACTGATGGACCGTCAATCAATCGACGGTCCGTTGACTGCCTGCGTCAGTTGATACTGGAATTAATTCTTTCTCCACTGAATAGCACCTTTTGTGAATCAAACGATGGACCAACAATACAATCCGTCGATGCTTCTCACTCGCTCCACAATTATAATCTTGAAAAGTCAGGTACTGGAACCTTCTCTGAACCATTCGATGGTTCACCAGTACGGTCCGTCGATCAATCGACGAACCGTTATTTGCTCTCATGGTTCCACACTTGGTCAGATTTCCCTAATCTTCTCCCTCAGCCTGAACTGCCCATGAACGGTCACCACCTACAGTCCGTCGATGGACTTCGTAGGTCGACTTCTGCACTTTTTCAGCTGCCTTATGCGTTTTCAACCTGTACATATTTCATGCAAAATAGAACACAAAACTTGTTAAAACTACTACAAAAGAGATCTAGACACACACAACTCTTAAGTAAAATGCATCAAAAATACCGTGAAGCCATGGTATATCATCTATTGAGGAAACATGCCTGTTTCAAAAAACACATCCTCTCTTTCTGGCATTGGTGTTTCCAATACTTCTACTCTGGTACTAACCATATGTAAATAAAGTGAATAAATTCAGATACAAAATTGTATCACCTAGATACCAATTGGATTCAAGTAATAGCATGAACGAAAGAAAGAGAAAAGTTTTGCTAGTCCTATAGCCTCTCAAAGAAAAGAAAAGGTGTCCATGTACCGTTCCACAAGACCCTACTAGACTTCTCCTTGTGTGATGAGATCACCGAACCTAGCGCTGTGATATCAAGTTTCTAATCTTGAGATCAATTAATATGATAAGTTTCTCATTTTTTAAATTCAACGCTAGGGTTAAGTCTTAATTCCTTCAATTGACATAACCTTAATGGTATATTGGAAAATTAACTTCACTTCCACCAACAGTAACCTTAACTATGAAAAATAAAATAATTTAAAACCCACCGTACCTCAATAAATTTTTTTACATATAGATATTAAAGTTAATTAACCTATTATTACACTCTTAATAGGCAGGAATGTTTGGCCTAAACTTTCTAATACATTCAACTAGCAGCATTTACTATACCTATCTCAATATGTGGGAACTTGATCATAATATACATTATAATATCAAAAATTCTAACAGCAGATTCATGTCTAAAGAGAAATTGAAAATTTCCACAATAAAACAAGCAAAGGAGGAACAAAATTATATGCAGAAGTTTGCAATTAACAATTCCCCCTTTTTGTCCTTTCTTAACTGAACATTATCCTAATCATTAGCATCATTAATCTTTTCTACAAAGATTCGCCTATTTATCCTATCATTACCATTATTTCTGTCCAAAGTATTACCAACCACAATTTGTTAGTGTTTTTCAATAAACAATAACATATAATATCATATACGAATGTATATGTGGTATCATACAATTGAATAGAAAAGTTGAAACAGTTGGACCTCTAATTAAATCTCACCCGAAGAAGCGTTCCTCTTCCTTTTAAGTTCGTGCAGCGTAACCGACTAAAGAATATCAACCCTTTTCTTTACTTAGTTCAATTAACATGGGCCAAATGGTGTAAAATATTAAACAAATGTTAAATTTTTCCCATTTACGATCAACTAAAAATTAACTAATTGATAATTACCCACAAACTAAATAACCGGGGTTAAATAAATAGTTCATAATTACCATTTAAACTTTACGGGAAGAGTCAATATAGTTTGAGTACGTAATACAACCTAATGGGTCGTTACATTAGATACCAATTCATCCATCGTTTGTCCTCGAATGATCAAAACGGTACATGAATTGACAAAATCATGAATATATTTCGTGCATATCACCTTTAGTCTCCTAGGTGTACTTCTCAATCGGACGACTCTCCCACTAGACCTTCACAGAGGCAATCTCCCTCTATAAATTTGAAGTCCTTGACGTTCAGGTATGTATACTCCTTCTGCCTTCTCTAATGATTCCCTCAAAAAATCAGTTGTCACACCCCGAACTACCCCCGAGACGCGGACACGAAACCTAGGACCACAAGTGATCCTAAGTTAACCCTGTTGGCATGATCATGAGTATACTAAATAATAATAAGCTGTTGCGAAAGCTAAATAATACTTAAAATGATTAGATGGGGAATACCCATATGCCAAATCTGAGATATATGAAAAATGATGAGTTTAATGCAAAGAAAATATCAACTCAACGCTAAGCTGCAACTAAATATGTCCGAAATAAGCCTCTATACTGGACTAGAAATACTCGGACAAGCCCCAGCTAAATCTAGGAAAACTGAAACTAAATGACTGAATACTGAAATTATACTCATGACTGTTGTCCTCTGAGAATGAGGATTCTGTCAGTTTTGCTGAATGCCTCTCAAAGTGAGAGTCTTTCCATTATATAGAGAGAATAAATATTACAAATCCCTAAAGATCCGTCAGTCCTATCCCTAAAGATAAGCTATTCTATCTCTACAAATCTGCTATTCAATCCCTCCAAATTCGCTGTTCTATCACAATATTTATTCCTTTGATTCTACTACAAATCTATGTGATCATGCTAATTTATATCACTATCTAATTACATTAATATATACAATTATTTATATTTTCATCATGCTAACATCTCCCCTCAAATTGATGTCGGTGGATCAAGAAGCATCAATTTGCCTACTAGAAACTGATGGCGTTTTCGTGCCATAGATTTGTAAACGCATCAGCTATTTGAAGATCACTGGACATATGTGGAAGAGTAATGACTCCTTTATCTACAGCTTCTCGTATATAATGACAATCTACTTCAATGTGTTTGGTCCTCTCATGAAAAACTGGATTAGTAGCAATCTGAATAGTACTTGTATTATCAGCATGGAGAGGAGTAGGATGAGATTGAGGAAATCCAATCTTAGCAAGTATTCCACGAAACCATACAACCTCGGAGCAAGCAGTAGACATGGATCGATATTTAGCCTCTGTTGAAGATTTTGACACACGATCTTGCTTTTTACTCTTCCACGATATCAATGACTCTCCAAGAAACATGCACCAACCAGTGACTGAACGACGAGTATCAGGACATCCCGCCCAATCAGAATCACTAAAAGCATTAAGACGAATAGGAGAACCACTTGGAAAGAACAATCCACGAGTAGATGTTCCTAGAAGATACCGAATGATGCGACGAACAGCCACCAAGTGGAGATGACGGGGAGCTTGCATAAATTGGCTAACTTGTTGCACTGCAAAAGAGATATCAGGCTGAGTAATAGTAAGGTAATTTAGACTCCCAACTAATTGTCGAAACATAGTAGGATCAGGAAGAAGATCGCCTTCCTCACGACGATACTTCACATTCAATTCCAATGGAGTATCTACAGAGGAGGAATCTTGAAGACCAGCCAAAGAAATCAGATCCTGAGTATATTTGTGTTGGTTTAGAAACACACCTGAAGCAACATTATGAACTTCCAAACCCAAAAAATATGTAAGAGTACCAAGATCTTTCATATGAAAAAAATCTTTAAGCTGCTGTTGGAGGCTAGTAATTAGTGAAGAATCAGTTCCTGTGATGATAATGTCATCTACATACACTAAAAGAAGAACACAACCTGTAGATGTTTTCCGAAGAAACAAAGACGAGTCATATTTGCTCTACTCAAAAGAAAATTGTAGCAAAGTAGACCGGAACTTATCAAACCAAGCTCTTGGAGCTTGTTTTAATCCATACAAAGACCGCTTCAACTTGCACACATCTGATGTAGGTGATGAGAACAAACGAGGTGGAGGTTTCATATAAATCTCTTCTTTGAGATCACCATGGAGAAAAGCATTTTTGACATCCATTTTATAAAGGGACCAGTTTTGTGAAGCAGCAATAGCAATAATAGTTCGCACCGTAGTCATTTTTGCTACTGATGCAAAAGTCTCCTCATAGTCCACCCCATACTCTTGTCTGTTACCAAGAACAACCAATCGAGCTTTGTACCGATCAAGAGTTCCATCAGAATGAAGTTTAATTGAATAAACCCATTTACATCCAATAGGGCGGACATTTGAAGGACATGAAACAATGTCCCATGTGTCATTTTCTTTAAGAGCCAAAAGTTCCTCCTCCATTGCTTTTTGCCAACATTCAAGCTTGGAGGCTTGTGAGTAACCTGTTGGAATAGAGATAGTGGATAAAGTAGAAGAAAAACCATACCGTTTAGGAGTTTGATACACTTTAGTAGATCACCGAGGAGGCTCAAGAGGAGCAGGCCTTGAAAAAATCTCAGATTCTGGTTGTAGAGCAGTCTCAAGTGGCGGATCTGTTCAGGATGGGGTAAAGTTGGCCGACGTCGTTCATACACAAATTCTGGTTTGAACCGCTTAGAAGACAATGACAAATCCTCAAAAGTAGGAAGAAGAGGAGAAATAGAAGATGACTCAATATGAGTAGGAAAGAAATACTGATTCTCAAAGAAAATAACATTCCTAGAAACACAAAATTTGTTAGAACTTGGATCATGACAAATAAATCCTTTCTGCGAAGTACTATAGCCCATAAAAGCACATCTAATAGACTGAACAGAGAGTTTATTGCGTTGACAAGGAGGAAGGTGCACAAAACAAACACAACCAAATGTATGAAAACTATGATAGCTAGGATGCTTGTAAAAAAGACGATAATATGGAGACTCAAGGTTTAACACTTTAGATGGAAGTCTATTAATCAAATAAACAGCAGTAGACACAGCTTCAACCCAATATTTAGATGGAACAGATGACTCAATCAATAAAGTACGAGTGACATCCAAAAGATGACGGTTTTTACGCTCAGCAACCCCATTTTGTTGTGGCGTGTATGGGCAAGAGCGTTGTGATACAATTCCTTTCTCAAGCAACAAATTATTGAATTCATGAGACATATATTCTCCACCAGAATGAGATCTTAATATTTTGATGCATGTGGAAAATTGAGTCTCAATGTAAGCCAAAAACTTCTTGAAAATGGAAAACACTTCAGATTTAGATCGAAGAAAATACACCCATGTAAACCGACTATGGTCATCTATAAATGTCACAAAATACTTGAAATGAGCATGAGAAATTACTGGTGAAATTCCCTAAACATCACTATGAATGACATCAAAACACTTTGCAGCACGACTACCAAAATTAGGAAAAGGAAGAGTTTTACTTTTGCCTAATTTACAAGTAGAACAATCAAAGGAAGTAACTGAAAATTGATTTTTATTTCCCAATAACCAGAATTGGAGAAATGAGACAACACAATAGAATTTGGATGTCCTAGACGTTTATACCAAACCTCATTCTTAGTAGTGGTGGAAGCAAAAGCCAGAACAGGAGGAATAGAAAAGTGTATAGGAAACAATCTTCCAACTTTAGACACCTTCACGATTATCATCCCCGACACCTGATCCTGCACAAGGCAACCATTACGAGAAAAGTTCACATTACAATTGTTATCTACTAATTGGCCAACCGAAATAAGACTAGTGGAGAGCTTTGGTGATACAAAAACATTCTTGAAAGTTTCAGTAATATCCCCTACCTTGGTAATAGGTAAATTACTACCATTGGCAACCTGAATTTCTGTTGGACCATTATACTCATGCATGTTTTTGAGTATATCAGTTGAGTTGGTCATATGATTGGAAGCGCCAGAATCAACAAGCCAAAATTTAGATATTACCTCATTACTTTGTAGTCCCAAAGTTGAAAATGCTGACAAGATCATTTGTTGTACCATTTGAAGAGTAATAACTTGTCCTACCGAAGATGAGCTATGTGTAGTGGAATCATTTATCCCAACTTGGAAAGCCTTTGTCCTACGGTTTTGAGGACGTGTGGGACACTCTTTGATAATGTGTCCTTGCTGTTTACAATAATTACAGAACTTCTTGCCACAATTGCGAGCAATATGACCATATTTCTTGCAACTGTAGCATTGAGTTCTAGCCATATCCACGCCCTTTCCTTTCCCTTGAGCTGCAAATGCAACAGTGACAACATTTCCTTGATGAAAAGCATTTTGTGTGACGAGACGCTGCTCCTCACGAAGTAATTCCCTAAAACAGACATCCAACGAGGGAGATGGATCACGACTCATCAAGTTGGAGCGAACACTTTCAAAGTCAGATCGTAATTTCATTAAAAATTGATCTCGCTTGCTTTGATCATGAACTCCTTGAATAATGGGGAGAGATTCAGAAGGTATTTTAGCATAAACGATATCGGTAAATTCAGCCCATAAGTTCTAAAATCTAAAGAAATAATCTTGAATAGAGAGATCTCCTTGTGAATACATAGCAATTTCATGCTCTAACTGAAAGCGCCTTGCGCTATGGTCTTGGTTGTAAACCTTTCGTAAATAATCCCACATGGCCTTTGCTGTCTTGTATGGCCTGAGATTAAGAACAACAAGAGGGCCAATTGACCCTAAAATCCATGTCATCACCTGAGCATCTTTAACCTTCCATTGTCCGAGCTTTTTAGGATCGGTAGGAGTAGGATCGCTTCCATCTATATGTCCCCATAATTCTTTTCCAGTGACAAATAGTTGGAATTGAAATTCCCAGGCGGAGTAATTTTTTCTTGTGAAACGAACATGGAAAGACTCAAACTGATATAACGACATGTATTTGACAAGCTAAGGAAGATAGAAATGCAATGATGCAAAATAGCCAGAATGAAAAGAGACTAAGATTCCAAGATGCCTTAACTTCCAAGATACTTAGGACTAACTGTTGACTAACAGTAAGCAGAACCAAAACTTCCAAAAAAAAATCTGGAAGGAACCACAGATGAAGGACACTAAGAATCAAAGCACTGAAAAAGGCTCTGATACCATGTCAGTTTTGCTGAATGCCTCTCAAAGTGAGAGTCTTTCCATTATATAGAGAGAATAAATATTACAAATCCCTAAAGATCCGTCATTCCTATCCCTAAAGATCAGCTATTCTATCTCTACAAATCTGCTATTCAATCCCTCCAAATTCGCTATTCTATCACAATATTTATTCCTTTGATTCTACAACAAATCTATATGATCATGCTAATTTATATCACTATCTAATTACATTAATATATACAATTATTTAGATTTTCATCATGCTAACAGATTCACCACTGAATCTGCTGAACTGGAGATGGGAAATCGATCTCTGCGTGATTTGGATGCTGAGAACCAAAACCTACATCACGAGAAGATGTAGTGCATGTATGCGTCAGTACTTGAAAGGTACTGAGCATGTAGGATAGAATAAATCAGAAAGAAAATATAACTTAACAAGCACAAAGCAAGTATAACAATCTGAACATGATATAGAGAATTCTTAGCTAACTGAATGCAATGACCAATTTATAACATGCTGAAACTGAATACTGAATATACTGACAATTGGTCAATACAAGAGAGTCTGACTGAACTATAGGAGCTACTAATAACCGATAATAAAACCACATGAGCTAAATATGGAGTCCGATGTATACGCCCCATCGAGAGGACCCAATATACCCTTCCAAAGGTATAGAGGCATGCTGGCGTGATCACTAAACGAATTGCCCACATAGGGGACTTACAACCTACTTGGCTACTAGTTCTGGGACTAATTAGGTACGTAGAACCCTAGTCCAACTCGATATTATTCTACTCCCATTGATTTATGTAGTTAACTGATTATGTCTGAATTTTTGTAAAATACTGGATAGCTCAAACTGAACATGCAAACTGAGAATGCAACATTTAATCTGATAATGATGCATTAATAACTGAGGCATGTATATCTGAAGTAACTGAAATATCTAACCTAGCATGTAATTCAAGAACTATAGAAATACAAAGCTAGGGTTCTAAAATTCATGCGATAATCTGAGTAATAACATGATAATCTAATTTGGAATGTATACTTTAACTAAATCATGAAGTTCTGCTGTAATTCTAGGAACCCTAGGTTTAATCATGATAAGAGAATTAAGAACTGACTGAAAACTAGGGACCCAATGGGTGAAAGCAACCCACTAGTGAAATCCCACATACTTGGTGATGAAATTCACGGAATAATACTTAGATTTCGTGGCTGGAACTGCTGGAGACTTGTTGCGTTCTTGAACTAGGGTTCTTGAGTTTTTTCTCCTTTCTTGCTTCTAATTTTCTAACTTTTGATTAATGATTTTGACTTAGTTAAGTTTTAGTTATGTTTCTAGGATTAAACTGAATAAAATCTGATGATTTAGTGTTAAAATGATGTATCTTAAGGTTTAAACGAAATGGGAAAATACCAAAAGACCCCTGGTAAGTTGCTGTCGGACCAAACGACGACCTTGACAGACGGTCCGTCGTTCCAGCGACGGTCCGTCGTTTGGGTCCGTAGGTTGGGTCTGTTCGACAGGCCTTTACTAAAACGGGCATAACTATTTATTCGAAAGTCTGATTTTATCAAAGTCGGTGGCTTTGGAAAGATAATTCAATTATCTATCTGCTGATCTATCATGATACACCTACTTCATTTTGTGCTAAGAGTTATGATCATTTGAAGCTGACCCTACTGCATTTCCCCTCTAACTGGCTGCTAGTTCCCACCTACGGTCAGACCTACGGACCGTGGGTCCACTTACTGTACCAACCCTAAAAATGAATAGGATAAAGACTTGGGGTGTCAAGAATGCTTGTGATTAAACCAAGGTTCACACGGATTGATACGCGTAGAACCAGACCCCAAAACCCTTACTACGACCAAGTCAACTAACTTGGGGAGTTAGTTGAGCTTGGAAAGGTTGGAACCAATCAAGTAAGGCTCGCGAAAACGAAGATTTAATCGAAGAGTCTTTATCGGACTTAAAAGAAGGAATTTTATATTTTGAGGGTCCAGGGGTAAAATGGTCATTTCCAGGCCAAGAGTAATATTGTAATTACCCTGAGGAATTTATAAATTAATTAATTAATTCAATTGAAAGAGATTTTTGAATTTGGGGTGAACCGGAGTGACCCATTTCGCAAATGGGTTGCCACTCGGGTTCGAGCCCCACTAGGAGCAAGGAATTGATGATTTAATCATCAATTAAAATCTATTCATAAAGGGTAAAATGGTCCTTTCATGTATTAATTAAAATAAATCAGATTTTTATTAAGTTAATTAAATCCTATTTTGACTAAGTCTTGAATTTAGTCTCCTAATCCTAATAACTCACTCTCCCTCACGTTTCTCAACTTCTCTCACATTCTCAATCTCTCTCTCTCACGTTATTTCTGCCAAACACAACAAAAACCAGAAAAGAGATCAAGAGTTCTTCACACTTGAAGAACTCACAAGAATTTTTAAGTAAAAGACAAAGTAATCAAAACATCAAGGCTAAGAGAGGTTCGCCGAGTGGGGTGTACGTTGAAGTGAATTGGGCGTGGTTTGGAGGAGTTTCCGGGCAGCAGCTTCATGCTTGAACAACGTCAAAAGGTATGGGCTTCTCTCCTGGAATTCATTCTCCAAGAGTACTTTCCTTCGAACGATTCTCAAGCTCTTGAAAACTAAGGTTGTTCCCCGTTGTATTTCCTTGTCCTTAGCTCCCAAACGAATTCGTAGGATGGTTATGTTGTGCTGCTAGATTTAGGCATGAATGACGTGATTATATTAAATGCGAACGTATTTATGTGCGGGAAATCATGATAATGATCATCAAAATGTGACCGGAAAAGTTGATGTATAGGCGTGTATGGGGCAGTGTTTAAGTCACTGTTTTGGGGTGTATAAGTTGCGTATTTATTGTGTATTTTATGTGTGTAATGGGTGTACAATGTGATGTTCATTAAAATGAAGTATAGTGGATTGAATAACCATCTTTTAGCTATCTAAACTTATGAAACAAATGCACCTAAGAATGGTTGAAGAAGGACTAAAATTTTCAAGATTTGTGCACTAATTAATAATGTAAATTCTGGGTTTTTAAAAAGGGGAATAAATAAGTGAGGTCAATGGGAATTGAACCCATGACCTCACATGTTGAGAAGCCTGAAAAAACAAGGGAAAAACGTGAAGGAGCTAAGGGGAATCAAACCCCTTAGCTACTGGTTTCGTGAGGCAAAGAAAAAGGAAAATAGGGGCTGGGGGATTCGATCCTAGCTCCTGTCTTCGCGAAAAAATTAAGGGAAATGGGGCTAGGGGGAATCGAACTCGCGACCTATGGGGAGGAGAAGGATAAAATTAATTAAACAAGTAAATGGGAGGCGTGGGATTCGAACCCACGACCTCCCAGTACGCGCGAAGGGAGAGGAAATAATGAAAAAAAGAAAATGTGAGGCGTGGGGATCGAACCCACGACCTCAGAGCTGAAGGGAGAGGCGAAATAACAAGGAAATAAAGTGAGGCTGTGGGGATTCAATCCCACAACCTCACTGCCACTCGTCATTTAAATAAAATAAAGATATAGGGGTTGTGGGGGTTCGAACCCACCACCTCACAGCCTCCTCAGCGAAATTAAAACGAAAATAAGGGGGGCTGTGGGGGTTCGAACCCACAACCTCCCCATTGCAGCGAATTTAATTAAATAAAATCAAAGAGGTTGTGGGGGCTCGAACCCCCAACCCTTCGGTTAACTAATAGTGAAATTAAAATAGAAAATTAATCCTTCAACGTAAATGTTGAGATTTAATTTAGAGTCTAATGTTATAAATATTAGAAATAAGATTAATGAAAACTATAAATGATATCCAAGTGATTCAAGATTTGGGTTCCCTTGCCCAAACTTCCGTATTGATGCATAAGTCATACGTGAGTAAAGTATCCAAGAATAATGCCATCTACTTAGATAAAAAATTAAGATCTTGGCATATATATACAAGATACATAAGTCTTGTACTACATAATCTTAGGAAAATAAGAATCACTTAGCGAACTATGAATGAAGCTCTATGGCTTGTATGTATAGACATATAAGTCTAACATACGTTCAAAAATAAGTGAACCTAAGATGTATGTAATGAAATGATGAACCCTAGGAGGGTAAGTATGAGTGTAAGATGCACTAAGTGGCCAAGTACATTGGCATATGATGAGATGAACTATGAAATGACGAAATGAACATTTACATAATAAGAGGTGAGTAACTAAGAAAAGCAAAGGTGCTAATGATGAAGAATGTGGTGACAACATATGAGGCTAATGAAAATGATGAGAGCAATCTCAAATGAGCCTAAATAAATGTTACCAATACGTACTCACCAATGAGAGTGTAAGATAATGAAGAGACCAGTCTCTATGAACACTCTAATGAAAGTATTGAGATTAACACACTTAATACTAATTATGAGATAAGAAATCATCTAATGAGCTATGATGTCCTCATACTATAAGCCAGCTTCCATGACGTATGAGATGAATGTAATGGAACTTTATACTGAGCACCGATAGGCTAGCTATGAGCGGTGATGCCTTCTTTCGGGAAGGGCGGAGGTTCACGTAACTCTCATGAGATGAGACTGTCCGGCTTGCCGGGTATGGGTCTCCTTACATCTCCTAGTCTTCGAACCTATACTGCCAATATAGGGATCTGGCGGGGTTAAATTCCCATGTACGCTAGCATGTTATTGGGTCACTTTGGCCGGTGATTCCACCTCTTTTTGGTGTGGGGGAGACACAGGATTTTATGATGCTCACATGATCTATGTCGGTTAAAGTTAAAGTTCCTAATGAATGAATGAGGCCAGCCTCAGATGAAGCACATAATGAAATGAATGATACCAAAGGTGCTAGGATAGGATAATCAAGAGGTGAGCTAGACTAAGGTAATGACATTAGGTTATTCTTGATCATTGCACAGCAAGCCCGATGAAAGTCTTAAACTACACCCTAGGTATAGCTGGTGTTCACACTGGCTTATGAATGAAATGAAATGAAGTACGTATGAATGAATGAAGCAGACTCTGTGTTTGCTAATGAAGACTCCCTAGTTGAGGTCCCATATGTTGAGCCCTCATTTTGGAAAGTCTTAATGTCAAGTCCATGATTCCAAGGTCTCATGGCATATGAATGAATGATATGAAAGAAGCTATGTGTTACATGTTATGTGCTATGATATGTGCTATATGAAGATGTTATGTGTTGTGTGCAATACGATATTTATAATGATGCATGTTACTCTCATGGCGTGACCTTCCTAACCCAGTTTGGAAAGTTCACTAACTTTCCTAATCTCAATTTGGCAAGTCCACTGACTTGACTTTCAAAAATCATGTTGTTAGGAAAGAGCTATTCTTTCTCATGCATGTCCGTGGTGTGTGCTTTCATATACCCATACTTAGTACAAGTGTGTACTAACCCTATACATCTATACTATTTTAGGTGCAGGCACAGGTGGGCGATAGAGCTATAGGATCATTGTTGCAGCTATCCGAACGTCAGCATTCATCCGGAGTTTGGTGGGTCCTCATGCTTTTGAGGATGCTACTGTTTTACATTCTAGCTTAGTTTTAGAGTTGAGCTAGTGGAGCATGTTCCACTAGCGTTTTTTTCCTGTTTTTATTCAGACTTTGTATTGGTGCCATTTTGGCAATTATACACTTAATACTTATTGATCTATTTCTTTCAGTTGCTTATCTCTTAATGTTAGATGGTTGATGGTGAACAATTATAAAATGATAAGAATGTTTAACAAGTATGTTAAGGAAACAAAAAGTTTCAAATTTTCCTCTAAAAATTAACCTAGAGGAAGTATAAATGACTAAGTAGGATTGTCTGCGACCTCTGAGAGGTCAATGACGCCGGTCTCGTCTGGGGTCTAGATTCAAGTCGTGACACTTACGGACCATGCTTTTCACCCGTGGTCCTTGTCAGAGAGTGGATGAAGGGGGTCTCAATCGACGGTCATGGACTACGGAATGTCGTCTGACCTACGAACCATAGGTCCGTCTGTCGATCAAGACTTAGCCAATTTTTCCCGGCTGAGTTTTTTTTTGGGAGTCTCTGATCACATCGATGGTTGTGCAGGATGGACCGTGTGTCAGGCTATGGTCCGTCGATGGTCACGTTGGCTGCACCTGCAGATTTTTCTGAAAAACTAAGTTTTGGTCTGTTTTGTCTACGGGGTGTTACATTATCTCCCCCTTGGAAACATTCGTCCTCAAATGAAGACTAAACTAGCTAAAATAGAGGGAGAGAGCTGCAAACTCTTCTACTAATCACTGAGAACTGAGTTTCTGACTGAATTGAGTTCTGAGAACATGCAAATACGCTGAAAATGCAAGTACAAACTGAGGGAACATGATTCTAAGACTGAATTTATGCATGAATGACTGGAAAAACTTAAGAGGGACTATTATATCAAGCTGGAGTGGAATCGGAAGGAAAAAAGTGAGGATACTTGGCTTTCATGGCTGCTTCTGCTTCCCAAGTAGCTCCCTCTAAGGACTGACTCCTCCACAAAACCTTGACTGAAGTGATTTCTTTGTTTTTCAACCTTCTAACCTGAAGGTCAAGAATCTCAACTTTTACATCCTCATAAGAAAGACTATCTTTCACCGCCACACTCTCTAATGGCACTATAGATGTTGGGTCACCCACACACTTCTTCAAGAGTGAGATGTGGAAAACCGGATGCACTGCTGCTAAGTCTGCTGGTAATTCTAACTCATATGCCACCTTGTCAATCCTTTTCAAGATCTTCTAAGGGCCTACATATCTAGGACTGAGATTCCCTTTCTTGCCAAGTCTCATCACCGCTTTCATAGGTGACACTTTCAGAAATACCCAATCATCAACTTGGAACTCTAGTTCCCTTCTCCTTACATCTGCATAAGATTTCTGACGACTCTGGGTTGTCTTAAGTCTATATCTAATGTGTTGCACTTTCTCCATAGCATGAAGGACTGAATCTGGCCCTATCAAAGTTGCTTCACCTACTTCAAACCAACCAATAGGAGACCTACATCTACGCCCATACAAAGCCTCATATGGGGCAATCTGAATGCTGGAATTGTAGCTATTGTTGTAGGCAAACTCAATCAGAGGAAGGTGATCATCCAAACTACCTTTGAAATCGATCACACAAGCTCTCAACATATCCTCTAGGGTCTGAATAGTACGCTCTTCCTGTCCATTCGTCTGCGGATGAAATGTTGTGCTAAGGTTAACTTGATTACCAAGACCCTTCTGTAATGTCTTCCAAAAATGAGAGGTAAACTGAGGACCTCTATCTGAGATGATAGACAAAGGAACCCCATGCAACCTTACAACTTCATTAATGTAAAGCTTAGAATAGTCCTCTACCGAATCTGTAGTCTTGACCACCAAAAAGCGAGAAGACTTAGTCATCCTATAAACTATCACCCAAATGGAGTCATGTTGTCTGCGAGTACGTAGTAACCCTATGATGAAATCCATATTGATAACTTCCCACTTCCAAATAGGAATGTCTATCTCATGAGTCATACCCCCTGGTTTCATATGTTCTACCTTGACTTGCTGACAATTGGGGCACTTACTCACAAAATATGTTATATCCCTCTTCATGCCATTCCACCAATAGACTTCCCGCAGATCACGCTACATCTTAGTGGCACCTGGGTGAATAGAATATCTGGAGTTATGGGCTTCTGCAAGAATATGTTATCTCAACTCGACCACATCAGGAACACACAATCTACCCTGGTAGCGAAGTACACCATCTTACCCTTGGAAGAAAACCTCCACTCTCTGATTGTGGACTGCACCTTTTAGTTCAAGCAAGATTGGATCACTGTCTTGTTTTTCCTTAACCTCCACTACCAAAGAAGATTCTGCCCCATTATGAACTGTTACACCATTGTCTGATATGCTCATAAGGTGAACTCCCAAGTGAGTAAGCCTGTGAATATCCTTCACTAGCTCATTTCTTTCTTCCTCAACATGGGATACCCTACCCATAGATAGTCTACTAAGAGCATCTGCTACTACATTCTCCTTACCAGGATGATAATGCACACTCATATCATAATCCTTAAGGAACTCAAGCCATCTCCTCTGGCGAAGATTCAACTCTTTCTGGGTGAACACATACTGAAGGCTCTTATGGTCAGTGAACACATCTACATGAACACCATACAAGTAGTGTCTCCAGATCTTGAGTACAAACACCACTGCTGCAAGCTCAAGGCCATGAGTTGGATAGTTCTTCTCATGCACCTTAAGTTGTCTAGAAGCATAAGCTATAACCTTATCTCTATGCATCAATACACAACCAAGGCCAACTCTGGATGCGTCGTAATAGATCACATAACTATCTGACCCCTCTGGTAGAGTCAAAATAGGAGCTGTAGTCAATCTAGTTTTCAACTCTGCAAAACTTTTCTCACAATCATCTGACCATTGAAACTTGACCATCTTCTGCGTCAACCTAGTCAATGGTGAGGCTATGGATGAAAATCCTTCCACGAACCTTCTATAATAACCCGCTACACCTAAGAAACTTCTGATATCTGTAGCAGAGGTAGGTATGGGACATTGTTTTACTTCTTCTATCTTCTGTGAATCCACTCGGATCCCTTCGCTAGATACAATGTGACCAAAGAAAGTAACAGATTGCAACCAGAACTCACATTTGCTAAACTTAGGGAATAACAGGCGATCTTTGAGAATATGCAGAACAACTCTCAAATGACTTGCATGTTCTTCCTCATTCATAGAGTAAATGAGGATATCATCAATAAAGACGATAACGAACAAGTCCAAGTACTGTTTGAATACTCTGTTCATTAAATCCATGAAAGTTGAAGGAGCATTTTTAGTCCAAACGACATAACTACAAATCCATAATGACCATATCGAGTTCTGAAGGCTGTTTTTGGAATGTCACTATCTCTGACATTGAGCTGATGATAACCCAATCTCAGGTCTATATTTTATAAATGACTAGCACCCTGAAGTTTGTCAAACAAGTCATCAATCCTGGGGATGGGATACTTATTCTTGATTGTGACCTTGTTCAATTGTCTATAGTCAATACACATTCTGAGAGAACCATCTTTGTTCTTTACGAACAACACTGGTGCATCCATGGTGAAATGCTAGGTCTAATGAAACCCTTATCTAGAAGGTCTTTCAACTGTTCTTTTAATTCCTTAAGCTCTGTTGGAGCCATTCTGTAAGGAGGAATAGAAATAGGTTGGGTATCTGGAAGGAGATCAATTCCAAAGTCGATTTCCCTTTAGGGAGAACTCCGGGAAGATCTTCTGGAAACACTTTTGGAAATTCACTGACTACTGGAACTGACTCAAGAGTTGGTATTTTAGAGCTTGAAACCTTAACCCAAACTAGATGATAAAGATAACCCTTAGAGATCATCTTTCTGGCCTTAAGGTAAGAAATAAATCGACCCATAGGCGCTAAGCTACTACACTTCCATTCTATGATTGGTTCGTCTAGAAACTGGAAACGAACAATTCTAGTTCTACAATCGACTGAGGCATAACATAAATGTAACTAATACATGCCTAGAACGACATCGACGTCTACCATTTCTAACTCTACTAGATCTGCTGAGGTGAATTTCTAAGAGACTGTGACAGGGCAATTTCTGTATACCCGTCTAGCTATAACTGGGTCACCGACTAGAGTAGAGACTGAGAAAGGTTCTGACAGAGTTTCTGGATTGACACTGAATTGGACTGCTATGTAAGGAGTTACAAAAGAAAGAATAGCCCCTGTATCTAACAATGCATCAACATCAAGGTCAAAGACTCTTAACGTACCACTGACTACATCAGGAGAACCTTCCTGATCCTGGCGAGCCTGAAGAGCATACAACCTGTTCTGGCGCTGACCGCCACCTGTACCAAATGAGTTACCCTACTGAGTTGGGCGATTTGCTAGTACTGATGAAGTTGTAGACTGAGCTCTACCATTTCCACCTCCTTGAACCTGTATCGAAGGACAATCCCATAACCTGTGACCAGACTGACCGCATCCAAAACATCCTTCTTTTCCTGTAAGACACTCGTCTGGATGGTTCTTACCACACTTAGGGCAAGCGGGGTAAGTCTTGGTGCCTGAAACACTTCCCTGAGACTTAGAGCCTGGTGCTCTAACCTTCTGGTCAAACGTGTTCTTGGAGGATGGAACACTAGCTGATGAAGGGGCTGGAGATGAGAACTTTTGCTGACTCTGCGAGCGATTTCCACCACCCGATTTCTACTGAGAATAGTCATAGTTCCCAGTACTAGCCTTCTTATTCTCTTTGGCCTGTTCTCTAAGCTTATCACCCTCAACCTGCTGAGCATGAATCATAATCCTAGAGATGTTCATATCTCCCAGTAACATAGCATTTATGCACTCCATACAAGAACTTATTCATTTGAGCCCTGGAGTCAGCAACCATGTGAGGAGCATACTTGGAGAGTTGGTTAAACTTCAGCCTATACTCTCTGACTGTCATGTTTTCCTGCCTCAAGCTCATTGCCTTTGCTTCTCTCAACTCTATTGGGAAAAACCTGTAGAGAAAAGTCTCACTGAAGAACTCCCAAGTAATGGGATCTACATTTGTACCCCTATTATCCTTCCACTGAATGTACCAGATTTGAGACACGTCTTTCAGCTGGTATGACGCCAACTCAACCCGATCATTCCCATTAACGTGCATCACCTCAAAGATTTTCTTGATTTCGTCCAAGAAATTCTGAGGATCCTCATTAGTCTACGATCCTAAGAACTCAAGCGGATTCATCCTAACAAAGTCACGGACCCTTGCTCCTGTTGATCCACCATTTTCATTTAGAGGATCATGAACCCGATTGTTCTGGTGGATCTTACTCTGAGCCAACATCTGTTTGGTATTCCTGAACTCAGTATTGGAGACTTCTTGATCTAGGACTGGAGGAGCTGCGTTTGCATTCCTGCATTCTCATTCCTAGCGTTAGCTCTACGAGGAGGCATGATCTCAAACGTAGAACGTCAAGTTAGAATGGGATTATATCATACCTTACGCACGATAAGAGTAACAACAAAGTAAAGTTTTTCTAAAACACTTCATAGCCTCCTTCTCATTAGATGTGGTGCACTTCACACCCATGAAAAGGACTTTACTTAGTGCGGCTTTTTAGACATCATAGGACTCTTGAACCTAGTGCTCTGATACCAAGTTTTGTCATGCCCCGAGCTACCCCCGAGACGCGGACACAGAACCTATGACCACAAGTGATCCCAAGATAACCCTGCTGGCATGATCATGAGTATACTAAAGAATAATAAACTATTGCGGAAGATAAATCATACTTAAAATGATTAGATAGGGAATAACCATATGCTAAATTTGAGATATATGAAAAATGATGAGTTTAATACAAAGAAAATATCAACTAAACGCTAAGCTGAAACTAACTATGTCTACAATAAGCCTCTAAATTGGACCTGAAATACTGGGACAAGCCCCAGCTAAATCTAGCAAAACTGAAACTAATTGACTGAAGACTGAAATTAAACTCATGACTGTTGTCCTCTAGAGAATGAGGACTCACCACTGAATCTGCTGAACTGGAGATCAGAAATCGATCTATGCGAGATCTGGATGCTGAGAACCTGAACCTACATCACGAGAAGATGTAGCGCATGTATGCGTCAGTACTTGAAAGGTACTGAACATGTAGGATAGAATTAAGCTGAAACAAAACATAACTGAACAAGCACAAAAGCAAGTATAACAATCTGAACATGATATAGAGAATTATGAGCTAACAGAATGCAATGACCAATTTATAACATGCTAATACTGAATATACTGACAATTGGTCAATGCAAGAGAGTCTGACTGAACTGTGGGAGCTACTAATAACCGATAATAAAACCACATGAGCTAATGTGGAGTCCGATGTATACGCCCCATCGAGAGGACCCTGTATACCCTGTCAAAGGTATAAAGGCATGCTTGCGTGATCACTAAACTGATTGCCCACAGAGGGGACGTACAACCTACTTGGCTAGTAGTTCTGGGACTATTTGGGTACGCTGAACCCTAGTCCAACTCGGTATTATGCTACTCCCATTGATTTATGTAGTTAATTGATTATGTCTAAATTTCTGTAAAATACTGGATAGCTTAAAACTGAACATGAAAACTGAGAATGCAACATTTAATCTGATAATGATGCATTAATAACTGAGGCATGTATATCTGAAGTAACTAAAATATCTAACCTAGCATGTGTAATTCAAGAACTAAGAAATACAAAGCTAGGGTTCTGAAATTCATGCGATAATTTTAGTAATAACATGATAATCTGATTTGGAATGTATACTTTAACTAAATCATGAAGTTCTGCTGTAATTCTAGGAACCCTAGGTTTAATCATGATAAGAGAATCAAGAACTGACTGAAAACTAGGGACCGAATGGGTGAAAGCAACCCACTAGTGAAATCCCACATACCTGGTGATGAAATTCATGGAAAAATACTTATATTTCATGGCTGGAATTGCTGGAAACTTGTTGTGTTCTTGTACTAGGGTTCTTGAGCTTTTTCTCCTTTGTTGCTTCTAATTTTCTAGCTTTTGATTAATGATTTTGACTTAGGTAAGTTTTAGTTATGTGTCTAGGCTTAAACTGACTAAAATCTGATGATTTAGGGTCAAAACGACTTATCCTAAGGTTTAAATGAAGTGGGAAAAGACCAAAAGACCCCTGGGTAAGTTCTTGTTGGACCAAACAACGACCTGGACAGACGGTCCGTCGTTTGGGTCCGTAGGTTGGGTCTGTTAGACATATCTTTACTAAAATGGGCATAACTCTTTACTCGGAACTCTCATTTTAGCAAGGTCGGTGGATATGGAAAGATACTTCAATTATCTATCTGTTCATATGTGATGTGACACCTAATTCATTTTGTGCTAAGATTTATGATCATTTGAAGTTGATCATACTGCATTTCCCCCCCCCCTAATTGACTGCTAGTTCCCACCTACGGTCAGACCTACGGACCGTGGGTCCACTTACGGACCGTGCTGGTCACCCATGGTACTTGTCAGAGAGTGGATGAAGGGGGTCTCAATCGAAGGTCATGGACTACGAACAGTCGTCTGACCTACGGACCGTAGGTCCGTCTGTGGATCAAGACTTAGCAAATTTTTCCCGGCTGAGTTTTTTTTTGGGAGTCTCTGATCCCATCGACGGTTGTGTAGGATGGACCGTGGGTCAGGCTACGGTCCGTCGATGGTCACGTCGGCTGCACCTGCAGATTTTTCTGAAAAACTGATTTTTGGTCTGTTTTGGCTACGGGGTGTTACATCAGTACCCCAAGGTGTCACCTCAAATGCATCAAACCAACCAATTGAAAACCCACACCTTCTCTCATACAATATATCTCAAATGGACCATCACAATACTTGAATGATAATTATTTTTGTATGTAAACTAGATTAACAACAAAACCATTCCCAATTACCTCAAAAGTTAATCATATACACTTTCGCGACATGTTCTAAAAGACTTTGACACAGCCCTTAGGTAAAATATTTTCTCACATAACCATGATAAAATTCTTAATCAATATTGTCCACAATGTGAAGTGAACCTGAACCAACTAGCACACACTCATAATACACAAACCATCATAGATCTGATCAATATTTCCTTCTCACAACATAAACTTCACACAAGCTTAAGTTATAAATAAAAAAATTGATCTTTAGATATCAGGTACGCATCAAGGTAAAATCAAAACTTAATTAACCTAAAGAATAAATAAACAAGTAACCATCCATCGATCGATGCAAAACCTCTAACAACACTATCGAAATGCTAGATATATTAGTAGTTGTGATTATATGTAACCCTTTAGAATGGGAGAACTAGATCCCATGATCCCCACATTCAACCACACATAATTAGAACATGAACTTAATAAATAGATTAATATTAAGACTGTCGGGCAACTGTAAATATTCATGGTATCTCTTACATAAATTCTCATAAGCAAGGTGGTACATGTAGAACCATGAGAATATTTCAACGACTCCAATACAACACAAAATATGTCATAGTAGATAACCAAATATGTCCCCATATCCTACCCAACTAAGAGAACATCGCAGGGTCGGTACACCCGATGCACCACTAGGGATCAACCCACAAAATTAAAATACGTGTTAGTATAACTAGTGAATCATACTCCTAATCATTACCAGAACAAAACAAGTGGTCACATAAAATGTACGGAACTAAAGTCGAATAATACAAGACACTCCTTCCATAATGCCCATGTCAAACATTTACATCCATGTAACTCCATCTCTTTGATTTTAACCACCTGCAATCAATTTTTCTACTCCCCATTACAATCGTACACATACTCGATTCATTGAACCCGATATACTTCTCACAGTACTCCACTAAAGCCAACACTCTTAATACTAACAAACATCATAACCACACCTGTAATTTACCTTACTCTCAAACCATCTTTAGTATCAAATTCTTCTTACCAAACATATTATCGCCTCTAAAATTTGCAAACTATGGCTCCCTCTGTTTCCACTTAAACATCCCATGATAGATACGAGTCTCACCCAAGGATGATAGAAATTAACTCCAAATCTAATAATACTCTCCCATCGAGATAGAGCTATTGCATTACACCCAATGTACAAATCTACAAAATCTTTTATAAACCTAGTTTCAACTACCATATAAACCACTATTATATACTTAAGAAATTCTTGGTCACCACATTAAGTTTATATATTATGATCACATAACCTCTATTTACTATCACGTGTCTATGAAACATATCACATCACTGTGTGTAGTCCCATTTTAAATAGTAGTTTCAATTCCCTCAAAATCCTTAATAACCCTGTATAAGTGTACGTCCAAATTGTTGCGCATTCACAAGTCACCTACCATAATTTCAACAGTATAGCCCCACATGACAACAATTAATCTTACACACATCATTGGTTGTCACCAAAACTTAAATTCAACCTTTATAATGGTCAATGATAAACCCCTAGTAAAAGTATACCAAACTAGTTCACATCTTACATTCATATCTAAACTCTTATGCAAAAATCAATACAACCTTCAACTACAAACCAAAGATTTATACGAGAGGTCTTATTCCTTCACTTTTCTAAAATTCTTCCCATGGTGCAAAATTCTAAATATCTCGACCCTTCAATAATCAGACTCTTGTTAATTTCTCTAGCTCCCTAATCGATTCCATCCTTTTGTCAACAACCCATGACGTTTTACATCATACTCTAAACCAACACTTTTATGTGAAATTTTTCCTTAGGTGTTTTAACAATCAAAATTAACAAACTTTACCACTCAAATCATGCGTAAGTTCTCCCTCAGCTCTAGCCTGTCTCAGCATATCAGATTCAAGGGTGAGATGTTCATTTGAGGTTATATTGCATTCTCTCGGTAATGACCTGATGTCCTTCGTTTTTGGACACAAATTAATTTATTTTATTTATTTAGATGTCTTTCGTACTCTTAAACTTAGTATTTGGAGATAATATGTCTTTGATGTGATTACTTTAGGTTTTTGGGAATTACATATAGTAGACTATAATGGATTTATGTTTCTTACACGAATAAAATTTAAGCTTCCGTATTATTGTTAGTATTTCATAAGTTGGATGATAAATATAAGTTGAGAATGAATTTATTGGTTCCGCCACCTAGTAGGTTAAGTGTAGGTGTCACTCACAACTTGATTTGGGTCGGGACATTCTTTATCAAAATTTTATATTCATGTTTATGATTTCAAATTAAACTGACGTCTTACATAGAATTGATAGATATTGACTTTTGATCCTCTTTCATGTCATGCATATTCGTTAGTTTGAGTCTTTGCGTATCTTGAAGTTGTCTGAAACATTAAATTTTTATGCCTTAAATTTGCTGAAGTTGTTAAAGAAAGGTGGAAAAATGAAAGAAAAAATAGATATTCATATTTAATATGTTGATGATATATGTTTATTAATGTTTCCTAATCACAAAATTATAAGGGAATAAATGAAAATATTCTAACAGTTGAAATTTGTAATTAAAAAAACAAAGTGAAACACACAAAAAGAACATCGTTTATAAAAGAATATAATATAAACCTAACGAGTTTTCTCGAAATATAATTCATTATAAATTTTACCTACTTAACTACTATATTTAGTTGTTCAATTTTGCAAGTTTAGATAATATTTAATGATCTATTGTTCAACAATGAAGTTAATTGAATAAGTGGACAATTCATCTATTTCAACTTGTCATTTTTCACTTTACTCTATTATTCGTTACACAGTATTTTTCATATGATTTATACTATATGTACTACTTGGATTGTATACACGTGCAAGTAGTACTACATTAAAAGCATGAGCTCCCAAACATGAATGTTGAATTACTATAATACCCTCAATTAAAAATATTTAATTTATTTTATTTATTTAATTATGTTACATTAAAAGTAGATACCTTTTAACATTAATGGATTGTTACTTTTGCGCTGAGTTGTGACTTTTCCAAAGGGTTGCGACTTTTTTGATGGGTTGTAACATTTCCGATGAGTTGTGACTTTTTCAAGAATTGTGATTTTCAAAGGATTGTGACTTTCCCAAAGGGTTGTGACTTATCCGATGAGTTGTGACTTTTTCAAAGGGTTATATCTGTTGTGATGAGCATTAACTCTTTTGAAGGGATGTGAGTTATCTCATAAGGCACAATGAGAACATATTCATACTACTTATTGTTAGCTATAAATAGAGGGATTTGTTTTGACTTTTAAACTGCAATTTTTTGAGGTTTTGTACTCTTTTTCTTCTTAAAAAATATCAACTGTTATTTGCAATAGTTGAATAAGTTTGGAACCCAATGAAATTCGAGGTACCACATACGAAAGAGTTAGTGAACAAATTATAGAAAATATTTCATCAATTCATACTCATTGTATTTATCAAATACATACATCAATATGATTTATATGATTTTAGAAAAGTAATACTCTTCTAATTAACCTACATGTATTATTTATTTAAAAAAGACTAATTCCTACGAATAATCACAACCATTCTACCTTCATGCTTTTTTGATAACAAATCACAACCATTCACTCCTTATAAATTCTTGTGGATCTCTTTTATGTTATAATTGGAAATCATTTAAAATTTTCATAAATGATTCTTCCATAATCCATTTTATATGTTTAGCCGAAGTTTTTAGCATTAGAAGTTAGGTAGTGACTTTCTATCAAACAAGAAAAGAAAGAGAACAAAGAAATATACAATTATCTATGAACTTTGCTTCACATAGAAATCTTCTATATATAGTGCGTGAGATTATTATTTATTTTGCTTATTTGTTTCTTGAGTAATTTCTGTTGTGTTTTCATTCGAGAGAGTTAAATAAAAAGATAATGATGTAGGAGATACAATAATAATATACAAATACAAAAAAAGCACATAATCGGGGTAAGATATTTCTTCGTTGTATTTTCATTTTCTATTAACCTCAAATGAAGGAGTTTCTTTCTAATTTTGCTAAAACATCGTGCATCAACGTAGCCCATTGAATTAGTAGTTTTGATTTTAAATCCACTATTTCAAAAATAGATTTTCCCTTTTACTTATAATATGATAATATAACCATAATAATGATTATTTTTTAAAAAATATGTAAGTAAAAATTAACAGAGAAAGTAGAGTGTTGGTTGCAAGAGATTTAAATCAAATGAAACGCTAGGGTGAATGAAAATATATTTTCGCCTTCCTTCATCATTGACTATGAATTGATCCACATATTTTTATTTTTAACATTTAGGTTGAATGTGAATTTTTTAAGTATGAATTTCCTATATTTTATGTTCATTTGAATCTAAAAAAATATTATGTCACAAGATACACTCTTTGTATCTATATAAAAATGATAAGAAACTAGTGATTGATCATCAAAATGATCTTAAATCGAATCAAAGATTGTATATACTGTAAAAAAAAAATCATCTACTAATTTTTTAATTGAAAAAATTTAATGTCTTATATCACAATACAACATCTATAAGATACTAGATACTCTCATTATACAACAACTATATGATATATATGTGGCAAAATAAAAGAGAAGACTACAATTGCGTAAAGATAAGGTAGAAACATAGAGAAATAAAATATATATTTTACCATAGGTGATATTGTTCATATATTATTATTAAATTGTGATAGGGATATATATATTTGTAACAACCTAATTTTCTTTAGAACTAATTTTGACGTAATATATTTTTCTCTAAACATTCTAATAATAAAAGCATTAACAGTCACTAGATAAGTGCATTTCTTTTTCTTTTTTTTTTTTGTTGTAAAATTACATAGATATCAGTCTTACTAAAATATTATTTGAATAATAATATTTGTAAAAGTGTCACGATCCAAATTCATAAGTCGTGATGGCACCTATATTCCCAACCAACAGGTAAGCAAACCCAACATATTTTACTAATTTTAACTAACTAATAAGGTAAAAGGTAAACCACGAGTAAAAATCTCCAACACTAAGTTCCTTATAAATACGAAATGCAGAAAGCTAAAAATACCACCCAAGAATAGGTGTCATAAGTGCAAGAGCTTCTAAAATACATTGCAAGTCTGAAACTAAAATGACAAATCCAAGCATAAAGGATATCATGTCTGAATACTAAAATAACATAATAAATAAAAGATAGAGGGAGGTGTGGGACACGAAGCAGCCCCGTAGCACACCACAACTCCAAGACACTCCAAGCTGGAACTTAAAAATCTCCACGAGATGTGCTCGTACTCGAAATCGGATCTAGATCACAAAAGAGTGCAACAAGTGTAGTAGGAGAACAAATCCACGTGTATCTAGTATATCTCATTAATCAAGAACGAAGAAGTAGTGACGAGAGTTTATATAAGAAAAAATAATTCTTTTAATATAGCAGTCTATATTACACTTACCAGACACGTTTAATCAAATAGATGTAATCAAATATCAAGTACTTTCAAACCACCAATAAAAACACATATTCATCAAAATGAAGAATGTCATGAGATGCAATGCAATATGACACAATTAAATGATATGCCTCAAAATACCCAGTACTCTCTCAACCGTATATACATGATACTCTTTGGAAATACATCGAGAGTTCATGACCCATGGGGGACTCGCGAGGTCCATATTCCGACATAGAAGATCTCCACGTATCTGTGCGGATGATCTCAACGCACTATCACAATATCTACAAATTCCCGCATGGACGGTCTCCAGATGCCCAAATTATAATTATAACATCTCACCATCTCCTTCGCGGACGATCTCCAGGTGCCCAACTTATACTCAATCTCATGTCAATGCATGTGCACAATATTGTTTCAATAAAGGATAGGATGATTCATCTCAATCAATCAAATATCAGCATAATACATAACCACCTCAACTATTTCAAATATACGGGTTTAAATAACAATCACAATCACACAAGGGATTCAATTCAATAGTACATCAGCTATTGCCCATATGCTTTGACATTCTCGGGTTACAATCTTCTTCCTATAGTAATAAGCTTTTCCTTTATAATATAGGTACTCGTACCAATTATCGTCACACCATTGGTACGAGACCCCCATGTTTCACCCTTACCCATGGTCTATTTCATTTTTAATCTTTTAATTAGAAAACATCCTTCCAAGAAGTCTGAAAGTCTTAACATACCTTGAGTGTAAAACACGTGCCAGGTTTCCTCAAGATTTTGCCTTCCCCTATCATAAAGCTTCCGAAAGTTTCTATCTATAAAAATATATACAATTGATAAGTAAACGTGTCCATGAACACGTAAATTACTATATGTCTATCCTAGACCCAAAAACTCACCCATAGTTTTAATCAAGCTCCTAACTTTGATATAATTCGTATGTCAAAAACATTATGTCTGCTAAATTTCAAGCATAGAATTAAACATTAACCTCTCGAAATAACCTAATTTACTAATACTAATATACTATCATCTACCTAGAATCTCAGGATCGCAAGGATTTTTGACAAAACAAAAATAAAGTTTCTCAAAAATGACGGTACATTTTTTGTTACAGCACACAATTCAATTCCCTTCCAATATCGCCTTCAATAATGATTCTAATCATTACCTAATGATTACCCCTCCACCCTAAAAATTCAATTATACCAGGAAGGCACCATGTTGCAGCCTTTCATTCTTTTTCCAATTTAAATCCTCTTCTCTTTCCTAATACTAATTCTAGTTAGCTAACTATAATAATAATAATAATCGCCGACTTTCATCCTTAACTTCAAATCACGTCATGTTCATTTAGTATAACTAATATAGATTGTTAATAATATTATTAAATTATAATATTCCATATTGTTGTAATGGTATTCATCATTTGTAATGGTATTCATCATTCAACAAGGATTTGGATACAAATTGATAATCTAGACAAAATTATACTTGGAGTTTTCACTTTGTTTGGCGGCGTTGACATTCCCCCTCTCTCTGTTCTCTACCAGAAGGTATTAGACCCACTATTTTATTTCAATACATGGCTCAAATGTAAAAGGGTATTAAATGAATTATGGTTTTTCTCACTAACTATTAACTATATTAATTATTTAATAAATTCATCAACTAGATACTCGTAGTTATCAAATAGTTTAAAATACTCTTGTAAATTTTTCGAGAAGAGTCAAGATAGTTCTAGTTCTCGAAACAACCTAGCGGGTCGTTACATCACCAAATGCTCAAAAAGCTGAGGATATCTACTCCTCATGTCTTACTCGGTCTCCTATGTAGCCTCCTCCACTGGACGATGCTTCCAATGAACCTTCACTAAAGTAATCTCTTTTGACCTCAACTTTCGAGTTTGCCTATAAAAAAGGTAACTAGATCCTCCTCAAAAGTCAAATGTTGATCAGGTAACACTGAATCACATTGAATCACATTAGCACCACCCTAATGATACTTTTTCAATAGCGAAATATGAAATACGAGATGAACACCAAACAAACGAGGTGGCAAAGCTAACTGATAATCAACCTCACAAATACTCTCCACAATCTCGAAAGAACCAATACCTTATGATCAACTTACCCTTCTTTCCAAATCTCATTACATTTTTCATGGGCGAAACCTTCAAAAGAACCCGCTCTCCCACCATGAACTCCAAATCACGAACCTTCTGATCTGTATAACTCTTTTGCCTACTCTGAGCAATGAGAAGTCTATTTAGGATCAACTGAACCTTGTCCAAGGACTCCCTAACAGATCTGTACCCCATGGTCTAACCTCAAATGCGTCAAATCAACCAATTGTAGATCGACATCTCATACCATTCAAAGCCTTAAATGGTTCCGTCTCAATGCTCGAATGGTAAATATTTTTGTAAGAATACTCCACTAATGGCAAGAACTAATCCCAGTGACCACCAAAGTCAATCACACACGCCCGCAACATATCCTCAAGAACCTGAACAGTCCGTTCAGATTGACCGTCAGTCTGAGGGTGAAAGGTTGTACTAAGATCCACCTGAGTGCCCAACTCCTTCTGCATAGACCGCCAAAAATGAGATGTAAATTGGGTGCCACAATATGAAATAATAGAAATGGGAACCCCATGCAAATGAACTATCTCTCAAATATACATCTTGGCTAGCTTCTCTGAATTATATGTAGTCTGAATTGGTACGAAGTGTGCAAACTTAGTCAATCAATGTACAACGACCCATAGAGCATCAAACTTACCCAATGTACGTGGCAAACCTACCACAAAGTCCACAACAATGTGCTCCCACTTCCACTCAGGTATGGGGATCCTCTGGGTCACACCTCCAGGCTTTTGGTGTTCATATTTCACTTGCTGACAATTCCAACACTAAGATACAAAATCTACTATGTCCCTCTTCATACTACAATACCAATAATGCTGCTTCAGGTCACGATACATCTTAGTAGCCCTAGGAAGAATGGAGTACCTCAAACTATGTGAATCCACCATGATCAGTCTAGTCAAGTCGCCGGTTCCACGAACTGAAATGTGACATTTTATCCTCAAAACTCCCTCACTATCAAGAAATGCAGCCTAGGCTTCTCTTTTAACACCTTGTCTCTATTCTTACATAAATCACCATCATTAAACTTTTGAGCCCGAATATGCTCCATCAAGGATGACTTAGCCTCCATATAAGCCAACACCTTACCAGATTCTAAAATATCAAGTCTAACAAAGCTATTGATCAAGTATTGGACATCCCTAGATAAACTGTTAATGGCTAGACTACCCATACTAACTGTCCACTCAAGGCGTCAGCTACCACATTTGCCTTACCCGGATGATAAAGAATTGTCATGTCGTAGTCTTTGAATAACTCCAACCATCTCCGCTACCTCAAATTGATATCCCTCTGATTGAATATATATACTGGAGACTACGATTACCCGTGAACACCTCACAATGCCCACTATAAAGATAATGCCTCCAATTTTTCAATGCAAAGACAATTGCCGCCAACTCTAAATCATGAATAACATAGTTCTTCTCATGAACCTTCAACTGACTCGAAGAATAAGCTATCACCTTTCCCTTATGCATCAATACACAACCAATACCAATTAGAGAAGCATCACAATACACAACAAAACCCTCTCCCTCCACTGGTAGGATCAAAATTGGAGCAGTAGTCAATAAAGTCTTGAGATTTTGGAAACTAACCTCACACTCATCAGACACTAAAAAGTTACCTCTTTCTGGGTCAATCTAGTTAATGGGGATGCAATGGAAGAGAACCCCTCTAGAAATCGGCGATAATAACCTACAGACCTAATAAACTCCGAATCTCAATAACTGAAGCAGTTCTAACCCAATCTCAAACTTTATCAATCTTGATAGGATCCACCATAATACCTTCCGTGGACGCTACATGTCCTAAGAATGCTACTGAACTAAACCAAAACTCACACTTTGAAAGCTTTGCATAGTGCTTCTTCTCCTTCAGAATCCCAAGCACAATCCTCAAATGATGCTCGTGTTCCTCCTTACTATGGGAGTATATCAATATATCATGTATGACATCAATAACAAAGGAATCCAACTACGGTCAGAACACTCCATTCATCAAGTCTATAAAAGATGTAGGGGCATTAGTCAATCCCAACGAAATGACAAAAAACTTGTATCTTAGGGATATCCTCCGCCTTAACCTTCAGATGATGATAGTCGGATGTCAAGTCAATCTTGGAGAAAATAGAGGCACCATGCAGATGATCTAATAATTCATCAATACGAGGTACCTGGTACTTATTTCTGATGGTTACGTTGCTCAGTTGTCAATAGTCAATACATATATGCATAGATCCATATTTCTTCTTCACAAATAACACTAGAGCACCCCAAGGAGATACACTCGGTCTAATAAAACCCTTGCTCGACAAATCCTCCAACTGTTCCTTTAGCTCATTCAATTTAGCTGGTGCCATACGATAAGGAGGAATGGAAAAAGGTTGAGAGCCCGGTTCTAAATCAATACAAAAATCAATATCCCGATAAGGTGGAAGACCTAGTAAATTTGTCAGAAATGCCTCCAAAAACTCACTCACCGCCGTAATAGACTCAAGCATAAGAGTCTCAACACTAGTATCTAGAATGTGCGCCAAGTAAGTAAAACATTCTCTCTCTACCAAGTGACGAGCCTTAAGAAATGATATCACCCCTTTAGGAGGGGGCCTAAGAGAACCTCTCCATTCTACTATAGGAATTCCATGCATAGCTAAAGTAACTGTCTTTGCGTGGCAATTTAAAATTGTGTGATGAGAATATAACCAATCCATACCAAGAATCACATCAAAATCTACCATATCTAAGAATTTTAAATCTGCATGAGTGTCATATCCCATCAAGGTAACTATACATAGTTGATATACCCGATCTACCACTACAGAATCTCCAACAGGAGTAGAAACATACCGATGAATCAAGAGATTTACATGATATACCCAGACTCGAAGAAAAATATGTGGACACATAAGAATAAGTAGATTCTGGATCAAAAAATACAATAGTTGGTCGATGACAAACTGGAATAATACACGTGATAACAACATCTGAAGCCTCAGCCTCTTGCCTACCCGGAAAAGCATCACACTGAGAAGAACCACCCTCTGATGGTGAACCTCCATGACCACCACCTCGACCAGAATGAGAAACACCTCTACCTGAATGAGAACCACCTTTTCCACTCTGTACACCACCCCTAGCTGGAGGTTGTGCAGCCCTATAAGTCGAACCCTGAGAACCCTGATGTAGGCTACCACGTTTGTCCAATCTCTCACAAAGTGTCCAATATCACCACACTCAAAACAAACCCTACGAGACATAGGCTGATGAGAGGAACCTGAATGACTAGAATGTCCCCCACTGCCTGCAGGTCTACAACATGAACCTGTGAAGTATGCACTGAACTCGAACATGTGAAGTATGCACTGAACTCGAACAACTGTACCTAGCGTAACCAGCCTCAGAGTTTGTATAGCATCAAGAATGGGTCTTCTAGACTAAGAGTGATAACCTCTCCCTGAGTAACCTCGACTTCTAGGCAGAGCACCACCATAATCACCTGAATTACGGGTCCTCTTACCCTCGCGCAGCTCAAATCCCTCGTGTCGAATCATCTCTAACTCCTTAGTAACATTTACCACCTTCTGGAATGGAACACCTGAAGTAGAACCATGAGAAACTCCTAGACGAATCAGAATAATCAGCCCCTTAACAAACCTCCTCACTCTCTCAGCCTCTGTAGGAAGTATCAGAGGAGCATGCCTATCCAAAGCATAGAATTTACCCTCATACTGCGATTGACATACCATTTTGTTGTAAACCCTTGAACTCGTCCCTCTTACGCTCCCTCTCACTGCGTGGAACGAACTTGGCTAGAAATAACTAAGTAAACTAAGTCCATGATAGTGGAGCGGATCCAACTAGCCTACTACTAATATAATCCCTCCACCAATGCATGGAAGAGTCAGTCATCTCAAACGTTGTGTAGTCGACTCCATGAGACTCCACTAATCAAATATTATGCAACCTTTCATGACAACGAACTATAAATTCATATGCATCCTCAGTTAAGTCATTTGTATAAGTCGTGGGATTCATTTGTCTGAACCTCCCAAATATCTTTTGTTCATCAACTGTCATAGAAGGCATGTTCGCGAAATGAGATGCAATACCTGGAAATTCCATACTATCCAAACAGGGAGCTACAACAGCAGCTTGCTGAGTCCTGGGAGTCTGAGAATCTGGAGTAACCATTGGATCTGGAGTTTGACCTCCATCATGGTCTGCGAGGCATCAGAGGTAACATGCAAACTTCCTGCCTGATCCATCCCCTTTAGAATTCCTAGCATACAAGCCAAGGTATATTGAAGCACTAGGGTGACCATAATACTGGGTGGAGCTTGAGCTAGTCCATCCCCCTCGACACGATCCAGCACATCCCCATAAATATCATCTGCATCAGGAGGTACTGTCCTATTATAGACCTGAATAGGTATTGGTACTTGGCCTTCCACAGGTGTGGTAATACGACCACTTCCCTGACCTCGAACTTGTCCCCTGCCTGTACCTCGAATAGTGCTCCCAGAAGCAGGGGCAGTAATAGGCTCTTGATCATCACTTGCCGATGTACGAGTCATTGCATCTGAGAGAGAGTGAGATATCACGATTAGAATTTCAACAAGGTCATTTGTGCACGATAATGAATGAAAGAACATATTTTTTCCCTAAATGTCCTATAGCCTCTTGAAGATAGGTATGGATGTCATCATACTGATCCACAAAACTCTAATAGACATTACTCTTGTACTCGTGAGACAAATGAACCTAGGGCTTTGATACCAAATTCTCACGACCCAAATTCACATGTCGTGATGACACATTTGTTCCTAACCAATAGGTAAGCCAACCAAACATATTTTACCAATTTTAACAAACTAATAAGGTAAAAATATAAATCACGAGTAAGAATCTACAACACCAAGTTCCTTATAAATATGAAATGTGAAACGCTAAAAATACCACCCCAAGAATTGATGTGTAAGTACAAGAGCTTATAAAATACGATGCAAGTTTGAAACTAAAATGAAAAGTCCAAATGTAAGGGATATCCTGTCTAAATACTAAATTAACATAGTAAATAAAAGAGAGAGGGAGGTGTGGGCCACAGAACAATCAAAAAGCTCACTACAACTCCAAGACACTCCAAGCTCGGACTTAAAAAGCTCCACGAGATGTGCTCGTACTCGCAATCAAATCTGCACCACAAAAGAGTGCAACAAATGTAGTATGCCTACGAAACCACGTGTACCCAGTACATCTCATTGACCCACAACGAAGTAGTAGTGACGGGAGATTATATAAGAAAAATCAATTCTTTAGTTATACAAGTCTATATTACAATTACTAGTAAAGTTTCATCCAATAGAGGTGATCAAATATCAAGTATTTTCCAACCACCAATAAAAACACATAATCATCAAGAATGAAGGATGTCATAAGATGCAATGCAATATGACACCATGAAATGATATGCCTCAAAATACCCAGTACTCTCTCAGCCTTATCTACATGATACTCCTCTGAAATACATCGAGAGTTCATGAACCATGGGGGACTCGCGAGGTCCATATACCTATACGGACGATCTCCACGTGTCTGTGCAGACAATCTCGATGCACTATCATAATATCAAACAATTCTCGCACGGACAATCTCCATGTGCCTAAATTATAATGTTAACATCTCGACATCCCCAACACGGACGATCTCCACATCCCCAACTTATACTCAACCTCATGTGTACAATATTATTTCAATAAAGGGGATGATTATGCATCTCAATCAATCAAATATCAGCATAATACATAATCACCTCAACTATTTCAAATATATTGGTTTAAATAGGAAACACAATTGATTAAGGGATTCAATTCAATAATACATCTGCTAATGTCCATATGCTTTGGCATTCTCGAATTACAATCCGCCTACTATAGTAATAAACTTTATGTTTATAACAGCGGTACTCGTGCCAATACCCATCACATTATTGGTATGAGACCCCCATCTTTCACCCTTACCCATGGTCTATTTCATTTTTAATTTCTTAATTAGAAAACATCCTTCCAAGAAGTCTGAAACTCATAACATACCTTGAGCGTTAAACACGTACCAGGAATCCTCATGATTTTTCCCCCTCTTTTGTAAAGCTTCCGAAAATTTCCAATATGTCAAAATATACACAATTGATAAGTAAACGTGTCCATGGACACCTATATTACTAAATGTGTATCCTATACCCAACAACTCACCTATAATTTTAATCAAGCTCCTAATTTTGATATAATTCGTATCTCCAAACAATTATGTCTGCTAAATTTCAAGCCTAGAATTAAACCTTAACCTATCCAAATATCCCAAATTTACTAATCCTATTATAATTTCATATACCTAGTCTAAGGATCGCAAGGATTTTGGACAGAAACCAAAATAAAGTTTCTCAAAATGACGCTACATTTTTTGTTATAGCACACAATTCAATTCCCTTTCAATATAGTCTTCAATAATGATTACCCCTCCATCCTAATAATTCAATTATACCAGGAAGGCACCACACTGCATCCTTTCATTTTTTTTCCAATTTAAATCCTCTTCTCTTTCCTAATACTAATTATAATTTGCTAACTATACTAATAATAACCATCACCGGCTTCCACCCATAACTTCAAATAACGTCATGTTGGTTTAGTATAACTAATATAGATTGCTAATAATATTATTAATTTATATTGATGTAATGGTATTCATCATTCAACAAGAATTTTGGATACAAAGTGATAATTTAGACAAAATTATACCTGGGGTTTTCACTTCTTCTGGCGGCGTTGCCCTTCCCCCTCTCTCTGTTCTCTATCTGAAGGTATTACACCCACTAACTTATTTCAATACATGGGTCAAATGTAAAAGGGTATTAAATGAATTATGGATTTGGCCCACTAACTATTAACTATATTAATTATTTAATAAATATTCATCAACTAGATACTTGTAGTTACCGAATAATTTAAAATATCGCCTTTAAATTTTTTGGGAAGAGTTAAATACTCATAATTCTCAAAAGGACCTAGCGGGTCGTTACATCAAGATATATCATGTTTTAAAATAAAATATTAAAATATTTATGGTAATTGTTCTTAGTTTCATGCACATATTAAATTTCCAGTATTAATATATAAGAGAAGAATTGTACTTAAATGGTGTCCATTATTTACAGTCATAACCTCAAGAGGAAAGGTTATTGCGAACCATTTTTTAATGTTGATATTATTTTTTTTGTTTTGTTTGTTAAGTTTTTTCACCAAATTAGGTAAATTAATGGATAATACTACTTAAGAAATGTCACTTTCTCCCCATATTTAATTTTTTTGATTGCATTTTGAAAATTTTCAATGATATCTATTCATTTTTGTCTCATAAAATAATTAACTCTTTCAAAATATGTATTAATCATTTAAAAGCAGTTGTCCAATATTCTTTCAATTATAATTAATTACTCAAAAATTTTAATCTAGTATATCAATTCTATTTTTGAACATCTTATACTATATGAAATGATACACATGTGCAACATACGTGCTGTGAAACTAGTCATAGGTATAAGCAGCAACTTGCTTAGTAGAAAAAATATAGGTTCTGCTAACTGATTCCCTACTCTAGCAGAGTGACCATTTAGTCGAACATATGTATATTGACTCATAATCTCCATAGAATGATCAGTACCATTTTCAAGAAAATCTGCTTGCTGTTTCTTAGCTATTCAGACACGACATTCATGAATATTGAAGCACAAGATCAGCAAAATCGAGATGTGAAGACTATCGTTTATATCAGCAAGTTCAAGTAAAAATAGCAGAAGAAACATACAAACTGAGAAAGAAATGTGCTTGCTGTAAGACCTTTCAAGTATGATACAACAAGATGTTTTGGAAAAACTGTGATCAAACAACTCTAATTATCAGTTATTTTTGTTCATTCTAATTAATTTTTTAGGTATTACATACATTCAACATTGTAAAGCCATGCATTGAAGCACAACATCTTTGATAACGAGCGAGCAGATGAATAGAAACTCAACTCTAGTTACCGAACAGATGAAAAAACTTTTCTTGCAAAACTCATACTTGGAATACATAAAAGCAGACAAAAATCCAGATACTCCAATCACAAGTAGAAAAAGCAGATTAAATTTGAGAAAAAAATCATCATATATTCCAATTACGAACTTGAAGAATCATCATACATTCCAATTGGGAACTTCAAGAATCATAATACTACATAGTGAAAATATCCCAATTCCAGAATCGAGTCTTTAGCTATTACACGATCAATATGAAATAAAAGAGTAATTCTTGAATCATTTACAGAATTTGAACATAAAACTTGAAAATATCTCAATTTCTACAAAGCCCATAATCAATCAATCGATAAAGGTCTTTTTCTTGAATCACCAGCCATAGAAAACAATCTGAAAACAAACGTTGAATTCCAAGGATGCCAAGACATCCCAATTTTATCACCTATAACCAATCCGCGATCTTTGATCAATGTCACAATCGATAAATAATGGTCATCATCAGGCAGCTTCGTAATAGTAAAACTTTCACGTTCATACTTCTTAGGGACATTGTTCTCCGTGTCATCCCACAACATAACACATACCTCGTTCTCGTTCACAGAACTTCTTGCTATCTCCAAATCCATGTGTGGAAAAATGTACAGAAAATGGAATCAACAGCTCTCCATTAAAGAAGTTCATGATGGCTAATGGTTTTCCTGATGTAGTATATGTTATTCGGGTTGTTGTCTCTATTAGCTCTCGAGTAATTTTCCGTTGTGTATTATTAGCTTTACAGGCTTCTTCTTCAGCTTTTGATGAAATGAAATTGAAAAAGAATGTCTTCTTCTTCAAAGAGATCAATTGCATCCGTTGTTGATTAGCCATTTCACAATCAAGAACTCGAAATTTCGGGGAGAATTTTAGCGGGAAGCAGAGACAAATATTTTTATTTCTTAAATAGAAAATAAAGCTGATTTCTCAACTTTAGGCCTAGTGTCCTATATATAATACAATATAGGCGGTTAAATTAAGCCTGATTAGTCCATAACTACACCGTTATGTGTGGGGGTGGAGTGGGGGATTAAGATTTCTTGATCATTAAAGAAAATTAATAGAATAAATCATTTTAAAATATTTCTTCTATGTAAAAAGGATATAAGATTTTAAAAATTGTGATCAACTGACGTAGAAAACCATTTCTTCCCTAGGTATGGGTAATGTGTTCATTGGGTCATTACGAATAGTCCAAAAGAATTGCGGTAAAAAATAACCTATTCAGTGATATTTCAAAAACAAATATGAACTAATACACATGAAAAACATAGAAAGTTTTGAATTCATGTTATGTGACTCATAAGCTAAAAATGTGGTGTGGATCGTTAGAGGCTATGGGTGTCGTGATCCCGAAAAATCCACTCAGTGATATTTCCTAAAATTCATAACCATGAAAAATTGAAAAAAAATTGGATTTTCGTTTCATGACTCCTAAACGCTAAAAATGTGGTGTCAATATGTTGTTTGTGTAGGGTATATAGCAAGAGTTAATGGAAAATGGAGGGAAGATGAAAAGAGAGGAACTTTAAATGTTGGGAAATTAAAAAGTCCTCTTATGCTTTAGTGAAAAGACATTTCTCCCTCATTGATGGTGAAAAAAAAAATAGGAGTGTTTAAATATAGAAACACTCCTATTAATTGTTAAAAGGGTTGGAAAGAGGGACCCCCCCTCGCGTAGTAGTAGTCGTCGCTCGCTCGGCTTTGGCTTTGGAAAATGACTAAGAGATTATTTTTTGGATAAAGTTTATTTTAATTATTTATTTATTTATTTTATTAAATTAAATTAAATGGTCACACGTTTTCAATTAATTAGTTGATAACTGAAACTTTTTAATTATTTAGTTGAGATTAACCAAAATGTTACTTAAAATACTTTTCCGTTTTATTGATATTTTCCGCTGTTATAAATGATTATTCTGAAAAGTTGCAACTTTCATAAATAAGCATGACCGTTTGAAAGGTTGCAAACTTTAGTGAATGGTCGTGTGGATTTTGAAAGGTTGCAACATTCGCAACTAGTTCCTCTTGGCCATAAATACTAGTGGATCTTCAAATTTTGTTTTCCTTACAAATTATTTTGATCTCTTCTTCTTCTTGTGCATAAAGTTTCTTCATGTACTTTACTTCCGTTGAGTGGCTCGCTGCCACCAGAATTTTCGGTATGAATACACTGGTGATTTAGATTATTCTATCCTGACAGGACATATTCCAAATCAAACATTGGATACTAGAGGAGAATAATTTCTTTAAGGGGAAACTGTGCATTCCGTGTGCTTAATCTTTTTCCAATATGATTTTCCAGATTATGGTATGTTTACAGATTTTAGTTTTTTGTGACTTAATTTATGTTCTTCGTTTCTTACTGGTTCATTAAATTTTGGTAACTTCGTGTTTCTTCAAAAAAATTTAAAATATTTAATTCTGTTTTTTAAACACGGATTGACAACAATATTAAGGAGATTATTTATTTATTTTAATACGTGTTTCTGGTGTAGGCAAAAACCTTTGTGGTTTTGTACCATATTAAGTCAACAGTTTAATATATTGCTTACTAAGTCTGTATAGATTTATGTTTATCAGAATTGGCAAACAACAATGTTACAATGGCTGTTGTTACACCATCACGAACTGTCCTACCACCAACAGAAAAAACGGGAAAATTCTCTGGTGTGAATTTCAAAGGATGACAGCAATGGATATTTATCTGGCTTACCACTCTTGGTCTGCAAAAATTTACCAATGAAGAAACTCTAATGCCTGATGATGTAATGCTAGATAGGGAAATATTCATGATTATTGAAGAATGGAAACAAGCACACTTCCTATGTAAGAGCTACATTCTAAGTGCTTTAGAGGATGACTTATATAATGTCTATAGTGCAATGACAACTTCGAAAGAATTGTGGGATGCACTTCCTTAAGAAAAGTCATCATTGTGCAATTTCCATAAGAAAACATTTCAACATTCATGCTTCTTAGGAATATTTTCCGTCGTTACATCACATACGTCAACATGCACATCACACCCATTCTCCAAACTTTTGGCCGCATCCAACGTCCAGTATCGAAGAATGTACTCAAACGTCTCAAAAATGGAATACCCAGCTTTCCTACAATAACTTCGTCACGGGCAATCTTTTTCTTGATCTGCCAGGGGTTTTCCAAATTGATTTTTGGGGGAGGATATATGTCTCTTAACTCAATTAGTTCTCGAGTCACTACATCTGGAGTTTTGTTAAGTTTGCAAGCTTCTTCTTCAACTTTTGATGAAAAGAAATTGTAAAAGAATGTCTTTTTAAGGCCAAGCAAAGGCTTTTGATCAGACATTGAAGAAATTGTTGGAATGATGCAGTGAAAAAAAGAGAGGCAGCAACACTCTATTTATAACCGTAAAATTAGGTTTTAATTTTTATTCAAACCTTGAGCGGGAACATGGAATTTTGGGTGATATTTATTTTTTCTTGACAACCTTATATTATTCCAAAAAGTGTTTTTAATAATTATTGAGTTACCTAATTAGCCATATTTTTATTTTTGAAGTTTTTTCCTTTTATATTTCTCTCTATTTTTTTTACAGCATTAAGTTTTATTCCAAAAAGGGTCTTTTGATAATTATTAAGTTACCTAATTAACCTGATTTTTATATTTAAAGTTTCTCCTTTTATATATATCTATATATTGGTAAATGTATTTATTTTTTCTCCTTAAATATTTCTTCCCACGGAAAAATAAATATTGGTGAAGCTTGTTTATTTCCCAATAGGAAAAAGGGTCTGATATACACCTTAACATTATTTTTTAGAACTGATATACCCCTCATTATGAAAGTAACTCATTTATACCCCTAATTTTATACAAATGACTCACATATATACCCTTTCCTCTAACGGAAGAGAAAAAAAGTAATTTTAATTTAATTTTTAATTATCTTTTTGTAAAAAATATAATCCATATGTGGTATATTTGATCTTCCACACGTGTTTTTTTACTTTTATTTTTCAATGACTAATTTAAATTTATTATTTTAATGGGCTAATTTATTATGTTTCACTAATTTTCTTGTAAAATTATTATAGATGCCCCCATTTTTTTTACAAATATAAAAACTAAATAGTCATAAAAAATACAATTCTATTCTTTTTTGTTTACACTAAAGAATGAATGAAAAAACTAAGAAACTCAAATAATGATAATCAAAGAAGTCAAAAAATATTTTATGTATGAAAAAATTAAAATACAACTTGAATTTTATTAGAATTATCATATATAGCCCCACATGATTCTTTTTGAAAAACTCAAAACTAATTTTTTCCACTTAGGTTAGATAATGGATCTATGTGAGCTCCTTTTGTAACGGTAGAGGTATATGTGAGTCATTCATATAACGATAAGGGTATATATGAGTCATTTTCATAACGAGGGATATACCGACTCTAAATGACAAAGTTGAAGAGTATATAAGACCCTTTACCCTTTCCCAAAAGACTTTGAAAATCAAACTTTAACCAACAAAGTAAAGTTGAGATAGTAAATAAACTCAATAGTCTCTAATCTGATCTTTGAATATTCAAATATATGAAATCTATAATTGAACTTACTGAAGTTTCACAAGGACGAAAAAAATTATTAAAGGGTGTTATGGTCATATTTTATAAATTTAAAAGGTATCTTTTGATTAGATGAAATTATTAGGATCTAGAAAAACTATATTAAAATAATAAGGATGCATTTAATTAAGTCAAAAATACATTAAATGTCATGCATGTATTTGTCTTTTTGTTCTTTATATTTCACCTCGTTTTCTTTTCCATCTTCAAGAAGCAAAACAACTATGTGTCTCCTTTCATCTTCACTTCGTTACAACCAAGAAAAAAAGTTGAAGCATCCATAAAACCCAAACCCATCTTCTCCAATCGTTCATATTCATCTTCTCTAATTCCTTCATCTTCTTCTCTGTTGCTAAAATGGTTACCAAAATCGTTAAAGCAACCAGAAAAATCCATCAACAAAATCCCTGCCCAGTTTCGAATTCATTTGTCTACCTCAAACTTTTGATTTCATTTCCAATTTAGTTAACATCCAAATTATAACCCTACCCCTAAATTTGGTTTGTTCCTGAATCAGTTTCATCTCCTGCTATGCATAGAAAACGAGGTAGACCAGACAGCAAACAATCTTTAGATTAGGTATCCAATGGTTTTCTCGGTAATGTCAATAAAGAATAGTCAACATTGGTTTCTTCATCTTCTTCAGGTAAAGTTAGCAAAACTCAAGTGAAAAGTTCTGATTTTTTTAACAGAAATGTGATTATAATGTGGTTAGAAGTAAAAATTCAAGAAGGGTAGTTGTTCCGGATGAGATTATTTGTATAAAAAAGAGTTATCTTCTGAGGCTTTAGTTGTGTTAACGGCTGGATTACCGTCTGACTCGTTAAAGGATGAGAAAATTGAAGCTAGGGTTGTTGGTGTAGTTGGTGGGATAGAATATCACTATATTTTAATTAGGACACATTATTACAAAATGGTGTGAAAATGTATCGATTTGGGTGACAAAGGATATGGTTGGTGATTTTATACATGAACGTTGTAGTGAGTTATTGGATTCTGCCAACAACTATTTGTTATCATACGGATTAGTTTTGGGTTGGCGTTGACAATTAAGAACATGATTCCAGCTGCGCCAAGTGAAGGCAAAGTGATTGTTATTGGGGCAGGTCTTGCTTGGTTGGTGGCTGCACTACAATTGATGTTATATGGGTTTGAGGTTATTGTTTTGGAGGGACGAAAACATGCAGGTGGAGATGTGTATACAAAAAAGATTGAATGAGGGAACAAGGTGGCAGTTGCTGATCTAGGAGGGAGTGTTTTGACAGGTACACTAGGAAATTTAGTTTGTCTGTTGGCTTGATGATTGTTGTATACACTTCATAAGGAGAGAGATCAATGTCCACTCTATCTTGCAGATAGATAGCCCGTAGATGAGTATTTGGATTAAAAAATGGAACTATGAACTTTTGGACAAGTCAAGAAAGGTTAGACAAGAATTATCACAAGTTATTTCTCTGGTAGAGGGATCAGAGACTTTACAAAAGGATTTAGGTGTTGCGCGGAATGTTGACCAGATGAGCTTGTTTTACTGACATTTGACAAATCTGGAATCTGAAAATGCATGTTTTAATTTCTTTCAGAGCTTTCCTTAGCATATTGGGACCAAGATGATCCATATGATATGGGAGGGTATCATTCCTTCTTTCCCGGTGGAAATGAAAGATTAGTTCATGCTCTTGCTGATAATGTGCCTATTATTTTTGAAAATTTGTGTATGTCATTCGTTATGGTAGAGATATTGTGAAGGTGATTACCGAAGCCAATTATTTGAGGGAGTTTTGGCACTGCGCACCGTTTCTCCCGGTGTTTTGAAGAGTGGTTCGATCACATTAAATAAGGTTGCAATGCTATTCCTTTATGTGTTTTGGGACTCCAATATTTATATATTTGGTCATGTTGCGGATAATCCAAGTTGACGGGGAGGGGGTGTGATTCTTTCTATTCTTCAACCATACAACGGTTTCTAGTGGAGCCTTTTTGTTAGTTCTAATCGCAGGATAAGAAGCACACAAGTTTTAGAGAATGGCCCCAACTAATGCAGTAACAAGAGTACTTCAAATTTTAAGAGGTAAATGATAGCTTCCACATTAACTTTGCTTTGGTAAAAATAAGATTTTGGTATATTTAAAGCAAAGTTAATGTGGAATCATTTACTTTTTCAAATTTGCAGAACTTTTGTAACTGCATCAGTAGGGGCCATTCTCTACAACTTTTGTGCAGCTTCTCCTGCGACTAGAACTAACAAAAAGGACCCACCAACAACTGTTGCATAGTTGTAGAATAGAAATAATCCCCCCCGACAATTAGAATCATCAACACATGACCAAATATATCAACATTGAAGTCCCAAAACACAAACATGAATAACGTTGCACCCTTATTTAACATTTCCAAACCTAATCTTTTTATTGTGTCCAGCTTTTGTTGACGCAACTCTAGTGTGAACCTGATAGAACCACTCTTCAAAACGCTGAGAGTAATGGTGCACAATGCCATATCTCCCTCAAATAATTGGCCCCGAGTACTCACCTTTACACTATTTCTACCATAACAAATGACATGCAGTTTTTTTTGAAAAATAATAGGCACATTTTCAGCCTGAGCATGAACTAATCTTCCATTTCCACCGGACAAGAAATAGTGATCCCCTCCCATATCATAGGGATCATCTTGGTGCAAAAATTCTAAAGAAAGTTGTGAAAGATAACCTTCATTTGCATATTCCAAATTTACTAGATGCTAGTTAAACAAGCACATCTTCTCAGCATCCATCGCAACACTAAAATACTTCCGCAAAGTCTCCAATTCCTCTCAAAGATAAACGACCTGAGATAAGTTTTGCTTGCCTTTTCCAAAAGTTCATCGTAAGCAGCATCCACCTTTTTTTAATGCAAATAATCATCTACGGTCTTTCCATCAGCACGATAAAGTGGACATTGGTCTCTCACCTTAGGAAGTTTGTACGTCAATTGTTGACCTAACAAATCAACTGGATTCCCTACTCTACCTATCAAAACACTCCCTCCTAAATTAGAAGCTAAAACCTTATTCCCTCCTTCAATATTTTTTGTATACACCCTTCCATCTGCACGCTTTCGTCCCTCAAAATAGTAACCTCAAATCAAAATAACATCAGTTGTCTTGTAGCCGCAAACCCAGCATGACCTGCCCCGATAACAATATCTCTGACATTACTTGGCTTAACTGCAATCTTGTTCTTAATTGTCAATGCCACCCCAAACCTAATATACAAGTATGATAACAAATAGTAATAGGCAGAATCCAATAACCCACTACACCGTTCAGTTATAACAATACCAAGCATATCCTATTTCACCCGAAATCGACACTTTTTCACATTATTTTATAATAATCTGATTCCTAATTAAAATATAGTTACATTATTATATCCCTACAACAACACTAACAACCCCAGCTTCAATTTCCTCATCCGTTAATGAGTCAGAAGGATATTCAACTGTTAACACAACTAAAGCCTGAGAAGTTTGTTCTTTGTTACACAAATAATCTCATCCGAAACAACTCGTCTTCTCGTTTTCTTACTTCTAAACACTTTAGAATCAATATTTCTATTGGCAAAATATGAACTTTTCACTCATGTTTTGCTAACTTTACCTGAAGAAGATGAAGAAATCAATGTTGATGGTTCTTCATTGATATTCCCGAGAAACCATTGGATACCTGATCCAAAGATTGTTTACTACATGGCCTACCTTGTCTTCTATTCATGGGGATATAGATGGGATGGAATCGTTTTGGTATTGAACCGGAATTAGGGTTAGAATTATATTTTTGGAAGTGAATTGAAATTGGGAGTTAAACTATTGTTCGGGTTTGAGTTAGACAAATGAAATGGGAATTGAAGAAAAATTTTGTTGATCTAAATTCATGCATTGGTGATAAATTTGGGATTGGTGTCACTGGCTCTATTTCTACCCCTCTCAATCATAGTGTTGGAGGAATAATAGTGACTGATGGTAGCTCTAGAACATGTGCTTCATTTTTTGGCGCAAATCATGGTGGTTGGTAAAAGATGATATTGTGGGAGCAGAAACTTTGTATTTCTTGGCTCTTCTAAGGTAATTATTTTGTGCATTTTTCTCTTTCCGCAATTAAATCCTACCGCTTTTAAACATATTTATAAGTCTCTACTATTATATCTTCTTTTGTCATAGAATAGTCAATGAGAAGTATAATATCTTTTGTATGATTGTGTTCTAATAGTTCATCTTAAAAACCACCTAGATTTATGATAGTGTGATTACAGTTAACATAGATCTTATTATTGACCTTGATATTGTGTCTAGCAGGTGATTTGAAAATCAACTCTTTTTCTCATTGTGTGCAGGCACTGTACATATTTCACAACTCGATCAGTAGAAGAAAGGACTCAATTTAACCGGTTATCTATGCTCATTGTGTGCAGGAACTTTTCTATTGTGCATGTCAATAATGATAAAGAGCTATTTGAAAAACTTTATTTCTTGCACACATTTCTATTTATGCTTTACTTTAGCCGAGAGTATATCAGAAACAATCTATCTATCTCTATGAGGTAGAGGTAAGGTTTGCGTACATACTATACTCTTCAGACTCCACTTGTGGGACTACATTGCATATGATGTTGTTGATATGTTCTCCATTGAATAGAAAGTGTTGAAACACCTCATGATCTACACTTCCAAAATATTTGAGATTTTTTTGTCTCAGATGTACTAGAGCAGTTCCATTTCGCCAAGTACTTGTGCAGATTTGATTTTCTTGGTCTATTTCCAAGCATTTCTCAGATGATAAAACCTTCAGTCCACTTTTTGAATTCTTCCATATCAGGTTTGAACATTCTTTTCAACTTCTCATGACGAGGGAGAATTTTCTGCCCTTCATAATGCGTCCAATACAAGCATCAGCTGCATAAAGTCTATCTTCGCTGATATCTTCAGCCAACAACTCTTTACTTTCATCCGTATGAGAAGGAAGAAAAGAGATACTTATCCTCACTGTGTAAGTGAACTTGAAGTTGTATTCAGAATGATTAGTTGAACAAACATTTGTGGTTTTGGTCTCTTTAGCCTATCAGAAAGCATTAACCAATAGCAAAACAATAGCTTGTCAAGTTCCTTCAAGTACAATAGTTTGAAGGTCAAAATTCACATAGAAGTTACATGCAGTTGATGAATACATCCATGTCAATTTAGGTCTATTGGCTTCCGTATTTTTGTAATATACAGTGAGATTTTTGTTAATGCTAACTGAAATCGCACACATACAATAGATAATTCTCCGTGTATATGTTTGTAGGTGTGATAAACTGTACACGTATGTATGTGTTTTCATCGCAAAAGTTGGATTATCTGTATTTGTATGATGCATTTTGAAAGCAGCAGTTGGATGTGTGTGAAAAAATCAACAACTGTATGTGTGACCAACTGTATCTAAGTAGTGTCGATATTCCAGTGCCATTTCTGGACACAAATTGAGAAGGAGAAGTTTTTACAATTGCGGTAAATAAAGCAAATGAGGAGTGTTCAATTATGCTTTTAGTTACTGCAATAGTTAGCAAAATAAGTTGTTTAGTTTAAGATGATTTTAAAAATTGAATCTTAGTAATGTTGTTTTAGTTGTTGAGATATTTTAGAATTCTTAAATTTTAAATTATGTAGATTATGTATTTTATATTTGCTATTTAAAGCGCCTAAACGCTTAATAAAATTATTGAAATCAATTGAAATTCATTCAAAATTCAAAAAGAGACATTTTAACCTTATTTTGCTGCCGCATAATTTTAGAAAAACCAACAATATCTATACACGATAAAAAAAGGCACATCTGGGTCACTCTACCTAGTCGTATGAAATTGAAATATATTTGTGATGCCAGTCACATGGAGAAGCTCAACAAGCTTTGCAAGAATGCATCCTGGCTTTTGAGACTCGTGCATAGAATTCCAACAATTTCGTTTCCTTCTCAAAGCCTACTAGAACACTGTTGATGCTCCTAATATGCCCCTCAATAATATGGAGTTTTCACATAGAATACATAGCTTTTTTTTTAGTCATAGAAATAATATGTTTTTTTCCAAGTATCGTATGACTACTAGATACAATTGCCGTGAATAGTTAGTTCTATACTTCGAAGGAAACAAATAATATAATCTTCGAAGCCTTAGATTCATCATTGAAGAACCAAGGTATCATAAGATTATATTACTTGTTTGTACCTAATAACGCTAAAACATTAACTCATTAGGAACGTGCATAACTAACTAATGAATTAAACCTAATTCAACTTTTAAGGTTTGACTATGTTAGTCTGTATACCCATATAATTTTCTTCTTTTTATTTATGTTGTATTAAAAATTATGTATTGCATGACATAGACACATGTGCATCATGTCCAGACACTAGTCATGTATATAAATCTTGTTATAGATTCATATGATATAAAAGATACTAAATAAACGCGACAATAATCATGGAAGTTAGACTCATAATATGAAAATATTAAATAATGTGACAATACACCTAACAAATAATACGAAACTATTAAATAATGTGACAATACACCTGACAAATAAACTCGTGCACTTGCTATAAATTACCCTGGTATTCCTCTCAAAGTTTTTGTAACACCTCGTAGTTAGAAAAACCAGAAAGACATTAAGAAGAGGAAATAGTCATTTTTTGGAAAGTATAAAAAAATATGAAATTTTTTAAGTGTGTTAAGGTTGAGTTTTTGGTAAATTTTAAACGACCCTAATTTTCAACTCAGAATGAGTTAGGTGTATTTCCGGATATCATATGAAAGATCTTTGAACAAACATTCTAAAGTAGCCGCGTTTGCGGGATTCCGAGTTTGTATGAATGAGATATGTCCATTAGAAGTTGGGTTGTTCAAATAAGGACTACAATCCGGATTTTAGAGGGACATTATGGTCTTTTCCTTACCAATTATTTTATTTCGTTTTGGGTAATTAATTGGTGTTTAAACTGCTCTTAGTAGGTTTACGCTTTTGAAAAAAGAGTTAGGGTTTTGATAAATGAGAAAAGAGAAAGGAAGAAAGGAAGCAAGAATCATCAAGATCTTCAAGAATCAGTTGTGGATTTCGTCAAGGGGTGATCCCTACGGGGTATGTGAGTTCACACAGCGTATGGTTCATTCACCCACGTGCCAAACATGATTAATTCAGCGTGAATTTGTCCTAAAAATTGGAAGTTTGAATTTCTTGATGTGTGTTCTTGAATTTACTTTCGTTCTTTAATTTGGAATGATATTGAGGAATTCTTTAGTGTTTAAGGTCGATTTAGAGTTGTTTTGAGTAAGGTTCATGGGTACATTTGCTGAGTATCTGAATCTAACGAGGATTTGAGAAAAATAAATGAATTTAGGTGAATTGGGGTTTGGGAAATTAGTCTGGCAAATTTGGGCACCAGCTACGCCTAGCGGACTTGCTCCGCAGATTTGGGAATTTTTTCCTCACATCGTGGAGAGGTCACAGACCATTCTGCCTCAAATCAACTTCGCAGCCAAAAATTTAAATACATCTCCGCGTAGCGGACAACCTTTCAGACAATGATTTTTCGATATTTTCTCATGTTTAGCTATTTAAAATCATCCTAAACATAATGAGATCTTTCCTATCACAAATCTCAATCCTTGAATCCATAATTCAATTCAAGGGTTAGTTAAGAGTCAAGTCAAGAAAAGTTAAGTGGGAAGTCAAGAGAAGTTCATAGAATCTTCCAAGAGTCTTTTACAAATGATTTAACTTTGTTTTAAGACTTGAGTTTTGAGTTCAGTAAAGGATAAAGTTGAAGTTAATTTCTTCAAAAGTACATGGGAGCTATGTATTCCGAAAGAGTTTAAAATGTTTTCACATTTAAACAATTAAGGAAACTATGATTTTCAAAGAGCCTTTGAGCTAGTTTTTATATACGAGTAAAAGTTTTTCAAAATTAAGCAAGAAGGGAAACTTTTATTTCAAGATAGCCTTTGAGATATGTTTTGAGCAATTATCTCAAACCACAGAAAGAAGTTATGTTTCTAAATAAAAAGAGCTAGTATATTTTGGGAGTAGTATTATGCACCGATATGGGAGAGAGTTCTAAAAGCTCCGAGCGGCCATAACCATGTAGCCATCATGGGTAGAAAAGAATTATACGTGTTAGACGATTCTTTTAGTGATTTGTTATCATAGACTAGATAACTAACTTAGTAGTTCATGTTCTATACCCACGGGAAGGTATAAGACGGTTCTGGCAGTGTGAGGTTAAGCCATGTATCATCACAATGACTCTTAAGTGATGGTTGTTGGTTAGAGAAAATCCCACATAAGAGATTGTATTTTTATATACACAGTTTATTATATTTTTACATACATTCAGAGTTATATGTATCTTTGCATACACATATAGTTGATATCATAATTTAAACAACTTTTCTTTATACTGCAATTGTTTTAAACTTCTTTATATTGAATTGAATTCAGTGATGTTGAGTTGAATTGAGTCATCGAAGTTCTTCAGTTCCTTTCAAGCTTATGTCTTATTTTAGAATTCCCTCGGTTAATCTTACAGTCAATGTACTGACGTCATTTCGCCTGCATATTATTATAATGCAGACAGAGGTAACCAGGATTAGCATCCATCGCATCGTTGATCCAGTTGAGCACTTAAAGTCTTGTGGTGAGCCTCCTTGCTTCCGGAGGATCCCTTTTCATTGTTTTTACTTTATTATTAGTTCATTAGGATTTTGTGGGCCTGTCCCGACATCTATCTCAGTTGTTTAGAGGCTTCATAGACTGTCAGATGTTAGTTATTGAGTTCTATTTCATGTTTTAATGGTTGAGACTTGAGTTGCCACTTTTGTCCAGTGAATGTTATATTGATACATTGTTATTGTTTATTGATCAGTTCAATTTTTACTTTAAAAGTATTTTTTCATTATGAGTTAAGTCTGCCGTTGAGTAAGTAATCTAGGCCAAGGGTTCGGTTGGGGCCAACAATGATTCTCGAGTGTCAATCCCGCCCAAGGTGTAGGCTACGGGTGTGAAAGTTGCTCGGGCTTATTAGACCAAAACATCTTCTTATTTTCTTTTGCAACGGGAACACATATCATCTACAATAAGCAAAAGATTGAAATGGAGTTAATTGAGTCAAAGGAAGCACATGCTAACTGCAGCTTTCTCACAATGGAGAAAGCATTGGTTAAGAAAAATGGAAGAACTTTTAACTCTGACCTGAGCATATGTATGTGTTCTTCTCATTTCTTTAAGTGGAAAACCATATTCATATGGCTCCACAAACATAGAAAATGTAATTGAAATTTTTTTTGAATTGAAATCAGACGACCGTCATTATGACCATGCTGACATGGGAAAATCAAATATTTGTGGGATTTAATTATTATGTGTATGCCACATGAAGAAGCTCAAAAAGTCCTGCAAGAATGTATCTTAGCTTTCAGTACTTTCATAGAATTCCAAAATTTAGAGTTGATGCTCCTACATACGCCCCTCAATTAATATGTAGTTTTCACATAGAAAATATAGGTCTTATTTATAGTCATAGAAATCATAAGTTCTTGTCCAAGTATGATATAGTTGCTAGATACAATTGCTCTGGATAGTTAGTTCTAGATTCTGATGGAAACAAATAATCTACTAACTATTGGGATGAAATGTGAACGATCATGATAATTTTTCGTTGTCAATACTGTCGGTGCAAAAAAAAAACAGGGAGGTTTTTATTCTTGTTTGCAACTTAGAGAAGAAATTAATTAGTGGAGAAATTGTTTCTTTGCAAAATTGCACATCTAAATTGAAAGAGCATTATCATAACAAGGAATGAAAGAACATGTACTAAAAGGGGACTGCGCAAACTAAATTGGGAATTTGAAAAATCATCATACTCCATAATGCAAATGTTCCAATCTTCAGCTATTACAATTATATGAAAGAGAAATACTAAAAACGACTATGAAATGTTGTTTTTTATCCTAAATTCTTGGACCTTTCACTAAGCACGAACTTGAGAAAGTAATTTGAACATCAAACTTGACTTTTTCCAATTTCATCACTAACGCTTAATCCGCGACTGTTGAACAATTTGATGCATGAAAGATAGAAGTCATCATTGTGCGATTTCCTTATGAAAAAACTTCCACCTTCATACTTTTCATCAATATTCTCCTTTGTTACATCCCACACATTAACAGGCACGTGTCACCCATTCACCAAGCTTTTGGCTGCATCCAACGTCTAGTATCGAAAAATGTTCTCAAACGTCTCAAAAAAATGGAATCATCAGTTTTTCTACAATAACCTCATCACAAGTAATCTTTTTCTTGATCTGTCGGGGTTTTTCAAATCGATTTTTTGGGAAGGGTATATGTCCTTAGCTCAATTAGTTCTCAAGTCACTACATGTGGAGTATTTTTAAGTTTGTAAGCTTCTTCTTAAGCTTATGATGGAAAGAAATTGTAAACGAATGTTTTCTTAAGGCTAAGCAAAGGCTTTTTATTATACATGGAAGAAATTGTTGGAAAAAATACACTAAAAAAAAGAGGCAGCAACACTCTATTTATAATAGTAAAATAAGGTTTTAATTTCTATTACAAACTATAGATCAAATAATTGATAAGAATTTATTTTATTTATTTCCGAAAAATGGTATTTCAACTATTAATGGGTTACCTAATTAGCCAGTTTTAATTTCAATTCCAGCTAAAGATCAAATAAATGGTAAGAATTTATTATTGTTTTCCCAAAAATGGTCAGGATCGTACATATAAAGTTTGCCTGAGATAATTCTTGCATGACCTTGTTTGCCTTATCCAAAAGTTCATCGTAAGAAACCTCCACCTTTTTTATCCAAATATTCTTCTACGGCTTTCCATCAGCACGATAGAGTAGAGAGTGGTCTCTCACCATATGAAGTGTAGACGATAATTATCGACCAAACAGACCAAGTGGATTCCCTAGTGTACCTTTCAAAACACTCCCTCCTAAATCATCAGTTGCCACCTTTTTCCCATCATCCATCCTTTTTGTATACACCCTTCCACTTGCACTCTTTCATACCTTCAAAATAGTAACCTCAAACCCAAATAACATCAGTTGTCTTGCAGCCGCCAACTCCACAAGACCTGCCAGAATAACAATCTCTCTACCTTTACTTGGCTCAGCTGCAATCGTGTTCTTAATTGCCAACGCCATCCCAAAACTAAAATATACATATGATAACAAATAGTTATAGGAAAAATCCAATAACCCACTACACCGTTCATGTATAACATCAACAAACATATCTTATGTCACCAAAAATCGACATCTCTTCACATGATTTTATAATAATGTGATTCCTAATTAAAATATAGTTACATTGTTATATCCCACCAACTACACTAACAACCCCAACTTCAATTTCCTCATCCGTTAATGAGTCAGAAGGAAATTAGATTGTTAATGCAACTAAAGCCTCAGAAGTTGGTTCTTTATTTAAACAAATAATCTCATCAGAAACAACTCCCCTTCTCGAATTCTTACTTATAACCACTTTAGAATAAACATTTCTATTATAAAAATCTTAACTTTTCACTCAGGTTTTTCAATCTTTACCTGAAGAAGATGAAGATACCAATGCTGACAGTGCTTCATTGATATTCCCGCGAAAACCACTGGATACTTGATCCAAAGACTGTTTACTACCTGGACTACCTTGTCTTCTATTCATGGGGATAGACATGGGATGGAATTGTTTTGGTATTGAACCGAAATTAGGGCTATAATAAGAATTTTGGAAGTGAATTGAATTGGGAGTAAAACTATTGTTCGGGTTTGATTTAGACAAATAAATTGGGAATGGCAGAGGAATTTTGTTGATCTAAATTCAAGATTTTGTGATAAGTTTGGGATTGGCGTCACTAGCTCTATTTCGACCCTCTGAATCCTAGTGTTGGAGGAATAATATTGGCTGATGTTTGCTCGAGTACATGTGCTTCGTTTTCTGGCGCAAATCATGGTAGTTGGTAAAAGACGATATTGGAGGATAAGAAACTTTGTATTTATTGGATCTTCTAAGGTAATTATTTTTATGCCATATTTCTCTTTCCACAATTAAATCTTACAGCTTTTAAACATATTTAAAAGCCTCTACTGTTATATCTTTTTGTATGATTGTGTTCTGATAGCTCGTCTTAAAACCCACCTAGAGTTATGACTGCGACTACATTTAACATAGATCTGATTATCGACCTTGATGTTGTGTCTTTCAGATGATTGAAAAATCAATTCTTTTTCTCATTGTGTGCAGGCACTGTACATATTTCACAACTCGATCAGTAGAAGAAAGGACTCGATTTAACCGGTTATCTATGCTCATCATGTGCAAGCACTACTCCGTTGTGCATGTCAATAATGATAAAGAACAATTTGATTTCTTCAAACACATTTATGCTTTAGTTAAGACGAGGGTGTCACGACCCGAGCCTACACCCTGGTTGTGGCCAGAACTCAAGAACCATTGCTGGTCCGCTCGAACCCTCATCCTGGCTGACTACAAGCGGAAGACTAACTTAAGCATACAAAGCTTAAAAACTGAAATAAAATTCTATACACTCAACTTTACAAGGCTTTAACTCAAATGAATAGCTTTGAATAAAAATAATATATTCAACAAGCCATAAAATAAGCAACGTTAGTCTTTGAAATATTTAATAACATAAATGATTAATACAGATGCCTCAACTATACTGACTATCTATGAAGCCTTTAAATGACGATGATGGAAGTCGGGATAAGAGCCACGACCTCCTGACTAAACTGAAAAGTAAATGAAATCCTCCAAAAGTAAGGAGGCGCATCATAGCTAACTCGAACTCTCTAATGTATCAATGAAACTCATGTTGATGATCCAGTATACTTGTGTCTTCATCATGAGAAGATGCAGTCCAATTGTCTCAGTACGTGGAATGTACGAGCATGTAAGGGGAATTCTAAGGCATAACAGAAGCTTGATACTTGAATAAAAAGTAAACATACTTACCTCTTTTCAACTCAACTTAAATCAAGAATAAGATATTTAACTCAAAGATTAAATATTCAACTCAAAGATTAGATACTCAACTTCAAAGATATGATACTTGACTTAGTGAAGCACACACAAACTCAAGATACTCAACTTAAGGTATTCAACTCGAAATACTCAACTCATGATACTTAACTGAACTCATTTCAATATAAAGTAGTTTCAAACAAGTGCAATATAAAGAAAAGTTGTTTTAAAACATGATGTTAACTCAAGATAATAATATCATAAAAACATATCATGCTCCCTCTCAAAGTCTACTTGTGCAATGCATGAATGAAGTCCCATACCTCCATTCATACTAAGTAGAACCCATTGAGGATTCATGTAATTAATACTGTGAGAGTTTCTCTAACTGACAACCATCATTGTGAGCCTAAGTAATGATACAACGTTTAACCTCAAGATGCCAAGGGTCATCTTATATCTTTCCATTGGTATAGGACCTTACTTAACTTAGTGGATCCACTAGCTTAACTGACATGATCATCTAAAAAGTATGACTCGTTAATACCCATGATGGCTACATGGTTACATGGAGACTTGTGTTAATATGAACTCGCATTCCCACATCGGTGCTCAATACTACTCCCAAAATATACTTTAGCGCATGTTTTAAATATAATTTCCTTTCTTTGGGTTGAGATAATTTGCTCAACACTTAACCTTTAAAAAGATCTCTTGGAATCAGTGTTCCCTTTTCTTGTTCAAAACTCTTTTGGGAAATCTTACTTTGCCCTTAACTTAAATGTGAAACATTTATAAACTCTTAGGGAATACTTAGTTCCCTTATTACTTTTGAGAAATGAACTCAACTCTTACTCATTGCTTAACTTGAAACATAACTCTTAGGGAATACCTAGTTCCTTTATAGCTTTTGAGAATTTAACTCAACTCTTTTACTCTTTCTTGACTTGAGCTTTGAGTCTTTAAAACAATGTGAAAATGTTTGTGAAAGACTTTAGAAAACTTTATAAACTTTACTTTGACTTTCTTCTTAACTTCTAGACTTGACTCTTAACTTTTTTTGAATTGAAGTATGGATTCAAGGTTCATGATCTCATGTTTATGGATAATTTTATGATTTTCAACTTGGAGGGTTCATGCGAAATTATGAGCATGAACTACTCAACTCGAGAACTAAAAGATACTTCTAAACTCAAGATTGTTCGACTTATAGGGTTCATGCAGAATTATGGACATGAACAATTCAGCTTAAGGACTTCATTGGTAACATGTAATAGTCCCACGAATAGAAATATAATCTCAAAAGGAATAAAATCGATACTCAAGACTTAGAACTTGGAGATACTACTCCTCTTAATGATACTCAATATATGGAATTCATGCAGAAGTTATGGGCATAAACAATTTGACTCGAAGGTCTAAGTAACTAGATGATAATAATGTATGTGACTCTCTCATTATCTTATTTACTTCCTCAAAACTTAGTTCAAATCAATGATGGATCTCAAAGAATTCACAATTGAACTTAAAGGCTTTCTTGAACTCTACTATTAACTCTCTCTTATATGTGCAATTATGAATTCAAGAGTTATGGTTCATGATATGAAGGATCTAGGTGATGTTTTAGACTCATGAATCCATTCTCCTCACTCTCATTCTCACTTACTTGAGTTTTGAAACAAGTTACTAGAAGTTGTAGAAGACTCCTCAAAAGGACATTCTTAGAACGTTTGAAAGAATTCTCAAAAATTTAACTCTCAACTCTACCTTGAATTTGAATTACGAATTCAAGGTTATGATCATGTTAGGACTGATTTTAGGTGTTTACAAGTAGCTTGGATCAGTTAGAATTGAAAAGGAGTGAAGGTGCACTTCAAACGAACTAAAACGGAGCAACCGGAGGCAAACTGGATGGGACAGGCGACCCTGGGGATATGGGTGGCGGTGGGAGCCATACCCTGAAGTACAGAGATGGGTTTGGAGCGCTTTGGCAGGTGCTCCGTTACAGGCCCCAACCCAGAAAATTTGTGGAGCACTTTTGCTCGTTTTCTCATCCTAACTCGCCTAAAATAGAACGGGTTCTTCCCCAATCACTTGGATTCGATTACTGAACTTAATAACACTCTAATCTACTGGAAACAACACCAAAATTGCTCAATTTGATCTCAATAAATCATGAATACCCAACACAACAAGATTTAGAATGAACTTCAAGAACACCTTTTAAGAACTCATCAAGAACTCTAATCTTTAAACTTTAAGAATGAAATTTCGCAGAAAAATAACATGATTGGCGTGTGGGTAAACAAAAACAACACTATGAGAGCAACCTCTTAGGGATTATAACCATGGCGAAAATCCATAACTAAACTCAAGAACATCGACGAACGCCTTCATCATTGCCTCTTTTTTCCTCTTTTTTCCTCTTTTCTTTTGTTCCTCTTCTTGAACTCTCAACTAAAACCATAGGTGTATATTAGGATTATAAAACTGAATCTAAAAGTATTAGACCACTAAAATATGACTAAAAATGAATTAAATCTGATTGGGTAAGGAAAGGACCAAATACCCCTCACTATTTTTGGCTAACTTTCCTTAATTAGACAACCTAACATCAAAAGGTCATATCTCACTCATCCGAACTCGAAACTTAACAAACTCGGTGTATTTGGAAAGATAATTCAAAGATATTTCCAATGGTATCTTACAGAACACCTAACCCAACGTGTTCTAGGAGTTATGGTCATTTGAAGTTGACCCAAACTCATACTTAGCTTAACTTGCAAAATTTCAGATTTTGCTATTTCCAATTTAATTCTTTTTGGAACTCAAGGTGCTAAATATAGTGAACTGACCTTAATACTTAAGAAAATTTTAATTCCTTGGTAAAATCTCACTCACTACGATGAACGGTTCGAGTCTTAGTTCGAAAAAAATTCTGGGGTGTTATAGAGGGTCTATCGGAAACAACCTCTCTAGCTCTATGAGGTAGAGATAAAATTTGCATACAGACTACCCCCTTCAGACTCCACTTTTTGGACTACATTGCATATGTTGTTGTTGATTTGTTCTCTATTGAATAGAATGTGTTGCAAAACCTCACGATCTACTCTTCTAACTTATTTGAGAATTTTTTTAGCAGTTTCGTTACACCAAGTACTTGTGCAGGTTCTGATTTTCTTGGTCTATTTCAAAGCATTTTTCAAATAATAAAAGCTTCAGTCCACTGTTTGATTGCTTCCATATCAGGGTTGAACATTTTGCTCAACCTCTCATGTCGAGGGAGAACTTTCTCCCTCTTCATAATGCGTCTAGTACTAGCATCAACTGCATAAAGTCTATCTTTGCCGATATCTTCAGCCAACAACTTTTCACTTTCATCCATATGAGAAGGAAGCAAAGGTATACTTATCCTCATTGTGTAAGTGAACTTGAAGTTGTATTCAGAATGATCCGTTGAACAAACATTTGTGTGGTCGGGCTATTTAGTGTATCTGAAAGCAATAAAAAATAACAAAAAATGGCTTGTCAAGTTCTTTCAATCAGTACAATAGTTCTGAGGTCAAAATTCGCATAGATGTTACATGTACTTGATGAATACATACATGTCAATTTAGTGCTATTGGCTTCCGTGTTTTTGTAAAATACAGTGAGATTTTTGTTAATTGTAACTTAAAACGCATAGATACAGTATATAATTCTCCATGTATATGTTTGTATGTGTGATCAAATGTATACGTGTGTATGCGTTTTCATCGCAGAAGCTGGATTATATGTATGTGTATTTATGTGTTTTGAAAGCAGAAGTTGGATGTTTGTGAAAATATCAAAAACTGTATGTGTGACTAATTGTATCTAAGTAGCATCAATTTTCCACTGCCAATTCTCAAAATGTAGCTTTCATGGAGAGGCAGTTAAAATCTATTTATAATAGTAAAATTAAGTTTAATTTCTATTACCAACTATTGATCAAATAACTGGAAAGAATTTATTTTATTTTTTCCCCAAAAAGGTATTTCAATAATTATTGGGTTACCTAATTAGGCATTTTAATTTCTATTCCAACTATAGATCAATGGTAAGAATTTATCTCTCATCCCCCCCTGCCCCCCCCCCCCCCCCAAAAAAATGGTCTTTTAATAATAATTGGGTTACCTAATTAGCAAGATTTGTATATTTAAATTTTTTCCTTTTATGTCTCTCAATATTTTGACAAACATTTGTTTTATTCTTCTCTCCTTAAATATCTCTTCCCACGGAAAAATGGATATCCTTGAAGTGTGTTTTCCCCAAAAAAACATAGATAATTATGCAAATAGAATTATGCCACATACAATCGATAGTCCTTTTTGATGATTTCTGTTTCATATGTTCTCCAGCTTAATGATTTTTATCTGACTAGTTTCCGAACACGTGCACGTCTATTATTTCCATGCTAATTATTATAGTTATTTTCAAAATATTGTAATATGATTGTGATGAATTATATCCAATTTGAAGAGATCAAATACAAGCTCATATTTATGATGAATAATGAGCCTATTCAACCTATATTGTTGTAGTACTTACCTGACAGAAAATTTGTTCCAAACAGGAGCTAAAAAGACTAAACTTATGATGCGGAAAATGCAAGATAAAAAACTAAAGATATGTGGATATACAAAAGTATTCTTTATCTTTTGTCTTACACATGTTATGTGGAATATTCTTGTTATTCGTTTGGAATCTGTTGATGAAGTGTTTGTTCTTGTTTCCTCATTTAATTAAGGTGTAGACCATACTATTATGAATATCGATTTTTTCTATTGACATTTCAAGAGTTTATACTAACAAAATATGGGAGGAAACTAGATTTGTTTCCTTTGATAATGAATATGGTTTAAGTTATGCTACGGAAAATTGAAGACTAAACCGAGCAAGCTCAGAGTTCCACTAATATTAATGATATTGTCAATTTTAGGTTTAGGCTTGTAAGACTTTAAAACACGTCAACATGAATTAATATCTATACACAATCCAAGAGGCGCAACTTGGTCACTCCACCTAGACATTAAACTGAAATATTTTTGCGATATTTTTCACATGAAGAAACTCAAAAATGTCTTGCAAGAATCTATCTTGGCTTTCAATACATTCATAGAATTATAATAATTTGGAGTTCATGCTCCTACATACTTCCCTCAATTGATATGTTGTTTTCACATAGAAAATATAGGTCTTATTTATAGTCAAAGAAACGATAAGTTCTTGTCCAAGTATGATATAGTTGGTAGATACAGTTGCTCTGAATAGTAAGTTCTAGATTTTGATGAAAATAAATAATCTACTAACTGCTGGGACGAAAAAGTTTTTATGTGCCATCCTGATACTTTTCGCTCATTACTGTCAGTGCACAAAACATGACATTTTGGCGTGTCTTGAAGAACTTACCAAAGAGGTATCCATTTTTGTTTGCAACTTTGAGGAGAAATCAGTTATTGGAGAAATTACTGTTTTGCAAAATTGTACATCTAAATTAAAAGAACAGTATAATAATAAGGAAGAAAACACATCTATGAAAAGGAGATTGGGCAAACTAAATTGGGAATTTGAAAAATCATCATACTCCATAATGCAAATGTTCCATTCTTCCGCTATTAAAACCCTATGAATGAGAAATACCAACAAAACGACTATCGCATGTTGTTTTTTGTCCTAAATTATTGGATCTTCCCCTAAGCATGAATTTGAGAAAGTAATTTGAACATAAAACGTGAAGATCTAGGATCCCAATAAAGTCCAATTTCATTTCTAACGCTTAATCCGTGACAGTTGAAAAATTTGATGCACGAAAGATAAAAGTCATCATTGTGCAATTTCCTTAAGAAAACACTTGCACCTTCATACTTCTCATGGATATTCTTCTCTGTTACATCCCACACGTTAGCAGGAACATCACACCCATTCTTCAAACTTTTGGACGCATCCAACGTCCACTATCGAAGAATGTACTCAAACGTCTCAAAAATTGAAATCACTAGTTTTCCTACAATAACCTCGTCACGGGTAATCTTTTTGTTGATCTGCCAGAGGGTTTTCAAATCAATTTTTTGGGGAGGTTATATATCTCTTATCTCAATTAGTTCTCGAGTCACTACATGTGGAGTGTTGTTAAGTTTGCAAGCTTCTTCTTCAACTTTCGATGGAAAGAAATTGTAAAAGAATTTCTTCTTAAGGCTATGCAAAGGCTTTTGATCAAACATTGAATAAATTGTTGGAAGAATACACTGGATAAAAAAAAAGAGGTCGCAACACTCTATTTATAACAGTAAAATTAGTTATTAATTTTTATTCTAACCTTGAGCGGGAACACAGAATTCTGGGTGATATTTGTTTTCCTTGACAACTTTATTTTTATTCCAAAAGGGTCTCTTAACTGACTTTTATTTTTATAGTTTTTCCTTTTATGTTTCTCTTTATTTTTTACAGCATTAAGTTTTATTCCAAAAAGGGTCTTAAGAAAATTATTGAGTTACCTAGCTAGCCAGATTTTATATTTATTGTTTCTCCTTTTATATATATATCTCTATATTGGCAAATGTATTTTTTTTCTTTTTCTTCTCTGCATAAATATTTCTTCCCACGGAAAATAGGATATTGATATACCCCTTATCATTGTTATTTAGAGCTTATATATCTATCATTATGAAAGTAACTCATTTATACCGTTAATGTTATACAAATGACTCACATATATGCCCTTTACTCTAACGGAAGAGAAAAAAATAAATATTAATTTAATTTTTAATTATCTTTTTGTAAAAAGTATAATCCATATATTTGATCTTCCTGATATGTTATTTTTTACTTTTATTTTTAATGACTAATTTATTTATTTTTTATTTTAATGGGCTAATTTATTTATGTTTCACTAATTTTCTTGTAAAATTTATTATAGATACCCCCATATTTTTTTACAAATATAAAAACTAAATTACAATATAATCGCAAAAAAATAGTTTCAAATTTATTTTACACTAAAGAATGAAAGAAAAAACTAAGAAACTTAAATAATGATATTCAGAGAAGTCAAAAATAATTTATGTATGAAAAAATTTAAAATACAACTTTAATTTTTTTAATAAAAGTGAAACTTAAAACTATTATTGTCACTTATTTTAGATTATGGGTATATGTGAGCTCCATTTGTAACGGTAGGGGTATATGTGAGTCATTCATATAACCGTAAGGGTATATTTGAGCTACATTTATAACTAGGGTATACCAACTCTAAATGACAAAGTTGAGGGGTATATCAGACCCTTTACCGTTTCCCAGAAAACATTGAAAATTGAACTTTAACCAACAAAGTGAAGTTAAGATAATAAATAAACTCAATAGTCTCTAATCTGAAGTTTGAATATTTAAATATATCAGCGGAATGACCTGAAAGACCCCTCAACTTAGCTCCGTTTGTTAGTTGAGTCCTCATATTCATAACTTTTCCAACTAGACCCTTAAACCCATAAGAACACAACATTTAAAGCTCTTTTCTCCTCCGGTCAGTTTGCGAGTAATGAACGTGATTACACGTGGAATTTCACATCAATTTTTAGTGCCACATGCAAAATTAAGTGCTAAAAATTAAAAAAATCAAATAGATCAATTTTTTTAATTTCTTACACTTTTTAAATAGTCATCTTCTTCATATTTGGTCATAAATTGAGCACTAGATTCATACCATTAGATAAAATTCTTCTTGATTTAACTTGTAAATTCAACTACAAGTTCACCAACACAAACTCAATGAATCCCAATCAAAAAATTTAATTAATTTTACAAATTTACAAAACCAATATATTGCTTTTTAAACTTTTCCAAACTTATCAATGGAGTTTTAAAATCTGAATAGGCACAATAATCCTTCACAGTATCCACATCTACTCTTTGAAACCATCTAATAAAAGAAATATTTTTCAAACCTAAAAAAGAAAAAAATTTGTAGAAAGTTGAAGCTATTGATTTGTATAAAAAAAAAAGAAGAAGAAGAGGCGGAGAAGAGTCAATGTGGGGATGGAGAAATAAAAAAGTTGAGGGTTGTGGTGAGGGATAGAGGAGAGGGGGCTGGTGGAGAAGAATAAAGGGTAGGTGAGTGGGTGAAGGAGTGTTGAAGAAGATGCCTCTTATATTTTAATTTTGTTAAATTGATTTTTTAAAAAGTAAAATATATTTTTAATTCACTTTGAAGCGCGTGTAATTTCATATATTTCCAACTCATCAATATTAATGCCACATAAGCTCGGTCAATGGTCAGAGGGGTTTAGAATATTGTGTTTAAATGATTTTAAGGGTCTGGTTAACAAAGTGATGAGTAAGAGGGTCCAATTGATAAACGGAGCCAAGTACATGCATATCTTGGGTCATTCTGCCAAATATATAAAATCTAAAATTGCATTTATTGAAGTTTGACAAGAAGGAGAAAATAATTGAAGGGTCTTTTGGTCATATTTTATATATTAAAAAGTTATTTTTGATTTAATGAAAATTACTAGGATATAACAAAACTAATCTGAAATAATAAGGATGCATTTAATTAAGTCAAAGATACATTAAATGACATGCATATAGTTGTCTTTTTGTTCTTTATATATTACCTCGTTTCTTCTCCATTTTCAAGAACCAAAACAACTATCTTTTTCCTTTATCTTCACTTTGTTACAACCAAAAATAAGTTGAAGTATCAATAAAACCCAAACCCATCTTCTCCGATCGTCCATTCTCATATTCTCTGATCCCGTCATTTTCTTCTCCGTTGCTAAAATCGTTACAGAAAGTAGAAAAATTCCATCAATAAAATTCCTGTCTAGTTCCAATTCATTTGTCTAACTCAAACTCTTGATTTCACTTCCAATTTCAGTTAAGTTCAAAATTCTAATCCTACCCTAAATACGGTTTGATCCTCCATCATTCCCATCTCCTGCTATCAATAGAAGACGAGGTAGATCAGACAGTAAGCGATCTTTAGATAAGGTATCCAGTGGTTTTCTCAGTAATGTCAAAGAATAACAGTCAATATTGGTTTCTTCATCTTCTTCAGGTAAAGTTCGCAAAACTCAAGTGAACAGTTCTGATTTTTCTAATAGAAATGTGATTGTAAAGTTGTTAGAAGTACAATTTCGAGTAGGGGAGTTGTTCCGGATGAGATTATATGTAGAAAAAAGAGTCAACTTCTGAGGCTTTAGTTGCGTTAACGATTGGATTTCCGTCTGACTCGTTAATGGATGAGAAAATTGAAGCTACGGTCGTTGGTGTAGTTGGGGGATAAAACAATGTCACTATATTTTAATTAGGACACATTATTACAAAATGGCGTGAAAATGTATCCATTTGGGTGACAAAGGATATGTTTGGTGATGTTATACCTGAACGGTGTAGTAAGTTATTTTTTTCTACCTATAACTATTTGTTATCATACAGTTATATAAATTTTTGGTGGGCAATGTCAATTAAGAACATGATTCCTGCTGCGCCAACTAAAGGCAGAGTAATTAATTGTTATTGGGGAAGGACTTGGTTGGTTGGTGGCAGTATGATAATTGATGTTATCAGGTTTGAGGTTATTCTTTTGGAGGGACGAAAGCATGCAAGTGAAAGGTGTATACAAAAAAGATGGAATGAGGGAATAAGGTGGCAGTTGTTGATCTAGGAGAGAGTTGTTTGACACGTACATCAGGAAATCTACTTGGTATGTTGGCTCGAGGTTTTCGTATACACCTCATAAGGTGAGAGATCAATGTCCACTCTATCGTGCCAATGGAAAGCCTGTAGATAAGTATTTGGATAAAAAAGTGGAGGCTTCTTACTATGAAATTTTGGACAAGGCAAGCAAAGTTAGACAAGAGTTATCTCAAGTAATTTCTCTTGGAGAGGGATCAGAGACTTTGCCCAAAGATTCTACCGTTGTACTAAATGTTAAGAAGATGAGCTTGTTAAATAGGATTATTAAAATCCAAGTTTCGTTTTAGAGTTTTCCTTAGAATATTGGGACCACGATGACCCCTATGATATCGGAGGGTATAATTGCCTCTTGCCTGGTGGAAATGGAAGATTAGTTCATACTCTAGATGAAAATGTGCCTATTATTTTTGAAAAATTGTGTATGCAATTCGTTATGGTAGAGAAAGTTTGAAGGTGATGACCGCATGCCAATTATTGGAGGGAGATATGGCATTGTGCACCCTTTTTCTTGATGTTTTTAATAGTGGTTCAATCACATTCATTCCAGAGTTGCCTCAGCAAAAACAGGACACAAAAAAATATTGTGTTTTGGACTATTAAATAAGGTTGCAATGCTATTCCCGTATGTGTTTTAGGACTTAAATGTTGATATATTTTATCATGTTGCTGATGATCCTAGTTTACGGGGGGAATTCTTTCTATTCTTCAACCATGCAACGGTTGTTGGTGGGCCCTTTTTGTTAATTCTAGTCGCAGGAGAAGTTTCAAACAAAATCTAGAGAATGACCCCTACTGATGCAGTAACAAAAGTACTTCAAGTTTTAAAAGGTATATGATAGATTCCACATTAAATTTGCTTTGGTTAAAAAAGATTTTGGTATACTGAAAGCAAAGTCAATGTGGAACCTGTCATTTACCTTTTAAAATTTGAAGTACTTTTTCACTACATCAGTAGGGGCCATTCTCTAAAACTTGTGTGCAGCTTCTCCTACGACTAGAACTAACAAAAAGGGCCAACCAACAATTGTTTCCTAGTAGTAGAATAGAAAGAATTCTCCTCAACAATTAGAATCATCAACACCATGACTAAATATATCAACATAGGAGTCCGAAAACACAAACGAGAATAACATTGCAACCTTATTTAAAAGTTAAAAACCCAATCTCTTTATTATGTCCAGCCTTTGTTGATGAAACTCCAGATTGAACCAGATAGAATCACTCTTCAAAACTGCGAGACTGACGGTGCACAATTCCATATATCCCTCAAATAATTGGGCCAGAGTAGTCACCTTCACACTATCTTTTCCAAAACGAATCACATGCACAATTTTTTAAATAACTAATTGGCACAGTTTACAGCTAGAGCATGAACTTATCTTCCATTTCCACCAGGCAAAAAGAAGTGATCCCCTCCCATATCATAGGGATCATCTTGGTCCAAAATTTCTAAGGAAAGTTGTGAAAGAAAACCTGCATTTGCATATTCAAAATTTGCTAGATGCGAGTTAAACATGTTCATCTCCTCAGCATCCATCGCAACACAAAAATCCTTTCGCAAAGTCTCCAATTGCTCTCAAAAAGAAACAACCTCAGATAATGTTTTCCTAGTAAAAAAGTTCATTATAAACACCCTCTACCATTGATTAATCCAAATACTCGTCTACAGGCTTTCTATCAGCACAGTAGAGTGGACATCTTTCTCTCACCTTATGAAGTGGATACGACAATTGTGTACCTAACAGATCATGTGGATTACCTAATGTACATGTCAAAACACTCCCTTTTTAATCAGCAGCTTCCACCTTATTCCCTCCTCCCATATTTTTCGTATACACCCTTCCACCTGCACACTTTTGTCCGTCCAAAAAAGTAAATTCAAACACAAATAACATCAGTTTCCTTGCAGCCGCCAACCCTGCAAGACCTGCCCCAATAACAATCTCACTACCTTTACTTGGATAAGCTGCAATCCTATTTTAAATTGCCAATGCCACCCCCGAAACTAATAAACATGTATGATAACAAATAGATATAGGCAGAATCCAATAACCCACTACACCGTTCAGGTATAAGATCACCAAACATATCCTATGTAACCCAAAATCGATTCGTTTTACGTCATTCTATAATAATGTGTTTCGTAATTAAAATAGTTACATTGTTTTATCCCGCCAACTAGACTAACAACCCCAATTTCAATTTCCTTATGTGTTAACTAGTCAGAACAAAATTCAGCCATTAACGCAACAAAAGCCTCAGATGTTGGTTCTTTATTGAAACAAATAATGTCATTTGAAACAACTCCCCTTCTCGAATTCTTACTTCTAACCACTTTAGAATCAATATTTCTATGAGCAAAATCTGAATTTTTCACTCGGGTTTGCTAACTTTACCTTTAGAATGTGAAGAAACCAATAATGATGATTCTTCATTGATATTCCCGAGAAAACCACTGGATACCTGATCCAAAGAATGTTTACTACCTTTCCTACATAGTCTTCTCTTCATGGGGATAGAGATGGGATGGAATTGTTTTTGTATTGAACCAGAATTAGGGTTAGAATTAGAATTTTGGAAATGAATTGAAATTGGGTGTAAAACTATTGTTCGGCTTTGAGTTAGAAATGAATTGGGAATTGGAGAGGAGTTTTGTTGATATAAATTTAATCATTGATGATAAATTTGGTGAAGAGAAATGACATGCTCATATGTTTACTTCTGATGATGACAATGTACGAACCAAGTGCATATATACACGTCATGTATATGATAGCAATAGAAGTAAAGGCACACGTGTATGAACTAATAATCAAAGTCCAACTCAGTAAAGGATAGCAGCGAACACAACACTCAAAATCAAATTTGGAAACACAAAATAAGGAAAAAGAGTTAGAGGCGAATATGGAAAAAGAGAAAAAGAAAGCCTTTTTTTGATAAAGTTGAAGACAACGTAAATAAGTTCTTTTCCCTGTCAAAGTCGATGACAGAAAAAGTTGAATCTAAACACTTTATATAAGGGGTGAGATCGTGACAGTAAATCTTGTCTTTGCAATTCAAGAAAATTCGAGGGAAAGAACGAGAGAACGAGAGCAAAGTTCTAGGGTTGTGTGAGAAAGAGATTAAGAGAGTTCTAGAGTAAAATAATTTGTAATTGTGAATCACATTAGTTCTGATTTGAAGTGTCTGTGAGTGAGTTTGTGAGTCTTGTTAACAAGAAGTGAGTTTTGGCTTCTTATAGAGTCTAGGGGTTGTGAGTTATTGAAATCAAGAAGTGGGTTTGACTTCTTGGGGGTTGTTTAGTTTGATTATAGTTAATAAAGATTTGTTGACGTTTTTAATTATCGAGTTGTCATCGTGAAATTATTGTGCAAGAATAAAACTAAGTTTTCCTTCATTGAGTGAAGAAGGTTTCAATAAAACATATTGTTAAACTCTTTCTTAGGCAAATTTACAAGAACCTAGTTCTTGGTACAACGGTAAGGTTTATTCAATTGGTATCATAGTAGGTCTTTTCATTAAAAGATTCACATCTTGAAAAGATTAATTGGCAGCACAACCTACCCCACAAGAAATGTCACGCCCCGAGCTACCCCCGAGACGCGGACACGAAACCTAGGACCACAAGTGATCCCAAGCTAACTCTGCTGGCATGATCATGAGTATACTAAAGATAATAAACTGAATGAAACTAAATCATAATTAAAACTGAAAAGACGGGGAATACCCATAATCTATAACTGAGATATTTGAAAACAATGAGGTTAATACAAAGGAAATATTAACTCAATACTAAGCTGAAAACTAACTATGTCTGAAATAAGCCTCTAACTGACTAGAAATGCTGGGACAAGACCCAGCTAAGTCTAGAAAAAACTGAAACTAAATGACTAAAAAACTGAAATTAACTCATGACTATTGTCTTTGGAGAATGAGGACTCACCACTGAATCGCTGAACTGGAGATCGAGAATCGATCTAAGCGTGATTTGGATGCTGAGAATCTGAACCTACATCACGAGAAGATATAGCGCACGTATGCGTTATTACTTGAAGATACTGAGCATGTAGGATAAAGTAAAGTTGATATAAAACATAACTAAACAAGCACAAAAACAAGTATAATAATCGGAACATGATATACTAAATTCTGAGCTAACAGGATGCAATGACAAATTTATAACATGCCGGAACTGAATACTGAATATACTGATAAATGGTTAATGCAATAGAGTCTTACTGAACTATGAGAGCTACTAATGACCGATAATAAAACCACATGAGCTAAATGTGGAGTCCGATGTATACTCCCCATCGAGAGGACCCAATATACTCTGCCTAAGGTATAAAGGCATGCTGGCGTGATCACTAAACTGTTTGCCAACAGAGGGGACTTACAACCTACTTGGCTAGTAGTTTTGGGACTATTTGGGTACGCTGAACCGTAGTCCAACTCGGTATTAATGCTACTGCCAATGAATTATATAATTAACTGATTATGACTGAGCTTCTGTAAATACTGGATAGCACAAAACTGAACATGCAAACTGAGAATGCAACCATTAATAATGTAATTATGCATTTATAACTGAGGCATGTATATCTGAAGTAACTGAAATATCTGACCTAGCATGTGTAATTTAAGAACTAAGGAATTACATAGCTAGGGTTCTGAAATTCATGCTATAAACTGAATAATAACATGGAAATCTGATTTGGAACATATAACTAATTAATTCATGAAGTTCTATAAACCCTATGTCTAATCATGAAATGGGAATTAAGAATTTGATTAAAACTTGGGACCCAATGGGTGAAAGGAACCCACTAGTGAAATTCCACATACCTGGTGATGAAATTCACGGAGAAATATTAAGATTTCGGGGCTGGAACTGCTGGAACCTTGCTGCGTTCTTGAACTAGGGTTCTTGACCTTTTTCTGCTTTCTTGCTTCTATTTTCTAAGTTTTTGATTAATGATTTGACTTAGGTAAGTTTAGTTATGTTTCTAGGCCTAAACCGACTAAAATATGATGATTTAGGGTCAAAACGACGTATCTTAGGGTTTAAACAAAGTGGAAAAAGACCAAAAGACCCCTGAGTTAATTGTTGTCGGACTAAACGATGACCTGTACTGACAGGCCATCGTTCAATCGACGGTGCGTCGTTTGGGTTTGTAGGTTGAGTCTGTTCGACAGGCCTTTACTTAAACGGGCATAACCTTTTACTCGGAGGTATGATTTTAGCAAGGTCGGTGACTATGGAAAGATAAATCAATTATCTATCGTGTCATAGGTCATGGGACACCTAATTCATCTTGTGCTAAGAGGTATGATCAATTGAAGTTGACCCAACTGCAATTTCTCCCTAACTGTCTGCTAAATTCCACCTACTGTCCCTAGGTCCATCTACGGACCTTGCTGGTTAATCGTGGTTCTTGTTAGAGAGTGGGTAAATTGGGTCTTGATCGATGAATACATACTACGGACCATAGTCTGACCTACGGACCGTAGGTCCGTCCATTATTCGACACATAGTCAAATTTTCTGGGTTGCGTCTTGGAGCACGGGGCGTGGGTCAGGCTATGGTCCGTCGATGGTAACCGTCGATTACACCTGTAGATTTCTAAAAAGCTAATTTTTGGTCTGTTTTGGATACGAGGTGTTACATTATCTCCCCCTTGGAAACATTCGTCCTCGGATGAAGACTAAACTAGCTGAAATAGAGGGAGAGAGATGCAATCCCTACACTGAAGACTGAGTTTCTGACTGAATTGAGTTCCAAGAACATGCAAATATGCTGAAAATGCAAGTACAAACTGAGGCAACATGATTCTAAGGATGAATTCATGCATGAATGACTGAAAAACTAAAGAGGAACTATTACCTCAAACTGGAGTGGAATCGGAAGGAAAGAGGTGAATATACTTGGCTTTCATGGCTGCTTCTGCTTCCCAAGTAGCTCCCTCTATGGACTGACTCCTCCACAAAACCTTGACTGAAGCTACCTCTTTATTTCTCAACCTTCTAACCTGACGGTCAAGAATCTCAACTGGTACATCCTCATAAGAAAGACTATCTTTCACCGCCACACTCTCTAATGGCACTACAGAGGCTGGATCACCCACGCACTTCTTCAAGAGTGAGATGTGGAAGACCATATACACTGCTTCTAATTCTGCTGGCAACTCTAACTCATATGCCACCTTGCCAACCCTTTTCAAGATCTTGTAAGGGCCTACATATCTAGGACTGAGTTTCCCTTTCTTGCCAAATCTCATCACTCCTTTCATAGGTGACACTTTCAAGAAAACCCAATCATCAACTTGGAACTCTAGTTCCCTTCGTCTTACATCTGCGTAAGATTTCTGACTACTCTGGGCTGTCTTAAGTCTCTCTCTAATGAGTGGCACTTTCTACATAGCATAAAGGACTGAATCTGGCCCTATTAAAGTTTTTTCACCTACTTCAAACCAACCAACATGAGATCTACATCTACACCCATACAGTGCCTCATAAGGGGCCATCTAAATGCTGGAATGGTAGCTATTGTTGTAGGCGAACTCAATAAGAGGAAGGTACTCATCCCGACTACCTTTGAAATCGATCACACAAGCTCTCAACATATCCTCTAGGGTCTCAATGGTACGCTCTACCTATTCATCCGTCTGTGGATGAAATGTTGTGCTAAGGTTAACTTGAGAACCAAGACCCTTCTGAAATAACTTCCAGAAATGAGAGGTAAACTAAGGACCTCTATATGAGATGATAGAAAAAGGAACCCCATGCAACCTCACAATTTCATTAATGTAAAGCTTGGCATAGTCCTCTGCCGAATCTGTAGTCTTGACCGCTAAAAAGCGAGAAGACCTAGTCATCCTATCAACTATCACCCAAATTGAGTCATGCTGTCTGAGAGTACGAGGTAACCATGTGATGAAATCTATATTGATCACTTTCCACTTCAAAGTAGGAATATCGAGCTCTTAAGTCATACCTCCTGCTTTGATGTTCTACAGGGACTTGCTGGCAATAGGGGCACTTACTCACAAAATATGCTATATCCCTCTTCATGCCATTCCACCACTAGACTTCCCACAGATCACGATACGTCTTAGTGACACCTGGGTTAATAGAATATCTTGATTTATGGGCTTCTACAAGAATATGATGTCTTAACTCGCCCACATCAGGAACACACAATCTACCCTGGTAGCGAAGTACACCATCTCCCTCTTGGGAGAAACCCTCCACTCTCTGATTGTGGACTGCACCCTTAAGTTCAAGCAAGATTGGATCACTGTCTTGCTTTTCCTTAACCTTCATTACCAAAGAAGATTCTATCCTATTCTGAACTGTTACACCATTGTCTGATATGCTCATAAGGCGAACTCCCAAGCGAGCAAGCTTGTGAACATCCTACACTAGCTCCTTCCTTTCTTCCTCAACATGGGATACACTACCCATAGATAATGTACTAAGAGCATCTGCTACTACATTCATTTTTACCAGGATGGTATTTCTTACTCATATCATAATCCTTAAGGAACTCAAGCCATCTCCTCTGGCGAAGATTCAACTCTTTCTGGGTGAACACATATTGAAGGCTCTTATGATCAGTGAACACATCTACATGAACACCATACAAGTAGTATCGCCAGATCATGAGTGCAAACACCACTGCTGCAAGCTTGAGGTCATGAGTTGGATAGTTCTTCTCATGCACCTTAAGTTGTCTAGAAGCATACACTATAACCTTATCTCGTTGCATCAACACACAACCAAGGCCAACTCTTGATGCATCGCAATAGATCACGTAACCATATGAACCCTCTGATAGAGTCAAGACAGGAGCTGTAGTCAATCTTGTTTTCAATTCTGCAAAGCTTTTCTCACAATCATCTGACCACTGAAATTTGATCATCTTATGAGTCAGCCTAGTCAATAGTGAGGCTATGGATGAGAATCCTTCCACGAACCTTCTATAATAACCTGCTAGACCTAAGAAACTTTTGATATTTGTAGTAGAGGTAGGTCTGGGCCATTGTTTCACTGCTTCTATCTTATGTGAATCCACTTGGATACCTTCGCTAGATACAATATGACCAAGGAAAGCAACGGATTGCAACTAGAACTCACATTTGCTAAACTTAGTGAATAACTGACGATCTTTGAGAGTCTGAAGAACAACTCTCAGATGATTCGCATGTTCTTCCTCATTCCTAGAGTAAATGAGGATATCATCAATAAAGACGATAACGAACAAGTCCAAGTACTGTTTGAACACTTTGTTCATCAAATCCATGAAAGCTGTAGGAGCATTGGTTAGTCCAAATGACATAACCTCAAATTAATAATGACCATACCGAGTTCTGAAGGCTATTTTTGGAATGTCACTATCTCTGACTCTAAGGTGACGATAACCCGCTGAGGTCTATCTTTGAGAAATGACTAGCACCCTGAAGTTGGTCAAACAAGTCATCAATCCTGGGGATGGGATATTTATTCTTGATTGTGACCTTGTTCAACTCTCTATAGTCAATGCACATTCTGAGAGAACCATCTTTCTTCTTTACGAACAACACTGGTGCACCCCATTGTAAAACACTAGGCCTGATGAATCCCTTATGTAGAAGATCTTTCAACTGCTCTTTCAATTCCTTAAGCTCTGCTGGAGCCATTATTTAAGAAAGAATAGAAATAGGCTGGGTATCTGGAAGGAGATCAAATCCAAAGTCGATTTCCCTTTCGGGAGGGACTCTGGGAAGATCTTCTGGAAATATTTCTGGAAACTCACAGAATACTGGAACTGACTTAAGAGTTGGGGTTCCAGAGCCTTAACCCAAATTAGATGATAGAGATAACCCTTAGAGATCATCTTTCTTGACTTAAGGTAAGAAATGAATCGTCCCATAGGCGCTAAGCTACTACCCTTCCATTCTAAGATTGGTTCATCTAGAAACTGAAAATGAACAATCCTAGTTCTACAATCGATTGAGGCATAATAGGAATTTAGCCAATACATGCCTAGAATTACATCGAAGTCTACCATTTCTAACTCTACAAGATCTGCTGAGGTGACTTTCTGAGATATTGTGACAAGGTAATTTCTGTATACCCGTCTAGCTATAACTGGTCACCGATTGGAGTAGAGACTGAGAAAGGTTTTGATAGAGTTTTTGGACTAATACTGAATTGGACTGCTATGTAAGGAGTTACAAAGGAAAGAGTAGCCCTGGATCTAACAATGCATAAACATCAACTTCAAAGACTCGTAACGGACCAGTGACTACATCAGGAGAACCTTCATGATCCTGGCGAGCCTGAAGAGCATACAACCTATTCTGGCGCTGACCCCCACCTGTTCCAGATGAGTTACCATGCTGAGTCGGGCGACTTATTGGTGCTGATGAAGTGGTAGACTGAACTCTACCATTTTCACCTCCTTGACACTGTCTAGAAGGACAATCCCTTAACCTGTGACCAGACTGACCGCACCCAAAACATCCTTCTTTTCCTGCGAGACACTCGCCCGGATGGTTCTTACCATACTTAGGGCAAGTAGGGTAAGTCTTGGTGCCTGAAACACTTCCCTGAGATTTAGAGCCTGGTGTTCTAACCTTCTAGTCATACCTATTCTTGTAGGATCGAACACTAGCTGACGAAGGGGCTGGAGGTTAAAACTTTTGCTGTCTCAGCGAGCAATTTCCACCACCTGATTTCTGCTGAGAATAGTCATAGTTCCCAGTCCTAGACTTCTTATTCTCCTTAAACTGTTCCCTAATCTTATCACCCTCAACCTGCTGAACATGAGTCATAAGACTAGGGATGTTCATTTCTCCAAATAACATAGCACTTCTGCACTCAGTTTTCACCAAATCCGACACTCTATACAAGAACTTATTGATCTGAGCCCTGGAGTCAACAACCATGTGAGGAGCAAACCTGGAGAGTTGGTTAAACTTCAGCCCATACTATTGGACTGTCATGTTTCCCTGCCTTAAGTTCATGAATTCCAGAGCCTTTTCTTCTCTCAACTCTACGGGGAAAAACCTGTCCAGAAAGGTCTCACTAAAGCAATCCCAAGTAATAGGATCTGCATCTGTACCCCTATATTCTTTCCACTAAGTGTACCAGATATGAGCAAGATCCTTCAACTGATATGATGCCAACTCAACTCGATCATTCCCAACGACTTGCATTACCACAAAGATCTTCTTGATCTCATCCAAGAAATTTTGAGGATCCTCTTTAGTTTGTAATCCTAAGAACTCAAGCGGATTCATCCTAACAAAGTCATGCACCCTTGCTGCTACTGATCCACCATTTTCATTCACAGGAGCATGAACCCGATTGTTTTGGAGACTTCTTGATCCGGGACTGGAGGAGATGTGTTTGCATTCCTGGCATTCGCATTCCTAGCGGTAGCTCTATGAGGAGGCATGATCTGAAATGTAGAACATCAAGTTAGAGTGGAATAATATCATACCTTACGAACTATAAGAGTAATAAGAAAGTGACGTTTTCCTAAAACACTTTGTAGACTCCCTCTTATTAGATGTGGAGCACTTCATACCCATGAAAATGACTTTAATAAGTGCGGCTTTTCAGACATCTTAGGAAACTTAAACCTAGTGCTCTGATACAATGTTTTGTTAAAGCCCCGAGCTACCCCTGAGACGCGGACACAGAACCTAGGACCACAAGTGATCCCAAGCTAACTCTGCTGGAATGATCATGAGCATACTAAAGATAATAAACTGAATACGGAAGCTAAATCATAATTTAAACTAAAAAGATGGGGAATACCCATATTTTATAACCGAGATATTTGAAACAATAAGTTTAATACAAAGGAAATATTAACTCAATACTAAGCTGAAAACTAACTATGTCTGAAATAAGCCTCTAACTGAGTAGAAATGCTGGGACAAGCCCCAGCTAAGTCTAGCAAAAACTGAAACTAAATGACTAAAAGACTGAAATGAACTCATGACTATTGTCCTCGCAGTATGAGGACTCACCACTGAATCTGCTAAACTGGAGATCGGGAATCTATCTAAGCGTGATCTGGATGCTGAGAACCTGAACCTACATCACGAGAAGATGTAGCGTACATATGTGTCAGTACTTGAAGGTACTGAGCATTGAGGATAGAGTAAAGCTGAAATAAAACATAACTGAACAAGCACAAAAGCAAGTATAATAATCTAAACAATACTGAATTTTGAGCTAACAGGATACAATGACCAATTTATAACATGCTGGAACTGAATACTGAATATACTGATAAATGGTCAATGCAATAGAGTCTGACTGAACTATGGGAGCTACTTATTACCGATAATAAAACCACATGAGCTAAATGTGGAGTCTGATGTATACGCCCCATCGAGAGGACCCAATATATCCTGCCAAAGGTATAAAGGCATGCTGGCGTGATCACTAAACTGTTTGCCCACAGAGGGACTTACAACCTACTTGCTTAGTAGTTCTGGGACTATTTGGGTACGCTGAACCCTAGTCCAACTCGGTATTAATGCTACTCAAAATGAATTATATAATTAACTGATTATGACTGAGTTTTGTAAATACTGGATAGCTCAAAACTTAACATGCAAACTGAGAATGCAACAATTAATCTGGTAATTATGCATTTATATCTGAGGCATGTATATCTGAAATAACTGAAATATCTGACCTAGCATGTGTAATTCAATATCTAAAGAAATACATAGCTAGGGTTCTGAAATTCATGCGATAAACTGAATAATAACATGGAAATCTAAGTTGGAACATATAAATAATTAATTCATGAAGTTCTGTTGAAGTTTTATAAACCCTAGGTCTAAACATGATATGGGAATCATGAATTTGACTAAAAACTAGGGACCCAATGGGTGAAGGGAACCCAGTAGTGGAATCGCACATACCTGGTGATGAAATTTACGGAGAAATATTAACATTTCAGGGCTGGAACTGCTGGAACCTTGCTACGCTCTTGAACTAGGGATCTTGACCTTTTTCTCTTTTCTTGCTTCTAATTTTCTAAGTTTTTGATTAATGATTTGACTTAGGTAAGTTTTAGTTATGTTTCTAGGCTTAAACTGACTAAAATGTGATGATTTAGGGTTTAAACGACGTATCATAGGGTTTAAAAAAAGTGGAAAAGACCAAAAGACCCCTGAGTTAATTGCTATCGGACCAAATGACGACCTGGACTGAAGAGTCGTCGTTCAATCGACGGTCCGTCGTTTGGGTTCGTAGGTTGGGTCTATTCCACAGGCCCTTACTAAAATGGGTATAACTTTTTACTCGAAGGTCTGATTTTAGCAAGGTCGGTGGATATGGAAAAATAATTCGATTATCTATCATTTCATAGGTCATGGGACACCTAATTCATCATGTGCTAAGATTTATGATCAATTGAAATTGACCCAACTACAATTTCCCCCAAACTATCTGCTAATTTCCACCTACGGTCATACCTACGGTACGTAGGTCCATCTACGGACCGTGCTGGTCAATCGTGGTTCTTGTCAGAGAGTGGGTAAATGGGGCCTTGATCGACGGATACAGACTACGAACCGTAGTTTCGTTCATCGTTCGACACTTAGTCAAATTTTCTGGGCTGCATCTTGGGGGAGTTTCAGTCACAATCGACGGATGTGCAACACGAGTCGTGGGTCAGGCTACGGTCCATTGATGGTAACCGTCGATTGCACCTGTAGATTTCTGAAAAGCTGATTTTTGGTCTGTTTTGGATACGAGGTGTTACAAGAAGGAATTTCTTAAACTCGTCCACCATTGTTCAACGGAAAATACTATGGAATATGGATGGTGAAAGAACCGTATGATGGATCACTTGATACGCAAAAATCCTGATCTCTCAAGCATATGTCCTACCATACCCATGAAGAAAGGAGCAGATGGAGTAACAATGTCACCAAAGGAAAGAAAAGAATGGGATGCAGGAGACAAACTCGCCATTATAAATTACGCCAAGTCGAGAAAGATTCTAATTTGTGGCATAGGACCTGATGAGCATAATAGGATTTCATCTAGTAAAGATGCAAAGTCAATTTTGGAAACTATGCAGACTGCACACGAAGGAACAACGCAGGAAAAAAAACTATATCGATAACTTAGCTAGACAATATAAACTGTTTAGAATGATGTACGGATAAACAATTCAAGACATGCACACTTGGTTCACTGCAATTATCAATTATATTTATTCCTTGGGAGAAATGATTCCTAATGGAAAGGTTATCAGAAAACTCTTGAGTGTCATACCTGAATCATGGGAAAGTAATGTGGAAGACATTACTGAAGCACGAGATCTAGTTAAATTGGCCATGGATGAGCTCATTGGAAACCTTATAACATATGAACTAAAGAAAAACCAAGAGAGGGAAATAGTCAGTAAAAGGAAGGAAAATAACCTGATTCTTAAAGCCTCTGAAGATTTGGAAGATAAGAATATTGAACTTATGACCAAAAGGCTCTCCACAATGTTAAAAAGGGGACTAATTTTCAAAAAAAGAGGTCCCCAAAAGACTGCCAATAACCCAAGAGAACAACTATACCATAAGTGTGGAAGTTCAGATCACTTTATTAAATTATGTCCACTCTGGGCCCTAGAAAATAAGAAAAACAATTGAGTCAAGGCAAGGGATGGAAAAAATGACAGATACATTCCAACAAACAGGAGAATGACCAACAAGAGGTTGATCTTTCTATGAAGAAAGTATTTGTTTCTATGGGAGGCATGTCAGAAGATGAATCTGAAGATGAGGAAGCTGAAAATCAATCCCTACTTGAAATAGAGCAAAATAACAAATATGACATTCTTGCATTAATATCCAGAACAGAAACTGTGGAAGAAGAATTTTATATGTCAAACACAGGAAAAAATTCATGCACTGATGGCTGAATCAGACTCTAAAGAAGTGGAAGAGAACAAATAGAACCATGTTTCAGTGGGAGAAAAACCAAGACATTGGTATGTGGATAGTGCGAGCTCAAGGCATATGACTGTTGAACAAAACAACTTTGTCTCACTGAAAAAAGATTTAAGGGTAGAAATATAGCATTTGGGAACGGAAAAACTTGAGAGATACAAGGAATCAGAAAGGTGGGAATAAATCTTAAACAAGAGATCGATAATATGTACTACGTGAATAGATTGCAACAGAACCTGCTAAGTATATCCAAGATGTGTGATAGAGGAAATAAAGTGATATTTACGAAGGATGAATGTAGAGTGGTCATCTCAACCACATAGAAACTGGTCCTTCTCGGAGAGAGGTACAAGAATGTATATACAACTAAAATAATGAGGCTAGAAAATTCACCTACTTGCCTTAGCGCTCTTACCGTAAGCTCTCTTCTATGTCACAAGAGGCTAGGGTAGATCAGACTTTCTACCATTAATAAGTTGATGTCAAAGGACCTGGCTAGAGGATTACCTGAAAAGAAGTTGGAGAGCCACCAGTTATGTGTTGAATATGCTCAAGGAAAACAGACAAACTCCACTTTCAAACCAAAGGGAGTAGTTAGCACAACTAAAATTATAGAAATGTTTCAGATGGATTTCTGTGGTCCCATGCGAGTGTTAAGTAGAGGAGGCAAAAGGTATATTTTTGTAATTGTTGATGATTACTCTAGGTTCACATGGACTATATTCCTGGCAAAAAAGGATGAGACATTTGATTTGTTTGAGATATTTGTGAAAACTGATTCAGAAGAAATTAAATGCTGAGTTATCAACATCAGATCAGATATTGGGCTAGAATATGAAAACTCAAAATTTCTAAACTTCTGAACCACCGATGTGATTGACCCCAACTTCTCCGCACCAAGAACTCCACAGCAAAATGGTGTGGTAGAATGCAAGAATGAAATGTTAGACGACATTGCTAGAATCATGCTAATATAGAGCAATCTACAAAATTCTACTGGGAAAAGGCAATACATATTGCATGTTATGTCACTAATAGATGCACGATGAGGGCAATTCTAAATAAAACTTCATACGAACTACTTAAAGGGAGAAATCCTAGTCTTGCACATCCCCGTCCATTAGGGTGTACGTGCTATATGCATAATAAGAGAAAAGACAACTTGGAGAAATTTGATGCTAAAAGTGATGAAGGAATTTTCTTAGGATATTCAATGCAAAGCAATGCATACAAAATACTTAACAAGAGAACTAATCATGTAGAGGAAATCATGCACGTTATATTCGATGAAGGGAAAAATCAAATGGATTAAAGCGCATGGTAAAACAACTCAATGATCTAGGTATGAATCAATCAAAGTTAGCGGAGGGAATGAAGTCAGATGAGGATAGCACTACGGAAACACCTGATACATAAAATCCCACAATCCAAGAAACTGAAAATCACCCATAGAGGAGGAAGTAGAAGCACCAAGTCCATTTGAATCAACTAAAGATCCTCAGTCACACATATGGAAACATCAAAGTTCTCATCCCATTAAAATATCCTTACTCCTGTGGACCCAAGAATCCATACTAGATCAAAACTAAGAAATATGTGTGCCTTCTCAGCATACTTATTGTTAGTTGAACAAAAAAATATTGAAGAAGATTTTTCAAATACATAATGGATTTTTGCTATGCAGGATGAACTAAGTCAGTTTTAACAAAGCAAAGTTTGAAAAGTGGTTCCAAGACCATGTGACAAAACTGTAATAGGTACTTGGTTGGTTTTCAGAAATAATATTGATGATCAAAGACTGATTACAATAAACAAATCAAGGTTAGTTGTACAAGGATAAAATCAAGAAGAAGGGATAGACTATGATGAAACCTTTGCACTGGTAGTAAGGATGGAAGCTATAAGGATGCTAATAGCCTTTGCGGCTCACATGGAAATCAAATTTATAACAGATAAATGTAAAAAAGTGTCTTTATTAATGGATTCCTTCAACAGGAAGTCTATGTGAAACAACCCCCGGTTTCGAGGACCCAAATAATCCTGAGTTTGTCAACAAATTAGAAAAAACATTATATGGGATAAAACAAGCTCCACAACCCTAGTATGATTGCTTATCAACGTTCCTTCTTACACATGGTTACTTACGAGGAAATATAGACAATACATTATTCCTTCAAAATCAATGTCGACATCTACTCATCGTCCAAATCTATGTCGATGACATCATATTTGGAGAAACTGATGCCTTACTCGGAGTTAAGTTTGCAAAATTGATGAGCAGTGATTTTGAGATGAGTATGATGGGCGAATTAACTATCTTCTGTGGCCTTCAAATTAAGTCATCTCTATTGGGAACATTAATTCATCAACAAAAGTACATCAAGGAATTACTAAAGAAGTTTGAGATGCATGAAGGAAAGACTACTGATACTACCATTGGTACAACAACCAAGCGCGATAAAGATGAAACTGGTGCTCAGGCAAAAATATACAAAATATATAGGGATGATTGGATCCCTTCTGTATCTAACTGCCAGCAGACCCGATATTGTGTTTAGTGTTGGACTATGTGCAAGATTTCAATCATGTCCTAAAGAATACCATCTAAAGGTTGTCAAAAGAATCGTAAGGTACCTCAAAGGTATTGTGGACCTGGTGTTGTGGTATCCCTCAGGGGACTCTTTTGATCTGTTGGGCTTTGTTAATGCTCACTATGTTGGTTACCTCGTCGACAGAAAAGCACATCTGGAATGTCATAATTTCTAGGATCTTGTCTTGTTTCAAGGGCAACCAAGATACGAACCTCAATTTTTTATCAACTACAGAGGTTGAATACGTGGTAGCCGCATCTTGTCGGCTCAACGTCTAGGGATTAAACAACAACCAGAAGATTTTGGAATAAAAGTAGGATGCATTCCGATCATGTGTGATAATACAAGTGCCATTAACATGGCAAAGAATCCGGTTCAGCATAAATGCACCAAACACATATATTCCGACATCACTTTCTTAATTACAACGTTAAAAAAGTGTCATAAGAATGATTTTTTGCAATACTGAGAACCGTATCACTGATATTTTCACCTTGCAACTTGGAAGAGAGTCTTTTCATAAAAATCGCTTATCTTTAGTGCTTATGTTCCGGGACTAATATAAGGAGATCAATATAACCAACGTTTGTAGGTATATACTAAGCAAAATGTATGCATCAGGATAAAGGTCTAATGATTTTTCTCTTAGTTTCCTATAACTATGACTCAGATAGGCCCCTGAAGTATGGACCAGGTTCTTATCATCACAGGTATGCACTACTAATCAAACCACTGAATGTGATATTACTTCATAAAGCATTAAACTTCGTCTAAACATATACTTTCTACACCTGGTCCTAACCTCTAAAAGTCTCCTGTTCAAACTCTTGTCATATTGGCGGGATAAATGCATCATATAAAAAATCTATCAACATATCGACAACCGTCTCTTAGACTTCCCAAGACACTAAAATTAGGAAAATCCATAAAGTGCCATCATTACATCCCTAATCCCCAGAACACTCTTTTCTTTACTTCTTCCTCAACATCACATGCATCCCACACACTACAATCACCATTGCTTCTTGTCTTCATCTTGTTGATTACTCTGAACACGATGAACCCATCTCGTCATCGGTAAAACACCCCACTCCCGAATCACTCAAGGCTCCCTCTTGGGGGGGAGTCTTTCTACTACTACTCCATATATTTCCACCCTAAAATCTCCCCAAAAACCCATTGAACCACCACCACCACCATCTCTCTTCACCCAACATGAAACTTTTCCTTCTTTTTTGTCTTCTAAACACCCCGATAACTCTCTCTCCTCCCACTAAACACCTCTTCTCTATCCTTTGTCACCCAAATCTCCTAATCTCTAAAACTCTAATACCTCTCCAAAGAATGTTACCTCCAATCCCTCCGGCACCTTTACCCTATCTGATGCTCCAAAAAATCTCCTCCTCTACACAAGAAACCGGGCACCCGGCGACCTCGCAAACACTTCACAGTAAAACAAGTGCTTTCTCTCCCCCCGTGCTAGAAGTGTGGTTCAAAATTATCTTCAAATGCTCAATGAGTCAAACAAGAAATGTCATCGTACCGGTAAGTCCCCCGTTCGTACTTCCAAAACCCCAATTCTTAGATACCAAAGAAGGTGTAAAATCTATTCATTCCTTGAACCCTCCCCCATCACAAACCTTTAGTAAAAATAAGATTGACTTTCTTGCCATGGAAAAATAGGCCAATTATAAATCTAAAATGGTCTTACGGGGTATAACCACTCATCCAGAAATTACGGATCTTCCGGTAGTCAAAAAATTATTTGTCTTACTTGCAGTTCAGAGGTGGGTAGATGTGTTCTTTAAGACTGATCAAAATGGTTTATGATAATGAGGTGATTGAGTTTTATACTAACTTGACTGTATTGGAAAATACTGTAGTTTCTTCGTCCGGTCATGGTGTGTACTTAGTTTTTGACAAAGTGAGACTAGGAGAAGTCTGGGGCTGGATGAGTATAACTGGTCGAAGGAAGAAAAATTTCTGTTAACTTCAAAGTTCACACAGGGTAGGGTTAGTGTTTGTCCTAGGAAGGTGTTTAAAGGGGATATGTCGTCGTTTCACAACCTGGTGTTTAAGGTGGTGGATAAGAGGATAATACCATGGGTTGAGCAATGTCATGAGGCTAGCTTTAGGGATATGGGCATTGGTAATGCCTTATAAAATATGGACCCAATTGATTGGACCATTGTTATGTTCAAACATATGTCCAGAGTGGTGGATCCTAAAAGGCCTCATCAATTAGCCTATGGAAATTTGTTGACTACTGTGTTTAGATAGTTTCGAGTATCTATGAAGGAAGGTAGGGTTTTGAACAGGAATGACATGTTTACCAGGTTGAATATCGCTGAATGTAATATTTTGGATGTTGCGGACCAGGTTCCTGTTGTCCCTCCTCCTGTTGTTGGTCCTGTTGCTTCTGTTGTCAATGAACTTAATGTGGCCAAAGCTTATAATGAGGAGTTAAGGGGTGAAGTTCTCACTCTTCGGCCAATGTTGGCTAATTCTTAGTGGATGTTTCGCGGTTAGAAGATCAACTCATCAAGCAGAAAATTTATAATAATTCTCGTATGGAACACATGCTGCAAATGCTTTCTTCGTCTTCCACCCATCCCGATTCATAGTTCCTAGCCTACTAAATCCTTATTGTTCGTGTTCAGACAACATTCAGGTTTATGATATTTTACCTTTTTTGTTCAGTTCTTTGATGTATCCATATTTGTCTAACATTGTAGTGCCTAATTGTTTTTGTTTGTTCTTCTGGATCCTTTTTACATTAGTTTCTCTACTGTTGGTTTGGATTGCTAATATCCTTCGATTTTCGTCACTTGGTGTTACTTTGTTGTTGTGTTGATTTATACGCTTTAAGTTTGTTATCTTTCCTCCTTATTACTTGTTCCTTTAGTCTTTATATATATCTAAAGTGGGACGAATTGAATTGAATTGTGCAGCAGGTACACAAAGTATTCTGAAAAGGCGTTATTTATCATCATCAAAAAAGTGAAATTTGATGAGAAATGACATGATCATATGTCAACTTTTGATGATGAAAAATTATGAACTAGGTACATATATACACGTCATGTATATGATAATAGCAGAAGTAAAGGCGCACCAATGTGAACTAATAATCAGATTCAAACTTAGTAAAGTATCGCAACCTGCACTACACTCCAAGTCAAATATGGAATGACAAAATAAGGAAAAAGAGTTAGAGAGAAATATGGAAGACAAAATAAGGAAAAAGAGTTAGAGACAAATATGGAAAAAGAGAAAAAGAAACCCATTCCGTGTTAAAGTCGAAGACAACGCAAAAAGTTGTTTTCCTTGTCAAAGTCGAAAACGGAAAAAATTGAATACAAATCCTCTATATAAGGGGTAAGATCAAGAGAGGAAAACATGTCAATACAATTCAAGAAAAATCAAAAGAAAGAAATAGAGAATGAGAGCAAAGTCATATAATTGTGTGGGAAAGAGATTAAGAGAGTTCTAGAGTAAGAAATCCTTCTGTAATTGTGAGTCACTTAAATTCTTAGTGGAATTAGTGTGTATGAGTGACTTTGTGAGTCTTGTTAAGAAGAAGTGGGTTTTGTCTTCCTATATAGTCCAGAGGTTGTGAGTTCTTTGACTTCTTGGGAGTTGTTTAGTTTGATTATAGTTAATCGAGAGTTGTTGAAGTTTTTTATTATCAAGTTTTAATTGTGAAATTATTTTGGAAGAATAAAACTAAAGTTTTTCCTTCCTTGAGTGAGGAAGGTTTTCAATAAAACGTATTGTTAAACTCTTTCTTAGGCAAATATGCAAGAACTGGTTCTTGATACAGTGGTAAGGTTTTTTCATTTGGGATTGGCATCACTGGCTTTATTTCTACACCTCTGAATCCTAGTGGTGGAGGAATAATATTTATTGATGGTAGATCGAGTACGTGTGCTTTGTTTTCTGGCACAAATCATGGTTATTGGTAAAGGACGACATTGTGGGAGCAGAAACTTTGTATTTCTTGGCTCTTCTTTTGTCATAGCATAGTCACTGAGGAGTATAATATCTTTTTTATGATTGTCTTTTACCTAGATTTATGACATTACAATTACAATTACATAGATATTAATATCGACCTTGATGATGTGTCTTGTAGGTTATTGGAAAATAAACTCTTTTGTTAATTGTGTGCAGGCATTGTACATATTTCACAACTTGATTTAACATGTTATCTATGTTCATTGTGTGCAGGCACTGTTCTATTTTTCATGTCCATAATGATAAAGAGCAATTTGAAAAATTTTATTTCTTGCAACACATTTTTATTTATGTTTTACTTAAGCGGGGGGGGGGGGGGGGTCTATCGCAAACAATCTCTCTATCTCTATGACTGAATAATAAGATAACTGGAATATTTTAAAATTTTAAACATCCAACTTGGCCAAAATGGCAACCCAAGTCTTTAACATAAGAATGATAATGCAAAGACCAATGAACTATTAACATCTACGTGTCTATCTATGAAGCCTTCTAAATTTGAGATGGATGTTGGGATAGACCCCAAAAAATCCTATTAAAGACACTACTGTAAAAACAATAAAAGGAGTCCTCTGGAATGCAAGGAGGCTCACCAAATTCACTTTGGAGTGCTCAATAGGATCGACGGTGCGCCGGATGCAGATCCTCATTACATGTGTCTACATCAGATATGATGTAGGCAATCTGGCATCATTACATTGAATGTACGAGTGTGCGAGTTGAAATGCTAAAGCAACTTAAGCTTAAAAGAGTAAGAAGGACACCTACCTTGGCTCTGCTCAACTCATGAATAACGTAACTCAATAAAACTGACTCATTTCAATATAAAACAATTTAAAAGCAAGTGCAATTAAACAAAAGTTGTTTGAAAACATGTTGTAATCTCTGAAGGGATACAAGGATACAACTAACTCTAAAATGTATGTAAAAATACAAATAACCTTATGTATATATATAAATACATTTATTTTCTGTGGGAGTTTCTCTAACTGATAACCACCACTTCAGAGCTATAGTGATGATACAACGATCTACCTCACGCTGTCAGCGCATCATATATCCGACAAAAGGTAAGACCTGAACTGCATAATGGATCCACTAGTCTACTGTGAAAATGGTTCATCTAAAAAAGTATGACACTTTTATACCCGTTGTGGCTACATGGTTTATGGGGGCTGTGAGTTGTCTAAACTCTCCCTATATCGGTGCTCAATACTTGTAACACTCCAGAAAAAATTTCGACCTAAGACTCGAACCGTCCTTCGTAGTGAGTGAGTTTTTTGCAAGGAATTTAAATTTTCTTGAGTTTTAAGGTCACTAGATGTAGCATGTTGAGTTCTCAAAGAATTAAATTGGAAATAACAAAAATCTAAAATTTGGAGAGTTTAGCTAAGTATGAGTTTTGGATCAAATTCAAACGACCATAACTCCTAGAAAAGTATGATTTAGGTGTTCGACAAGATACCTTAGGTAATATCATTGAATTATCTTTCCAACGCCACCGTGTTTGCTAAGTTTCGAGTTCGGATGAGTGAGATATGACATTTTTAAGTTGGGTTGTCCAGTTAAGGAAAGTTGCCCGAAAATAGTGAGGGGTATTTTGGTCTTTTTTCTTTCCCAAATCAGATTTAATTCATTTTTAAAAATATTTTAAGGGTCTTATCCAATTAAGTAAAGTTTTTTAATCCTAATATACGGCTAGGGTCAAGCATTCGTTGAGATTCTTGCATCTTGTTGCAGAATTCACCACGGGTTTAATCCCTAAGAGTTATGTTAGCTTCCATAGTGTTGGGTTAGTTCACCACACGTCAAACATGTTATTTTCAGAGTAATTTCGTTCTTGAAATTTAAGGATTTAAGTTCTTGATTAGTTCTTGATAAGTGTTCTTCAAGTTTCCTTAAGTTTTATTGTAAGATTCTACTTGGGTCAACACTAAATGACCATATCTCTTAGCATTTAAAGAGTTATGTAAGCATAACCTATTCAATTAAAGGTAATTTAATCTACGTTCCAACACCACCAATTTCGCGTCAGTCCAATTTTTGAGTAAATTGTTATGACGATTTTAGTAACCTATACAGTGCTGTTACGAATTAGCCGACGGGAAAGTACTAAAAAATAGTTGTTTTTGTCTTTTTACCTCCAAGAAAACCATACACGAATTTCTTGATTAATAAAAGTCTAAACACAATCAGATTTTCATGTTCACTAATGAAAACCATAATCGTTGGTCATAGAGATTTCAACAAACTAATTCAAGAATCTCAAGAATGGTTTTCTTGATTGTTTACCTTCTAGCTAGGGTTTCAAGGCTTCTAATCAAGTTCTTCTTCAAGATTCTTCAAGAATATTGTTCTTCTACGTATGTAAGCCTATGACGGTTTGTACTACTTCTTCCTCACGCCTTACATATATTTTCAAATCAGTAAGAGCATAATCTAGGATTCTACCCCTAGATTTGAGTATTGTTGAGATAAGTTGATTTTGAGTTCTTGAGTTCATGTTTCTTTTAAAATGTATATTCCTAATTATCGAATTTATATATTGTTATTGATATCCTTCATAAAATGAACCATAACTCTTGAATTCATAATTCACTTTCAAGAGAGAGTTAAGAGTAAGAAAGTCTTTAAGTTCAATTGTGAATTCTTTGAGATTCATCATCAATTTGAACTATGATTTAAGGAAGTAAGTAAGAGAATGATACGAATTGTATACATGAGTTACCTATAGTTATGTAGACCTTCGAGTTGAGTCGTTCATGCCCATAAATTTCGCATGGACTCCATAAATTTGAGTATCATGGAGAGGAGTAGTATCTTCAAGTTCTAAGTATTGAGTTTCTAATCACCTATGAGATTTTAATTACAATTATGATACTATTACATGTTACCCATGAAGTCCTTGATTAGATTACTTCATGTTTATAATTTCTCATGAACCCTATAAGTCGAACAGTCTTAAGAAGAGAAGTATATTTGGCACTTTGGTTGAGTAGTCCATGCCCATACTTCTGCATGAACTCTATAAGTCGAACAATCTTGATATAAGAAGTGTCTTTGAGTCCTTGAGTTGAGTAGTTCATGCTCATAATTCCGCATGAACCTTCCAAGTTGAAAATCATGAAATTATCCATAAACATGAGATAAAAAACCTTTAATCCATAATCCAATTCAAAGAAAGTTAAGATCAAAGCCAAGAGAAGTTAAGAGTCAAGTCTATAAGTTAAGAGAAAGTTAAAGTAAAGTTTATTAAGTTTTCAAGAGTCTTTAAAAATGTTTTAACCTTGTTTTAAAGAATCCAATTTCATGTTAAGTAAATAGTAAAGAGTTGAGTTCATTTTTCAAAAGGTATAAGGGAACTAATTATTCCTAAGAGTTTGTAAATGTTTTCACATCAAAACAAGAAAGTAAACTGAGATTTTCAAATGAGACTTTGATCTAGTTTTCCAGTAAAGAGCCTTTGAGCTAGTTTTTCAGTAAAGAGCCTGAGATAGTTTTTAGTAAAGAGCCTTTAAGATAGTTTTCAGAAAAGATTTATATCTTTCCAAATAAAGCAAGAAGGGAAACTGAGATTTCCAAGATAGCCTTTAAGCTATGTTTTTGAGAACTAATCTCAAATCAGAGAAGAAGTATGTTTTTAAAGCATAAGAACTATTATATTTTGGGAGTATTATTGAGAACCAAACTGAGGGCGATCATGAGTTCAGATAACTCACGTCTTCATATAACCATGTAGCCACTGTGGGTAGAAAGGCGTCATACTTTCTAGATGAATCATTTTTATAGTAGACTAGTGGGTCCACTGAGTTAAGTTAGATCCGATAATGATGACAAGGTATAGGATGGTCTTTGACAGTGTGAGGTAAAGTGTTGTATCATCACTGTAGCTCTTAAGTTATAGTTGTCGATTAGAGAAACTCCCACATAAACTATATTACTTTATTATATAAGTAAAGTTGAGTTTGTTATTGTATTTACTTTAACGAACTAAGTTGATTTTATGTTTTATAAAACATTCTATATATTGCATACATATTCTTGCTTTATATTGAGTTGAGCATCCGGAGTTGAGTACCTAGAGTTGAATATCATATATTTGAGTTGAGTATCTAATATTTGAGTAGAGTATCTAATCTCTGAGTTGAGTATCTTATCCTAGAGTACTTTTGAGTCGAGTAAGTTTGAGTAGTTTTAAGTATCCCTGAGTTGAGTAAGTTTGAAAAGAGGTAAGTATGTTTCCATTTTTATCAAGTTCAAGCTTATGTTTATGCTTTAGAATTCCCCTTACATGCTCGTACATTCCACGTACTGAGCCATTTGGCCTGCATCTTTTGATGATGCAGACACAAGTATTGAGGATCATCAATAGGAGCTTTGTTGATACATCCCAGAGTTCGATTTAGCCATGGTGAACCTCCTTGCTTCCGGAGGATTTCATTGACCTTTAAGTTATATCAGTTTTTTTGGATGTCATGGTCTTTTCTCGACATCCATAGATAGTCAGTATTGTTGAGAAGTCTGTATCATATATTTTATTAAATGTTATAAAGAATTAAGTTGCCTATTTTATGGCGAGTTGAATATATAAATTTAATTCAAAGTTAATCTTTTAAGTTAAAGCATTGTATTTGAGTTATTGATTTTTATTCAGATTTTAAGCTTCTGCATGCTTAAGTTAGTCTTCCGCTTATAATCAGCCAGGATGAGGGTTCGCTTGGGGACCAACAATGGTTCTTGAGTGTCAGACACTTTGAGGGTGTAGACTCATATCATGACAATACTACTCCCAAAATATTGTGGATCTTATGTTTTTAAAACATACTGATTTTGTGATTTGAGATTAGTGCTAAAATTTTTAGCTCAAAGGCTATCTTGGAAATCTGAGTTTCCTTGCTTTCTTCACTTAGAAAGCTATTTCTCTTTAATTGAAAACTAGCCCGAAGGATCTTTGGAAATCTCAGTTTCCCTTCTTTTTATGTGTAAACTTTTTTAAGGTCCTTTGGAAATACTTAGTTCCATATACTACTTTGACGAAATACTTCACTTTACTCTGAACTGAACGCAAGCTTAAGTCTTAAAACGACAGTTAAAATATTTTTGAAAGACTTATGAAACTTAAAATGAAATTCTTCATCTTATCTTTAATCCTTACTCAACTTGATCTTTACGTGTTAAAACAAGTTTAAAGTATTTGTAAAAGACTTTTTGAAAGGACTCTAGGAACTTTCTAGACTTGGCTCTAAACTTTCATTGAATTTGAAGTTATGGATTCAAGGTTGTAATTCATGTTTCTAGATGATTTCTATATGATTAGAAGTCATTTAGAGTAGTTAGAATCATTAGGAAGTGTTAAAACACTTTAGAACGACTTAATCGTATTGCATTATGAAGAGTCGGCAAAAAACGCTGACTTAGGCACGTCCTGGGCGCGTCACGCCAGGCCTCAAGTTCAGAGGCCTTATTCCGGCACACTGTAGGCGCGCCGCCCCAGAACCTTTCGCACAGATGGGGCGAGCCGTGCCTGGCTTTGCCCAGGTTACGCCTGACAAATTTCTCAACTCATTTTCTGACCTTAAATCGTTCTTATTCAATATCATTCCTCAAATTCACCATAGATCTATGTAACCAATTGATCTATACAAGGATCTAACCCAATGAATTCTAGAACAACACCTAGATCATCCAAGAACTCCTAAATCTCAAGTCATGTTCAAGAATGAAAGCATTTGAATAATGAAAGCAATTCAAGAACATAAAAAGATCCAATCTGTTTAGGCTGAAACCACACTGAATCAAACATGCTTGGCACGTGGATGAACGAACCCAACGTTATGGAAGACTCACACACCTTTTTAGGGATGACCTGCGATGAATTCCACTCGCAAAGCTTGAGTTCTTGGCGAATTCTTGACTTCACACCCTTTCTTTCTTCTTTTCTCTCTTCTCGAAGCCCTAAGCGTAATTCTGACTTTTCCAAACCAATCTAAGACTTGTTTTTACCCCAATACAGCCCTAAAATGAAACAGAAAATTAATTGGTGAAAATACTAGTTTGCCCTTCCCTAAATCCGGATTGGGATTTTTCTCAATCCAACAGCCCAACTTCCGAAAGGCATATATAACTCACTCATACAATATCAAAATCACGCAAACTTGGCGGCATTGGAGAGATTATTCTAAGGGCTTTCTAACCAAATCTGAAAATACTCCTAACTCATCCTGAGATAGGAGTTATGGTCGTTTAAAATGGCCAAAAATCACTTTACTAACTTAGACAATTTTCAAGATTTTCTTATTCTTTCCAAAAATATGTTTTTTCAGATTTTGAACTCTTTTCTAGTTCTTTCTAGTCGCGAGGTGTTACAATATCTCCCCCTTGTGAACATTCATCTCTGTATGAAGTTATTCTTACTAGACTAAGGATAGTAACTTCAAGTCAAACACAGAACAAGTAATTGCTACAATAGCATGCTTACTCATAACTAGATAGTACTAAGAAGAAAAATGAGTACCTTGGTCTGCATTTTCTTTGTACTCAAAGAGATGTGGATATCTCTTATTCATGTCCTCTTCAGCTTCCCAAGTAGCTTCTTCAACAAATTGGTTCCTCTAAAGGATCTTGACTGATGCTACATCTTTAGTTCTCAACTTGCGAACTTGGCAATCTAGGATTTGCACCAGAATCTTCTCATAAGATAGACTATACTTTATCCCAATGCTTTCAGTTGGTATGATCATAGATGGATCACACATGCATTTATTCAACATGGAGATGTGGAACACCAGATGAACTTCTGCTAATTCTTATGTAGCTCCAACTCATAACTTACATTGTCAATTCTATTGGCTATGCGATAAGGTCCAATATATTGGGGGACTGAGTTTCCCCTTCTTACAAAACCTCATAACACCCTTCATGGGTGAAACTTCCAGATATACCTAATCATCTACTTCGAACTCAAAGATCTTCTCCTAACATTAGTATAGGATTTTTGACGACTGTGCGCCGTTTTCAACCTCTCTTGAATCACCTTCACCTTCTCGTTCTCCATAGCTTGGTGAACTAAATCTGTTCCTATCAACCCTCTTCACCAACTTCAAACCATCCAATAGGAGAATTGTACCTTCTCACATAAATAGCTTCATAAGGAGCCATTTGGATGCTAGAGTAATAACTGTAGTTGTAGGAAAACTCAATTAGAGGTAGGTGATCATACCAATTCCATTTGAAATCAATCACGCATTTCCTCAACATATCCTCTAAGGTCTGGATAGTACGCTCTGCTTTCCCGTCAGTCTGAGGATGAAAAGCAGTGCTTAAGTTCACCTTTGAACCCAAACCTTTCTGAAACAATTTCAAGAACTCTGCAGTAAATTGTGCCCCTCTATCTAATATAATGGAGACCGGAAATCCATGAAGTCTTACCACCTCTTGAATGTACAACTTAGCATATTCCTCTGCCGAATGTGTAGTCTTTAACGGCAAAAGGTGAGCTAATTTTGTCATCTATCGACAATCACCCAAATAGATGCTGCGTTCGAGATATGGGATAAATCGATGATGAAATCCATATTAAGCATATCCTGCTTTCACTCCAAAAGTTCTATATTCTGAGCCAAATCTCCAAGTCTTTGGTGCTCTACTTTAATTTGTTGTCCATTCGGGCACTTGGAAACAAATTTGGCAATGTCCTTCTTCATACCATTCCACCAATATACTTCTCTCAAATCATGGTACATCTTCGTCGAACCCGGATGACTGGAATATTTAGATCTATGAGTTTCCTTCATGATCCTCTCTTGAAGTCCATCCACCATAGGTACACACAATCTACCTTTATATCTCAAAACCCCATCTCCCCCTTGTTCAAAAGCTAATACTCTTTGCTTATGAAAACTTACCTTCAATTCAAGAAAAATGAGATCTTGGTATATATATATATATATAGAAATACTAGTTTTTCGACACGTGCATTGCACGTGATTACAAATTCAGAAAATATATGTTATAGTAAATAGCATTGCTTATTTAAGAGAATTTTTAAATATAAGTTTTGTTCAAACTAATATTGCAGATTCTTTTATGAATGTTCAATGCGGAGAACCATATATATATAATTAGTTGTATCTTATTATTACCTTATAGACAATATTTGTGGTGCATTTTTCTTGTCATCTAACCAGATGTACTTTGCACATGTATTCCACGTTAAACTATTTAGATGTATTTTTTAGAACTATTTTTTCTTATTTACTTTAATTTGATAAATAATAACATAATAGGTGTCGTTTATGTTGTTGGCTCCCATATTTGACTTCTCGTTTGATTTTTTACATAAATCAAACATACTTATCTGACTTTCCATAGTTAATCTCTAAAATCATATATATACTCACATGTTTATCTTACATCCCAAAAAGATATAGTTCATATACTTCAACACCGTGTTATAACATATATAGGGGCAGTATAATAATATGAAAAACTATTGGTCAAAGATTAATATAATGAAAGATGAAAGAGAAATATAACTGATGCAATAACTATGAGAAATCATGATATTATAACGAATGAGTGTAAAAGAGTGTGAATAACGTTTACAATAATTAGTAACAACTTAGAGCATTTATAATGTTATAACTAAAGAATTAATGTGCAATAGCTGAATTTCTAATAAATTATATACCGATATAAATAAATAGGACTTTTAATTTATGTTCCCATTTTAAATAATTATTAGATTTTAATGTAGTGTAGAGACAACACCAAAATGATTATTCCATATTACTGAAAAGTTTATATATTTTTATCACAACCCATTAAAAATCATAATATAAAGATCAAAAGTAAATGAAAATAAACAAAAACATTGAAAAAAATTCAAGACACCAACACATTAGTGGAATTCAACCGACATTCATACTCAAGTGTGATGACTAACAACTTTTAATAATTAAAATATAACGACTATGCGTGAAAGACTTATAATAGTGTTTACTTTTCTTCTTCTTATCCGAAACAAAAAACAATATTATAAAAAGAAAAATATCGCTTCAAATGATAAATGCTAATGCAATAAAATATTTTATTTTAGCAGAGATTCTTATCAAATCACAACAACAACAATAATATTATACTCAATGGAATTCCCCAAGTGAAGTATGGTTCTTATCAAGTTGAATAATATAATATATAAATAAAGTTAATTCAGAAAGCGAGGTGAATTTTGAAGTTCAGATTTTGGTATTCAATTTCATTATCTTATGCCTTTAAACCACTTCCCTTTTTCGGATTTGTAAGCTAACTTTTAACAAAAAGGAATTTTGTAAATCCATATATATATTTACGCTCCAGTTACCTCACTTTCCTCAAGTGCAACATCCTCTATTGGCCTATCTCCTTCCAAATCTACATATATTGAGTAATCAAAATGATCTCTATAAAAAAAACTCTCATGAAAGGATCAGAAAGTCTTACTGTATGATTCAATACGATAAAGAAATGAACAGTCAAGCAAATACTATTTTCAATATAACAAATAAACACCTATCATATATTAATGTCGTCCCAATAGCCACCCACTGTTATAAAATTTAATTAGCTGGAGTTTGGGATTTGGATAACCAACCTCATGGTAAAAAGAGATTAGTCCTTGAGAGTTCCTCTGTTCATCTTCGCTATAAACTAGGATGATTTTTCTACTAAATTGCTTGTGGTTCCCTACTAATTGAAATAAAGGGCTATTGAAAAATACAATTTAAGATACTTTGGTAAATTAAGAAAGGGACGAATATCTACAGTTATGTTACATTTTGGTAATGTTTATATGTTTTTATCACAACACATTCAAAATCATAACATAAAGATGTCATTAGAAAATGATCATTTTATTTATTAATAAAAAAAGATAAGTTACTGTTTAGACAACCAATACAAGGAACATGCAGAAACTAAGTTGGCTAGAACATCACGTCTAACATATAACTGCACATATAAAAAAATTCCACTAGAAATGATTTCAAAAAATAAAAAATGCTTACCTGTAAGTATTCAAAAGTATAAAATATAATAGAATAAAGCAGCAAACATGAAATATTCATGGAGAAGAAAGGGGCAATGTAGTTTAGGAGACAAAATGTAGATTAATAACGAAACAAATTAACTTAAATCAAATTGGACAAATTAAGAAGTACCATAATCTTCATTATATCAACCTGAAAATTATATTCAATCGTCGTTCTTCTAAAATCTTAATTAAATGTGAAATACCCTTGCAACAAAAATTCTGAAAATCCAAATACATAAGGGAAAATACCAATTATCAGTTATTTTGCGTAGGAACAGTGTTAGTTTCATGTCTATGATCTGTACAATGTTTGGGATTTCAAGCTCAAAATGTAACTCTTTGCACATCATTATTAATAAACTTTTAAATTTAAAAATAAAAAGAGAATTGAAGAGAGAAATACAATGCTTTCCAATTCTTTTTAAGACACATGTTGAAGATAGAAATACAATGCTACCAATTCTTTTTGACGAAACATGCAAATTAAAAACATATATTTAAAGAAAAGTTCATCAAGAAAGTGTATGCAAACCTAAAATTGAGAAATGATATGCTAATTCGCTTGAAATTTTTATCAAATCGTGAAACTTTAAATTCAAAGTCATGCAAAATGGAAAAGAAAAAATATTATCTATAGAAACACATGAAGATACTTCAATGTGACAATTCAAATGTAGAAAATATGTGAATAATGATGATTGAAGAGGAATATAACCAAGTGAGAGTAGAGGATGAAAGAAAAATAAGAGGAAATCCTTCTATTTATAGTAAATTAAGGATAGTTTGAACAAGTGTTTTTTGTGTCTTATCCGAAAAGTAATGACCTTTCACAGAAGTCACAACCCTTTGGAAAAGTCACAACTTATTTAAAATATTCCCAACTAATCGAATAATCACAACCCTTTGAAAAAAGTCACAACTTATCGGAAAAGTCACAACTCATCGAAAAAGGCACAACCTAAGTTAGGGATACTATAGTAATTTAACATTCAAGTTAGGAGTTCATGCTTTTAAGGTAATATATATAGAATATAGATATAGATATAGATATAGATAGATATAGATATATAAAGGAAAACCTTATGGATACCTACGTGGCACCACCACAAACAAGAAAATTCTTTTATTTTAATACATTTCCAAAAGTCCCCTTCCCTTTTACAAGAAAAACACGCAAATAACATGCCACTTCAACCAAAACGTTGTGGCGTTCTTTTGCCAGCCAACTATTATGCCGCCTCATGAATGATGCAGCTATTTGAAGTGATGTGACTATTCGTCATCTCCACACTACACTCTGTAATCACTGCGTCTCCTGCTCACCAGCCTCAACTCTCTTCCGCCTTCTTCTGCACACTTACAACATTGTTCATATGGGTATTAACACAATAATCACTGATTAGGAATTATAGTTATTCTTAAAAAAATTACTACAATCATCTCTTTTACTTAAAAACACAACGATTTCTATCTTTAAGCCCACTTAATATCCATCGCCTTCAACTACACTCAAAGTCAAACATGTTTCCATTTTTGTTGATGATCCCGCACAAGGTAAATTTCTTTTTTTCAATGTTCAAAATATACGTAAATGCACTAACACTAGGTTATTTACCTTTAACTTTTGATAGTAGATTGTGTGAAATTAAACTACAATAAAATGTACCTACAGAATGAGAACATAATTTCGAAATCATTTTTGTAACAACCCGTATCCAAAACAGACCAGAAAACAACTTTTCAGAAATCTGAAAGTGCAATAGACGGTCACTATCGAGATACCGTAGTGTGATCTACGGCCCGTACTGCACATCTGCATTTGCCACTGAAACTATCCCAACACTCAGTTCAGAAAAATTGGCTAAGTCTCGATCGACGGACAGACCTACAGTCCGTAAGTCAGACTACGATCCGTAGTCTCTGTCCGTGGATCAAGACCCCATTTACCAAACCTCTGACATGAACCACGATTGACCAGTACAATTCGTAGATGGACCTACGGACCGTAGATGTGACTATAGGTGAAAGTTAGCAGTCAGTTAATGGAGAAATGTTGTTTAGTCAACTTCAAATGGTCATAACTTTAAGCACAAAATAAATTAGGCGTCCCATGACCTATGAAATGATAGAGAACTGAATTATCTTTCTATAGCCACCGAGTTTGCTAAACACCAACCTCCGAATAAAAAGTTATGCCCATTTTAGTAAAGTCCTATTGAGCAGACCCAAACGACAGACCCAAATGACGGACCGTCGATGGAACGACGGACCGTTAGTCCAGGTCGTCGTTTGGTCCAACAGAAAAATTTCCAGGGGTCTTTGGTCTTTTCCTAGTTCTTTTAACCCCTAAGATGCGTCGTTTATGCCCTAAATCATCAGAATTTAGTCAGTTGAAGCCTAGAAACATAACAAGAACGTACCTAAGTCAAAATAATAAATCAAAACATAGAAAATAAGAAGCAAAAAATGAGAAAAAGGTCAAGAACCCTAGTTCAAGAACGCAACAAGGTTCCATCAGTTCCAGCCCTGAAATCTAAATATTTCTCCGTGGATTTCATCACCAGGTATGTGGGATTTCACTAGTGGGTTCCTTTCACCCATTAGATTCCTAGTTTTCAGTTATTTCTTGATTCTCTTATCTTTATTTAAACCTAGAGTTTCTAGAATTACATTAAATCATCAAGAATTAGTTAAATATATGTTCCAAATTATACTGTAAAGTTATTATTCAGTTTATTGTATGAATTTCAGAACCCTAGCTATGTATTTCTTTAGTTATTGAACTACACATTCTAGGTCATATACTTCAGTTACCTTAAATATACATGCCTCAGTTATTAATGCATAATTATCATATTAATTATTGCATTCTCAATTTGCATGTTCATTTTTAGCTATCCAGTATTTAGAGAAACTCAATCATAATGTCTTAATCACTTAATTTATTAGGAGTAGCATAACACCGAGTTGGACTAGGGTTCAGCGTACCCATATAGTGCCAGAAATACTAGCCAAGTAGGTTGTAAGTGTAACGACCTGCTTAGTCGTTTTGAGCAGCAGATTTTAATTCTGGAAAAAACTGTCTGAGACGACGTATCCAACGACGGACCGTCATGGGCACGACGGACCGTCGAGGGTGTCTCGTTCCAAACACTTGGAATTCTTATATTTGAGTGCTGAAATCGACTCTCTGAACTCTGTGACGGACCTGCAGGACGGACCGTCACAGACATGACGGACCGTTGTGAGGTTCCGTTTCAAAACACTTCAACTCTTGAGAATTGGGTACTGAGAGCAATTCTCTGAAGTCTGTGACGGACCTGCAGGACGGACCGTCACAGACATGACGGACCGTTGTGAGGTTCCGTTTCAAAACACTTCAACTCTTGAGAATTGGGTACTGAGAGCAATTCTCTGTCCGTCGTGACGGAAGTGCAGGACGGACCGTCGTAGGCACGACGGACCGTCACAGGTTGCGTAATCCCAGTCTGGGTCAAATTTCTGGGTAAGTTTTAAAGGGGAGTTTTGGACTATTCTTGCTAAAATTATAAATTTCGTGGGTCAATGTTAAAAACTCAATTTCTTGGGGGTGTGAAGGAGATAACCTTGAGTTACTTATTGGGTTATCTCCTCATCTTTTATACCTAATTATATGCTAATTAGGGAAAAAAGAGAGAGTTTTGAAGAAGAAAAAAAATAGAGAGAACAAGGAGAAGAGAGGAACGATCTATAGAGAGAGACAAACAAAGAGGAACAAAAAGCTTGGAGAGATTGCTTGCTTGATCAAGAATCCTTGGTGAAGGTAGGTTATGGTTTTGATACTATTCGTAGTAAACTCTTAATAGTGAATGATATGTATTGGTGGTATTGTAAACCCTTCTATATGCTTAATTGTATGCTTGCATGAATGTGATTATGTGATTGTGATAAAATAAGCATAATGAAGCTTTTGAATCCAAAATCTTGAAGAACCCTAATTCACCTTGTTATTGATGATGCCTTGGTATAAAGAAGGCTTGATGAACTAAAAGGTAAATGAGATTGGATGATGCCTTGGTATAAAAGAAGGCTTGATGAATTGATAGAAATGATGTTAGGGGATCGGAGTGTCACGTTCCGAACATAGTATTAGGGGATCGGGTTGTCAGAACCGACTAGTAGAATTAGGGGATCGGAGTGTCACGTTCCGATCACATAGTACTTAGGGGATCGGGTGTCACGACCCGACACCGTAGAATTAGGGGGATCGGGTGTCACGTTCCGACACAATAGTATTAGGGGATCGGGTGTCACGAAACGACACGTAGAATTAGGGGATCGGAGTGTCACGTTCCGACACGTAGAATTAGGGGATCGGAGTGTCCGTTTCCCGACACATAGTATTGGGGATCGGGTTGTCACGAACCGACACGTAGAATTAGGGGATCGGAGTGTCACGTTCCGACACATAGTAGTAGAAAGATAATAATCTTGAGAGATGTTAAAATATATACTCAATGTAATGAACCTAATTTCCCAAATGAGTGTGGTATTGAGGCTTGAGTCCTCATGGATGAACTTGGTAGTACTTATTGATGATTATAGTACTTGTTGCTACATGTTGAGCATTGTAGTTGATTTATGATATGAACTGATATATATTGTTTTCTATTTTGAGTTGGCCGATGATACCAACTCAGTACTTGTGTTTTGTACTGACCCCCCTACTTGTTGTTTCTTTCTTTGTTATTTGGGGAATGCAGCAAACGTACCGTCGTCTTCAACTCAGCAGCAATTCTAGCCAGTCTTCACTACACCGGATTTCAGGGTGAGCTAATGCTTCTAGCTTGGACTGGATCTTCTCTTCAATGTCTTGATGCCTTGAACTTCCGGCATGGACTAGCCTTTATTTATTTTAGCTTCTTAGATACTTTTATATTAGTAACTTGAGGATAGATGTTCTTGTGATGATGACTTCCAGATTTTGGGGATAATGGGTTATAAATTTTAGAAGTTATTTAATTGTTTTCGTTAATGAGTTTTAAGTCTTCCGCTTTGTATTTTGTTCAATATGTTGGGGTTTTAGATTGGTTGGTTCGCTCACATAGTAGGATAAGTGTGGGTGCCACTCGCGGCTCGATTTTGGGTCGTGACATATATATAAATACATATGTATAATATATAATTATCTACCCGATATATATATACAATTCACCTTTCTCCCACTCTTTCCCCCTCTCTCTTCTCTCTCCCAGTCTCGCTCGCGTCTCTCCTCCATATAACATGTAGCTACAAATTATAATTATCAAATTATAACTATGGAGAGTAATTAGTCTATTTTTAAGTGACTTTATGTGAAAGTTTCCCTTATTTTATTAAAAACATGTTAACAGTTTACAAATCAAGTCCTACTATTTTGTATATGTTTCACTTTGACCTCTTAATTTAAGTCTTTTTTCCTTGACAGTTCCCAAATTTCCCTTCTCCTCACTCTCCATTTTTAGAACTCCAGTAATACAAATAGAGTTTCAAAATTGAATTCTCCGAAACCCTAATCATGAACGTCGACAACGAGTTTTTCCTGACTTATGAATGGATATTAGTTTTCATGTTAATCTGTTGCTTTTTTGCCGTCGCTGCCGCTTTTTTGACTCACCGATCAAAATGGGTGCGGACAAAGGGCGGAGAGGATTGCTGTAACTGTGCTTGTTCGCTTGGTAGTTTTGATAAGACTTGGGTTTTGAACGGAGGGAGTAGTGTTTTTGGTTGAGAAAGTGGCTGCGGAAAAACTGACAGAGCCGTCGATGATGGAGCAGCAGCTTGTTCCTTAAATTACGACGCATGCGTTGAGCTATTTGGATTATCCGAGTCTTTGTAGGCTTTCGATGACGAATTCGCTTATGAGGAAGGCTGCAAATGATGATAATGCATGGAAAGCTCTCTATCATAAGGTGTGCTAGTTTTTTTTTTTCAATTATTAGTGCTATCTGCATTCCATATAACATATCAATTTAATTTGACTGGATATATATGCTTAAAATGTTATATTTAGATTATATACTAGTGTTGTATTAGTGATAGACTGTAATGGAAGAAAATTATTAATAGGACAGTTAACAATTAATAAATGTTAAATGAAAGTTGAAAAGCTAGCTTGATAGAGTGAAAACTGATGAGGGAAAGACTTTCACTACCACAAAAATCAGTGGCATTTAATTTTCCTTTTAGCGGCAATATTTATTGCTGCAAAAACTTTTAGCGGCATTTAATTTAATGTCATTGCATCCAGTGTCGCTAAAGCCTTTAGTGACATTTATATAGAGTGCCGATAAATATCCATATTATTGACGCTAAAAGTAATTACTTCTAGCGGCATTTATTTAGTAGCAATTATTATTGCCGGTAAAGATTCCTTATTGTGGCATTTGTTATTACCTGTAAAAATATAATAATTGCCGCTAAACAAGGAATATTTTAGTGGAAATTATTATGGAAACTAAAGTTGACCATAAATTCACCTCAATCATATATTTAATCAGAAAACCAATTAAAAAATAGTAAGAGAAGAATTACATAACTCAAACAACATCATTCATATAGAACAAGAACAAACAATACAACCAGTTTCTTGTTTTCATAAAGAAAATATGAATTATCAAAACAACAACAATATGTTCAAGTTATCAAAAGAAAAACAAACAGAGAAAATGTGTTCAACAATGGAAAAATAAGGAGATTGAACTATTATTTCTTTTTCCTAGCGAAACTATGGCAACTTGGATATCAATGATATGCTATCAGAAGGATCTTTAATAGAGACAAATTTATTTGATGTTTGTAGCTAGGTCAGTCAGGTGGCACGTCGATTCAGAATAAGCATCATTAGGTTGAATGCATTATTTGCTGATGCAACATCTTAGAGCCTTATCTGCATCAAATTGCTTGCTAGATTAGCTTGCAAGGTAATAATGGCCTGAAGAAGAACTGAATGAAGTGGTAACAACACTATTTATGTTCTTCTAAAAGTATAAGGAAAAGAAGTACCTGTACTAGGCTCACAAAGATGTTTGCCAATTGCTAGATAAGGAACTCCTTGTAAATTCTAAAACACATTCAACTTTAGGTCCTAAACTGCAACTGGATAAAACGACTAATTCAAAGTGATGAAGTAGAGAAACCATGAAATCTTGTGTAGAACTATGAGAAAGCACAAAGAAAAAAGGAACATTCCCTTTGGGGATTGAATTACGGTTACTCTTTCATCCAAAAGTACCTTTTATAATCTGTGGCATTGAATACTTAAGAAACTCCTGACCAGAAATTTGAATAAATTCCTACAGCATCTCTGTACTACTTCTCTGCAAAACATCATCAGGAAGATTGATGCCTCCTCCATAAATTTTTAAAATATCTTCAAAGCTGTTGAACTCATTAAGGTTAATGTTTCCTAAAGACTCGAGCTCGGGGACAAGGAGCTGAACGATGACCTTAAATGCTATTCCAATAAAGTCGGTCATCTTTAAGGGTGCAAACTTTTCATCCCTTGGAACATAAATGCCAAAGCTCATTAGCAGTGGGAGCCGACTCTTAGAATTAGGATATGCTCAAAATTTGATTAAATCAGACGTACTGAAAAATTGTATGCCTTATAGTATAGATCAGTGTGATGCAGAAATGAGTTACCTGTTTTTGTTGTTCTACTGGTTCTTCCTCTACGCAGATAAGGATACATTGTAGATCCTCCTAGGATTGGCCTGACATAAGTAGAACCCTTTTTTCCAGTCACCAATAAGCTTAAATCCCCCAAAAAGAGAGCAACATTCAGATAAGAAGGTAAAAATATAGAAGGTGGTCAGAGGGATAATTATCAGAACTGAACAAAATATTCAAACACAAACAATTAGCACACAAAGGTATGACTTGATGAGACTCAAATTTTATAATCAGAGTGCAAGTAAACAGATAAGTCAAGAATGAAAACTTGATACCTTCATACGGTATCCATTATCAAGGATACTTTAACTGATCAAGATCTTTTTCGAGTTGCCGGGATGTTGGTTCTAATTCTACTAATAATACTGGACAGATCTTAATAGAGTTTCCATTGAAGAACGAATATGGTCTGAACACGCCAAGCTGGTACCTATTAAACATGTACTCTCATATTTATAACTTATACATTCTAAAATCGTTTACGCTATTAGTGCATTTCGTCAACTTCTAAGGCTATTACTATTCTACTTATCATGGACTGTTACGTCTACTAAACAGAGATTAAGTTTACTACCAGAATGCCAACCCCTATGATGATACCCATGAGGAAATTAGGGACAACACTAGCTATGACCATCATCAGGCTCTCAACCGTCGTAATGTTGGCATAAAGGGCCAATACAAAGAACAGATAGTGGGAGAACCCTGGATAGAAGTGGACCGTGAAGTAGCAGACAGTGCCAAAAAGAACTACAATCAATATAAGGAACGGCATTGCAGATAACGTGTTGTTTATCACAAATACAATCTAGCCTAGCTTCCGTTAGAATCTAGCACTGTTCCTTTCTGTTACAAAAAAAAAGAAAGAAAGATTACAATTGATGAGAGAAGACATTAGACAGATGATGAAGAAATCAAGATCAAGGTTTGGTACTTTAAAACTTACAACTTTGGACATTTCTTCAACTGTTTCATTTGCTATATAGCAGTACTGAGAATGACGATAGAAGTCAACCAGACTTTGAATTACTCTTGTTGTTGTCATCTTGTTTAGAGGATCATCATTGTCCTAATCAAATGTATCAAAATAAGAACAAAATAAGTTCAATGAAGGAAGGTGAAATGCTAAATACAAAGGCAATATGTATAAAAACATGCTACTGTTGCTTAAAGAAAGTACTACAGAAAGCGGAAACTTATATATGTGGATCGGTGACTATTTTATTGCACTTGTCAAAACAGAGAACACATTATGCATGGTCTGTGATATAGCATTACTTATTTAAAAAGTTATTCCCAAATCTAATGCAAACTTTTGGAGTTTTATTAGTATCAAGATGATCTCAAAAGACATACTTTGATCATCCCTCTTAGAGTGGCCTTAACTTTGTCGAAATCAGAGTTACAACACCGGAGGAAATGATCTGATGGATTTCTGAAAGGAGGACAAGGAAATCCTGCTTCTGCAAAGAACTGCAAACCAAAAACTAGATTTAATTCTAACTTGCAAATGATGAAAAGTTATAAAACCCGGAGACAAATGATGGAGAATCTCGAGTAAGGGAGGTATATCTTGCCTGGTTTGCTTCAGAAGCTTTACCAAAGTAAACTGTTTTACCTCCGGAAAGCAAGTATAATCTGTCAAACAGCTCAAATACTTCACAGCTTGGCTAGTGAATTGAGGCTGTGATAACAATGCAGTGTCTGTCTTACGAAGAACGTTGGGCACTGTAACAAATTCCAAGAATTTAAGGTATTGTTCATCAATACTGTGCAATTTACAATGTTAAATAAGTTATCTATTCTTAAGAACATTATCTACCTATCTAGTCCACTTGTTGATTCATCGAGGAAGAGCAATCTAGGCCTCATTAGAATCGCAAGGGCAATACTTACCCTCCTAATACATAGTTGGTTCATAGATATAAGAATCACTAATACATAGTTGGGTCTAATTATAAAGGATTTTACAATGTATAAGTTAAGTTGTGCTTTCCCTAACAACTTAAGTTTTAACATGAGATTATTGCTTGCTAAAAGAAAAGAGAAATGTACCCTTTAAAATTTATCAATTCCACAAAATAATGCCGAATGATTTACAAGAATCAAGCTTCATGTTTTCTAAAGCAGTTCACCACCTATTTTTCGTTTCCACACTTCGATATGCCCCTATCCACCAAGATATGGTTCGTAGTCAAACAAACTTTGATGAAGAAACCAAAATCATGGACGAAGAACATCAATGTTACAATCAGTCTTTTGCACTAACCGTGAATATCAAATTTTGCATAAGTGCACAAAGTCTCAAGTTCAAGGCATAAAAATCTAGAAGTACACTCTATTAATTCAGTAGCCTGATTTTAGATGCAGAGATCTCGAAAATATTTAGCCTAGTAACTAAAAATTTGAATTTTATATGAATGAATAAGGTTTCAGTTAACTACTAAGTTTAGTTGTTTACCTTCAAATAGGAGAACAAAAATCGAACTCCACAATAGCTAGTTTAATTGCTATCTGCAATTCTGCACCAATTTTATTGGACACAAGATCAGGCTGTGATATAGAAACACATGCATCAGTTCAATTAAAACTCTAGAACATACACTCATACATTACCCAACAACTGAATAAAATTCGATATTAGTAGTCACCGAATGTCATTGTCGTACAATTCAAATTCAATATGATCAAATATGAGGCAACGACGATGATGAATTTGCCTATACGAATACGAATTGCTGACGGTGAGCTAGTGAAGAGACGTCGGTAACTTTGATTCCTCTTTCTTCTCATCAATAGCACCGATGTGCTGAATTTCACTACCGTTGTGCTGTACTCCACCACCGTCGATATGTCGAATTTCACCATCGTTGTGCCGGATTACACTGTCAGTGTGCCTAACTCTACTATAGTTGTGCGAATTTCCGTCGCCATCGTATTGATTTTGTAGGCTTTCGATGACGAATTCGCTTATGAGGAAGGCTGCAAATGATGATAATGCATGGAAAGCTCTCTATCATAAGGTGTGCTAGTTTTGTTTTTCAATTATTAGTGCTATCTGCATTCCATATTGTTGCGGAAGCCGAATATAGAGAGAGTGATGGAATCACAACTGCTATATCTGAAGGTAGATAATAAATAGTAAATGAGACAACAACAAAAGGAACACCAGAAAATAACGAGGTTCGGCAAACTTTTGTTTTCTTTTGCCTAGTCATCGGACACAACCAAACAATATTTATTTCACTCCAAAAGAGTACAAGTGAAATACTACAAGACAGAAAGAAGAACAAATGCCTTAGGAGATGAGAAGGCAAGTGAGAGGTGTGTTACAAATGAATTAGGAGCTACCTATTTATAGGAGTGAATTCTTCCTATTGATGTCATCCATGACATCACAATATGTCAAAATGTCAAGATTTACCTTGTGAAACCAATTTATTGTTCACCTAAATTTCACCTACAAAAGGTTCTATCTTTGACTTTTCTACCAATGAAGAATTATCCTCCTAACTACCATATCTTCTCATTAATCCATTTTTGAATCTTGTCAAATTTAACAAATCTCCACCTTGGCAAGATTCTCCATTTTCAACTTTCTCTCAACAACAATTTTGATTGTGTCTTAAACCTCAATCTTCAATGTTCAACAATGTTAATCAAGTTCAAACAATGTTGAAACTTGACCGCAGTCACCACTTTTGTCAACATATCAGCAGGATTATCCGTAGTATGAATTTTCTGCATTATGACTCCACCATCTTCTATGATGTTTCGTATGAAATGATATCGGACGTCAATGTGCTTCGTCCTTGCATGATAAACTTGGTTTTTTGCTAATTGAATAGCACTCTGACTATCACAAAATATTGTGATTCCTTCTTGTCCAATACCAAGCTCTCTAAGCAATCCTTGAAGACAAATTGCTTCCTTCGCAGCCTCTGTAATTGCCATGTACTCTGCCTCAGTGGTAGACAAAGCAACTGTTGACTGCAAAGTAGACTTCCAACTAACTGGTGCATTTGCAATAGTGAAAACATAACCAGTAGTTGATCTTCGTTTGTCCAAATCACCTACATAATCTGAGTCACAATATCCAACAAGATATTGACTATCTTCTGCTTGAAAACCAAACCAACATCTACAGTATTATGAATATACCGTAGAATCCATTTTACAGCCTGCCAATAATCCTTTCCAGGATTGTGCATGTACCTGCTTACAACTCCAACAGCGTGTGAAATATCTAGCCTTGTGCAAACCATTGCATACATCAAGCTACCAATAGCATTCGCGTATGGTACTCTTGACATATATTCTCGTTCAGCTTCATTCTTAGGTGACATAGCATCACTAAGCTTAAAATGAGGAGCAAGCGGAGTGCTAACCGACTTCGTTTTTTCATTCATACCGAATCGGTTTAGTACTCTCTTTAAATATTCTTTCTGAGATAAATAGAGTTTCTTTGAATGTCTATCTCTTTTTATCTCCATGCCAAGAATCTTCTTTGCCTCACCCAAATCCTTCATCTCAAACTCCTTTCTTAGTTGAATCTTTAGCTTCTCAATTTCCTCTTGACTTTTAGAAGCTATCAACATATCATCAACATATAGGAAAAGATATATAAAGGAATTATCTTCAAGCTTGCGCAAATACACACAATGATCGTATTTGCTTCTTATGTACCTTTGCTGCAACATAAACTTGTCAAATCGTTTGTACCATTGTCTAGAAGATTGTTTCAATCCATACAACGATTTTTCAAGTTTGCACACCATATTTTCCTTTCCATCAACTTTGAATCCTTCTGGCTGAGTCATATAGATTTCCTCTTCCAAGTCTCCATGTAAAAAAGCTATTTTTACATCCAACTAAACTAGTTCCAAATTCAACTGTGCTACCAAAGCCAACAAAACTCTAATGGAGGAGTGTTTCACAACTGGAGAAAATACCTCATTATAATCAATTCCCTCCTTTTGAGCATATCCTTTGGCCACCAATCTTGCTTTGTAGCGAACATCTTCTTGGTTAGGAAATCCCTCTTTCTTTGCAAATACCCATTTGCACCCAATTGCTTTCTTGCCATCTGGGAGATTGGCCAATCCCCATGTATGATTCTAATGAAGGGACTGCATTTCTTCATCCATGGCATTTCTGCACTTATCTTCTTGTGAACTTTGGATTGCGTCTTTATAAGTGGTAGGAATGTCATCGGCTGCAATTGAGTTTGCACAAGCCACCATATCTGTGAGTCGAGCAGGTTTTCTTATAATCCTGTTTGGCTTGCTCATTGCTATTGATTCAAGTTGTGCTTGAGGCTCTTGAGATGGAACCTCCTCTTCGACTGGCTCTCCTTCAAGAGGAAAATCTTCTGTTGTTTCCTCGTTTGATCCCTGTGTTGGGAAAATTATCTTTCCCTCAAACTCCACCTGCTTTGAAGCAGCATTAATTTGTTTGACTTCTTCAAGTGTTACCTTATTTGTCAAGGCAGATTCATCAAAGGTAACATCCCTGCTGAAAATAACTTTTCTTGTCTCTGGACACCATAAACGGTATCCTTTAACTCCAGAAGTAATTCCCATAAATAAATCTTTCTTTTCTCTTGGGTCCAATTTTGACTCTCTTACATGATAATATGCAATTGACCCAAATACATATAAAGAATCATAATCTTCAGCAGTTTTTTCATACCATTTTTCAAATGGTGTCTTCCCACCAATAGCAGCAGATGGTAGACGATTAATAAGGTGGCACACATATGTTATTGCCTCAGCCCAAAATTCTTTGCCCAAGCCAGCATTGGACAACATACACCGAACTTTCTCCAGCAAAGTTCGATTCATGCGTTCTGCCACTCCATTTTGTTGTGGTGTATTTCTGACGGTGAAATGTCTGACGATACCATTTTCCTCACAAATATTTTGAAAAAGATCATTTTTGTATTCGCCACCATTGTTTGTGCGAAGACACTTGATCTTTCTACCACTTTGAGTTTCTATCATCGCCTTCCATTTGAGAAAAATTCCCAAAACTTCATCTTTTGTTTTCATCGTATACACCCACAATCTTCGAGAAAAGTCATCAACAAAGGTTACAAAATAGTGTTTCCCACCTAATGAAGGTGTTTTAGAAGCACCCCAAACATCCGAATGAACATAATCCAAAATACCTTTAGTATTATGGATAGCTGTTCCAAATTTAACCCTTGTTTGCTTTCCCTTGATACAATGCTCACAAAACTCCAAGTTGCAAGTTTTTATTCCTTTTAGCAATCCTTGATCCGATAATGTTTTCAAGGATTTCCCTCCAGCATGTCCCAAGCGCATATGCCACAGCTTGGTCATTTCTGCCTCCTTCTCGTCATTGGATGTTGTTGCCGCTGTCCCAATAACTGTACTACCTTGATAGTGGTACATGTTATTATTTCTTCGAATTGCCTTCATTACCACCAGTGCACCAGAGCATATTCTCATCACGCCATTATCTGCAATGACTTTGAACCCCTTTGATTCTAAGGCTCCTACATAAATGAGATTTTTCTTCAAATTTGGTACATATCGAACATCTGTTAATGTTCTACTTAATCCATCATGGTTCCTTAATCAGATTGAACCAACACCATATGCGGTAAGAGGATTATTGTTTGTAGTGTGAATAACTCCACATTCTCCTTCTTGTAAATCAATAACCCAGTTCCGATTGGGACACATATGATAACTACAAGCTGAGTCCATCAACCATACATCAGATGATTTGGATGGATCTGTTGTAACTAGTGAGTAATCGGAGTCATCACAATCAGCCACATTTGAATCCATGACAGCCTTCCCATTATTTGGTTTGGCTTTGTTATTCAACTTTGGGAAGTCTTTCTTCCAATGCCCTTTTTCTCGACAAAAGGCACATTCATCTTTGTTGAGTCTCGATCTTGACTTGGATCTCCCTTTCTTCGTTCTCATATGATTTTGAGAACGACCTCTCGCAACCAGTGCTTCTGCTTCTCCGCCTTTTTGTTTTTCTCTCTTTCTTTGTTCATAACTGTATAAGGAAGAACAAACTTCTTTGAGAGATACTTCATCATTCCCATGCAGTAGAGTCGTTTCAGATGCTCGAACTCATCGGGAAGTGAACTTAACAACATTAAGGCCATATCTCCATCCGTAAAAGTCATGTCCATAGTCCGCAAATCTGTCGCCAACTTATTAAAGCTGGTGATATGATCATTCATTGTGCTACCAGGAATATAAGTGAAGCGTAACAGTCTTCTTTTCATGTAAAGTTTATTTTGACTATTTTTCTTCAAGAATTTCTCCTCCAATGAATTCCATAATTTATTTGCAGATGTCTCCTTCGTGTATGGATATTTTTTGTTCTCTTGCAAGGTAAGATCGAATGCTACCGCAAGCAACACGGTTGATAATCTTCCAATCTTCTTCTCCTACACCGTCTGGTTTCTTTTCTTCAATGGCAATATCTAGCCCTTGTTGAAAAAGAACATCAAGGACCTCGCCTTGCCACATTCCGAAATGTCTTGACCCGTCAAAAATTTCAACTGCAAATTTCGCATTTGACACAATTCTTGTCATAAGCGAAGATGCCAATGATGACGTATTATTGACACTTGATGTGGACTCATCATTTTTCTTGTCTCCCATTTTACTACAAATACTATTTACTAGCTAACAATGCAAAGACTAAAGTAAATCTTTTTCTGATGTGGAAGTTCAGACTATGCTGCAACCACAGAGCATACTCAGATAATACCTTGGCTCTGATACCAACTGTTACAGAAGCCGAATATATAGAGAGTGATGAAATCACAACTGCTATATCTGAAGGTAGCTAATAAATAGTAAATAAGACAACAACAAAAGGAACACCAGAAATTAACGAGGTTCGGCAAACTTTTGTTTTCTTTTGCCTAGACCTCGGACACAACCAACCAATATTTATTTCACTCCAAAAGAGTACAAGTGAAATACTACAAGAGAGAAAGAAGAACAAATGCCTTAGGAGATGAGAAGGCAAGTGAGAGGTGTGTCACAAATGAATTAGGAGCTACCTATTTATAGGAGTGAATTCTTCCTATTGATGTCATCCATGACATCACAATATGTCAAAATGTCAAGATTTACCTTGTGAAAGCAATTTATTGTTCACCTAAATTTCACCTACAAAAGGTGCTATCTTTGACTTTTCTACCAATGAAGAATTATCCTCCTAACTACCATATCTTCTCATTAATCCATCTTTGAATCTTGTCAAATTTAACACATATAACATATCAATTTTATTTCACTGGATATATATGCTTAAAATGTTATATTTAGATTATATACTAGTGTTGTATTAGTGATAGACTGTAATGGAAGGAAATTATTAATAGGACAGTTAACAATTAATAAATGTTAAAATGAAAGTTGAATAGCTAGCTTGATAGAGTGAAAACTGATGAGGGAAAGACTTTGGATAGTAATATCTTTTGTTTATGTATACTACTAAATATAAAACATCCCTTATCTTTGTAAAAGTGGACAGCTTTGATCCATCTCTTAACAGAGTTAAGAAAATTAACGAAAAAAGCCTAGAGTCTACAACGGCAATGGTTAAAGTAAACAAAAGAACCACCGCTGAAAGAGAAGAGGACCGTTTTGAATTTGCAGTCCATAGTGAAGAATTACTGCTAACCAAAACTCACTTTTCAGAAAATTCATTAAATGTAAAAGGCCAAAAATGCATAACAAATTTGAGATTCTAACGAAAGGTTCCATCCTTCATCCGTTTAACTCAAAAACGCATAGATGAGTGAGACAGCTCACATCTCTTTGGAAATTGGATTACATAAATGTTCAAACTAATTCTCGGAGATTAAAGATTTAACCTCTAATTTTCCCCCCAAATCTTTCGCAATTTTAAATGAAGAAAAACATAAAAACATAAAAGGGTTAAAAAAAAAAAGTAAATAATTTAGAACTCCACACTTAGAGGTATCTCCTCTTCCACCATTTCCTCACAAAATCCCCGGAAGAAGAACAAGAAAAATCTATTTCAGAAACTATCAATATTTGAAATTTGTAAGAACAAAAAGATACCATTCTCTCTTCTTATAATCAAATTCCCATTTACGTCTTCCACATTGCCACTCGTAATCAATGTGAAAACATAGATGTCACCATGAAAAAACAACAAGCAGCACAAAAACCGTATAACCCGTTTTTCGCTAGTTTCTGTTTAGAGGGAGACCAAAATTTGTGTGCGCATTTAAGGGTTTAAACTTCTCCTAGGAGGAAGGGCATTAAATTTTAGACATTTAGGAAGCCCTATCATCCTGTTTCCTTTTACTTATAGATGAATAATCAGCTTTTATGGTACTCTTTCTTTTAGTACTTCTTTTTATCCTCATAGGATGCGTCAAAAGATTACTAAACTTAGTGCATGCACCTATTATTATTATTATTATTATTATTATTATTATTATTATTATTATTATTATTATTATTATTATTATTTTAAATGAAAAAAAGTAGGTTAGTACAGGATCAACAGGTGCCATCCGTTTAGTCCTTTTCATTGTCTCAACAACACTAAAGCTATGATTCACCCATCATTGTCATTTGTAGATTCAACTAAAGTTTAAGTGTTTTTTCCAGTCATCACTTAACTCGTTGGGGTCGTTTGGTTTAAATTCAAGTTATGCTGAGATTACTTATCTTTGCATTATTTTTTATTGATTGTTTGGTTTGTTATACTAAAAATAATAACCATTACCTACTTCCTAAAAATAAGTTCTTTGATTACAAAAAATACCCTCTTATTTAAACTCTAAACCCTATACCCTAAATTTCTCACAAGTTGCAATTGACAAATAATGTGATTCTTTTACTGTATAGTTAGAAAAGAAAAAAAAACATTTTTACTATACATAACTCAATTCATTTTATTTTTTTAACGTGAACAGTTTTTAAAAGTATTCTCCTCCTGAAGGCAATTCTTCATCGGAGCTTTATCTTGGATCTGTTGGATCCATTTATTGTTTGTAACAGATCCTTTGTAATTTCCATTTTCAGTGAAAGGTTTGCTTATAAAGACCCCACCTGCGGTGTTCACTGCCTTTGTGCGGAAAATTAAATTAATGAAGCTTTCAATTTTTCCTGCAAGTTTTCCCCATCCCTCATTAAAAGTGTTTTCTGGAATGATTATGATAGTTCTGCTATCACCATTAACAGATATGACTGACATAAATCTTCCATATTTATTAAAATTTTGAGAGCAATAAATGTAGGTTGAGACATCCTTACATCTCCACGATTTAAAACTCTTTCCCCTTTTAACAGAGGCTTCATAAAATCTCTTGCAAAGCCATAAAAGGGCATCCTTGCTAAGAACCATATTCCTCACTAAGAGTCTACTGGTCTCCACCCACTCGTACCATTCTCCTATCGCCGACAGAGGATGTGATATCATACGCCTTACCCCCCATTCGAAAAGCAATGTTGTTTTCCATCTTGGAGGAAAGAAAAGATGAAGGAAGTGGGTCTAAGAAAAAAGAAGGGACAGCTCCGGTGGTGAAAGACCACCAGAGAGGAGTTTAGACACCCTGAAGGGGCTTCTACAAATAAATATTGGACTCTATGCCTGAGAGCGTTTTTACGTCTGTTAGCGATTAACTCCTTCAAATCTTTAACGTAAACAATTTTTTTTAAATAAAAATCAGTTATTTTTTTACAAAAAAAAATTGTAGGATTTTTTTAAAAAAAGTATCAAATCGTGTTTACCATAATTTTTAGGAATGTTAAAAAAAAATTGTTTTAAAATGATTTATATATGATTATTTAAAAAATCCTACAATTTGTTTTTTAAAAAATAACTGAAAAACAATTTTTAAAAACTTTTTACGTTGAAGATGTGATATTTTTTAAAATAATAATAATAATAATAATAATAATAATAATAATAATATAATAATAATAATAATAATAATAATAATAATTTGAATGTAGTTGTTCCTAATTAAAGACTAACCGCCTGTCTTTTTTTAAAAAATAAACAGTGGGAAAATTTTAAATTATTTTTGTAAATGTTACGTATTATTTTTTAAATCTATCTATCTATTTATTGTTTTCTATATATAATTGGAGAGGATACCATAATTATTTTTGAATTTTATTTTTAAAATTGATAATAAATTGAATTTTAAAACAAAGAACAATATAAATATTTTTATAAAAAACAATATAATGAAACTTAACATTCAAATTCAATTTTGAAAACAAATAACAATATAAAATAACTTTTTAAATGTTACAAATCCACTTAATTGTGTGGATGTTTCTCTTAATTCATCTTTAACGTAATGTATGTATTTATTGTATTTATTATATTTGTCATAACGTATTTGATTAAAGAACGTAACATGGGTTTTCTAAATCCTATAAAATGGTAGTATTTCACCCTTGTGAAACACACTTGAGGAGAATAATAAAGCTCTCAATCTTTATAGTTGCCATCACCATTTGTCTTACCTTATTGTCTAAGTATTATAGTATTTTCCTCTTGTTTTACAACACGTTATCAGCACGAGTCTCTAACCAATTAAGACCTACTTAATTCGGAATTAACTTTTTTCCTAAACATTAATCATTTTTCTTTCCGAGTCAGGTATACATTTATATATTATAACATGTCTAACAGGACTTGCATAAATCTTTGATCCGTATTTTTATTGCTGCATATATAACTTACTTGCTTTAGGTATTATTATAATACTTTACTAGGCATAATAATCAATACGTTTCAAGTTTATATTCTTATGTTATTTATGCTACTAATTTATGACTCTAAATTTAATACTAAGCAATATGATAACACGATAGTTAGTTTACACGTAAGTAATTTCTTGTTATACATGTTATGTGTCATAAAGAATATAATATTGTATTAAATACCACTTGAAATTATTACTAAACTTTGATATTAATTGAAACTAGTAATAAATACGTAAAACAAGTAGGAAATACATTTAACTTTTACCGTTTCAATGCTTCATGAGTTTATATTTTTAATCTAACATTAATGTTCATGCATATAATGTATTTATACTCACCATTTACTTTATTATTTAAAGTATTAATTTGTCATTTATAATAAACAAACCAACATCATAATATTAACTCAAAATTATTTTATGATAGTTTTCAACATGTCGAATTTATCAAAACTTGAATTTGTGGCACTTGACATTTCTGGAAAGAATTATTTGTCATGGGTACTTGATGCTGAAATTCACCTTACCGCTAAGGGTCTTGGTGATAGTATAATCGAAGGAAATACGACGTCAAGTCAGGATAAAGCGAAAGCTATGATTTTCCTTCGCCATCATCTTGATGAAAGCCTGAAGGTTGAATACCTAACAGTTAAAGATCCACTTGAATTGTGGATAGGTTTGAAAGGGAGGTATGACCACCTCAAGGCAACGGTATTGCCAAGGGCTCGTTATGAGTGGATGCACTTACGGTTTCAAGATTATAAAACCGTAATTGAGTATAAATCTGTTGTATTTAGAATAACTTTCCAATTGAAATTATGTGGGGAAATAATAAAAGATGAGGACATGTTGGAAAAGACACTAACTACTTTCCATGCCTCTAATATGATATTACAGCAACAATATCGTGAAAAAGGTTTTCAGAAATACTCTGAATTGATCTCATACCTTCTGGTGGCTGAGCAGCATAATGACCTTCTTATGAAAAATCACAAAGCCCGTCCCACTGGAAGTGCTCCATTACCGGAGGCACACGTGGTTGATGCACACGGCCAGTCTGAAATAAGACAAAATAATCAGGGCCATGACAATGTGCGCGGGCGTGACAAAGGCAAAAGACGATATAGTAATCGTCGAGGTGGTGGTCATAACAAAAGGGAGAACAATATAAGTTCTCAAAATAATCCTTCTAAAGGAAAGGGCGATCACTGTCATCGTTGTGGCCTTAAAGGTCATTGGAAAAATGAATGTCGGGTACCTGAGCATTTTGTCAGGTTGTATCAAAATTCTTTTAAAAGAAAAGGAAATAAAGGTGGTGCCTCCTCTTCTAAAGCCCGAGTAGAGTCACATTTGACTCTCAAAGATGATATTCAGGCAGGATCTTCTCAAAAATATAATGAGAATGTTGAGGCAAACTTAGCATTGAAAGATGATACTTTTGATGGGGTCGATGATATTACTCATCTGGAAGCTGAGGACTTCTTTGGGGATCACAACTGAGATTGATAATTGAATTAGGAAATGAATAATGTTTTTATTTATTTTTAATGTCTTAATTAAAGTTTATGTACTTAAGATTTTTTTTGCTAAATTTCGTACTTCTTATTATGTATTTTTTATTCTTGTGAAGATAAATAAAAATTTTCAGTCATCAGTTGGATCCAAGATGAGTAATGGAGATATGTGTCTTCTGCACAGTGCCACAACTCATACGATACTAAGAGAAAAGAAATATTTCTCTCGTTTGACAATGAAAAAGGCATATGTTAATACAATATCCGGTAGTACAAAATTGATTGAGGGCTCTGGAAGAGCGGCCTTATTACTACTCGGAGGAACATTATTGGTAATTGATAATGCATTGTATTGTAGTAAGTCTCATAGATACTTGTTAAGTTTTAAGGTTATTCGCCAAAATGGCTATCATGTTGAGACTGCGAATGAAGGAAAGGTGGAATACCTTTATATTACTACAATAAATGCAGATAAGAAAACTGTGCATGAAAAATTGCCAGCACTTTCTTCAGGGTTGTACCATACAAATATTGGTACAGTTGAATCACATGCCCTAGTAAATAAAAGGTTTACCGATTCTAATGATTTTATCATTTGGCACGACCGGTTGGGCCATCCCGATTATAATATGATGCGCAAAGTAATTGAGAATTCACATGGGCATACTTTGAAGAACCAAAATGTTCTTCAATCAAAGGAATTCTCTTGTGCTGCTTGTTCACAAAGAAAGTTGGTTATCAAACCATCAGTGGCTAAGGTTGGGGTGGAATCCCCTGCATTTCTAGAACGGATACAGGGTGATATATGTGGACCTATTCACCCTGCATGTGGACCATTTAAATATTATATGGTCTTGATAGATGCATATACAAGGTGGTCTCATGTGTGCTTATTATCAACTCGCAATATGGCTTTTGCGAGGTTGTTGGCTCAAATAATAAGGTTAAAAGCACAATTTCCAGATTATGCAATAAAAACAATTCGTCTTGATAATGCTGGTGAGTTTACATCTCAGGCATTTAATGATTATTGTTTGTCCACTGGAATAACAGTTGAACATCCTGTTGCACATGTTCATACTCAAAATGGTTTAGCAGAGTCATTGATTAAACGTCTTCAATTGATAGCTCGACCCTTGTTGATGAAAACAAAGTTGACTGTTTCGATTTGTGGGCATGCTATTTTGCATGCAGCAGCACTTGTGCGCATAAGTCCAACCAGTTATCATGACATCTCCCCATTACAATTGGTTTTTGGTCAAGAGCCAAATATTTCCCATCTTAGAATCTTTGGTTGTGCGGTATATATTCCAATTGCTCCACCACAACGCACAAAGATGGGTCCCCAAAGAATGTTGGGGATATATGTTGGGTATGAATCTCGTTCTATTATAAAATATTTGGAACCTAGAACTGGAGATTTATTTACGGCAAGGTTTGCTGATTGTCATTTTGATGAATCAGTTTACCCAACATTAGGGGTAGAACAAAAGTAGTTGGAAAATGAGATAGATTAGAATTCATTTTCACAATCTCATTTAGATCCTCGAACAAATCAATGTGAGCAAGAAGTTCAAAAGATAATTTATTTGCAGAATATTGCAAATCAACTGCCGGATGCATTTACTAACCTTCCACGGGTTACTAAATCATATATTCCAGCTGCTAATGCTCAAGTTCGAGTTGATGTCCCTATAGGACAAAATGTTTAGGCAAATGAGTCTGGACCATGCTTAAAACGTGGTAGATCAATTGGTTCCAAGGATAAAAATCCTCAAAAAATAAAAGGAATAAATGATCAAGATGATGATCATAATATAGAGGCAATTGCTCATGAAGAGCTCCGAGACATAATAAATTATGACACCACAAAGGAGGTTCACGTACCTGAAAATAATGAGAATGAGGAAATCTCTATAAATTATATCTCGATGAGAAAAAGGTGGAATCAAAATAATATTATGGTGGATAATATTTTTGCCTATAATTTTGCAGTTGAAATAATGCAACAAGATGAGGATTTGGAACCAAGATTTGTCAACGAGTGTAAAACACAGAAATGGTTGGCCAAAATGGAAGGAAGCAATTCAAACAGAATTGGCTTCACTTGAAAAACGTAAAGTTTTTGGACCAATAGTCCGGACACCTGAAGGTATCAAGCCAGTGGGGCATAAATGGATTTTTGTGCGAAAATACAATGAAAGTGGTAAACTCGTAAGATATAAAGCACGACTTGTGGCACAAGGATTTTCACAAAAGCCTGACATTGATTATGAGGAGACATATTCTCCTGTGGTAGATGCAATTACCTTCAGGTATCTGATGAATATGAAAGTTCATGAAAAACTTGAAATGCATCTAATGGACGTTGTCACAGCTTATTTATATGGCTCACTAGACCACAATATTTTTATGAAAATCCCTGAAGCATTTAAAGTGCCTGAAGTATATAAAAATTCAAAAGAAAGTTGTTCAATAAAGCTTCAGAAATCCTTATATGGATTAAAACAATCAGGTCGAATGTGGTATAATCGTCTTAGCGAATATTTGCTAAAAGAAGGGTACAAGAATGACCCTATTTGTCCTTGTATTTTTATACGAAGGTCAAAATCTGAATTTGTAATAATATCTGTTTATGTTGATGACTTGAACATTATTGGAACTCCTAAAGATCTTTTAAAAGCCGTTGAGTGTTTGAAGAAAGAATTTGAAATGAAAGATCTTGGTAAGACAAAATTTTATCTTCGCCTTCAGATTGAACATTTGACAAATGGAATATTTATCCATCAATCAACATATACTGAAAAGATTTTGAAAAGATTCTACATAGATAAATCACACCCATTGAGTACCCCGATGGTTGTGAAATCTCTTGATATAAATAAAGATCCATTCCGACCTCAAGAAAGTGATGAAGAGGTTCTTGGTGATGAAACACCATATCTCAGTGCTATTGGGGCACTAATGTACCTTGCGAACAATACCCGACCAGTTATTTGTTTCGCAGTAAATTTATTGGCAAGATTCAGCTCATGTCCAACAAAAAGACATTGAAAAGGTGTTAAGCATATATTCAGATATCTTCAAGGAACAATTGATATGGGATTGTTGTATTCTAATGCATCCAAGTCAGAATTGGTCGGTTATGCAGATGCAAGGTATTTGTCTGATCCGCATAAAGCCCGATCTCAGACAGGCTATTTATTCACCTATGGAGGCACAGCTGTATCGTGGCGTTCGATGAAGCAAACAATAGTTGCTACTTCTTCAAATCATGCAGAGATAATAGCCATTCATGAAGCCAGTCGAGAGTGTGTATGTTTGAGATCAATGACTCAACATATTCTGCAATTATGCGGTCTTTCTGTGCAAACAAAGACTCCAACAATATTGTATGAAGATAATGCTGCTTGCATATCTCAATCAAAAGGAGGATATATTAAAGGAGACCGAACAAAGCATATTTCACCTAAGTTCTTTTTCACACATGATCTTCAACAAAATGGTGAGATAAATGTTCAACAAATTCGTTCGAGTGATAATCTTGCAGATTTATTCACTAAGGCATTGCCAACGTCAACATTTGAGAAGCTAAGATATAAGATTGGGATGCGTTGTCTCCAAAATATCAAATAAGTTCTTCATCAAGGGGAGTAAATACGCGCTGTACTCTTTTTCCCTTAGCCAAGATTTTGTCCCATTGGGTTTTCCTGGTAAGGTTTTTAATGAGGCAGCAATCAAGGCGTATTACAAGATGTGTGTACTCTTTTTCCTTCACTAGGCTTTTTCCCACAGGGTTTTTCCTAGTAAGATTTTAACGATGCACATTATCTATAAACATCCAAGGGGGAGTGTTACAAATCCACTTAATTGTGTGGATGTTTCTCTTAATTCATCTTTAACGTAATGTATGTATTTATTGTATTTATTATATTTGTCATAACGTATTTGCTTAAAGAACGTAACATGGGTTTTCTAAATCCTATAAAATGGTAGTATTTCACCCTTGTGAAACACAATTGAGGAGAATAATAAAGCTCTCAATCTTTATAGTTGCCATCACCATTTGTCTTACCTTATTGTCTAAGTATTATAGTATTTTCCTCTTGTTTTACAACATTAAAACTTTTTCTAGAATTTTCAACTTTAAAAATAAATAACAATATTAAACAATTTTTTTTTATATAAAAAACATATGGCAACCTAACGTTGAAATAACTTTGAAACATATAAAAATAGGAAAACATGAGAACACATACGTTGCTACTGAATTTCTAAAGATATCTAATTATCTATTCTTTTTAACTTTTTTTTTAAAAAAAAATAATAATTCAATTATGAATAATAAATAATTATCCCTAAAATTTCTCACCACTTACTTAACTTCCTATCCAGAAAAAACTCAACCTTATTTATTCACTAAATTTAAATAAGACAGTCTTTTCTTTAGCTTTTGTATGAAAAAAATGCATCCCAATAAGAAAATTCAAAGCAACAAAAATTCTTACCATGAAATTCATGAAAAGGTAATTTATTTATTTATTTTTGCATATTTTCTCTTTTTTTTTTGATTGTTGTTTTATGTGACTTATATTATCAATAATTGTACTTTATATTTGGAAATTCTAGACGTTGAAGATGATCAATTGATGAAGTTAGGATCAAGCCATTTTAGTCATGAATATATGTAGTTGAAGAAGCAGAAACACTTTTAAGATTATGTACGATAACTATGCCAAACACGTAATATTTTAATTTTATTCCTCTATCTTGTTTAAAAACCAAATTGTGTTTGATGTATTTACATATAGTTTATGATTTTTTGTTTACTGCATTTCATGTTTATAATTTTTTATCTTAATTTTATGACATGCAGATAATGATGAAAGATTAGAAGTATTTAATTTTGAGATATTATATTTTTCAAAGAAAAATAATTATTAACTTAATTAAAACTAGAAAGTCAGGATTATAAAATTCTAAATAAACTCTTAATATTTCACGAATTTATCTTTCAGATGTTAACAAATATATTTAACTAACTTTAATTTTGAATTACATATAAATGAAGATAATAGTACTATCTCTCATTATGTAATATAAATGAAAATTAACATATATCTGCTTGCATTTATTTATATACCGGATGATACCAAAAACGTTAAAATGACAACGACTACAATGATAATGGCGGCGACATTGATGATATCGATATTACAACAATGAAGATGAAAGTGGACAACAAAAGGAATATTAAGATGATGAAGAAGATCAAGAAGAAGAAAAAGAAGATCAAGAAGAAACATAACATGACTGAAATGATAAAAGAAATACATCAAATTAGATCATCAATTTGCATTCAGGAACATTGCAAGATTATACTAACAGCGGTAAAGACAATTTTTTTTGTTTTATGTGGTTTACATTATCAATAGTTGTACTTTATTTTGAAAATTCTAGATGTTGAAGATGATCAAGTCATGAAGTTAGGATCAAGTCATTTTAGTCATGAATATATGTAGTTGAAGAAGGAGAAACACTTTTAAGACTATATACGATAACTTTTAATCTTATGTTTTGTTTCAAAATCAAACTGTGTTGGATGTATTTACATATAAAACATGATTTTTTGCTTACTGCATTTCATATTTATAATTTTAATCTTAATTTTTTAACATGCAGATAATGATGAAAAATTTGAATTGAAAAATTAGAAGTATTTGAATTTGAGATATTATATTTTTCAAAGAAAAATAATTATTAACTTGATTAAAACTATAAACTCATGATTATAAAATCATATCATATATTTATATAAAAGAGAACCTTAGGCTCGCCTATGTGGCGCAACCACAAGCGAGGATTCTCTTTTAACTTATTTATTTCTAAAATTAGCCTTCTCTTTCATGAAAAGTTTTGATTTTTATGAAAAGTTGTGACTTTTACAAAAGTTGCGACTTTTACGAAGAATTGCAACTTTAATGAAGAGTTGCGTCTTTTATGAAGAGTTGTAAATTTTATGAAAATTGTGATTTTTATGAAAATTTGTGCTTTGTCCAAAGAGTTGTGACCTTTCTGATAAGGCACAATAAGCATTTATTCACACTACCTGTTGTCTATAAATAGAGGGATTTTCTCTCATTTTAAAACATCAAAAATTCTGAACTTCTTCTTCTTCTGCAGAATTTTATATTGTACTTTGCTCATGTTGAGTGACTGATTGAAACTATTATTTTTTTTATAAACACACCGGTGAATAGAATCGCTCTATTCCGAGAGGATCTATTCCTTTAAACTTCGGGTACTAGAATGAAATAATTTTCTTAAGGAAACAATGTGCATTTAGTGGGCTCGATTTTCCTTTATGTTTCAATTTATTATTACAGATCCTGGTATGTTTTTTACAGTCATTCATTTTTTTTTTTTTGTAAACATATTTTAAACTTTGTTCTTTATGTTTATGCTTTTGATCATTATGTTGAAGTAAAGATCTGTTAATCAAGAGTTTGATGTAATCATTAGACTATTGGTGTCATGTAGATTAGAATTCTTAAACTTGTAAAATAAATGACTTTAATATTTATAGAGTTTTCTGTGACTAAAAGATCCATGGGATGTGCAAGAAAGGACTTTGAGTGTTCAAAAGTTATGGTGGTTCCACACTACCTTGGAGTTTTATTTATTCAACTTTCTATCTTATCGAGGCATTCAATCGGTCAGTGACATTTGAAAAACAAAGGAATGTAGTGGAATGGTAAGTATTGTACTCAACCTTAATCAAACGTTTGGGGTTCAAATATTGGGTTGGAGTCAATGAGTTACCCCTCAAAGTAGAATGAATCTATATTAATAAAATATTAACGAAATAATTACCTCCGTTAAAACTTTAGATTAAAAGTCCCGAAAAAATAATGGTTTAACCATATTGATCGAAACATAAACAATAAAATATATCTTTTGTCTATCAAAGTAGTGTCATCGACTGTGTATGATTTTGAACAAGGGACTAGCCAAGACATCATTTAATCCAAATTATTTGAGCAACATACGTTATTTCATTGAACTCCAAGAGATGCATTTTTATATTTTAATTAACCTATCAAGTACAAAACTAATTGTATAAGATGTATAATATTTATATTTTATTTGTTGCGGCCTTGAGTAGGAGAAAAACTCTCAAAATTGATGAATATAATTTTTGTACAACTTTTTGAAAATACAAATATAGACACTAAAACAATTACCTATCTTTTGTAAAGACTTTGATGATGAATAACTACAGTTAAATGAAGAATTAATAACAATATTCATAGACACTTATAATCAAATCTTTTTCGTTTTAAGATTAAAAATAATATTTCATTTCGTCTTTGGATAAAATATTCTTGACAATTTACCATAGGGTTGTACCCACTCAAAAACACATGTATTATCAGATGTTTTAATCACCGCGCGAAGCGTGGACACTTTACCTAGTTCTAAATAAACTCTTACTATTTCACGAATTTATCTTTTCAAATGTTAACAAATACATTTAACTAACTTTAATTTTGAATTACATATAAATGAAGATAATAGTTTTATCTCTCAATATGTAATATGAATGAAAGTTGACATATTTATGCTTGCAATTCATTTATATATCGAATGATACTGAAAACATTAATATGAAAACGACTACAGATACTATGACGACGACATTAACGATATCAATATTACAATAATGAAGATGAAAGTGGACAACAAAAAGAATATTAAGATGACGAAGAAGATCAAGAAAAAGAAAAAAAGATCAAGAAGGAACACAAAATGACTGAATGATAAATAAAATACAGCAAAGTAGATCATCATTTTACATTTTGGAACATTGCAAGATTATACTGACAGCGGTAAAGGAATAAGCATGATAGTTTCATTTCATCACCGTAATGTGATGATTTGTATTTGTTAGACCATCACACTTCATTCTTTCTTTAAATATGCAGATAAATATATCAATATTATTTTTAAAATTCATAAAGTAAAACATAAATATAAGTGATAATTTATAAATCTTATTATATTTTTAATTTGCATAAATTTCTTTTCTTTATAATATGTAAAGAGATAAAGATTTATTACCCACAAAATTTTTATGTGGGTAATATAGGTTTTCTTATGTGATTTTTTTTACGTTGTTGTTAGTTTGTATTTAATGTGTAAGAATTATTTTTTAGTTCTAAAAATTGCATTAAGTTATGAAGCTGACAATCTCAACATTATGTTAGTCTTGCTCTATATTCGGTTACTTCTTTAAAAAAATATTTTTAATATATGTATATATATATATATATATAATTGTATTAAAATTATTCTTACCTTAAATTAAATTTCTATCTAATCTTATGATATCAAATATTTCTTATTGAATGTTAGAATTAATAAATTACAAAAATTATTTTTTATTTATATGATATGAAAATAATAAAGTACACACAAGTAAGAAAATATTTGAACTATTTGATATTTAATCAAAGATAAATGATCATAAAATTAATAGAATTCTTAAAAAAACCTGATATATTATAAAACTAAAGCATAGTTGATATAGTTATAAATATAATATTTTAAAACGATAAAATAAATTCTGTACTGATAATATTAATTCAATGTGCTCAAATAAATAAGTTAATGCTTTGTATATTATTATTATTATTATTATTATTACTATTATTATTATTATTATTATTATTGTTATTATTATTATTATATTATAACATATTAAATATATTATTAAGTGCATAATATATTTTATTAATTATTTTTAATTATGAAATTATTATATTTTGAAGAATCCGCGCATTGCGCGAGCACATATACTAGTTAAATCAGTAAAGAGAAAAAGTAAATCTTCAAACGCAAGAAGATTTGCATAGCAAGGAAATGACTATCTGATCTATTCTATGTGTTTTGATGATCCTCACTAATGCGGGGACCTGGTCCCTGGTAGAGTGCTCTTGTCCAGATACAAATGGGGCACAACCGTAAAAGCTGTCATGTCAGGTGGTAGGTGAAAAGTGCAGTGTCCTACACCAATAAGAAGAGTGGACGAGATTGTATGTTTCAGTATCTCACAAGTGCAGGGACCTGGTCCCAGAGTTTCCTCCATTAGATACATAATTGGTTACAACTATAAAGCTGTCACGTCAGAGGTTGCTGAGGCGTCAGCATACTACACCAATCAGAATGGAGGAGGGTGTTTGTCCAACGGATAATAACTCTTTATGTTTGATACTTTTAACATGACAAACACCATATTAAATTCATTCATCCAAAGAAGGAAGTTAGTGATGTAGCGTGGTTTCACGGTACTTTCAATGCCTATTCCTTAAGTTTAGTGTGTGTCTAAGGTATTTTTGTATTAGTTTTAATGTATTTTTCTCTTTGTTTGCAGGAAATTTATCCAAAATGAAAACGCGGAAGAAGTGTGCTGAAATTGCAGAAGTAACGACCTACGGAGCCATCGACGGTCCGTAGGTGGCAACCGCCGTATGAAGGAAATGCTGCTGAAGGAAGACCGGAGAATTCTGACTAAGTGTGGGGCTACAGAGACTCTCGACGGACCGTCATCTCCATGACGGACCGTCATCTCCACGACGGACCATCCTGCACATCCGTCATCGTTAACAGAAAGTAGCCCAGTATCCGTCTTAAAAAGATTCTAAGTGTGGAGAAACGGAAGGCATCGATGGACCGTCGTGCACTCAACGGACCGTCATCCTTGTCCGTCGATGGTAACAGTGAGTACGAGAAGAAAGCAGCTAAAAAAGAAGCTAAGTGTGGAACGACGGGGGGCCTCGACGGTCCGTCATGGCCTCGACGGTCCATCATGGCCTCGACGGTCCGTCATCCCGATCGTCAACTCAGACGTGTTCTTTGGACAAATTTTCCTTAAATAGATTTCCCTTTTATTTTAGGACTCTATTACTATAAATACTTTTAAAAATCTCGTTTTTGAGGTTAGACTCTTCGGTATTTTTCAGTTTTATTGTTCTAGTTGAACTTGTGATTTTGGAAATTATTCTATTTTTCGGAATCGTTTGTTGCAAGACTTTTGATTAATTCAAGTAATTTTTTGGATTTTCTTCAATCTCATCAAAGTAAGTACATGAGTTCTTATCTAATTAACACGAATTGTGTGATTATTAACATGGGTAACTAAATCCATAACTAGGGTTGTGGGAACCATGGGTAAATAACAAAGTAAAACTAGCTAAAATTATAATTCTCGAATAGTTTCTTGCATGTATTGATAATTCTTTCATTTAGAAGTCTTTTTAACGAGTGCACGCATTAGATTTCGCCTTGTTGCTACTTGCCGGACCAAGGAGGTAGATAATAAGAAAAGAATTATCAACGTAGATTTAGTATACACTATTTAATAGGCTAGTGTCGATTGGTGCAAAGTAACAACTAAGCCAAACATCGATTATGATGCTTAATATGAGGTAAAGTAAGGTTTAGTAAAACATACACATGTAGCTGGACCAAGGTGCGGAGTGAAATTTCCTAGTTGCCGGACCAAGGAATTAGGGATATATAACTTACCACTTTTCATGAAAGATACTAGGAAAGGATTGTTATTAGCTAGAATTACTGCGTTATGAACCTGTGGGGAACACTTATGCCCTAGTTACTCTCATTACTTGATAAAAATCAAATCTTTGAACTTGCCACTTGTTTACTTAGAAATAGTTAATTACAGTTGTTACTTAAAACTCCCCCTTTTTAAACTTATTTTCGGAAAGGACTTGACTAAATAGAAGTAATCATAGGTTAAAGTTAAGTCTAAATCATTTTCCTCGTGGGATCGACCCCAACCCCATAGTTGGGTTCTTTACTTGATATGATCGCTTATACTTCTTTTCGGGAAGTAAATTTGAGCGTATCAAATTTTTGGCAGAAAGTTGATACACATGCAATCTTGATCAAGCATCTTGAGTTGCAATTGGCCCAATTGTCTTCGACTGTGAACCCACGCCAACCGGGCACTCTTCCTAGCAACACTGTCCAAAATCCAAAAAATGATGGACATTGTATGACATTCACAACTCGAGGTGGTATGGAAACCATTGACCCACCGATGCCGTCTGGTGTAGAAAAGGTGATAAGAGGTGATGGTGAGGTAGTGGAGGTTAGTGGTGAGTTAGTAGACAAAACGGGTAAAGAAGCTGAGGTACCCCAAAAGGTGACCCCCATGCCTAGACCACCACCTCCGTAAACGGGTAAAGAAGCTGAGGTACCCCAAAAGGTGACCCCCATGCCTAGACCACCACCTCCGTTCCCACAAAGGTTAGTGAAAAAAACCGAGGATGGTAAATACCGGTGTTTTATCACCATGTTGAAACAGCTTTCCATCAATGTCCCTTTGATAGAAGCTCTTGAACAAATGCCCGGTTATGCCATGTTCATGAAAGATATGGTTACTAAGAAAAGATCGGTCACTTTTGAGGATGATGATAGAATGCAGCATTGTAGTGCTATTGCTACAAGGTCTTTAGAACAAAAGAAAAGTGACTCAAGAAAAGTTGAAAGCAAAGTGAAAAATTTGAAAATTTGCAAATACAAGTAAGAAAAGAGAGGAGTCACTTACTCAAAAAGAGAAAGAAGGGAGAATAGCAAGGCGAAATAATATAAGAAAATTAAGAAATAGGGCGTAATAAAACGATGAAAAGGTAGGACTCTTAGCCGTTATGTCAAGGAGGACAATAAGTCACTAAAATACATCTAAATGTATCCTACCTGACCCCAAGCTTAAGTTACAAGCTAAGAAAGTCCTATCGTGATTCTAAGAGTCTATTATGGTGAATTTAAAGCAGTTAAAATAAGGGCAAGCCTATGGAAATAAGTATAAATGAGGTGTGAAGTTGTTCTGAGAGAGAGTGTTGAAAAATAATCCTCATACTCAAACTGAAATAATTGTCTGAAAAATGAGGATGTTCTTTTGGAGTGAGGACACTAGTTGCAATACCGAAAAATTTGTACCTTGGTGAGAGATCAAAGAGGATAGGTGTCGGTGTGTGGTGAGTCTGTGTCATGGTCTGATCTAAAAGAGCGAGCCTAATAGTGATAGCATGTATAAACATAATGAAAATAATCGGGATTGATAGCCAGATGATTGCGAAAGCTAAAATAAGGATACTCTTGTACAAAGATTTTGTGGTGAGTCATAGTGCGTCGCTTGAGGACAAACAACGAATTTAATTTGAGGGTGTTGATGTATCATGGTTTCACGGTACTTTCAATGCTTTTTACTTAAGTTTAGGGTGTGTCTAAGGCCTTTTTGTATTAGTTTTAATGTATTTTTCTCTTTGTTTGCAGGAAATCTATCCAAAATGAAAACGCGGAAGAAGTGTGCTGAAATTGCAGAAGTGATGACCTACGGAGCCATCGACGGTCCGTCGACCCCTCGACGGTCCGTAGGTGGCAACCGTCGTATGAAGGAAATGTTGCTGAAGGAAGATCGGGGAATTCTGACTAAGTGTGGGGCTACGAATACTCTCGACGGACCGTCATCTCCACGACGGACCATCCTGCACATCCGTCATCGTTAACAGAAAGTAGCCCCTGTACCCGTCTTGAAAAGATTCTAAGTGTGGAGAAACGGAAGCCATCGATGGACCGTCGTGCACTCAACGGACCGTCATCCTTGTCCGTCGATGGTAACAGTGAGTTGGAGAAGAAAGCAGCTGAAAAAGAAGCTAAGTGTGAAACCACGGGGGGCCTCAACGGTCCATCGTGGCCTCGATGGTCCATCGTCCCAGTCGTCAACTCAGACGCGTTTTTTGGGCATATTTTCCTTGAATAGATTTTCCTTTTATGTTAGGACTCTATTATATAAATACTTGTAAAATCCTCGTTTTTGAGGTTAGACTCTTTGGTATTTTTCAGTTTTATTGTTCTAGTTGTTGAACTTGTGATTTTGGAAATTATTCTATTTTCCGAAATCGTTTGTTGCAAGACTTTTGATTAATTCAAGTAATTTTATGGATTTTCTTCAATCTCATCAAAGTAAGTACATGAGTTCTTATCTAATTAACACGAATTTTGTGATTATTAACATGGGTAACTAAATCCATAACTAGGGTTGTGGGAACCATGGGTAAATGACAAAGTAAAACTAGCTAAAATTATAATTCTCGAATAGTTTCTTGCATGTATTGATAATTCTTTCATTTAGAAGTCTTTTTAATGAGTGCACGCGTTAGAACTCGCCTTGTTGCTACTTGCGGGCCAACGAGGTAGATAATAAGAAAAGAATTATCAACGTAGATTTAATATACACTATCTAATAGGCTAGTGTCGATTGGTGCAAAGTAACAACTAAGCCAAACATCGATTATGATGCTTAATATGAGGTAAAGGTAAGGTTTAGTAAAGCATACACACGTAGCTGGACCAAGGTGCGGAGTGAAATTTCCTAGTTGCCGGACCAACGAATTAGGGATATATAACTTACCACTTTGCATAAAATATACTAGGAAATGATTGTTATTAGCTAGAATTACTGCGTTATAAACCTGTGGGGAACACTTATGCCCTAGTTACTCTCATTACTTGATAAAAATCAAATCTTTGAACTTGCCACTTGTTTACTTAGAAATAGTTAATTACATTTGTTACTTATAACCCCCCTTTTTGTTACTTATTTTCGGAAAGGACTTGACTAAATAGAAGTAATAGTTGTTTAAAGTTAAGTCTAAATCATTTTCCTCGTGGGATCGACCCCAACCCCATATTTGGGTTCTTTACTTGATACAACCACTTATACTTCTTTTCGATAAGTAAATTTGAGCGTACCAGTTAGCCAGCGAGCCTTTTCAAGAACTCACAAAGAAGTTTGTAAGGGACCTATTCCCGGCAAGACTACGACGTGAAAAGGTGAAAAGGCATTTGTCAGAAAAGTTGTCACCTCTTATGCCTTAGGTGCACAACTTTTCCAACAGCAGGTCTTCAGCCAAGGCCTCAAACGAATTTGTGGTGAATCATATTATCTCTTTTTAATAAACACAAATTGAAGTCTTGGAAAACTAAACTTGGATTTTCTTTGCAAATTTACAAGCTTGAAAAGAAGGTCATCTTTAAGGTAGAACAATACTCATACTCAACAAAAGGGATCTGATAAGAGTACTTAAGCTTCTTTGTTGAGTTTGTGTTTTGTGTCTATCATTTCATAGTTTTTGCAACTTGAAAAACATCTCAAGAACTCTTGCAAAGGCTCACAAAAGGAGTGAAGAAGCATTCTTAAGATCAACTCGAATCTGAAAGAGCTGGAAGCTTAGTTTTCTTAGGATTATTTCTTCTGCACGCAAATTGTAAATCTGTTCCTACATCTATAAAGTAGTTGTTTGGTGTGAAAATCTTAAATCAGTTGAATCCAACTGATTTAGTGGGCAGCCTTGTGTACTGCTTAGTAAAAGTCTAAGTCATCCAGAGCGTGGTGATTTAGTGGGAAACCTGCGTGTTGCTTAGTCAAATTCTAAGTTGTCTAGTGGTGATAGCTTAGTGGGCGGTGTTGTATCCGCTTATGCTCTTCAAGTAATAGGTATATTACTTGATCATGAGATTAATAATTTTTTCTCATATTGGTTGTAACCGGGTTTCACTTTTAATTGAGAAGATTAGTGAAGAAGGCTGAAAAGTCCTGTTGAGAACAGGTTATGGTTTTCTTCCCTTGAGCAAGGAGGTTTCCACGTAAAGTTGCTTGTTCAATCTTTACTTTCAGCACTAATTTTACTGTCTGTTACTGTAATTTTGCTTAGGACCTGGTCCCATCGAAATAGGTGGATGTTTACTTTTAGTTACTGTTCTTGCCGAGTCAAGGGAACTGGTCCTTGACTGATAAGTGGACGCATACATTTCAACAATTGGTATCAGAGCATGGTGTCTCTATCTGGTTAACACCAAGAGAGAAGTTCCTGCTAGAAATGGTGTCACTACTGAATAACCAAAGAAATTAGTCTCCCACAAGACCTTCTCTTTTTGGTGGTCACTCTATAAATATTGGAAGATTCATATGAAAGACTATCTCATGGCTGAGGACAGTGAATTATGGGACGTCATATGTAAAGGTCCTTATGTGCCAACTATGGAGGTTAAAAATGGAGAGGTCACAAGAGTCATTCCCAAAACTCAAAAACAATATAATGACTTTAATAGACTATTAGTCCAGAAAAATCACAAAGCAAGTAAGCTACTGATGTGTGGCCTTAGTATAAATGAATACGATCTGATTTCATGTTGTGAATCAGCCAAGGAAATCTGGGATCTGTTGAGAACAACTTATGAGGGCACTGAGGAAATAAGAAAATCTAAGCTAGATCTCTTTACTACTCAGTTTGAAGGTTTCACCATGAATGAAGGTGAACTCATTCATGAAGTGCGCACCAGATTCTCCACCATCATAGATGAGCTCATGTTCCTTGAAGAATATGTTCCTATTGTTAAGCAAGTATACTATAAATTCTTCTTAGATCTTGGACAAATGATTTTGTGACTGGAAATGAGACAAGAGAACCTGATGTAATGACGATGCATACACTATTTGAGCATCTTCAAGTTCATGAGATGCACAGAAAAAAGAGGATCTCTTTCTCAAGGGCAAAGACAAGAGGACAAATATGGTTGATGAGGTCGATCCTAAGAAAGAAAATCATGACAAGGCTACCTGCTCAAGTGAAGTGTATGGCAAGAGTTATCTACCTGGTCACTCCATTGGAAAATTTCCTGTGCAGAAAGCTGACCACATGAAATTTTCAAGACTACAGAAGGTAAAGACAATGAGGGGGACCAGGTCCATCCCAAGATAAGCGGAAGAGAAGTCTTCTTCGGGGCAGTAAAAAGGGATATGGCTACATGGGAAAAATACTCAAGTAATTTAGATGATTCTGAACACACAAATAATGGTTTCATGGCAAAGTCAGACGAGGAAGATGCTGATGAAAAGGTAACTCTATCTTATTTCAAGCAAAACTTAAATACCTTTTCTACTAGCAAGTTGAGAAAGCTAGCAGTTGTATTACTTGATTTGATAAGTGAGCTGACAAGTGAGAAGGATCCCATAAACAACAGTCTAGACATCTCTCAAGATGGAAAATTTGCATTTGTTGCCCAAATATATGATCTTGAAAGTCAAATGGTTGTTCTAGAAGCTGAAAATCTAAAACTGAAGAAAAAGATGAAAGGGGTAACTAATACAACTTTTAAAGGAAAGAACGAGGCAAGCAGCTTGCAGCTGGAGCTTGAGAATAAGCTGCACACTGCTGAAATGAAGACCAAAATTGCATTAGAATGAAATCTTGAGTTACAGAGGGACCTGGTCCATGTAAAAGTGGAACTGGAAAAATCCCTCGAATGGACAAATTCCTCTAAGATTCTTACAAATCTGATTGGTCAAGGGAACAACAGTACAAGAGGACTGAGCTATGACGAGATAGAACCCCATACAATACTCACCATAAATCTGTTTCTGATGTTGATGATCTATTATGTGTGCATTGTAGTCGTGAAGGACATTTAACGAAGAATTGTCCAGCTTCGAAAAGGACCCAAAATAGCCTGTCAAAATATTACAAACAAAGGAACATGAAGAAGCAAGGACCTGATCAACAGTTCAACAAGAAGAAGAAGGGACATGGTCAACAAAGCAACAAGCGGAACTGGTCAACAAAAGAACTGGCAGAAGAAGGGACCTAGTTGTGCTCCTGTTCCTAAGTTGAAAAACATCAATTTGCCTCACTGGACAAAGAATTCTCTTATCATTCCTTTATCTGCTTACTGGGAACTCCAATGAGTTCCCAAGGCTACCAAGTGATATGGTGTTCTTGTGAGAGGAAGTAGCAACATCCAGTGTTGGTTCATGAATGGCAAATTCTCAAAGCACTTGACTGGGAACTGAAAAATACTTCTCTCTCTCAAGGCACTTCAAGGTAGAAGTGTCTTACCTGGTGATGGTAAGAAAAGAAAAGAGATGCAAGAATATGTATATTGCTGATTTGTTTACTGCTCATTGTGACAGTCTCACTGAACTTAATGCTCAAGGTAAGAATTCTAAGGTACGATTCAAGAGACGTGCTCATGAGTGTTGCTTTGCTGCACAAATCTGTGTCAGGGGACCTGGTCCTAGTCTGCATAAAATGATATTTGCAGATAACAAAGGTTGTGACGATGATGTTAAGGAGAACCTAATCAGACCATCCCTCAAGTAAAATATGCAGGCTTTTAATCTTTCAAGATTCCTCGGGCTGAAGTGATGAATGTAACATGTTTTGTGACAAAAATGATGATATTTAGTAGTGTAATCTTAATGATGTTGAAAGAGTGTGTGTGGAATACTTTTACTCCAGCAAGGCTTATCCGGTGTATAAAATGTGTGCATTGAAAAAGATGTTCATGCGATTTTTGATGGGTCTAGAAGAATTGAGAAGTTGCAAAAGAAAGAAAACTAGAAAACTCTGAGTTGGAAGGGCTGCTTCAGAATTAGAGAGATGGTCTAAATAGTGAGCTTGTTGAAGAACATTTTCTTCATGAATCTACAGTCTCAATGAAGCTGATGCAGATGATGAACCTGATGAGGGACCTGGTCCTATAGACGGTGCAATTCAAACTGATAAATTGAATTCTAAAAGTAAGAACGATGAAGCTGATCAAGCTCAGTTTTAAATAAGCAAAGTATGACAGTCGGCTCCCCAACAAGCTCATAGGTCGTCCAAGTTCCTCTTCAACAATTTCTTCAAGTGAGAGTTTGTTGCATTCATGGGTAGTCGGTTCTAAATAAGCACTATGAGAGAATTCTTCTTAGAGCTACAGGTTAAGCAAAACTCAAAAGGTACCGTTGGTTGTCAAGAAAATTACATTTGTGAGCTGCTCAAATGGCTTAACATACTTCAAGTCAAGACAATGTTACAGAGGGGCAATTCATCATGATGTTTTGCAAGCAAACTGGAAGATCGAGTGTCTTGAAAATCCTCACTAAAGTCCTAAGATAGGACTACTGTGTACTCACAGTAACTCAGCTGAATAGAAGAAGATCGCACAGCGTGATCAGGGCAATTGTTGTCTGAACAAAGAAAGGGACCTGGTACCAGTTTAAAGAAGTTGCTGAAAATGTTTCATGTTATGGGTGCCTGGACAATTCATGCTTTCTTGGGCACTAACTTGAAGCTGGATGCTGATGAACTGGGTTCAAAGACTCTACTCATGTACAAAGAAATCACTTTTGAAGGCTGCTAGTAGAATCCGAAGATATTTTAAGAAGACAGGGGACCTGGTCCTATTCTGTCCATCAACAAACTTTTTGGTTTAGAGTAAATGGTGCTATTTATTATGCTGGGTATCAAGCTCATGGAAAGAGTACCTCAAGAGTGGATTATGTTATGCGTTGATCTTTCACTTATGTGGAATTAAAAGGAAAGATTCAATTTCTCTTTCATCAACTGAGGCGATAAATGTAGCAAGTGTAGGTTGATGGAATCAACTCTTGTGGAACAAGCAGCAACCTAAAGTTCACAAAACTTGGCTGAATAACCACGCTGATGATGTAAATGCTAAAACATTCCTGAATGGATCCTGCCTGAAGCAATCAACTCTCTCATGACTATGCAAAGAGAGCAGGTATCCATGCTTTTCGGTTATGTATGTTTTAGCAAGTTCAGTTTCATACCTTTTCTAGGTATACACACATGGAAAAGGGGACGAAGTAAAAGGGAGGTCAGGACAGATCTAGGCAATGACATTCAAACTAAAGAGAGGGACCTAGTCCTTTCTCGAAGGTTAGCACTCTTGACATTGCAGTTTGAATTATGCATGAGAACCATTGCAATTGCCACATGTCTGTCATTTAGTAATCTGACCGTTGTCTCATCTTTTGAGTACCAAAATGATACTTCCTCTCTCTTTCTTCATATTCCATATTTCTTTCTATCTCCCCAAGAAAAAAAATCAGTTTACCTTCCAAATATCAAGGTGTTTCAAAATTCTCTTTTCTCTTCTCTCATAAAATACTTCAAATTGTTAACCCTTTATTCTTACCGGAGAATTTTCCGATGAAGATGTTTTTAAGTGTGATGAGGGACCTGGTCATCCAAGAAAATTGAAGAAGTGGAAAAGATGATGTTCAAAAAGGGCAAAGTTGATATTTTGAGAACTCAATTCTGAAGAGGAAGGTTTCAGATTTAAAAAAAAAATTCTTTTTGGTTCCTCAATTGTTGATCTATTCTTCTCGGAGTCCTTGAGTTGTTTGTGTACCAATCTTTTTGTTATGTGAAACTCAGACTGGTGTTGGAATATATAACAGTTGCTCGTGTTAACTGGAATACTGAAATGGGTTGTCTAAAAGTCCAGCTTCTGAAACAACACTATTAGAGGGACCAGGTGCCAAAAATTAATAATTGGTAGCCCTGAAGGTTCAATATAAAGGTTCGTCTGCACAACTTTCTGAACGTCAAGAGAAGATACTAAATATCTTATGCTAAGGGATATGCTCTATTAATTCTATTCTTTCAATCCCTTGCCTCTAAGTCATCCTTTCTCTTCCTACGTCTCTATGTCAGTCCTCATTCCTCTTTTGGGCATTGTTCTGGTTTTCATTTGTAATCATATTTGCAATGCTTTGATGGCTGATCTTTTGTTTATGGATGAAAAATGTCTTGACTTGTCTCACTACTTTATGCCTTTTTACTCATGCTCAGTTTTGCCCAAGTGTCCATGAATTTGCTTGAACTGCATTTCTGTCAACTTGTTTTACTACTTTAACCCTTTTTATGATGTCAAAGGGGGGAAAGTTGTTAAGGTAAGGTATGAGATAAATTCTGTTATAACTGCTTGAAGTAGTATGAGATCAATGGTGTTATCACTGCTGGAAGAAGACATGGGTCATACCGATAGGGGGAATCAATGCTAGCTACTTGAAGAGGAAATGGTTCTTCTGACAGGGGGAATAAATGTTAGCTACCTGAAGAGGACCTGGTCTTGTCGATAGGGAAAAAAGATTTTTGTCATCATCAAAAAGGTGGGAAATGCTATATTGATGTTTTGTTAATTTGACAAACTTTGGGGATGCTTCAACTCCAGTTACCCCAAGAATTCTTGTTGATAGGAGGAACTGATGAATAAGTATGTTATCAGCAAAAAGGGGGAAAATGTTAGTTCAAAGATGAGTTGAGATTTTAGCTCGAACTTGATATGATGTTTTGATGATTTAACAAACTTATCGATCTAACAAGGAACCAGATCCTTGTTATTGGAACTGCTGACAGTGAGATTAATAATAAACTCAGTGTGAGGTATACTTGTGTGCTATCATCAAAAAGGGGGAAAATGTTATATTCTAGGTGTTTTGATGATCCTCACAAATGCGGGGACCTGGTCCCTCGTAGAGTGCTCTCGTACAAATACAAATGAGTTACAACCGTAAAAGCTGTCATGTCAGGTTGTAGGTGAAAAGTGCAGTGTCCTACACCAATAAGAAGAGCAGACGAGATTGTATGTTTCAATATCTCACAAATGCAGGGAGCTGGTCCCAGGCAGAGTTTCACCCATCAGATACATAATTGGTTACAACTGTAAAGCTATCACGACAAAGGTTGATGAGGCATCAACGTACTAAACCAATCAGAATGGAGGAGGGTGTTTGTCCAACGGATAATAACTCTTTATGTTATGATATTTTTAGAATGACAAAAACCATATTAAATTCATTCATCCAAAGAAGGAAGTTAGCCTGCGAGCCTTTTCAAGAACTCATAAAGAAGTTTGTAAGGGACCTGGTCCCCGCAAGACTGAGACGTGAAAAGGTCAAAAAACATCTGGGAAAAAAGCTGCCACCTCTGATGCGGTAGGTGCACAACTTTTCCAACCGCAGGTCTTCAGCCAATGGGATGGCCTTAACGAATTTGTGCTGAATCATATTATCTCTTTCTAACAAACACAAATTAAAGACTTGGAAAACAAAACTTGGATTTTCTTTGAAAATTCACAAGCTTGAAAAGAAGGCCATCTTCAAGGTAGAACAATACTCATACTCAACAAAAGGGATCTGATAAGAGTACTTAAGCATCTTTGTTGAGTTTGCGTTTTGTGTCTATCATTTCATAATTTTTGCAACTTGAAAAACATCTCAAGAACTCTTGCAAAGGCTCACAAAAGGAGTGAATAAGCATCCTCAAGATCAACTCGAATCTGAAAGAGCTGGAAGCCTAGTTGTCTTAAGATTATTTCTTCAACACACAAATTGTAAATCTGTTCCTACATCTATAAAGGAATCAGATAGTTGTTTGGTGTGAAAATCTTAAATCAGTTGAATCCAACTGATTTAGTGAGCAGCCTTGTGTGCTTCTTAGTAAAAGTCTAAGTTATCCGGAGCGTGGTGATTTAGTGGGCAACCTGGGTGTTTCTTGGTCAAATTCTAAGTTGTCTAGTGGTGATCGCTTAGTGGGCAGTGTTTTATTCGCTTATGCTCTTCAAGTAATAGGTATATTACTTGATCGTGAGATTAATAACTTTTTCTCACATTGATTGTAACCAGGTTTCACTTTTCCTTGAGAAGATTAGTGAAGACGGTTGAAAAGTCCTGTTGAGAACAGGTCGTGGTTTTCTTCCCTTGAGCAAGGAGGTTTCCACGTAAAGTTGCTTGTTCAATCTTTACTTTCAGCACTTATTTTACTGTTGTTATTGCAATTGCGCTGAGGACCTAGTCCCATCGAAACAGGTGGACTTTTACTTTTAGTTACTGTTCTTGCGGAGTCAAAGGACCTGGTCCTTGACTGATAAGTGAACGCATACATCTCAACACTACCTTAGCTAAGTTATGAGCAACAACATTACGATATCCACAACAACAATCATGACAACACTTATTTAGCCAAAGTGCATCAATAATGTCAATTCTGTATACAAGCGCTGAACCACTGAACTATAGTAGTGTTTGAAAACATGAAGTTGTGACATTTTCCAGCATTAAACAGAGGCACTGGCAGGACATACTTCTATTTGGAGAACCCTCTAACCGTGCAAGTTTCCTAAACAACTATGTTTAATCAGTAGAAATACTCTTAAAAAATTCAATTCGTAAAGTAAGAGAACTACTAGATGTAGCCCGACTAAATTGGATTTGTCCTCGGAAAGTTTTACTTTTGCAAATAAAGTGCTTCCTAACAATAATGATTCTATAACAAAACTTGTATAAATTCATATACATGATAAGTTTAAAAGGCTAGGCTAAGATATAAGTTACATATTTACCCCGAATGGGTATGTGCATCACAATCTCTTCACAGACTCGTACAACAATGAAATTTCCTCTTCACAACCTCGTTGAGTACCTTTTTCACCAATTACGGTAAGCCTTGCATCAAAGCAACATAAAAACTAGCTCATTTATAAAAACTGAAACAAAAGCCTCGCATCAAAGAAATAGAAAAGACAAACTCATCTTTCAAAGTAACAATAGACATAGACTAACAAAAACTTGTATCTTCATAGTAACTAAGAAAGTTAACCAAAATTGCAGCAATCCCTAAAACAAATCAACCAAAACTACAACTAAAACAACAGCTAAAGCGGAGTAAAATTTCAGAAATTATTCACCAAAACATTTGTGAAAACTAAAACAAAAGTCCCGCATCAAAGCAACATAAAAAACTATCTCATCTGGCGAAGAAACAATAGGCCTAGACTTATAGAAACTTGTATCTTCATACAAACCGAGAAACTTGACAAAAATTTCAGCAACCCCTACAACAAACAAATCAAAACTACGACTAAAGCCAAAGTAAGATTTCAGAAAATATTCACCAAATTATTTGTCAAAACTAAAACAAGAGCCCTGCATCGAAGCAACATAAAAAACTAGCTCATCTGGCAAATGACCAATATGCCTAGACTAACAAAATCTCATATTCATACTAACTGTAAAACGTAACCAAAATTACAGTATACAACAAACCAATTCCAAGACTACAACTAAAACAACAACTAAAACGAGAGTATGTTTTAGTAAATATTCACCAAATCACCTGTCAAAACTGAAACAAAATTCCTGCATCAAAGCAACAGAAAAAAAAGACGAAAAGCTAGTCTACCATAGTAGAAAAAATGAGACCAGAATTGTAGGGAAGCAACATAAGCAGCTGCACAAAAATTGATAAAAAGTAATAAACTTACAATAAACTTAACTTTTACATGAGAGGTAATCTATTCAATAGATTTTACATATACAAAAGATTCTAGCATCCTCATTACCTACATTAGTCATACACAAAAGAGTGTGGACATAACTAGAGGATAACAAAAAGGCACTCCAATCAAAGTTTGGAGGTTAGTTGAGAAAACAACTATCACACTAGTGCCACCACTTATATACACAAGCTTATCATACTTCAAAGTTTATCATGGATGACCATGAACATAATTGTCTGGCGCTCAAGCTCACCCATACGTAAAAAGATTTTCATATTTTTGACATCTCCACAGATAACCTTTTTAAGCTTTGATACTTTGTTCTATGGTGTACAAATCAAATGTAGGAGATTCAATGATGGAATAAATTTGACTACGCATATGAGAGTGCTCATGATTTCCAATTTTGTCGATCAAGGAGCCAATTCTTTTATCTTGGCTTTCAGTAAAGGTTTTCATAGTTTCCGCCATACTCTTGAGAAATGTTTCATTAACATCTTCCACAACCCTCTTTCTTTTCTTGCCTTTTTCTTTTTCATTGACACTAGAAGAAGATTTTTTAGCATATCCACCTTTCTTTTTAGATGGTCCAGTATGTTCATGAGGAGATCCTCGAGCATATTCATTTTCAGTTGCTTGAGTAAAATTACGTCCTGTATCAGTATTTTCAGCTTCTTCAGTAGGTCTTTAGGTCCACGACTAGCTTCATATTCATATTCATCATCATTTACATTGATAAGAAAACTAAACTCATATAAATAGAAAGTCCTAATGTTTGAGTCTTTAAGATATCCTCAACAACATCCTGTGGCCCTTCTGCATGTTCTCCAGTTGCCCTATCTTTTTCGAAAATTTCATCCCAACCTGCAAACAGTTGCCATTTTTTATTATTCATGTTACTTGCAACAATATCATCCTAGACAAACAATAAAATAAAGACGACAATTTTATATGAATAAGTATAAATTATGAAGAGTTGAGAAATATCTATATGAACAAATAATATTCTAATAGCAATATATTAATTAGCTTTAAAAAATTATCACAATCTTTTGGATCATCAATAATTATAGTTCCATCACTATATTGAAATCTCAAACCACTCCCACCCTTTAGTAAGCTTAAGCTTCTATAACTTCTCTTCCAAGCTTTTAATTTAGAATTGACATGTGGTTCACCTTTCAAACAAGTGTCAGGGCTACGTTCATACAAACAGTGCTCCAACTACATTAAATATCCTAGCCTAAAAGTTCCATTATCATCCCTCCAACCATTAACACATAACTCTTTCAAACCATTTATAAGAATACTTTCTTCTGTAGGAGTTCATGTCCTTCGAGTTGGTGGTGTTGATCGTCTTCGCCTTGATCTTTTTGGTGGTTGCATTGAACATTTCTGGATTTCAATTTTTTTGAATAATCTTGTGAAACAATCATGTTAGTATTAGTTACTATCATAAAAAGCAAAAGTATCTCAAAATCATTACTTAGCATCATAAAAAAATTCATATACTTCAATGTACAAAAACAATAAATTAAAAACATACCAACACATCACGATAAATACATAAATTAAACACATTACAAATTAATGTAAGTAATTGCTCTTATATCATAAAAAGCTAATACTTGATGCATCTTACAATAATATCAAAAACTAAAGGGAACAATAACTCAAATGCAGCATAAAACATAAAACAAGCACAAAATAATGGAAAGATCAATTGCTTAAGTTAGCATTCCACATTGATTGAGCCAACTCATCCCTCCATGTGGTCCACTCCTCAGATGATTCAACAACATCAATGTTATCTTGTTGATATTCTACTTGTTCTTCCACATCGATCTCTAAGGGATCCACTTTCATCTCTCTATGAATAATGTGGTCTACTCCTCAGATGGTTCAAAAACATCAGTGTTATCTTGTTAATATTCTACTTGTTCTTCCACGTAGATCTCTAAGGGATACAATTCCATCTCTCTACGAATAAAGTTGTGTATAAAATAACAAGCACTAATAATCACGTTATGTATCTTAACTGAGTACCAAGAAGGGCTTTTAGAATTCCCCAACGTCCTTTCAAGAGACCAAATGTCTTTTCAATAACATTACGAGCTCTAGAATGCTTCATATTGAAAAGCTCTTCTCGACATTGGAGTGGTATACTTTCACCTTGAGAACCCTTAACCAATATCTATATCCTCGGTAAGGTGAAAGAAAACCATTTCCATTTTTATATCCTTCGCCGCACAAATAATAATTACCTATAATATAAATAAGAAATTAGTTTCATTTATATCGAATTATTTTTGTGATAGAATTTAATGTGAGCATTGTATAGCATTACCCTCGGGAATTTTCAAACCATTCATTCGATCTATAGCATTTCGTAATACACGACCATCAGATCCTTCCCAATTAGGTAATAGATAAGTATAATTATGATTTTTTATCACAAACTCCTAGTACATTAGTTGCTATTTTCCCTTTCTTTTCTTGTATCTTGGTTTTTCCTTAGAGGGAACTCTAATGTGAATGTAAGTACCATTGAATTCACCTAGATATCACTATAAAAAAATTATAACATTATCTCAAGCAACAAAAATTTCTTTGTAAAATGATATTTTACTTTTACATAAATTAATAGATACCCAATTGAAAGTGCATATACATCTAACGATCTCCATCTATCATCAAATTCATCTTCAGACACAGGTTTGGGTTAAGAAGTAACAATGGAGCTAGTTTTTGAATAGCTTTCAATCATTCATTGAAAGCTTGACTTACACTCCAGCCCCATATAATATAATCAACCTTAATGGATCTATTCTTCTCATGATGAGCCAAATAATTAAAAACATTGCTAATTTTTCACTACTTCACATATATATGATATCGGCCAGACCTCCAACTTCCTTAGTCAAGAGAACTAAAGTGTGAAAATAATTTCTATCCATCCTTAACTTAACAATACATGTTGTGTCACTATCTTGTACAATACAATTCAAATGATATATAATTTTAGGAACTCGACTACTCATAAGGTAGCTAATCACATGCCTATTTCTTTTTATAGAAATACCATGCATAACCATGAAAAGAAAAATAAACATAACAAGATATTGTTGGCACAATATCTTCCTCAAGGATGATAAAACATTCAATATCGTACTGTAATTGATGATCCATAGGAATCCTATTTTTTCATTAAAAAATGAAAAGATTTAATACACAAAAAAACAATTAATAAGAATCAACGAGGGCAAATTTATAATGAGGACAACTTGAATATTTTTACAAATATCTCAAGCACATAAAAAGAACAAACTCTTTTCAAAATTTACAAAAACCCTAAAATATAACATTCCTAGAAAAGATTGTTTTTTTCCATTAAGTAGAAAAGATGAGTGTATCCAAATTATTATGCAACAATCAGAGATTATAAATGATGACAAAGAAACAAAAGAGAAACAAATTATGAAAATAATTAACCTTGTTAGAGACTTGAAAGTTGAAGGTTATAGGTAAAGATGTTCTTCAATACCATCTATAGCTTCAATGGAAAATTAAAAGTTGGGTGTACCAAAATGAAAGAGTAATATCTTATTGCAATGAAGAAGAGAAGAAACCTGGAAGACCATATGCGGCGCTTGTGAAAGCTTATCAATTAAAGGATTTGAAGGATAGTTTTGTCATTTAATAAATTTATCCCATCACAAATTGTGATGGGATTATTATACCTCCCTTTTGGAGGGATAACTTATACTGGTACTATTTATTAACTCCAAGATAAGTTATCCCAAACATTCCAACCAAACACTAAATTAAGTTCCACTAAATTTTTATCCCAGGACTTTTTGTATCTCTATCACACCAAACAACCCCTTTATGTTTTACATATTCAGACTAGTTGGGTTTTCCCTTTTTTTATATCCACTATTCTAGCTTCCGCATAGTATGTGAATTACTTAGTTATATTTTCAGGATATGTATAACAATGGTTTAGCTTGTGGTCATTCTTGATTCTAGGTCCCGTGTTACGTCTAGAGGGTAGTCTCGGGGCGTGACACAAAGCCTCAATCATAATAAGATGCATCATAGAGTATGCGTTAGTACTTTGGATTTACTAAGCATGATGGATTTGCAAAGTTAGGTGAATATAAACATGCTAAAATACTGGTCAAGTATGTAAACTGAATTGAACTAAAGTACATAGGCTCAAGATACAACAATGCATAAAAACTAGAAGGGAAAAAGTACAAATATAACCCCGGACTATTGTAAATGGTATGCAAATACCCTTTGCCATACTTTTCAGACATTGAAACCCCAACCATCAAAAATCTAGATCACATATACCCTTCATACTAATGGAAATTAAACATGTCATACTCTTATCCACCGACACGACATCTATTAAATATAGGATCGACATATAAGATTGTGCCATTGTCCCTATTTAGTCTTTTGTTAGAGTAAATGCTATATATTCTGTAGTTTTGGACTGTAGGGGCATCAATTTCCCAAAAGTATGATGAGGGTTATCTGCATACTATTTATGATACCACTAAAATTCAACAAGGAAAACAGAAAACTCAAAACACTGCTAAACCTCACCAAGACCAGAATGATACTCAAGTTGAAAAACAGCAGGTTCAGCCTAAAAAGGTAGAGGATAAACAACAAAAAGGGGCCATGGCCAAAGATATGGGAACAAGGCTAGTGCCAGCAAACAAGAGCAGACACCCAAAAGCAGGAACAAGCCTAGTAAAAAGAAGAGAGCTGCAAATAAAAATAAACAAGCTGAAATGCAAAAACAAGATTATAATGATAATGACCAGATTATTACTCAAGCTGTAGTGACAAGTCCATGTAAAAAAAACTATCATGGTGGATGAGAAACAAGGCATGGATGTGTTACCTCTCAAATCAGTATAACACCCCCTCTCCACTGGGTGAACCTCCAAATCGGACACAACTGCAAAGAACTGGCAGAACTCAAATCATAGATGAATATGATGTGGAGAATTCTGAGGATGAAGTGGATATATACAACCAGCCTATTAAGGATCCGGATGATGATGATGAATTAGTGAATCATTGATCAAATTGTTTAGTCCAAACAATGACAATGTATTGGATAAGTAAATACAACATGTTACAGGGCCTCTCCCCTAGAGGCATACAGTTGGAAATGCTTCCATTAAAGAAGCCTCTTCTAGCTATTAATGCCACTGCAGACAGACCAAATACACGATTATTCACCTCCATATCATCTCAATGATAAGTACAATCATTTGGAATGCTAGAGGTATCAATACCCAAGGTGCTCTTGAAAGACTCAAAAATCTCAAAAATATCCATCACTTGTCTATGATTGCTGTGTTGGAGCCTTTTCCAAACATCATCCACATAAATATGTTTAAAAGTATGCTTGTCATGTGTCACATCCGGGGAGCACCCCCTAGAAGTAACATGGCATACTTGAACTCTAGGAGGTCTTATACAAGCCAATAGTTATCATTCATCGCATTGTCATAGTAAATTTAGCGGAAAATTTAAAACTTTTCATAGCACATCATATGCTAGAAACATCACTTCATATACATATAAAATATAAGTTATAATACATATTTAGATCTTAAGTCTGTTTGCCATCCTAGACTCAACATCATAAGAATACTTTAGGAACACGACCCTTACAACATAATACATAAGTATAATACTAAAGAACTTTACAGTAAACTAAACATTAGGGCATCCTTGGACATAAGGATTCCTTTCCTTGAGCTTGGGAATCACATATCAAGCTCCTCATTTATAGAGACATACTTTAAGCATCCATAACCTACACTTTGTGTAAAAGTAGAGAAGAATGGTGTTAGTACAAGAATGCACTAAGTATGACAACCATGCAAAAACATGCATTTATAAGGGACATTTTACTTGAAATTCATACATGATGCCTTTTTGTGAAATCTTTATAAAACCTTGATACAATAGCATTTATACCATTCACATACTTCATATAGACATATTCAAAGGTCAAACATCATATAAAATCACATATAGAATTTAAGGCACATTTGAGGTCACTTTACAGTGAGCTCTTTTCACCTTACAGTGAACTATTTTCCTTTACAGTGAACTTCTTTTATTTTAACTCCTTAACCTCTCAAGTAACCCTCTAGTGATACTTGGTGCAATGTATCACCTTAGGGACAAAAAGAAAGCATACATACAATCGACATAAGCCAACACATACCATCATAGAAACATAATATATCATAGACACATTTAAGTCAAGACCCTATTGGCTTTACAGTAAGCTACATCAACTTGCACATCTATTCACTTCACTTTACATAAATCATTATAAGACCTCACTCATGACCCCAATCGAAGTCTACTAGTGCAATGTACATGTGAAGCCCCATAACCTCACACATACTTAGTAAACCTATTATGAGACCACAATCCTTAACACTCTATTTCATACACCAACAAGTAAGTGAAGACAACTTCATTCATGTCAAGCAAGGCCTTCATCATATGGTCATTATGACCAACATATTGCATATAACAACAAGACCATATCACATAGGTCCATTAGGACTCATACCATGCACGTCATCATAACAAGTAGACAATTACTACAAAGTCATGCATAAGGAACATATACATACAGACATGCATTAGAACACCTTCCTAGGACTTCTCTCAAGAGCCACCTGTGCAATGCATAGGTGAAGTCCCATACCCCCACCTACACTAAGCAACTACCCTTAGGTTATCCTAGTTAGGGTCCTTACTTTACTTTCATTGTCCATTTTACTTTAGGGAAACTATAGTCTCAACCGACACTAAGACCATGGGTGCTAAACATGAAATTTGATGGTGTAGAGCCTTACACCAATGGAAGGTGTTCTTACCTAGCCAAGGTAGAACATTAACACATGCTAGCATCTTAGTTGATATCACATTGCTAGATCCTATGTGGCAAGCATAGTTTATGGAACTTGGGGGCCATCATGGAAACATCACTCTAGACCCTTTTTGGGTCATGAGGCTATCCACCCCGTGAGGTCTATGGTGACCTACCTTCCTACAATGGGAAGGGACACCCCTCATCTTCAAGCACTTGGTGCTAAGCTAAGTTCCTTTTTTTATTAAAAAGCCTTTATTAACTTTATCTCATAAAATTAGGCTTGGGAGAGTCATACCCTCATATGCTTAGCTCATAGGTCATAGATGAGAGTTCATCAACCTAAATCATGTGAGAAACCCTTTCACATGGACATAGCATATTTAAGCACCTATCTAGTTTAGGGTACACTTGAACACACCTTTCAAGGCCCCTCTATGGACTAGATCTTCATACATGTGTGTGTATACTTATATGTGAGCAAACCTTTCACATAACACATGAATGTCACACATGTTCATATATCAATGCATAAGTCTACAGGTGTGACTATATGAGCAATCCTTTCATATTAACACATTAAGACGCTATGCACAGTCATATTTCATCATATCATATACTTAACATCATAGCATATAAGTCATACTCATAACATGTTCATACAATTCTATGCATGTACTTAGAAGACCAACCTAGGAACTATCCTATCAAGGCACACATATGCAATGCATAGACAAGGTTCCATACCCTTGCCCATACTATTACACCTATCAAGTCATCCTAGTGAATTATACGTCACACAACATCATAGAATAGATAGCATAGCACAAGACTAATTTATTTCAAGACTTACAACATCTTACAGTAAGCTCTAGTCTTTATGCACCTATCTTAGCTTTACATCACATATAACATTATAGGACCTCATCATAGGCAGCAAGTACACATAACCTTAACATAACCTTTTACATGCTCATGACTTTAGCAACACAACCTAGATCATAGCTAGACTAGGAAACTAGACATAAGCTTCATATAGGGTGACCATCACCAACACACATTCATAGTATAATTGCCTTCAAGGCCATGTTCACATCACATATATATTTACAATAAATTAAACACCGCCACCATAAGTGGACCATACCACACAATGCCATACAAGGCTTCATCAACTACAATAATATAGAAAAGTAGAGAAGAAGAGCCATTCTTACCAATTCATCAACCTTTGATCATCATTGATCAATACACCTTTTTCATCATCAATACATTATAGGGCCGTAGCTAAATATATATTTAATCATGAATGAAATCATGTACAAATCGCTACAAAATCATACTACAATCTAATACAATAGATCACATATATACAAGAAAGTTGAGAGTTATAGATCATCAACTAATTTCCCTAGTCTTGTTCATCAATCATATTGTATCAATAATATAAATTTAGGGCAGTATCTAGAGAGATAGAACATCATAGCTAAATCATGCTTCATCCACCCTAGAATATAGATCACAACATATACATTACTCTATCAAGTCTATAGGCTAGATGAACCTAAATCAATCTTTACCAATTCAATTGTTATCTATTCATATTGGGTCAATTATACTTAATTATCATCACATTACACATATAGCCAGTAGCTAAGACAATTCACCATAATCGAGTCACATAACAACCATCCTAACGTCAAGATCAAAAGTTACTACATGATAGACTAGAAGAACCTTAATCAATTCATACCAAGCCTTCTTTACTTTGATCATACAAGATTTATACCCACAATTCAACCATGATATTAACCTAAGGCAGTAGCTACAAGCATCTTCACATAATTGAATTCCACTTTTATACATTTAAAGATCAATGTTACAGTGAACACATAAAGATCTAAGCTAGCCTTCTTCAAATCTTCATATATTGATTCACATGGGGATTTCATCAACAATTCATCGTCAATATACTTAAATAACAGTAGACAAGAGCAATTCAATGTAATAGAATCACAATTCAACCAATAACAAGCCACGATCACAATGCCCATGCAAGGGCTAAATCAAGTTTGGGAAGGGACGAGGGTTCACAATGCAATTGGATTAAAATTCACGTTAAAACCAATACATTATCATCAATTAATCATGATTGAACCTTTAAAAACATTTTTAGAAAGAACCAATGGCTAGATTGAAGAAGGAGAAGTTTGATCATGAAATCTCTTTTGAAACTTTGAGATTAACTCTCTAGATTGAAGGATAACTAGAGATGAAGGATCACCATACCTTTATTAGATGAAGAACCCACTAAAAATTGGTGAACAAACCATGGGAATCCAATCTACTAGCTGACCTTGAACTTCACCTTCAATGGAGTTTTCTAGAGAGGATATTTTGGGAGAGGGAGGTTTGATTTAATGGAGGATTTGGTATGGGCTATTCACGTTTTATATCATCTATATATACTTAAAATAGGTAAATATACCGCCTAGGGTCAGTTTAGCACATGGGGGTGAATTTCCCATTCACCCCATAAATAGGCAGCGTGCAAGGCAGTAACTGAAGGCCTGCATCGACGGACTCAACAATGGGGCATTGGTCCATCGATGGGCTGTCCTGTGCCTTCCGTCGTTTGGATTTGAGGCTGTCATGTGGCTAAGCCTTATACATGCTAAGTTCCCATCGACGCCTCCCCATCGACGGGGCGTCAGTCCACGACGAGGCGTCATTTGGCTCATCGATTGACACTGCCAAGGCAATGCCTCAACAACCTTTGGGTCCTTCTTATGGGCCCTTTTGCGGGGTCCTTGCGAAGTCGTACCCGGACGTTTCCAACGTAAATATACACCTTAACATATTGAATACCTTCCATGCAATTTTCACCCAAGATTCACACATAAAACTCACCCAAACATGCAAGGCACACTCAAGACACACATGAACGTCTCAAGGGCTAATTTCGAACGTCTTAGACGTTCTTGGACGTTTGACCTCGAAACTTCATGAAAATCCATAAACTTCCTACAAATATCATTATTAATCATTTTAAGACTCCATAAACCCATGACACACTCATAAACACATAAAAGCATCTAAGGCCCCTTTGGCGACTATTCGTCGAACGTCTTGGTCGTCCCTTGACGTTTGACTTCCATGTCACCTCGAACTTTATAAATTGCCTCAATACCACATTATAAACAATTTTAGGACCTTATATACTTATGACAAACATGTTAGTCTCTAGACACCCTAACTCATTTTTGGGGGTCATACACCATGGATCATACTACTAGCAACACTAATGGTAAGATTTGGCTTTTTTTGACGAATGATGTTTCCTGTAAGGTCTTAGAGGCTGATAAACAATAGGTTACTTGTGAACTCAGTGTCACGACCCGAAAGCACCCCCTAGAAGTTAGGGAAAAACCTTCGAATCGTGACCGGATGTACTTGACCCTTTGGGGTCTCGTACAAGCCCGCTAACTAGCATTCATAACATAAAGCATAAAATGTAGTGCGGAATTAAAACTTTTCACGATAATAATAATAAAAGAAGTCTTTTCATAAATATTAGGAAATCTTATCGTCACAAGACAACTTAAAGACACAACTTAGAATCTTAGGGACACGGCCCTTTACAATAAAAAGGAAATACTAATTTAAGTCTTAATAATGAAACTAAGAAACATAAAACTATGTCCTCGAATATATGAGGACATACCCATTTCTTGAGGGATAGAATTCCCAAGCTTCAACTCCGATCCTCCAAAAGGCTTCCAACCTATACTCATAAGGTATATAAAAGTATGGGGTTAGTACAACAATGTACTAAGTATGGCATATGCAAAAACATACAAAAAGGGACATTTTAGTAAAATATCTTTTCATGCAATTTAAATATAATATTCATGAATTTAGAAACAAACCAACATAAGAAGCGTCATTTAACACTTAAGGAAGGACTCACATAATTTTGAACCAAAAGAACACTTTACAATAACTTTACTAAAACTTACAGTAAACTAAAAGGAACATTACAGTGAACTTACTAAACTAGTAAAATTGAATAAAGCATTACAGTGAACATTTTGAATTCTTACAATGAAAACCTTACAGTGAATGGCACGGTCCAAGTGATATGAACTTTTTTCCTTTGAAGTTGCCCTAACCCAAGGTTATCCTAAGACTCCCTAAGGGAGCCAAGAAGGGATCGTCATTACACCTCCCTTCAAAGCACACCAAAGCGACCCTTAAAACCACCAAGTCTTAGGCTTACTTCGTTAGGAATCAAATCCACGCCCTTGGCTAACATATGCAAAACACTCATGGAAATATAGGTCACACTAAGTGCAATGTGAGAGTAGCATCCCATACTACCACTACCACTTAGTGCTCCTAATGGATTCCATTTACTCAAGTACTCCACAATAATCATCCATAACACCACAACATATTATTCATTCACACGGATTTCATGAAAGTACTTTTCTCCCATAGTAGGTATAGGTCACACCAAGTGCAATGTGAGAATAGCATCCCATACTACTACTCCCACTTAGTGCTCCTACTAGGTAAGTAATGTGGATCGAGCACTTCACGACATACATACACAATATCAGCAATATACAAGTTAACTAGTTTCAAATAAATTCCTTTGTGGGAGTTAGCTTAACCGACAAAGACCATGAGACATAGACATGGAATCCCGTTATTAATCCCTATCGGATGAGGGATCCTTACTTGCCTAGTGTAAGGTCATGCTTCTTAGTGTCTACATGGCTTTTCCAATAGCTACACCTATGCGGGCACATAGTTAAGGGATAAGGAGATTGTTACTAAGTAACTCACTCTCTACTAACGAGGAGTACTCATCTCAAAAGGTACTTTGAATTACAACATCTCAACTCACGAAGTGTAATCCACCTCCCCTTCATATCCTCTCGGTACTAGGCATAACTCCCCACAAATTTCTCAACATAATAGTCTATGTTAGAAAGCTCACTAGGAATGGAGAGGTTACTACTAGACACTACATCTCAACTCACGAAGTGTGTCCACCTCAAGATTCCCTTTTTTGCTCAACTTGGCATAATACATTCTTTAAAGTGTATGTGTGTACACCTTGCATATAAGCATCATTTCATTCTCATCAAGTTCTACACATACTTTAACCTTGATTCATGAAGTTACACACTCTACATGCTTCTCATAATCATATACTTCATTTAGACATAAACTAGGTCAAACATGCAATTCAAGCTACACCAAACACAATACAAGACCCATTTCCAATATCTCTTCATTTCACATATTAGACCTTCAAGATTACATATTCAAAACGTACTAAATAACATCAAGTTCATCAATTAGCACCGCCACCCATAAGGTGGACCATACCACTCAAATAGCAATTCATAATAAGAACTATACAATGAGAGTAACTCATCAACAAATCAAACCATCATCACCCATAAGCAATTTATCAATATTTCACCATATTAAGGCCCTGAGGGCAGTAGTTACACCAACATGACAAATACTAGAAGACCCAAGTTCATACCCTACTCAAATCATGCTCACATAACCCATTTTCAAGCCAAAAGTTGAAGTATGCATAAACAAGAGTTTCATGGAGTTTTTTTTAACGTCAAAATAATAAATTCAAACCAAGATAAATACATTTAAACCATTAGAACTTAAATACAAGAAGACCCATACTAGAAATCAAAGTTAGAAGAAGTTTGAGTTTAGAAACCCTTTTGAAAACCTTTTTGGATGTTGGCTTCTTGAATGAAAAGATATTCAAGAATGGATACCATACCTCTCTAAGCAAGCCAAATCCAAGAGTTTTTGATGATGAGACACTTCCAACCATCCCTCCTATCCTTCCTTGACCTCTAGCTTTCAATGGAGTCTTTAGAGAGTTTGTCTTTATAGAGAGAGTTTGAATTTTTGAAGTGAGGGGTCTTGTCTAGGTCTAGGGTTTAAAACTAATTTAATATAACCTAAAAACACTAAAATTATCCACCTAGGGTTTTAAAAGATTTGGGGTGTATTTACATAAAACACCCCAAGTTGGCAGCCACTTAACAGACTTGGCAGTCCTCACAGACGAGACCTTCAGCAACGGACCGTCTGTGAGCCAACGGACCGTTGATAGGGTCTCGTTGGTGGATACTTAACTCCAAATGGAGCATGGTCAATTGAACTCACTGGTCCAATCGACGCCCTAGGTCGACGGACCGTTGAGGGACCAACGGACTGTCCTTAGGGTCGTCGATGGCCACTGTTTTTTGGCAGATGTTTCCCAAGTCTTGGGCCCTTCATCTAGTGCCCATTGTGGGTCCTAGGTGAGGTCATGCCCAGACGTTAAACCCCCAAACTAATTCGTCTAAGTATTAGGAACATCCAATGCAGGTTTCAAGTAAAACAAACACGTAAAACTCATCCAAACACACCAAGACACACAAGTACATTCTAAGGCATACCATCGAAACGTCATGGACGTTCTTGGTCGATTAAACTCCAAACTTAACCAAACTTCACACACTTCCTAAGGACACTAAACTAACTCAATTTAACTTAAAATCAACTCAAGAAACAATCATGAGGCTCTAGTGCACCTTAGTTCATTTTGGGGCGTTATATTCTCCCCCACTTGGAATAACATTCGTCCTCGATTGACACTTAAATTTTAAGAACAACAAGGACTCACATAGAATCATATAATACACTTAGATCATGATCAAAACATCAACAATCGAAGCATCAACTAGCAAGGAACATCATTTCACACTTTCAACACTTAGCAACATTGGCAACTTTTGCCAAACTTCACAAAGTCAAAACTCAACCTTAAACTTCTTTTATGGAGGAACTACCTTCTCCAATATTAAACATGCTCATATACAATACTTTTACACACATTGAAACTAAAATTCAAGACAAAACAATTTTCTTCAAAAGATCAAAATTCTACAGTGAAGTTCACTGTGTTCACTGCCAAGCTACCAATTTTTTTTCCGAAAATTCATTCTTTAAGCAATTCATCAAGATAACATGATGATCATATGAACTATAAAACCATATAAACTCATTTCATAACACAAAATCAACAATAACAAAGAGTTAAGACTTACCAAAACCATCAATCCGGATTAATTATCCTTTCTAGCCCCCATCCCATAGGAAGGGTTCTTCTTGGGAGCATTAGGATCTAGAGAAGCTTGATTGACATCTCTGCCCCTTGATTTAAGGTTTGGGCAGTCCCTCATCTTGTGTCCCTTATTACCACATGCAAAACAACCATCTGTTCCGGCAAGACACTTACCCCCATGTTGCTTGCCACAAGTAGGGCACCTAGCCCTTTCATAGGAATGACCACCACCTTGAGAATGTTGATTTGGATCCCTATCCTTGTTTCCCATGGAAGAATCTTGGGGATAAAACCTCTTCTTAGGACTTTGGTGACTAGAATCATCCGACCTAGGTCTCTTACCCTCTTGCCTTATCTCCCTAATTTTGGACTCCTCAATTTATTGCGCATAAACCATAATCCTAGAGATATCTATGTCATTAAGAAGCATTGCCGTACGACACTCTTTTTCCACCAAGCTAGACACGCCCATCACAAACTTGTTCATCCTAGTCCTAGGGTTGGCTACCATGGTTGGGGCATACTTAGAGAGTTGGGTGAATTTGAGAGAGTACTCTTGCACACTCATTCCCCCTTGACGAAGGTTCATGAATTCAACCATCTTCTTCTCCCTCCACTCTAAAGGAAACAATCTATCTAGGAAAGCCTATTTGAATTCCTCCCAATCAACTGGACCTCTTTCTAAGGGTCTCTCACCCCTCCATTGCTCATACCACACTTGAGCAACATCCTTAAGTTGGTAAGCGGCCAATTTCGCTTTCTCCCTAGGGGTCACACCCATAGCATCTACCACCTTGAAAACCTCATCTATGAAGCCTTGTGGATCTTCATCCACCTTAGTGCCATGAACGGTAGGAGGGTTCATCCTTATGAAATCACGAATCCTAGAAGCGGGAGTACTAGCATTTGGTTGGGGCCTATCTCCTTGGTTAGCTTGGCCCACAAGGTGATTGTTGACGACTTGAGCTTGAGCCGTCATGAGTTGGGTCAAGTTCATTAGGGCAGCCCTCAACTCCGCATTAGTCATATCACCCTCAACAAAAGGAGCTTGAGGCATAGGAGGCACTTGAGGCCCTTGAGGTTCCGGTGAGGTTCTTGAAGAGGAACCTCCTCATTTTCCTCCCCTAATCCAACACTAGGAACTTGGTCAACATGGGGAAGCACTCTATCATTTGTTACACCTTCCTCCTCCCTTCTAGCGGTCGATCTCCTCGTATTCATGTCCTAAAAACACAAAAAAAGAGGTTGAGAAAAGACACCTTATATACTCAACTCTAAGGCATGATATTAGAATACAGAAGAAAGTGAAACTTCTAGCATCCTATAGCCTCTTGTCCATGGATGTGTCGCGACTCACACCAATGACCAAGATACTACTAGATGTGACTTGTGAGACTTTTAGACCTTAAACTATTTCCCAAAACCTTATACTCTGATACAAAGTCTGTCACGACCCGAAAGCACCCCCTAGAAGTTAGGGAAAATCCTTCGAATCGTGACCGGGCGTACTTGACCCTTTGGGGTCTCGTACAAGCCCTCTAACTAGTATTCATAACATAAAGCATGAAAAGTAGTGCGGAATTAAAACTTTTCACAATAATAATAATAAAAGAAGTCTTTTCATAAATACTAGGAAATCTTATCGTCACAAGCCAACTTAAAGAAACAACTTAGAATCTTAGGGACACGACCCTTTACAATAAAAAGGAAATACTAATTTAAGTCTTAATAATGAAACTAAGAAACACAAAACTATGTCCTCGAATATATGAGGACATACCCAATTCTTGAGAGATAGAATTCCCAAGCTTCAACTCCGATCCTCCAAAAAGCTTCCAACCTATACTCATAAGGTATATAAAAGTATGGGGTTAGTACAACAATGTACTAAGTATGGCATATGCTAAAACATACAAAAAGGGACATTTTAGTAAAATATGTTTTCATGCATTTTAAATATAATATTCATGAATTTAGAAACAAACCAACATAAGAATCGTCATTTAACACTTAAGGAAGGACTCACATAATTTTGAACCAAAAGAACACTTTACAGTAACTTTACTAAAACTAACAGTAAACTAAAAGGAACATTACAGCGAACTTACTAAACTTACAGTAAAATTGAATAAAGGATTACAGTGAACATTTTGAATTCTTACAATGAACACCTTACAATGAATGGCACGGTCCAAGTCATATGAACTCTTTTCCTTTGAAGTTTCCCTAACCCAAGGTTCTCCTAAGACTCCCTAAGGTGAGCCAAGAAGGGATCTTCATTACACCTCCCTTCAAAGCACACCAAAGCGACCCTTAAAACCACCAAATCTTAGGCTTACTTCATTGGAAATCAAATCCACGCCCTTGGCTAACATATGCAAAACATTCATGGAAATATAGGTCACACTAAGTGCAATGTGAGAGTAGCATCCCATACTACCACTACCACTTAGTGCTCCTAATGGATTCCATTTACTCAAGTACTCCACAATAATCATCCATAACACCACACCATAGTACTCATTAACAAGGATTTCATGAAAGTACTCTTCTCCCATACTAGGTATAGGTCACACCAAGTGCAATGTGAGAATAAAATCCCATACTACTACTCCAACTTAGTGCTCCTACTAGGTAACTAATGTAGATCGAGCACTTCACGACATATATATAGAATATCAACAATATACAAGTTAACTAGTTTCAAATTAATTCTTTTGTGGGAGTTAGCTTAACCGACAAAGACCATGAGAGCTAGACATGGAATCCCGATATTAACCCCTATCGGATGAGGGATCCTCACTTGCCTAGTGTAAGGTCATGCTTCTTAGCATTTACATGGCTTTTCCAATAGCTACACCTATGCGGGCACATTGTTAAGGGTTAAGGAGATTGTTACTAAGTAACTCACTCTCTACTAACGAGGAGTACTCATCTCAAGAGGTACTTTGGATTATAACATGTCAACTCACGAAGTGTAATCCACCTCCCCTTCATATCCTCTCGGTGCTAGGCATAACTCCCCACGGATTTCTCAACATAATAGTCTATCTTAGAAAGCTCACTAGGAATGGAGATGTTGCTACTAGATACTACATCTCAACTCACGAAGTGTGTCCACCTCAAGATTCCTCTTTTTACTCAACTTGGCATAATACATTCTTTAAAGTGTGTATGTGTGTACACCTTGCATATAAGCATCATTTCATTCTCATCAAGTTCTACACATACTTTAACCTTGATTCATGAAGTTACACACTCTACATGCTTCTCATAATCATATACTTCATTTAGACATAAACTAGGTCAAACATGCAATTCAAGCTACACCAAACACAATACAAGACCCATTTCCAATATCTCTTCATTTCACATATTAGACCTTCAAGATTACATATTCAAAACATACTAAATAACATCAAGTTCATCAATTAGCACCGCCACCCATAACGTGGACCATACCACTCAAATAGCAATTCATAATAAGAACTATACAATGAGAGTAACTCATCAACAAATCAAACCATCATCACCCATAAGAAATTTATCAATATTTCACCATATTAAGGCCCTTAGGGCAGTAACTACACCAACATGACAAATACAAGAAGACCCAAGTTCATACCCTACTCTAATCATGCTCACATAACCCATTTTTAAGCCAAAAGTTGAAGTATGCATAAACAAGAGTTTCATGGAGTTTTTTTTAACATAAAAATAATCAATTCAAACCAAGATAAATACATTTAAACCATTAGAACTTAAATACAAGAAGACCCATACTAGAAATCAAAGTTAGAAGAAGTTTGAGTTTAGAAACCCTTTTGAAAACCTTTTTGGAAGTTGGCTTCTTGAATGAAAATATATTCAAGAACGGATACCATACCTCACTAAGAAAGCCAAATCCAAGAGTTTTTGATGAAGAGACACGTAAAACCAGCCCTCCTATCCTTCCTTGACCTCTAGCTTTCAATGGAGTCTTGAGAGAATTTGTCTTTAGAGAGAGAGTTTGAATTTTTGAAGTCAGGGGTCTTGTCTAGGTCTAGGGTTTAAAACTAATTTAATATAACCTAAAAACACTAAAATTATCCACCTAGGGTCTTAAAATACTTGGGGTGTATTTACATAAAACACCCCAAGTTGGGAGCCACTTAACAGACTTGGCAGGCCTCACAGACGAGACCTTCACCAACGGACCGTCTGTGAGCCAACGGACCGTTGGTAGGGTATCGTTGGTGGATACTTAACTCCAAATGGAGCATGGACAACTGAACTCACTGGTCCAATCGACGCCCTAGGTCACCGGACCGTTTAGGGACCAATGGACCGTCCTTAGGGTCATCGATGGCCACTGTTTTTTGGCAGATTTTTCCCAAGTCTTGGGCCCTTCATCTAGGGACTCTTGTGGGTCCTAGGTGGGGTCGTGCCCAGACGTTAAACCCCTAAACTAAGTTGTCTAGGTCTTAGTACCATCCAATGCAAGTTTAAAGTAAAACGAACATGTAAAACTCATCCAAACACACCAAGACACACAAGTACATTCTAAGGCATACCATCCAAACGTCATGGACGTTCTTGGTCGATTGAAATCCAAACTTAACCAAACTTCACACACTGCCTAAGGACACTAAACTAACTCAGTTTAACTTAAAATCAACTCAATAAACAACCATGAGGCTCTAGTTCACCTTAGTTTGTTTTGGGGCGTTATACTCAGCCACGTGGAAGCTTCTGAAACTTACATCAACACTTTTGTATATGCCAAATGTAAAGACTATCTCAGAAGACCTTTATGGGATAGACTGTTACATTTTTCTTATACCAATAACATAACCCCCTGGTGCTCAATTGGTGATTTTAATGTTATTACAGACACTGATGAAAAACTTGGTGGAATCCCATACAATATGAGAAAAAGATTGGAATTTATTGGAGTGATTGAAGCCTGTGGACTCATGGATTTGGGGTTCAATGGACCAAAATTCACGTGGTGTAACCAAATAGGCATTAATTTTAGGATATGGAAGAGGTTGGATAGGGCCATGGTGAATGATAAATGCGTGCAACACATGCCTCATACCAGCATCACCCATCTCCCTTCTGTGGGTTCTGACCACTACCCACTGATTATGGAAATGGAAGCTAGATCTGAAGACCATATAAAATACTACAAATTTCTCAATTTTTGGGTAGATCAACCCTCTTTTTTGACTACTGTGGCAGACTGTTGGAATAGGCAGCTTGAAGGAAATCCCATGTGGATTTTTCATCAGCAAATGAAAAGGGTGGCCTCTACTCTTAGCACTTGGTCTAAAATGCAGTTTGGTGATGTATACACTACGGTTAAAGATTATGAGGAGAAAGTCAAAATTGCAGAAGAAAATCTCATTCAAGACAACACTAATGATAATAGAGTAGCTCTACATGGCATTAAGGCAGAATATATCAGATTCATGAAGTTAGAAGAATCTATACTCAGACAAAAATCACAGCTTCAATGGTTCAAAGAAGGGGATTTCAACACTAAATATTTCCACTCTTTGATCAGAGGTAGAAGAAGAAGATTATTCATTCATAAAGTCCTCAATGATAACGAGGAACGGGTAAAGGGGGATGAAAACATTGCTATTGCTGCTTGTGACCATTTCCAGAATATCTTCACAGGAAAGGAGGAACTTATTGGTGAAGTTCCTATGCACTGTATTCCAGGAATTTTGACTCAGGATAAGAATGACAGCTTAATGGCCCTTCCAAATGTTGATGAACTGAAGGAGGTGGTTTTTTCCATTAACCCACATTCAGTTCCGAGACCTGATGGTTTGAATGTCTGTTTCTTTCAAAAATGTTGGAATATTATCAAGAGTGATCTGCTGGTTGTTATTCACACCTTCTTTTGTGGTCAGACGCTCCCCAAATATTTCTCTCACGCATGCTTAGTGTTGCTCCCTAAAGTTAAAAATCCAAAAACAATTATCTGAGTTCAGGCCCATCAGCTTGAGCAACTTCACTAATAAGATTATTTCTAAGTTGCTATGCCTTAGATTGGCACCTATTCTACCTAGTTTGATTTCTCCTAATCAATCAGTTTTTGTCAAAGGTAGGAGCATCTCAGAAAATATCATGCTTGCTCAAGAAATAATTCATCATATTAAAAAACCTACTATTGGAAGTATTGTGGTGATTAAACTGGATATGGCCAAAGCACACGACAGGGTCTCATGGTCTTATATTTGCCTTATTCTAAGAAAAATAGGGTTTGATGAACTTTTCATAGATATGACCTGGAGAATCATGGCTAACAAGTGGTATTCCATTATTATTAATGGAAAGAGGTATGACTTTTTCCACTCTACAAGATGCATAAAGAAAGGCGACCCTCTATCCCCAACCCTATTTATTTTAGGTGCTGAGGTGCTGTCAAGATCCTTGAATAGGCTGCACCAAAATCCTCTTTATCATGGCTTTCTACATGGGAAAGAGGAGACCACAGATCAACCACTTAAGGTTTATGTTGGGGGTATTGATGAGTCCACAATTTGGACTCATTTAGGGTTATATTTTGATAGGTTCAGTGTCCTCAAGTTTCTCTTGTGTCTTAAAAACTGATAAAAATACCTTGAGTTTTAGGTATTTAGACTTGGATACAAAGGCATGGACACAATCGAGCAAAAACGAACAGAGGCAGATAAAAGATCAAAGAAATGAAGACATAAGAATCACCGAACATCATGGTGATTCTCCAAAGGTTCTTAACCTTTCCTAAAGTTCCAGTGAGATGAGCCATGAAGGAAAGAATCAAATCGGCGATGAAGAAGAGCAGCCGACATGTCGCCGAGCAGTTCTGTGAAGCAGTACTATGTCACCCAATGATCCAAAACGTGAAGATGTTGAAGGCTAACACAAAATGGTGATAAATATACCAAAGGAAGGATCGTGGATTTGATTGGCGATCCCTAAAAACTGAGTCGTGTGGTCCTTTGCAACACAAAAATTTTTAAAACTGTAAATACTTGTTAATACTTTTAGCTTAATATCAAATTTTGTAGTTTTGAATAGTATTTTCATACTTAGCTTCTATTTTGAGTTTTAAGAGATTTTGGGAAACTTTGCTCTTGAACCTTGGAGATTTGAAGATTCACATCTTGAAGAAATTCGAAGTGAGTTTGGAAATTCTTCATCCTATACTCGTTTGAAGTGAGCACAAATCATACCCAATTGATGTTATCTTGATTTGATATCATTTTTTTTCCTTTTCTCTATGTCTAGCTAAAATCCCAATTCTTGGGGCGTGCTTTTGTGAATATGAGTAAAATATATTGTTGGGTATTGCTTATTGTTAGTATATTTGTTGCTTAAATGTGATTTCATTTAGTAGTTGTGTTTGAACTAAATGAGGCTATAGTTGCAAATAGGATTTCACCTTCGTATTTTTTCCTTGCTCGAGAGAGAGGTTTTAAAACTAAGACTACTAAATTGATAGTCGGTGGTTATTGGGTCATCATGGGTTCAACTCGAGAGAGTGATTGGGTTAAGGTGGAGGTTGTGGTTAAAGATTGAAACTCGGTGTTCGAGAGAAACCGAGTTTATTAGGGGTAAGTTGCTTGAGAGAGAATTTACCCCACTAAAGTCTAACCTAGTTACATATATTCGACGATGTACTATCAATATCAGTTACCTTACTTTCCCTTTTATCTCATATTTCGGTCACATCCCAAGAAGTCAGTTTACCCTTTAGTCTCTCTTATTTTTACTTTTTTAGTTGTTAATTCGATTGCAAAAACCCCCATTGTTAATTGACACGCATGTCACCCCTCTAATTTATAATGTTTTTATTCGATATTTTTTGTAGTTATGACTAGCATGGGATGATTTGTTCTTAACTGATTTTTTCTCAAAACCACTCTTTGTGGGAACGATCCCAACCCTTGGTTGAGTTATATACTTATGAACGATCGTCGATGCTTAGTATTGGCTGATATGTCTTTGATGACGATGATCAGCTAGCACCACTTATGGGTATATTAGCCCAAAACGTTATCAGATTTTGTTGACGTTTTACAGAGCATGCGTTGCATGTGCATAACGTATATATATTATATGATGTTGTAAAATAGAATTAATATTACTACATTAATTTTTTTAGTAAATAATCATAATTGAACAAACATAGGACACATGTTTTTAAATTATTAATGCATATTGTCATAGAGTTACTTGTATTTTGAGATCAAAATGACCAGATTTCACTAAAACATTTCAAAATACATTCAAAGTTAAATATGGACAAAAGTGACATTTCTTTAATAATATTTTTATTACTTCACCTAATTTTGTAAACAAATATAACCAACAAAATAGAAAAAAAAAATAATCCATTCAGAAAATTTCACCAATAGCCTTTCCTCTTGAGCTTATGAACATAAATGATGTACAACATTTAAGTACAAATTTTGTCTTAAATATTCATACTTGTAATTTAGTGTGCACATAATACTAATGAGGACTACCATACGTATTTAAATATTTTATCTTTAAAGTAACATATCTTTTAAGAAATATTATTACTCTATTAAGATTTGAGTAAGGCTATCAAAGAGATGTAATTTTACCGAGAAAGTGTAATAATTTAATTTAATTTTGATTTATGAATAACATCACCTAAGGTTAAAAATATTTTCTTTTATTAAGTTTCTACCTTATCTTTGTGGAATTGTTGTCTTCTTTTTTTTCCTTTCGCATGCATATCATATAGTTGTTGTGTACTGAAAGTATCTAGTATCTTATAGAAGGTGTATCATGATATAAAATACTTCAGTTTCTAATAATAAAAATAAATAGATGAATAAATTTTTTTAATCATTAACTTGATTTAAAATCATTTTATGATCAATCACTATTTTCTTATCTATTTTTATATAGCTAGTAAGGAGTGTATCTTGTGACATAAATAAAAACAATTTGGAACAATACATAGCCAATGAAAAACCAAGACGGAAATATATGTTCATACTATATTCACTCTAATGTTCCATTTGATTTAAATCTCTTTCCACCAACACTTTAATTACTTTCTCCATTTATTTTTACGTACATATATATTAAAAATAATTATTATCATGGCTATGTAATCATATTATAAGTAAAAGTGAAAATCTATTTTTGCATAGTATATTTAACATAAAAACTAATAATTCAATGGACTACGTTGATACTCATCATTTTAGAAAAATTAGGTAGAAACTCCTTCGTCCGAGGGAAACGAAAAAAGATATTTTACCCTAACCAATATGCCTTTTTTCATATATATTTAATATTATTGTCTCTCCCACAACTTTTCGTCACTGTTAACTCATGTAAATGGTAAGAAAAAATACGAGTGTGAATTGCTGAATGATTTGCTATAATTTTTCACCAACTTTTTTCTTATAAGGTACCTAAAATTTAGTTGAATTTCAAACTTAATCAATTTTTGCAAGTAACACTTGAGATTTTTTAAGTAGAAGAAAAGTAGAAAACTAAATGATAATTGTAGCTTAAAAGTGTGAGGAAACACTTATTTTTATAGCTACCAAATAGAAGTATGAATGAGTGTTAATTGTGCCTTATTTGAAAAGTCACAACCTTTCGAAAAAGTCACTACTTATAAAAAAAAGTCACAACCCTTTGAAAAAGGCACAACTCATCAAAAAAGTCACACCCCCTTCGAAAAGTTACAACCCTTCGAAAAGTCACAACTCATTGAAAAAGTCACAACCGGTTAAGAAAAGTCACAACCCTTTAAAAGTCACAACTCATTGAAAAAGTCACAATCCTTTAATTTGAAAAGGTATCTACATGCAATATAATTAAATCAATTAAATAAATAAAATAATTGGAGTATTTTTAATTGGGTATATATATATATATATATATATATATATATAGACAGATAGATAGATAGAGAGAGATATTTTGGAGATTTGTCTACCAGGTACCTTTTTTTTTAAAAAAAAAACTTTATAAGAACCGTACATAAATATGTAATTCCAATAGTTTCACCATGATTCATGCCTTTTTTTAGCATTTAGGTGCTACTCAACAAGAATCAGGAAATTTTTCAGCTTTTTTATGTGTGAACTCATAATTTTTTGGTGATATGACTTTAGGACAGTTATTTTCCAAATCATTTACAGAACAATCCATAAGGACCAGAGGAAAAGTTTTATATAGCCTCACCATGATTCACTCAGCTTTATTTAAGAATTTTTGGACCACAACAGGAATTAGGCAATTTTCTTTGTTTTTCGTGTGTTAGCCCATAGATTTATAGGTGATATGACTTCTAGGCCTTATTTTCGCACATTTACAATATCATCTGGAAGGATTTGAGGAAATATTCTTGTAGCCTCACCATGATCCGCACCACTTTTTCACATTTAAAGGTCACTCAACCTGAATAAGATGATTTCTAATATTTTCGTGTGTGTTAGTCCATAGATTTCTTGGTGATACAACTTTTGGGATTTTTTCAAAATCTATATAAAACCATCCGTAAGCACCTTAGGAATATTTCCTACGGCCTCATCATTATCCACGCCATATTGTTAACATTTAGGGGTCACTTAATAGGAATTAGTAAATTTTTTCTCTGTTTTTCGTGTGTGTTATTAACCATGAATTTTTTGGTGATATGACTTTCGGACAATTTTTTCCAAACCCTTTACATAACCATGCGTAAGGACTTGAGACACAATTTCAATAGCCTCACCATGACCACATTCTTAGCATTTAAGGGCCAGATATTATACATGAATTAGATTATTTTCTTTGTTTTTGGTATGTTTTTGCCCATTAATTTTTAGTGATATGTGTTTTGAGCACTTTTCTTCGAGAACCTTAATAGAACCATCCGTAAGGATCCGGGGAACAAATATTATAGCCTCACTATAAACCATGTCATTTTGTAGCATATAGGGTCACTCAAAAGAAATTAAGCGATTTTGTTAGTTGTATGTGTGTGTTAGCCCATAGATATTTTTGTAATATGACTTCGAGTAACCTTTTTGTAGAACTTTTGCAAAACCATACGTATGGAGCCGTGGAACATTTCATATAACCTCACCATGATTCACACCATTTTTTTAGTATTTAGGGGAAGCTAAATATGAATTAGGAGATTCTCTCAGTTTTTCATGTGTCTAAGACCATGAATTATTTGATGATATGGATACCAGGAACTCTTTTTCTAGAACCTTTACAGAACCATCCATAAGGACCGGGAGAACAATTAATTTTTCCTCAGCATGATCCATACCAATTTTTTACATGAAGTGGTCACTTAACATGAATTAGGTGATTTTCTCACATTTTCGTGTATGTTAATGATGAGTCCGAGATTTGGACTCATTTAGGGCTTAGTTCATATAGCTTTAGTGTCCTGAAATGCTTATTTTGTGCCAATAAGTAATAATTAATCCTTGATTTTCATGAATATGGATTGAGTAACAAAGCAAGGACACTAACAAACAAAAAGGAACAAACATGCAGAATAATGAAGATGGGATATCCTGAGGATCTCCAAGAGGACTCAGTGTGTCACCTAGTGGCTCATATGACCGGTAAAAGTTCTAGTGTTCCAAGCCTTGAGGGAAGAAAACCAAGTCAGCGATAGAAAGGAGCAGTCGGCGGATCGTCGAGTAGCTCCGCGAAACAATGCTAGATCGCCCAAAGTTACAGACCTTGAGGCTGCTGAATACCTAGGAAGAACGACGATGGAAGTGACCATAAGGAGGCTCACCGAATGGTTCGGCAAGTTTAACTTACTTTGCCAAATGACTCTTCGCGACAAATTTTTTGTGACTATAATACATTTTTGAAAATTTAATTTAGGGTGACTGATCACTAATGAATTACTCTAGAGAATATTTTACAGTAAAGTTTTTAGCATCTGGAGGTTTTTTTTTCTCGAGTTTTCCTAAGATTTGAGGGATTGAATAAATTCAATTTTGTGAATTTAGAAGTGGGACTTTTAAAATCTTCAAAATGGAGTATTGTCAAGATGAATCACGTTTACCTAGTTGATGGATAATCAATTTGGTAATGGGTTTTACCTTTTTATGATGTCTAGCTATAACCTCAATTCCTGGGGTGTGATTATGTGATTATGGGTTGACTTAGCTTATGTGTGTTGTTAATTGTTAGTTGAAACAGTATTTAGAAATGAGTCTAATTAATCATTAATTGTGGTTTAATTTAAGAATTGTAGTTGCAATTATGTTTATGTTCTTTACTTGCTCGAGAGAGAGGGTTTACAACTAAAATTATGGATTGATGGTTAGTGGGTATTGGGTTGACCTGTGTTCAGCTCGAGAGATTGAATCCTAAACCCAATCCTTTAAATTTAGATCGAGAGAGTGAGTGGATTAAGGTGTTGGATGGTCTTATTTTTCATGCTTGTTGATGTTCGAGAGAAATCACTTGATTTGGGGTAAATTATTCGAGAGAAAAATTACCTCCCTATAGCTTAGTCTACTCACTATATCTAGCTATTTTCTAATATTTTCAATTACCCATATGTCTATATTAGCCTATAATCGTTCACATCCCAAGAACACATCTCATTTTTTTTAATTCATATTGTTATTACTGATGTTTCTAGATGATCGTAAAAACAAAAATCCCCATTTGACATTCGTGTCACCCCTTATTTTGAATTATGTATTTATTCGATAACTTTTACTCCTATGACATATTTGACCATGTTCATACTTTCTAAATCATAAACATGTACCGCTCCCTGTAGGATTCGGCCCCAACTCATTTAGTTGGGTTATATACTGATTAACAACCATTCACGGTTAGAATTGGATGAAGTGTCTTCGAAATATTACACATCAAAATGATGCTGCCGGGGAATGGTATTGTTTGAAATTCTTTTGTGAAGTTGAATTGTGTTCTTTTTAGTCATAGTTGAATCTACTTACTTTTAGTTTTGGTTTTTGTGTTGTTGTTTAAAATAGAGGAAATGAGTGTTAATGAAATCAATGGTAGCAAAGTGGGCCACAAATATGACATCACAAATCTCAATAATGTCCATGAACCAAATGTCAATAACCCAAATCTAGTGGGTGGAGTTGGTGTCATTCGCTTGCCTCCCATTGAAGGGAACAATGTGTTCCACATTACAAGCACCATGTTTGCAATTAAAAGGGTTGTTTTGTGGATTGGCTCATGAGGATCCCCATGAGCACATACGGAACTTTGCTGATGTTTGCGGTCCGTTCTCCTTTATAAACATATCCCAAGAGTCGGTCCAACTGAGGTTGTTCTTATTTTATCTAATGGTAGAAGAGTGTAAGTGGTTGGCTGAGTTTCAAAGAGATTTTATCACTTTGTGGGAAGATCTTGTCACTGCATTCTAAGTGTGATTTTTCCCTCCTTTGAAGATGATGACACTTAGGGATAGTATCCAAAACTACAAGAGTTTAGAGGGTGGGAAAATCCATGAGACTTGGATAAGATTTAAGAAGTTGGTGTTGCAATGCCCAACTCATTGATTGCCCGATAATTTCTTGCTGCAGTACTTTTAAAGAAGCCTTAATTGGGTGAACAAGGGAGTGTCTGATCAAGTTTCTCCAGTAGGTTTAATGCAACAACCTTATGTGATAGCAATTCAACTCTTTGATGGCATGACCAAGATAAACTAGGCATGGTACACCTGTGATGATCAGTTCTCCCCACTCACTTTTAAATTAACAAAGGAGAAACTTAAAAAATATCAAGAAAGGGACCAAAACATTGAAAAGATGATGACCCAAGTTGACATTTTAGCCAAAAATGTCATGGGTGTTGGTGCTAGGAGTGTAAATGTTGTGGGTGTTGGATATGTACACCCCGATGAGGCCAAGTTTGAAGTGTTGTACAATGTGGAAGTAAACTTCCTAGCCAACCAAGAAGGAGTTTATCATGCATCTACCCAAGGCTGGGTGGTAACCAAGGTTGGAATAGAGATGAGGGCTGGAGAGACCGTGATCATAACGTCACCTGGAAAGAAGAGAAGGGGAGAAGGATAGGTATGTTCCTCCCTATGAGCGTCAAAAGACCAAAAATTCTAAGGGTGGATTGACCGAGGATATGCTCTGACGTATTCTAAACAATTTTGAAGGGTTAGATAAAGTTTCGATGGAAATGAATGAAGATGTATTGACTCTCAACCAGATGGTGACATCTCATTCCATCTCTATCAAGAGGTTGGAGACCCAAATGGTCAGATTTCTTTGAATCTTAACCCATGAAAACAAGGGGGGTTGCCTAGTGATACCATGGCAAACCCCAAAAATGAAGCTTGAGTAGGAACTTGCGTCGTATCACGATGTTAACTAAGGCGCTTCTTGGGAGGCAACCCAAGTTTTTATTGCTTTATTTGAGTTTTTAAAATAACATTTGTTAATTGTGCACGTGAAAAAGTTAAATGTGTTTTAAAAAGTGGAGGATTGGCGAGCAAAAAATCTAGTCGGCGACTCACAGAAGAGGTTGGCGAGCCTGACTTGGACCTCTGTTGAACTCTAGAAAATATAAGAATGGAATCTGTAAAACTCCACGGGCCCATGAACGAGTCGGAAGCTCACCAAACAGGTCGGGCAGCCAACTTTGTCCGCCGTTTGAACTTCCAAATTAACTGGAGGTACTATAAAACTTGGCGAGATAATTAACCACTCGGCGTGTAGCCGAGTGGATTATCGAGGATGATTAACACCGCTGAAAGGGCGCGAACTGGATGGATTTTAAAATGCCTAAGGTTTAAAACTTCAAACTCTTTTATATTCCCTCAATTTTAACTTCATACAATCACACCCGCAATTTACTTTTGGGTCGTGGATCTTGTGTTCGGTGTGGAATTATTTTCCGCCTAGTATTACAAAATCGTATTTCGGATCAAAGGTTGATTTTCCGAACCCCAAACTTGTAAATAGCATTTAAACTCAAATGCAATTATTTAAATGAACTTTATGTGTGTTGCGACTGCTTGAACTACTATTTGATGTGTTTTTTTTCCTATTTTAGTTTTGATATAATGCCTTATATAATTATATAGTTAATTTCTTGAATCTTGTGCTCTAAAATTGATCATAAACTTGTGGGTTGCTTAAATATTTGTTGGGTCTAGTTGGTTGAAGTTTGAGTGACTCCATTTATGATAAATGACGCACTTTTCCCAATAATGGAGATTTAGACATCATTCGTAAGGGCAAAAGTAATCAAATGACCAATTTTTGCAAAACTTGGGGAAGTCGGTGTACCCCGATGGTATGGGTCATATGGGTATGGATATAATTGAGTTTGTATGTTGTTTGATTTTGTTTTCGGGGGGCTGTGGGTTTGGTTTTGGGAGTTGGGGTTGCAAAATGGCACATTAGGCAGGTTGACGAGCTGGGTCGAGCTCGCTGAACCACTCGGTGGTTCATCGAAGACCCCCTTTATCGCCTTTAATTTCTTGTTTAATTGAGTTTAGTCCTGCTACTTACGGAAAGAAGCATGACATGTCGTCCTTTCTGCGCCCCTAACCCTTAAAAGATACTGTAACTTTTGACATGCTAGTTTGAGATCACTGAATATTGTCAGTGATATGATGAAGGTCCTTTATCATCCCTGACCTATCATTTTTTTGGGAAATTCTTAGGCCAATCCTTTCGGCTAGCCTGATCTTGCTCGCCAAATTGATTCGGTGAATCTTTCTACAACATGATTTCTGCAATTTTCTTGAAATTGTCTCTATTTACTTATGATGTGTTTTGCAGATATGGCTAGACCATATGTAGCAAATCAAGACATGTCGCTCAAAAGAGGGCAAATGGATTCACAATCAACGATGATCCAGTTGTATCCAAAGAAAAGGCTAAAAAACTTCCTACTATAGGTGGAAGGGTGAAGGCAAAGGGAAGGCACCTCCTCCTGAGGAAGCATACTTTAGCTTCGACAGTGAGAGAGTGTACTCTACTAACCTCACCACTTCTATGAGTGAGGGTGAGCACTAGGACCCTCAGGCTGTCATCTTGAAGCCTGAGGACAATCGATTGATAATGGCCAGGAAAGATGAATATTGCTCCAAGAGGATATGTGATCCGTCTAGGATCCAAGTACCCCAGGCTGCTACTCCTCCTCATACCAAAGTCTAGGTTGTAGTCCCAGCACCACCTTCACAAGTCATCCTCCCCAGTCTATGAATAGATGAAAGGTCGAGGGATTGAGTACCATCATTGAGGATAAGAGGTTGTCTACAAATGGAGTGATAGACAAATATCGAGAGATCTAGAGCAGCTTGAGGTCCCTCAAGTTTGATATCTTCACCGAACCCTGTGGCCCTTACATTCCCAATTGGGTCCGGGAGATTTACACTACCTATGGAGCCCTAGTGCCACAAGTGAAAACAAAATTTTCCACATTAAAGCCGGTGGATTGTGTGGTCGTCAAGGCAAGAAAGGTAAAGTGTGATAGTGATGACATCAATGTAGTTTAGGAGTGTACCAACCATATTTCTTATGAGTATCAATACATGATCAATACAAAGTCATATGAGACTTTGAAAAAGTGGTTAGACCTCAACGTAGCAACAAGGTATTGTTTTGGCTTTACTAGCATCACTATCATGATGTCCCAAAATGAATCTATCCTCCGCCACACAAAAGCACAGTGCCTTGGTTGCATCATTGATGAAGGAGTACAAATTTAGGTATGATCATTGATACGCTCAAACTTACTTCTCAAATAAGAAGTAAAGCGGTCGTATCAAGTAAAGAACCCAACTAATGAGGTTGGGATCGATCCCACAAGGAAAATAGTTCAGACTTAACTTTATTTTATTATTACTATTATTTAACCAACTATTTTCCAATAAACCAAAAGACAAAAAGGGGGGTTTTATTTCTGAATTAATGAAAATGATTAACTAAATAAGAATGAACAACTAACAAATTCAACTTTCGGAGTTTAATCAAATTATAAAAGTAACTAGGGTTTTAGTGTTCCCCACAGGTTCCTAACTTGGTAAATCTAACTATAACAGTTCTATCCTGATATCTTGCATGTAAGGTGATATGTTATGTATCTCTAAATCCTTGGTCCGGCATCTAGAGAATTTCACTCCGCACCTTGGTTCGGCTACGTGTGTTGCTATACTAACCCTTATCTTTACCTCATATTAAACATCGTATTCAGTATTTGACTAGTCTATTAGATAGTATACACTAAATCTATGTTGATAATTCTTTTCCTATTATCTACCTCCTTGGTCCGGCAAGTAGAATTAAGGCGAGTTCTAACGTTGGCCACCGTTAAAAAGACTTCTAAACGAAAGAATTATCAATACATGCAAGAAACCACTCTAGAATTGTTATTGAAGTTAGATTATTACCTTGTTATTCACCCATGGTTCCCACAACCCTAGCTATGAGGTTTAGTTACCCATGTTCGTAATTACAAAATTCAAATTGCTAATGGAAGAATTCATGCACTTACTTTTATGAAAACGAATAATTTCCCAGAATTTAATTTGATTAATCAACGAAATCCATAACAATCAATTCCCGGAAAATATCTTAATTCCCAAAATCGAGAATTTAATAATATAATCGAAGAACTATAAACTAAAAATTATCCAGAAAGTCTAACCTCAAAAACGAGGTTTTTCCAACTATTTATAATAAAAAACGAAACCTAATCAAATAAGAATTCTATTTACTAAAAATCTGTCCAAACGCGTCTGGGTCGACGGACCACGTGACGGACCGTCATGGACACGACGGACCGTCATGGACACGACGGACCGTTATAGAATCCGTCGTCCCATACTTTACCATTCTTCTGTTGCTTTCTTCATTCCCCTCGACGGACAGGTATGACGGACCGTTTCAAGCACGAAGGTCTGTCGAGGGTCTTCGTTCCAAATACTTCAATCTTGGAATTTGGGTACTGGGACTACTCTCTGATTATTACGACGAACCAGCAGGACGGACAGTCATAGCTGTGACGGTCCGTAATGGACTTCCGTAATCCCACACTTGGTCAGACTTCCCCAAATTTCCTTCAGCAATTTATCCCTTCACTACGATGCCACCTACGGACCGTCACAGCCGCGACGGACCGTCATAGGTTCCGTAGGTGGTCTCTTCTGCAATTCTTTCTCAAAAACTCCCACGTTCATCCTTGGACAGATTTTCTGCAAACAAAGAGAAACTTATATCAAAATCAACAAAAAAAGGCTCTCGACACACACTAAACTTAAGGAAAAAGCATTAGAAAATACCGTGAAACCACGGTACATCAACACCCTCAACTTAAATTCGTTGTTTGTCCTCAAGCGACGCACTATGACTCACTACCAAATCTTTGTACAAAAGTATTCATATTTTAACTTCCGCAATCATTTGGCTATCAATCCCGATTATTCTCATTATGTTCATGCATGGTCTCACTATTAGGCATTGACTTGTGTAGAATCAAACCATAACCCAGATTTACTACGCAATGATGCCTATCCTCTTCAATTTCTCACCGAGATGCTAATATTTCTGGTATTACAACTCCTGTCCTCACTTCAAATAACATCCTCATTTTTCACACAAATGATTTTAGTTTGAGTATAAGGATCACGTTTCGACACTCACTCTCAGAACAAATTCACCACTCATTTATACATATTGCCATAGGCTTGCCCTTATTTTCACTACTTCAAGTTCATCATACGCACTTAGGATCACAATAGGACTTTTTTTAGCTTGTAACATAGGCTCAGGGTCAGGTAGGGTGTATTTAGGTATACTTTAGTGACTTGTTGCCCTCCTTGACATATCAGCTAAGCGAACCACCTTTTTATCATCTTATTTCGCCCTATTACTCAATTTTCTTTTCACTTTGCTGTTTTCCCTTTCTTATCCTTATGTGTAAGTGACTTTTCTCTTTTCTTTTGTTTGTTTTGCTTTTTTATTCATATTATTATTTTTTTTTATCACTTTTGTTTTATTCTTTCTCTTCATTCTTTCAATCCCACTTTCCGGGGTTTTCCTTATAGCAGCCACCCTCAACTAATGATTTTGCCATGAGTCAAGGTTCACAATACCCATGGTTGGGTCAGGGCCAAAACAAGGTTGCTTTCTGCATTAGCCACCCTCAACTTATGCTTTTGGCATAAACTGAGGTGCACATGTCCAAGGAGGGACCAGAGCCAACACATTGTTCCCAGAGAAGATCATTTGGGGTGAAAAAGAAAGATCTATTTGAAGCTCAATTAATTTGGATCAAAAAGGGATTAACTTCATTTGGTTTTCTGTTATTTTTAGGCTCACGATTGACTATTTCGAACAAGGGCCTATGATCCTTTCCTAAGTGATTGTTTTTACTTATTTTTAGCAGGACTAACCAGGCAAGTTCTAGCTCAGTATTAATGGTGTACATTCGATTTCACCTCACACTCTCTTGACATTCCTTGCATTCCCAGATTATTCGACACCTAGTTTAAATCTTAGATTCAGGATCATGCAGTAGTTTATCTTTATTTCATGTTTCAAACCATACAATTTTCACTTACTATGCCTAGTCATGCATCATTTTGATTATCGAGATATCATATTTACTTTAGCCATCATGCTTCAGATTTATGCTATGTACATAAGATATGACATGCCGGTTCAACAATAAAAGTAATCAGTCTTTTGGGGAGAAAGAACACAGGCAAGAAAACCCCCAAAAGAGGATCGTGAATTTGGGCTACTCAGAATTCACCCAAGTATTCACTTTCCATTTACCCCACCCCCAACAAAAGATATGCAATTGTCCCCAATGCATAGAAAAGTTAAACTACGTAAAAGGGTAAGTGAAGCAAACCTGAGGCGCTAAGCGCCGGTGATCAGCAAGCTGGTGGGTCCGGTTCACCGGAACCCACTCCCTGCGTAGTCTGGACATCCTCAGTAATGTCCTCAACATCCACAGCACCATCAGTAGTGCCTCCAACAGAATCTACAATTTTGGAGCTAGACGCCCCGGCAGCTACTTCTACAGCCCTCAACTTACGGGCCACTTCATCAGCAATCGAGGCTCTCCTCGCAGCCTCCATCTCACGGCGCTCCTTCTTCCTCGCCCTAGCCTCATCCTCCTCTCGACCCTTGCGTCTCTTGACATGTTCTCGTGGGAGAGGTGGTGGAACATCAGTAGTGGCAAAAAGAGCAGCCATCACGGTGTCATCAGCAGGCTCTGCAGAAAGGGCCTCAGACTCAGGCACCCTCGCCTCTAAAATCATATCAAGATCAGCTCGCAGACTCTCAACCGCAGCCTGAAGGGTCGACATGTCCACCGGAGGGGCTGGTCGGTCTAGCACTCGCAATTCAAATGCGTCTAAGCGCTGATGTACCTCTGCGATATTTCTCTCCGTGTGCTGTACCATCTTGCACTCCATGCGCTCCTTTGCCTCAGCAATAGTCTTCTGCATCCAAGGCTGGATGTGATGCAGAAGTGTAGCCATTTGTGCCTCAAGTTTCTGGACCCCAGCAAGTGGGACTAGAGTTGCAGAAGGAGCCGAGCGAGAGGAGCTCGGGGCAGTGCTACTACCCGGGATAGACTCGACCGGAGTAGTGTCAGTGTGTGCAGTAGCAGTCTGGGAAGCAGCGTGGGCATGCTCGATGGTGTCGGCCAGGTTCTCACCAAGTGGGACCACCTCAGGGCGGGGCCCTCTGCGTGGGGCCAACTCATTGGCCTCATCCCTGATGAGGCCGATGTCAACATTTCCTAGAGGGGTCCGGAGCTGGTCAATGTGCCAAATGGGCACACCTGCTGATCTGCACAAAGAAAAAATCATGCAAGGAAAAGGGTAAGTCGTGGTGACCTTGAAAGCCCTCTCGTGCATGACCGCTTGGAGAAGCCAAGCGAAATCAACCTCGAACCCTGCCATCATTGCGGCCATCAGCACCGCACGATCCCAGGTGACTATATTATGAGCAGCAGTGGGGGAGAGAAAATGGCGGACTATCAACCAAAGAAACTTGGCCGTAAAGGTCAAGTTGGCCTTCCTGATGGCTCCCTTAGGTTCCATTACCCATTCCGCAGCCTCTCCATCAACAGACAGGTGCTGGGCCATCCACCTCTTGGTGGTCTCTCTCAGTGAAGGCTCACGGAAGAAACTACCCTCTTTAACAATTTGCCACCGGTAATCAAACTCGGTGGTGAGAGGTGTGCTGGTGAAGTCAAAATCCGTGCCGTACAGATATCGGCGGATGGCTGGTAGTGAGATGTCGACCTGGATGCCGCATACTCGAACATGCTCAAGTGGGGCCTGTTTGGTGGGGGCAGACCGCCTATCGATCTGTGAGCAAAGAGTGGCCACATAAGAGGCATAGAACTTGCAAACTAACTCCTCACTGTATCGGCCCAAAGAACAAGCCGTCCACTCCAGCTGGTGTCTAGTGAAAAGGGTGTGAATGTCTGGCATGGTGGGGAGACTTCCCGTGAGGACCCGCCTCTCCATTGTGAGGATCCGTGTCATGACGCCTTTGTCATTGAGCACTTTGGCGTCTAAGTATACTTTGTATTGCCCGTCGACACACCACCGGTTGGGCTGATCGGCAACCTGGGCAGGGACTCCAGTTGGTGAGCCAGGGGTGGAGTCTGTGCTGTTAGCCTCATCATCCAAGGCAGACTGCGTAGCTGTGGCGAGGGCAGAGGCTTCTGCGGACCCGGAGGCTTCCTCTGACCACGAAACTCCTAAGGAGCCAGATGCTCCTTCGTCTTGGGCAGCTGACCCAGAAGGTGTGCCGGTCAGTGTGCGCTCCTCATTAGACTGGGAGGCAGTGACTACACCGGGCGCCACCTTCTTGGGCGTGACTCTCGGTACACGTAGAGCTCGTGCTGTAGTAGCAGTGCCTGGGGGCACGTACTCTGGATCATGCTCATCATCAGAGCCTATCACCAATCGGGCAGACGGGGCGACAGATTTAGAACGCCCACGTGCATAAATGCGATCTTGTTTAGGTGCCATGAGAGCTAGTACCTGGTACGACGGAGTAATGCTACGGTCCGTCCTGCGCGTGACGGTCCGTCGATATATCCATCAGTGACTGATGCAGAGTAACTTTTCTTCAGAACTTCCTGTAGATGTGCTACCTGAAAATTTACAACCCATTTATAGAAAAATGCTACTGTTACTAGAAAGAAAAACTAGAAAGGTGGTTAGATGATAAATATTAAGTTGCCTCCCAACCAGCGCTTGATTTAACATCGAGGCACGACTGAGGACACTCGATTACTCAGACTTTATCAAGATGATATGCCTCAATCACTTCATTCGCCGATTCCGCATGACCTATATAGATTTTGAGACGTTGTCCGTTCACCTTAAACCGCACACCTTCCTTATTTTCCAACTCAACCGCTCCATGAGGGAATAATTGGGTGATCAAGTAAGGTCCAGTCCATTTAGACTTGAGCTTGCCCGGAAACAAGCGCAATCTAGAGTTGAATAAAAGCACCGAATCCCCAATCATAAACTCTCGTTTCTCGATTTTTAGGTCATGGTATTTCTTCATCTTTTCCTTGTAGAGGGCTGAGCTTTCATAAGCCTTTAGGCGAAATTCATCGAGTTCATTTAACCCATTTAATCGTTGTTCTGCAGCTTCGTTCCAGTCCATTTTTAGCTTCTTCATAGCCCACGTGGCTTTATGCTCTAATTCAACCGGAAGATGACATGCTTTCCCATATACTAGTTGGTATGGTGACATACCTATGGGAGTCTTATATGCTGTCCGTTAAGCCCAAAGCGCATCATCAAGCCTCCTTGACCAATCTGTTCTACTAGCATTCACTATTTTTGACAAAATCTGTTTGATTTCCCTATTTGATACTTCAACTTGCTCACTAGTTTGAGGATGGTAAGGAGTGGCCACATTATGGCGAACCCCATATTTCTCCAATAATCCCTTGAACAATTTGTTGCAAAAGTGGGATCCCCCATCACTAATAATCGCCCGTGGAGTACCAAATCGAGAGAATATATTCTTCTTCAAGAATGCAGTGACACTTTTCCCCTCATTATTATCGAGGGCGATGGCTTCCACCCACTTGGATACATAATCAACTGCTACTAAAATATACTTCATTCCATGAGAACTCACAAACGGACCCATAAAGTCAATACCCCAAA